>CM055103.1:31178227-32378227 GCA_029204225.1 Diphasiastrum complanatum | reverse complement strand
ATGACAATTTTTGAGCTTGAAGGAAGCTAGAATATTTGGCAAACTGTTCGAGATAGTTTTGCGACAGGTGAGCTTAAAGAACAGTCCAGAAGATTTTGCGAATTGTTCATGACAATTTTGCGACATCTGAGACTTGAACCAGAAGCAGAAAATTTTCGCAACAAGATTCTGTTCGCGAATCTTTCGAGCTTCATCAAGAAAGCCACGAGCTTTCACAAGACACTATTTCGCGAATCTTTTCGAGTTGGTCACGAATAGAAAAAATTTCGAGTTCGCGTTCGTTTCTTTCTCATCCTTTGTTAAGTAAATTGTGCGCTTTGTTGGTAGAATCAAAATTTGTCTGATCAGTTGTTCTACAGCTCCCTCTCAAAGTGGCAGTTGGATTAACCCCAATCTTCTTCGCTGTTTCTCGAACAAGGCTTTATTTAGTGGCTTTGTAAAGATATCAGCTATCATTTCCTCTGTAGGTATGAAGACTATCTTCAGTATCTTCTTCTCTACTAAGTTCCAAATAACATGATACTTGATAGCTATGTGCTTCGTTTTTAGATTTATCAAATCCTTCTAACATCTGTTTGATCCAAATTAGCTCATTTGCCATCTTAGTTGCTGCTACATATTCGGCCTCACAAGAAGATTGAGCTACTACTGTTTGCTTCTTGCTTATCCAGAGTATGGATGCGCCAGATGCTAGTGTACAACCTCCTGAAATGCTTTTGCTATCATCCTTCATGGATGCCTAGCTTGCGTCACTGTAAGATTCGATGTGAAATCTAGCTTCCTTTGAATAACATAGTCCATAGTCTTTCGTTTCCTAGAGATATTGCACTACTCTTTTTGCTAACTTCCAATGTAATGATCTTGGGTTCTGATTAAATTGGCTCAGCCTGTATACTGCGAATGCTATATCAGGTCTAGTGCTGTCTGCAAGATATAATAATGATCCAATCAGCCCGCGATAGGGTGTCTTGGCCATTCGCTTCCCTTCTTCAAGAGCTGTGGACAATCTGCCTTGCTAAGTATAATTCCAGGTGTATCATGGGAGTATGCACACCTTTGCATTCGAGCATGTTGAAATTTTCAATTATTTTCAAAGTATAATTTTGTTGGTGAAAATATAAGTTACCACCTCCAAAGTCTCTTTCAATCTACAATCCTAGATAGATTCTTGCTTCTCCTAGGTCAGTGATCTTGAATATTTCAAAAATGTCTCTTTTGACATCTGAAATTAACTTACCTTTTCTTGAGGAAATTAGAGTATCGTCAACATAAACAACTAGAATAATAATTTTATCTTTGACATGTTTGATATAGACATTCGATTCAACGAATGAAGGTTTGAAGCCTAATTAACGTAGTGCTTCGTCCTTCTTTCTATACCATTGTCTTGCTGCCCGTTTCAGACCATAGATACTTTTATTCATGTGACATCCGTATTCTGGATATTCTTGGCTTACAAACCCAAGTGGTTGATCCATGAAAGGTCCTCCTCTAATTCTGCATGCAAGAAAGCAGTTTTCTCATCCATTATATGGATTTTGAGATCATGAGCCACTACATAGGCAAATAACAAGCGAATTGATGTGTGTTTGACTACTGGTGAGAATTTATCAGTGTAGTCAATCCCATATTTCTATGAAAAACCTTTTGCCACTAGCCTCGCTTTGTATCTGATGTTTTATCCATCAGGACCTGTTTTGATCTTGTAGATCCAATTGCATTTGACTGGTTTCCTTCCATCAGGTACAGGTGAAAGTGTTCATACATTGTTCTTATACATGGATGACATTTCGTCCTCCATTGCTTGAATCCAACGATCTTTATTTGGTCCATCAATAGCTTTTTCGAATGTCTGAGGTTCTCGAATTCAAAGACGCATCTTCAGGTTCCACCTGTTCTGCTTGAACTCGATCTGGTATTTTGAGTCTTTCAGGTTCTTGAAATTGAACTCCCTCTGAATCACTATTGTGTCCAGATGGTAATTCTTCTATATCATCTGCTTGCTTTACTTCTGTAGATGCTAATTCATAATAACTCTTGCAAATTTCATAGCCACTAACTCACTGTCTGTTATGTACTTTGATTCATCGAATTTTACATCTTGTACAACTTTTACTTTTCCAGTTTCGGGTATGTAAACTCGATAATATGAAGAATTCAACTCGAATCCTACCTGAAAACCTTGTTCTGCTTTTTCATCAAGTTTCTTATTCAATTTCTCTAGTATGTGCATATAAACTGCACATCCAAATGTTCGAACATGAGCCAAATTTGGCTTCGACTTCCACCATACTTCATGAGGAGTTTTATCCAGCATTCTTGATTTTAGAATTCGATTCTGAAGATAGTTTGACGTAGCTACTGCTTCCGCCCATAACTCCTTTGGTGCTTTTGCATGAGCCATCATACACCTTGCAGCTTCCATAAGTGTACGATTTCTTTGTTCAGATATTCCATTGTGCTGAGGTGTGTATGATGCTGTTTTTGTATGCATAATACCTCGATCAGTACAGAAAGCTTTGAATTCATTGGAAATGTACTCACCTCCATAATCTGTGCGAATTTTCTTCAACTTGCTGTCTGTCTGCTTCTCAGCCCAATTCGTATACTCAACGAATTTCTCGAAAGCTTCTGATTTTGTATGAATAAAGTATAATACAACGAACTTGCTGAAGTCATCGATAAACGTAATGAAGTATTTTGCATCACCCAATGACAACACTCCAAATGGTCCACAAATATCTGAATGCACAATTTCCAGTACCTTGGTTGCTTTATAAACATCTTTACTGAAAGGTGTTCGAGACATTTTGTCATTAAGACAAGATTCGTAGGTAGTTCAAATATCTCGACTTTTGATTTTGACTTCTTCAATTCTTTGACTTTTGTTGGCTTGATACAGGGCTTCCATGTTCATGTGACATAGCCTCTTGTGCCACATAATATCTGTTGATTCCTGAGTTTGATTAGCTTGTTCAACTCTAGTTCAAATGCTCAAGTGATACAAATTACCATTTCTATTGCCTTTGGCAACCATTTATCATAATCTTCATCGAACAATCTACAAGAGTTCCTTGTGAAGGTTACTGACATTCCTGTGTCAACTACCTCAGCTACTGATAGAAGATCCTTATGAAGAGTAGAAACATAGAGAACTTCCTCCAATTTCTTTTCACCCTAATTCGTGTCTAGCCATAGTACACCAGTTCCATCAACTATATGTTTAAAACTGTCTCCAAGTATAATAAATCTTGAATAATTCGTCTTCTTATACTCAGACAATATTTGTTTCAAGGAAAAAAAATGTGAGGTGGCTCCCGAATCAAGAACTACTTCTCGAATTTGCGAATTTGATGAACAACATAAATTTTCAGAAACATTTGCTGTTGAGTTTCTTGTTGTTCTCTCTTTCGTTGCTCTAGATTATTCTGGTTTGTCTTCGATAAAATTAGAATCTGAAGGTTTGTTTTGATTTTGCTCTGTTTTGTTTCTGGGATTTTGATAATAGTCTAATGTTGCATAACCCCGTTTATGACAATGAATGCATTCAGTCTTTGGATTTAACCAACATTTGTCTTATGTATAACCTGATTTTCTGCATATGTTGCAGATCTTCTTTTCACCAAAATTTTTCTACTGCTTTCCAAATTGTCGATCATTTGTCTTTGATTCGTCTGAACGATTTCCATTCTTCTTAAACAACTCTCTCTTAGACTTAGACTTCTTTGAAGATTTATTCTTCTGAGTGAAAAGAGCTTTTTCGAAATCACCATTGTCATCATAGTGTTCGTGTGCTTCTACTTCCTCTTTGACTCCATCTCTCGCTTTTTGAAGTGTCATTGTCGAATCTTTTGCCAGTAAAGTTCGAGTTGTGTGGAATGACCTGGGTAGGGCATGAAGAAAATAGCTAAGCTGCTTTTCCTTTGAGATTGCATTTTTGGTGCCGGAATTTTGCAAAGAAATAAACAAATCCTTTATCTTTCATACGAATGTGGTCCAGGTCTTTGCCGTCCTATTGTAGGTAAGAGAACATGACTTGATTTCGAGATTGAGTCTCATTCGTGGTTTGTAGTTCTTCTTAAAATTCTTTCGCATTTGAAGTCGATAAAAGATCTAGCATTATGTCGTCATGCACTGAAGACGCAATAATTGCTATAGCTTTGTCATTTTTCTCCATCCATTCAGAAAGTTCCTTGCCAGGAGCAATTGGCTTATCTTCTGATGGTTCTACCCATTGTCATAGACCTTCGCCCTTTAGTACGAGTGAAGTTTTTAACTTCCAGACTAAATAGTTCGAACCTTCTACGTCCAAGATCATGCTGATCTTAGACTGAATGTTGTTGATCAAAGACATCCTCCAATCTTTCGATTTGGGTATTGATGGATATCAGACTATCTGATTTCACTATGTATCACTATATTCGCTCTAATACCACTATAGGAAATGTTCTGCAAAATTGCTAGAAAGGTTCTACGAATTCTCCCTTAGAGAACGCGATTAAAGATTGAATGAATCATACCAATATCAACATTTTTAATTATGTCTAAATCTGATCTATGTACTAATAGAGCAGTTCAATTATGATTGAATTATGCGTGCGAAAATATGGGTGCAAAAATTGGAAATATATGCACGAATGTGATAGACAATAAGATAATTAGATAAACGACTGAAACTTTGATTAGAAAACGAATTTTATAATTCTGAGTCTGAATCAATATACATTTTTTTTGCTACCTTTTGGTATCTCTTTTACAAAGAGTACGTAAGTGCGCAAGTGAATAAGTCAGTCTAAGTCTAAGTCTGAGCTTGAATCTGAGCGTGTGTTATTACTATAAGTGCACATGTATTTATATTGTTATAGGATAAGTCCTTTGGCCCTTTTTCTTCTGTAACAAAGTCCAATCGTTTTGACGGTTGATATTCAACAACATTCTGGTTTCTAGGGTCGAATGAATTATGTTTGCGAATATTTCGTGACAGTCTGTCTCTTCATTTTAGCTTCGTGTTTCGCGAATTGTTCGTGACACTTGTCTCTTCACGACATTTTCGTCATTCGCGAATCGTTCGCGACAGATGACAATTCTTGAGCTTGAAGGAAGCTAGAATATTTCGTGAACTGTTCGAGATAGTTTTGCAACAGGTGAGCTTAAAGAACAGTCCAGAATATATCGCGAATTGTTCGCGACAATTTTGCAACATTTGAGGCTTGAACCAAAAGCACAAAATTTTCATGACAAGATTTTGTTCACGAATCTTTCGAGCTTCATCAAGAAAGCCATGAGCTTCCACAAGACACTGTTTCGCGAATCTTTTCGAGTTGGTCATGAATAGAAAAAGTTTCGAGTTCGCGTTCGTTTCTTTCTCATCCTTTGTTAAGTAAACTGCGTGCTTTGTTGGTAGAATCAAGATCTGTCTGATCTATTGTTCTACATAGAAGTGGCCGTCGTGGGGTAAGTAGAAACTTTTAATGTTCCAATGTGTGTCGAACATGTATGGAAACTTGATTTAATTGAGGCAACTTTTCCTTTTCTCTTTGTGTTGTCCATAGCTTTTGGCTCTTGCCAAAATGCATGCCATAGATACTCATGGTCTAAATTCAAGTTAAAAGCTCTCCATCTATGCATCTACTCATTTGGAAATCTCCACATGATAATGTCGTGTAGCTAGTTTTGGCCTCCCCACCCTTATTATTGAAAATAATCTTTGAGTTCGATGATTAAGAACTTCTTGTAAGAGACCAACTATTGCTCTACTACGTTTTTTTTTTTAACATTTGTAGAGATCTCTATAGGGAAGAATGTGGGATAGTTTTTTTGCACCATAAAATCTACATGATGCTATATCACTTTCTACTACATTTACATGAGGCTAATAGACTCATTGGAAACAAACAATACTGCCACTTGCTAGAAGTAAGTGCAAGTGGTTTCATTTTAAACTTGGATCATGTAATAAGGATCAAGGTGATCCATTATATATGGGATCAAGCACCCATGACTTAGCAATAAGGTAATTGAACATGTGTCACCTAAGATGTCGCATGTGCATAAGTCCAACTTTGTGTGAAACATGGGGAGGTCAATTCAAGTGGCCTCAACCACAACTTTGTGTGAAACAATTATCAAGTGTTATTTGAGCATGTCGTTTGCCTTGGACTTTGGTGCTTGGTACTTGGGCTTCAATTTTGAAATACATAATGACCTCTTCATGGGCCCATCTCCCATCCAAAGAAAGGTAAATCAAAAAATTCTATTGCAACCATAGCTAATGCAATTACATCATGGTGGACAATGTACATCACATGGTAAGGGAAAGCCAAGGAACATCAAAGACCCACTCACACATAGTTGAGATTTGAGGCTACACCTTCATGGGTGTAGTTGCAACTCAACGATTCTAGAGGACCAAACACAACAAACTTTCACTTTGATGTTATATGACATCAGCATTTAAAATTAATCTTCGAAACACCGAATTCTCAAAAATATATTAATCTTTTCTTCTAAAAAACTATTTGAAAGGTGGGACCCCACTATGACCGAGTTGGATAAGAATATTATTTGTGGCTTTGGAGACTCATACTCAAATTCTAATCAACAAGGACACATAGGGAGCCCCCAAGCTCAAAATTGGCATTCCAATCTCCTTGCAATGTGGATGTAGATTGTATATATTATACATAATGGTACAAAGCAATACGGTTGATAGAGATATTTAGAAAGTTCGTCACATAAGAGCTAGAAGTATGCTTACGTAGGCATGGGCTCAAATCTTAGCTACCATGGGGCCAAATCTCAGCTACCAAGGAGTGGCCATTTGGAGCCTTGTGCTCCTTGGCTTGGCCTTACAATGCAATGCAAAGAGTCCACATTGTAGAGAACGATTTTACTTGAATTAGCTATCATATGTATAATAATATATAAATGCATGTGTGTATGTATATGTCTGTGTGTATGTATGGTTATCTATATTATATTTTTACGAGAACATAAGACATAAAAAGGCTACGTCTTATTGTCATGAAAAAGAATGATAAATGCAAATGAGATATTTGTTTGACATGGTTGTTTAAATTTTTGTTTCAAGATACAAAGATATTGGTGACTCAATTGTTCAAAACATTTCTCAAATTTCATGTTTTCTTCCACCAATTCCTTCAAAAAAATCTCTCATGCACTTCTTTTAGTATTTTTCCAATCACTCATTGTTCTCATTCCTCACAAAACACAAAATCTTTTAAAATGGAAATGGCGGAGAGATTTTTTTTGTTGATTCACCTAAATTTTGAATCTTAAATCTAAAAAAATATTTTTTTTTTAATTGCTACATTTTGCAATATTTTAAATTTGGAATGAGTGATAAGAGATATTATGAAATCTTGCGTTCATCTTATTGAAACTCACAAAATTAAAGTTTATGCAATTTGTTGCTATGAACAATAATCGTTTAAAGAGGTAAATTTAAAATTTTGCAAAATATTTATTTAAAAAATTTTGCAAAAAAATACAACTTCAATAGATTAATGATTTGTGTTTGTGATTCAATCTTAAAACTTAAGCATAACAATATAAAATTATTTTATGAGAAAAAAATTAAAATTTGCAACAAAGACATTCATTTTTTTTAAGAATTTAAAGTTTATATAGATTATTTTGATATATATCTTTCAGTTACAATTAAAAAAAATACAACTAAATCACTTGGATCAGTAATACCCACTATGCCAGTCCTTGTATTTATTTAAAAAAACTACATCATGCATCTTGAGTAACTACTAGTATGCTCTTGCTCCACAACCTCTACTAAATCACCCTCATCATCTACAATGCCACTAATAGGTGGTTGTGTGTTATGTCAGTGTTTGTGGAAATTCCTGGATTGTAACTACATATGTGTTCTCGTTTGGATTTGTCGTGAAACTCTGCACATGGAAACAAACTTCCCGATTTTTTACCCTCACATCCTCTTTGACAATGCATGCTCGTAATTCGATTTCTCTTCCAATCCTCTCCTTTGCAGCAACAGAAATTGAGTCCCTCCTTCTTGACTTCCCCCTTCGAGTAGCAGTGTTGTAGTCTTCCATTGACGGACATGTTGGTGGTGCATATTCTGGGGCCGACAATCAAATTCCATGATTTTCCATGCACTCCAACATGTGCCCTCATTCTGAATGTCGATCTCATCCTAGTTGATTGATGTTCTAGAGACCACACGCCATTTACCTTCATTCTTTGTTGGTAGTGCAACTACATTTTTATTTGGCTACCATGTATGGAAAATATCAGTAGGACAAAACCACATATACTGCATTGTCTCACCACCACTATGTCGATGTCATTTGCAATAGCCAGAGGAAATGAACGTTTATGTGGCTTTGTCTGTTGCAAGTGAAAGACGACATTTCTTTCTCCCATCTATTAAGCCCATACAAGTTATCCACTTGGTATGCATCTAATAGCCCACATGGTCTTGTGAATCTCCCTCTCCACAATAGCTTCTGATAACTGGACATGAGGTTTGATGGCACGCTCTTGATGAGGCACTTCCACATGAGTAGTACTTTGTCTAGGCACATTGACATACATAATGCCAGGCCTATGAGACACAATAACATCATCTTTTGTCCAATCTGTAAATGCACGTTTTCTAGGAACACTATGTTCATTTTCACTTAAAGTGAATGTCGTAGAAGACAGTAATGCAAATTCAACAACAATATGCACAAGATTGACAAATGGGTGTCCCTACACAACACAGATGCTCTCTTCAATGTCACTCTATTGATCAACCTCGCCCCATTGATGTACAAAGCATATCTAGCACTTTGCAAAATTGCATTCGTCATATCACCAGCACATGCCTCATAGAGCGACAACTGGGAATGCTAAGCCTCAACAACAAGCCAACTAAACTTAGATAAATTTATGACTAGAATATGTGAAATTTCAGTATCACCAATCATCTGCCAATCAGTGTAGCATTTATAAGAAAAATTTTAATTTAAGGGGTAGATACAGTACCTAACGTGCCACCAAGGCAACCATGCTTCCAAAGTTGGTATCTGACTGGAGTATGCAGCTCCTGACCTCCAAAAGGCTCGCACTATATTACATTTTGCATTGGCATCAGTCATGTTGATTGCTAGTCTCTAATCATCACACAACACTATATGTTTACTTCACATATCTCGTACGATACACTGGTCAATGTGTTTTCTCAAACTATCTTTGAAATGAAAAGACATTATCTCTCATGGCCCTCCATGCACATGTTATCTCCTTAAACATATATCATCCTGACAACATCCCCAATTAGCCCCAGCCTCATCTACCATAAATTCTTGAAATTGAGCTATATCTAATCCATTTTTTTTCCATCACGCCATTTAGCATCTCCCAAAACTTCACCTGGGCTTTTCTATCTTCAACTTTTATCTCACAAACTGCTATTATAATGATCGACAAGTGAAGATCTTCAATAATCATGTCACATGACACCTGTGGAGCAAAACCACCCAATCAATAAGAAATGGCTAGTCAATACCCTAACCACTTCACCCCCAAGCCAAGGTGAATGAATACAAGAGAGGAGGGGACCTTGGCTCAAAGAATCAAAAATTCCAATAGGGAGATGGGCAAGTTTCCATAGTATATATTCTCTTCCATGAGGAGAAAATATTCCTCTTAGGATCCCCATGCAACCTAAGTAAGCAATTAACCTCCTATTCTTGCATTATAGCAGTCAAAAATACCATGCAAGTGCTCCTATGTCCAATTATAGGTTTGGGCCCTCCTATGATTATTGATTACTTTACCGGCCAAGCCCGGAATGATGAGACATAACTAGCAGCCATATACACTAGAGAAATTGGCTATCCATGTCAGGAATTATTCCGAATCCCTCATACTGGACATGGACATAACATTCTTCCTCCCTTGAACCACTTTTGTCTTCAGAAGTGAAAACTAGTCTGAGCCCTCCGAAGAACATCGCCCAAATCAAGAGTTAAATGTAGCGGGTATTCTCTTGCCTCTATGAAAAAATGCAAAAAAATGATCCACTTGGTGGATAAAAGTACAGGTTATACAACATGGGTTCCTGCTCCATGCTTCTCAAGACGAGAAACTCTAGTTGGTATAAAAGGTCAAATGTTTTGGTTCTGTAGTGATGAGATCAGTCACACTTGGAAACACCGGCTTTCCTTCTGAGCACACCAGGACTACCTAGAAGGTGGCCAGGGGAACCATGATAATGAAGGAGGAGAGTGAGACTAGAAGCAGGTGGTTTCAAATTGGAGATTGTAGAAATATTGTGGACATCTATGGATAGAAATCACGTTATTTCTCAAAATGTACCAATAGGCACACCTTCAAGAATGATGCTTGATCGAATCAATAGAGCCCTCGAAATGTCAGCAAATGTTATTCAAAAAAAAATACTAGAAAACCACAAGGTTTACGAGTTCAATATAATAACAAAAAAATCATCCATGAGAAATGAACTCTACAAGATGACAATATTCAAAGCACTCAAAGTGCACATGTATGGATTATCAGTAGAGAAAATATGGGCTCAAAATGGGCCCTTTAAGAAATTTCACTTTAGAGAGAGGTTACGTAGAGAGAGAATGCGAACTGGTAACTTCTGGTCGCCATTTTTTGAGTCTTTTTTGAAATTTAACTGGTATGGTTAACTTCATCCAATAGTTAGTTAAGCATGAGATGTAATAACTTCTCTTCATGCTCGTTCCAAAATTTGGGACTAGAGCTTTAGGACTGAAAATCTTGGTGTGCTCAATGCAAAAACTGAAGCGGGATAGCATAACTTTTGAAATCACTGTATGCTTATAGTGAAATATGAGGTGGGACTATTTTTCAACGCGACATAGATAGTACAAAAGCAAGGTATGCTAAATCTATTCATGTTGATTTACTATAGTTTGAAGCATTTACAGATTGTAGCTTTCAACAATGGCAATGTTCCATTTGCATGTTGCTCTTCCTATGGAATGCACTCCAATTATTAAGAAGATTCGAAAGTTGTAGAGAATGTTGGTGCAATAGTTAGAGAATTGAGAATCAATAATCATATGAATATAGATTTGTGGGTGGATGGATCAATTTATCCTAATGATCCAGCTACCAATTTGTGTCCAAATTTTAAGTTCGTAACTCATCTTCTCAGATTTGTATGTGAAGGAAATAGCATATTACTTGGATATTGTCAAAGGTTGCGTGATATTGGAATGCATAGCATATTTTGTCTTAATCAGCAATTACAGTTTGCTAATCAACAATTGCAATGTGCAAATCAGCAATTGCTTCATTATGTGCAACACACTAGTGCTAAAAACAATGCACTCAAGAATGCTATGTCAGAGTTGAATGCTACAATCACTACTCTTCGAGGATCATACCAAGAAATGTTAGAATCCATGGAAAAGTTGCGATCCGAGAGTTTAAAATCTGTTGTTGATATGAAAATTATCAAAAAGACAATAATGAAGAGAAAAAGAAAGAGAGTACTGTTGAAGAATATTGATGACTTATCTACACATAGCGGCAATCAGAAAAAAAGAATTCGAGCATTCAAATATGTTTTCATATAAACTGTTTATTTGATTTGTATATGTCATTTAAGTTTGGTTTGCATTTAAAAACATGGATTATTTATCTATTAAAAATGATTTGAGTTTCATATGTTTGTTGCAGATCATGTTTGGTGGCAAAGAACTATTTAACAGATCGTTCATGCATTGGATCATCCTGAAGTCATGTTTTACCAAGAAAGTCAGCAAAGGAAATGATGAAAAATGCTCGGTTTGAAAAAATGAAAAATGAAATTGCAGAGACTTTTTGATTAAGGTTCAATCATACTTGGATGCAAATGTGATTGTGGGTGCATGTGATGTTTCTGGAATTAGTAGAAATGCTTATTCTACTTATTTTAGAATAGTTAAAGAAGCTTTTTCTCAAGTGATCTTCCGCGTCCATATTGGGTAAGATTAGCAAGAAATTATTATAATGACAAAATGTTCAAAGTAGTTGGCCAACCACTTCATATAACTGAATTATATAAATCATGATAGGGTGAGCTCAATTACAACAATTGCAATAATATTTTCCCTGATATTGAAAATGTCCTATGATACATTATTCGATTCTATAAACTAGACGAACATCAAGTAAATGAAAAGATCATTATTGTAATAAAATTGGATGAATCTGGAATCATCAAAGGTCAAAAGTTGGAATGAGTGTCACTTTGATGAACAAAATTTTAGATATAGATGATCGATTGTTTAGTGTTCAATCGGAAAATCACATATGGTGGTTGGCGGCATTCCAAGTATACATTTCAATTTTCATTTAAGGTATCGTTATTGACATTTCATACCTTGTCATTTTTTATTGATATGTCATGCATTACTTGCTCATAGTGCCCTCCACTAACGGTTTAGCGCGTGAGAATAGCCTCTTTGGTTTACACATGCAGTATATGCGCATCAATTTGGTATTGGATGAAATAATGGTCGTTGTAATTTTTCAAAATTATGATGATTGGATATCAAAAAATGTTAGATATTTATAGCATAACCTTGTCAATTTCAAAAATTAATTGTACATGTGACCATAATTTTCCATATTTACATAACCATGCGTTTCCATCATTACGATCGTCACTCTGAATATCTGATCACTGTAATCCGAGTCTCGGAATTCCAAACCACCACGTATGCAATCATTTTGGATGTGTACTATATATATAGATGGACGACGCATAAATTTGTTTTGCTTAAAGTTCTTATCGTTCTCTACTTCCATGCGGTATCGATTTAGCGTGCCCGAAGTAACCTACATGCTTTTCATTTTTACTCGCCCCTGCCTATCCGCTCTCAGATATCCGTTTGGTTTTGATTCAGGTATCGATTCGACACGCTCGACCTGAGTTCTGATCCTAAGTTCTCCTTGCTTGTGCGCTGATTCGATATCGGATAGTAATGGCGCGGACTAAGCAAACAACACGAATCCACCTTGGTGGAATCCCAATCACAAGAGAAGGTCAGAGAAATCCTCCACCACCACCTCCTCCTAGGCCAAGGGGCAAACAAAGAGACCTTCCTTGGCTGAAGGATATTCAAAAGATACAGAAGACCAATAATCTTCTGATTCTGAAAGCTCACATATAGAGATCCATCAGACAGGTTACAAGAAGTCTATCTGCAGATGTGAGATGGACTGTAACGGCAATTGAGACGCTGCACACTGCATATGAGAACTTCCAAGTGAAATTTTTTTCAAATAGTGTTGTTGCAGTTGTCCATGCTAAGAGGGTGACCATCATGCCCAAGGATTTCAACGTTGTGTTTAGGATATGAGACACATATGATAAATTTGCTGAGTACTTCAGACTAGCTTCGTCCTCTCCTCCAAAACAAAATGTAGAGAAAAAAAATGAAAGCAATCTCAACCATCCTGGCTTGTTTTTTGAGTACAGAGCGGGAGAGTGTTTCAAAGAAGAGGAGGTCTCATGACCCTCCCAATAAAATGAGAGATTTTTCAAAGCCTTCTTATGAGATTCTAACTGCTCAAAAATCTCCTCCTAAGTTTCCTTCTTCTCCTCCTAGGTCTCAATCTCCATCTTCTCCTCCTAAATCTTCTTGTCCTAATAAATCTCCTCTTCCATCAAAATCTCAGTCTCCTCCTACCCTCACAAATATTAGTTTCCCCCCTCCAATTTCAGAAAAAGATTTAGATGATTTTGTAAATTTAAAGGTCGAGTCAATTTTGAATGACAATTCTTTGAGTGGCTTATCTATATTACTTCCTTCACCCCCTGCACTTGCTTTTGTAAATACTCCTAAATATGTACAATATGACCAATTGTTAAGCACATATCTTATAGCTCTAGGTCCTCTATATAGTTTTAAGATGTCGAAGATCAATGCTAGCCTTCCCATTTCTAAATTAGATACAGGTGAATTGGAAAGTAGGGATAAAATGCTAGGCAACAATGTAAAAGAGGGACCAATTCAGTACTGAATGGAATTTTTTCAGACCCCACTGTTTATAGATATAGCATTGTTTCTGTTTCAATTCATGGCTACTTTTGATCTCCCTGATTTCAAAAGTCTGCATGATGATATGCTCCAATACGTCAGACTGGGGACTCCAATTCTTGTGCTCACATACATAACAAAGTGTATTTTTATCAATTTTATTAAGTTGAATTTTTTATATGAATTTTGATTTCACATTCATTCTCATAAATTTATTGTTTTCTTGATTGCAGTGATCATTGGAGCTTATATGTGTTCTACACCATGGAAATGGAGATCATAGAAATGAAAGAGTCTCATAGAAAAAATGGTTCATATATTTTCAAAAATGATGCATGCAAAAACTTGTATTACATAATACAAAATTCCATTGTTCATAATCTATGGATCTTCAATTTCGATGGATGTTCCAATGTCTTTGTATTTTATATGCTCTTCCTGCCTTACTCTTACCTGCATAAGAGAAATTATTTTAGTTAGTATATTTTTTGAAACTGATTCACTTAAAATAAGAAAAAGAGAAATATTTTCATATGGCATAACGTACCTTTACACCATTCAATCGAAATTGATAGTACTGAGATAGATCGAATTGCAACATGTATGTGATCAAATGTGATTGAGACACCAATCTTCCTTGACCTCAACCATTGCAAGAATGTTATCATTTCTTTTCACTGTTATTTGAAGTTGCCCTTAAGGGTTTATTCCAAAATCTTGATCAAGTGGCTTCCAAACATTTTTTGCATTTAATCCATCTTCTATAATACCATAGCAAAGTGAGCATTTGTTTTTCGATGTGATATCTAAATGTCATTAGTCGAAAATACGTGTACACAAGCTGAGAACGGAGAGAATGAAGAGATTGAGGTAGACCTAAGAATGACAATCCAAAATAAGAGATAGAATGAAGAAAATGAGAGGTATACTATGAATGACAAGAAGTTCCTAAACTACGAGGATTAGTTGACTACAATTTACGACTATTGACGTCAAATCAACCTCGAGTGTATGAAGACAGGCAACATAAGAGTATTCGGGCAGTAACTGTGGTCCAGTCACAATTGTTTGTTCTACCCGGTGGGATATTTGAAAATCACAAAAATTTGGCCTGAAAAGTTAAATTTAATTTTCGTCCATCAACCATTGTTACAGTTTGTCATAGATGGACACCATTCATTGGGACACATAAGCATTTAAAGCGTGCGAAGTCAAAAACAACATCTTGACAAAGGGCCCATTTTGAGTTCTAATATCCCCTAATGACATCACGTGCAGGGAAGGGAATGACATATGTACCACGCAAACATATGTACTACATTTTTCTACATGTCTTGGGTCTGTCAAGTGACACCCATGCGTTCGTCCATAGATCACAATGGTCTATTGAGGAGTTGAAAAGTGCATTTGCAAACATAGAACAGGAAGGCAAATGCATAAACATCGTGGATGCGTAGCTTTTTTTCACAAGTTTGTTAGATGACGTTGTGTCATAATTTAGCTGGTTAGGAGATTCTGTGGAATTCTAGTGATTTGATGTTTTAACCTCATATTGTGTTTTAATCTCATAGATGAGGCAGAAGAAAAACGATTTTGGGTGTCTCCACTAGTTTCACTAGTGATTTTGATCTCGAATGGGGTTTTAATGAGTGTGTTCAAAAAGCAGGTTTGTCTCTTCATATGTGTAACAAATTACCGTTGGTGGCAAGTGGTTATGTATCCAAATTATGTAGCATTGCAACTCCAATTTCTATGCATTTACAGTTCGGTGATTGGTTGCTCATTTATATTGTTCTTTTTGTGTCTCAATATGCAATATGCAACAAGTGATTGGAAATGTTTGTGGGTCTAGGTTAAAATAACACAATATTCACACATAGTGATTTGAAATGTCTGTGGGTCTAGGTTAAAAGAACACAATATCCCTATCTTGCCCCTCACACTCTCACTCACTCCATGAGAAACCACTGGACTAAAGAATTATTGAGTGGGGTATGATCCATAGTGGTGTATATGCACCTAAATTTGTTTGACATATGCAGCCACTTCCCTCTCTATCTCTCTCTTCACTCTTTGACACAAAGTGTAGGCCCTTGTTGGGCCCAACAAAAACTTTGGCTATGAAATACCTAGTCTTCTGTAGAATTCTTGAATTTTAAAAACTCCAATTTTAGTCGTTATTATTGCAGGAGTGTACTTTAGTGACTTGTTTGAACTATAAATTGTATGTTATAAAAATTACAAAAAGGTTGATGTGAATTTAAACTTCATGGTTCCCTTTGTGATTCTTGTTTGTCACATACTTCCAATGGATTTATCACAAAAAAGTTCAATTTCCTAGTGATTGGTAATGATGTTGTTTTTCAACCACAAAGTTTCTTTTACTAGTAATTTGTTATGATATTGTCGAAGTGCACACCAATCAACGTACATCTCTCTCTCTCTCTCTCTCTCTCTCTCTCTCTCTCTCTCTCTCTCTCTCTCTCTCTCTCTCTCTCTCTCTCTCTCTCTCTCTCTCTCTCTCTCTCTCTCTCTCTCTGCACTATCAATAGACAAAGTGCACATCAATGAGTGTACAATGGTTTTTTTTCAAAGATTTGGGTTATACATAACAAAGATTTGGGTTATACAAAACAAATGTGATTGGCTCCCTATGATTCTCTCTCTCTCTCTCTCTCTCTCTCTCTCTCTCTCTCTCTCTCTCTCTCTCTCTCTCTCTCTCTCTCTCTCTCTCTCTCTCTCTCTCTCTCTCTCTCTCTCTCTCTCTCTCTCTCTCTCTCTCTCTCTCTCTCTCTCTCTCTCTCTCTCTCTCTCTCTCTCTCTCTCTCTCTCTCTCTTTGTGTGGAGCCTCCGGAACACACTCTGCACTATCAATAAACAAAGTGCACATCAATTAGTGTACAATGGTTTTTTTTCAAAGATTTGGGTTATACATAACAAAGATTTGGGTTATACAAAACAAATGTGATTGGCTCCCTATGATTCTCTCTCTCTCTCTCTCTCTCTCTCTCTCTCTCTCTCTCTCTCTCTCTCTCTCTCTCTCTCTCTCTCTCTCTCTCTCTCTCTCTCTCTCTCTCTCTCTCTCTCTCTCTCTCTCTCTCTCTCTCTCTCTCTCTCTCTCTCTCTCTCTCTCTCTCTCTCTCTCTCTCTCTCTCTCTCTCTCTCTCTCTTTGTGTGGTGCCTCTGGAACACACTCTCTCTAGAATTGGGGTGGTGGGTGGAGGATCGAGTCAACATGAGAGCTTGTCAGAGAGGAGCTTGCGGTGAAATGTTTACATGTCCCTATGGTCGCTGCTCAGAATCCCGCTCGTCGCTCGGATGTTTTAGCTCAGAAAAAGGTAAACCCCTCTTGATCTGATTGTCAGTAGCTTATTCGATCTATGATTGATTCGACATGCATTCCCCTCGAATAGAACTAGTATTCCAAGATCTACTATCCTCAACACAGAGAGTAGATCTTTTCTAAACGTGAGTACATAGAGCGCTCCTTGTAGCTCTGCACATCCCACCAATGTATGGAACTGATGAGTTTCGATGCCTTCGATATCATGTCTACTCCCATGACCCAGATTTAGTGTTCTTGTGTTGTCCAGTGCCTTGTAGTTTGTCAAAACATTCTTGTTGCAGGCTATGTGAGATGTGGCTCCTAAATCTATGACTATATCATAGTCATGCTGCGTGTAGCGCTAACTCTTCATCGACAACTATGAACTCATTGCCATTCTTCTGAAATCTTTGGATGATTCTATGACATTTTTCATTTCTCCTTTGTGCTTTCCTTTGGGATTGTGCCAACATTCGTATGATAAATGTACCTTTTTCTTGAAGTGAGTGCAAGGATTTTTGTCTACTGTGTTGGGAAAGAGGGGTATGAAGTGGAGGATAGCTCAAAAGAGAAATGAATACCAAAAGAAGAAAACTCGAAACTCGAGAAAGAAATGAACTCGAATGGAAAGTGTTCGTGCGCAGCGGAATAAGCTATCTCACTCTTTTCTTAAGCATGACTATGCCCATCAGACTCGAATAAAATATTAGTGATAGGAATCACGTTCGATTTGATTACGTAGCCAAACATTAAGCATGAAGACATCAGAAAGATAATCAGTCGCGAATAGCTAGACTAAATGTAATTCGTGAAGAGAAGACTACCAAATTAAGTAATTAGAGAGTCAGACAGAATGTAGAAAAGCATTGCAATATTGACACAAATCTGAACGCAGAACAAACAGAGTTGTAATCAGATTAAGTATAGCGAAATATGCAAGTCAATAATGCAGGTGAGCACAAGACAATAGAAGACGAAACCGTGTGCTTCACAAAGCTAGTCACACAATCTGTGAAGGTGATAAACCTATAATTGACAATACAGATCTGGGAGAAAAAGAATCGATGCACGAAAGCATCTACAATGTCTGTCTCTAATTATCAATGATGTTTTGCTCTGATGTTGTTATGCTTATTGCTTCATTGTTTTGAATACGTAGATGATATTCAAGATATACATAATTTTACAGGTGTGCAGATGTAGAAAGTACAAAAGTGGGTGTGCTATTTGTGGGATATCGCGGGTGGTTGCTGTCATTGTCAAATTTGATTGCACAGTGCATGGGATGAGTGTGAGAAGGCCGCGACATCAGTCTTCGCTAAAATTAATGTTGATGAAAATGCAAAAAATGTGACACTCTGATAAATGTTTTAAAAATTGATTTACAGGATACCTTCGCTTTTCTATAAAAGCAACTTTGGCATTTGTAGGACAATGTCATCTTTTTCGTCTGTCACAAATCACGTGTAAAAATAGTGTCGTCTTTTTTGCCTTTTTCGCATGTGAAAATTTACTTGTAATTATGCAAACAGTCGTGTTTTTTTTTTTTTTAATCCAGATGTGGACTTACAATTGCCTACATCTCCTTCCCAACTTGCATCAGAACATCCACTGAGCTGATGAAGATTGTCATTGCTAACTTCTCCATAGCATATGCACTGATCCATGGTAGCTCAAATATACCTCATGACTCTTATGAGAGCCTTCCAATGGGTAATGCCAGGATTAGCCATATATTGGCTAAGTGAGCTTACTACAAAAGAGATGTTACGTCTTGTACAGACCATTGCATTCATGAGAGATCCAAGTATCAATTGATAAAGATACCCTCTCATCTGCTCCTCTTCTTGCTTGGTCTAGGGAGATTGGTCCTTTGACAAATGCAGACCTGGATCCATCGGTTAGTGAGCTAACTTACAATTTATTAGATTGTATTTGTTAAGAGAATATTTTGAAGATACCTTTGTTAAATGATATAGATCAGTCGTCTCGCTCTGTCTCTGTGGATCTGAATGCCCAGACAGAAGTGAGCTTCGCCCAGATCAGTCATGTCAAACTCAGAAAACATCATATGTTTAGAATCCTTGACCAAATTGGTATTGTTGCTGAAAAGCAATGTATCATCCACATATAAGGTGATGATAATGAAGGATTGCTGCACCGACTTAGAATAGATGTTGCAATCAGCAGTGCTTGGTTGGAAACCTTGTTCGATGAGGAATGTGTTGATCCTCTGAAACCAAGCTTTGGCAGATTGTTTCAAGCCGTAGAGTGCTTTATGGAGTTTACAGACATGATTTTTCATACCTTCTAGAACGTATCCTTCAAGCTGGATCATGTAGATGTCTTCTTGTATAACTCCATTTAGATAAGTTGTTTGCACATCAAGTTGATGCACTTCAAGGTCGACAGTTGCAGCATATGATATGAGAGCTCGGATCGACAAATGCTTGTTGACTACTGGACTGAAAGTCTCACTATAGTCAATGTTGGGGATTTGAGTGAATTCTTGTACTACCAGTCTTGCCTTCCTTCGATCAATTGCTCCATTGGCATTGTGCTTGATCTTGAAGATCCATTTGCAATCAATGATATTGCAGCCAATAGGAGCTTCAACTAGTGACCACGTCTGGTTCTTGATCAGAGAGGAATACTCTCTATCCATAGCTTCTCTCCAGAGATTAGAGTCTGGTTGACTGAGTGCCTCTTCGATTGTTGTCAGTTCCTATATCAAGAGACATGCAGACTCAAGAGTATGCCTTGTGGGTTGTGTGCGCACTCGGCTTGATCTTCTGGGAGGAATTGACTGATGAACCACTCCTGGGACTTGTTGCTGGGTAACAACAACGTGATTCGATGTTGAATAGTGGGTTTAGGCTTTCGGGTTTTGGAAAAGAGGGGTGTGAAGTGTATGATAGCTCAAAAGAGAAACGAACACCAAAAGAAGCGAACTCAAAACTCAAAACAGAAACGAACTCGAATGGAAAGTGTTCATGCACAGCGGAATAAGCTATCTCACTCTTTCCTTAAACATGACTATGCGTATTAGACTTGAACTGAACATTAGTAATAAAAATCACGTTCGATCTGATTATGTAGCCAAACATTAAGCATGAAGACATCATAAAGATAATCAGTCACGAACAGCTAAACTAAATATAATTCACAAAGAGTAGACTACCAGATTAAGCAATTAGAGAGTCAGACAAAATGTAGAAAAGTATTGCAATATTGACACAAATCTGAACGCAAAACAAACAGAGCTATAATCAGATCAAGTATCGCAAAATATATAGGTCAATAATGCAGGTGAGCACAAGACAATAGCGGATAAAATCGCGTGTTTTACAAAGCTAATCAATTTGTAAAGGTGATAAATCTATTATTGACAATACAGATCTGGGAGAAAAAGAATCGATGTGCGAAAGCATCTACAATGTCTGTCTCTAATTATCAATGATGTCTCATTTTGATGTTGTTATGCTTATTGCTTCATTGTTTTGAATACACAGATGGTATTCCATATATACATAATTTTACAGGTGTGCAGATGAAGAAAGTACAAAAGTGGGTGTGTTAGATCGTGGGTGGCTGCTGTTGTTGTCAAATCTGATTGCACAGTGCATGGAATGAGCGTGAGAAGGCCGCTACATCAGAATTCGTTGAAATAAACATTGATGAAAATGCGACACTCTGACAAATGTCTTAAATATTGATTTACCTTTGCTTTTCTATAAAGGCACTTTTAACATTTGTAGGGCATAAGGTAGTTCCCTCTTTAGGTCCTCCAAAGTACCTAAATAAGGATAATAGGCCAACAATGGCCCAAATACACTTAATAAGACTTAACAAGGGCTAACTATCCTCTAAGATATTTATGTTTAGTTAAGTTAGGGGATTGTCTATAAGTAGGCAAGAGACATTACTTTTGGGGTTTGCAATTGAGAGAACTTGGAGCTCCATCTCCTCTTCCTCCTCTATGAATGTGAGCCTTGGGATCTCGATCTTGCTAGGTCTCATATATCCCATCACATGTATTCATGCACTCTTTATCTTCAATAATGGAATCCATCTCCTTTTGAGCTTCACTTTGATATAATTATTGCTCATCTTTGGTTCTCTTCAACATAGGTGTGGTGGTTGCTTCCCTTTTCTAGCTTGCTTAGCTTGGATTGAGAGGTATGACACATGACATTTGTGGTATCAAAGCTTAAGATCAATAATCATTTGGTTCAACATGATTCTCATTTCGTTTGAAGAGTTTATCGAGGACACAAACTTTAAGTAGGGGGAGTGTCATGTACTTTTGGTACATCAATGTTTATGATGCATTATAGTATCCAATGTAAATTTTGTTAGGCCCAAAAGGAGCTATTAGCCTTAAGAATAAGGTGGTTCCCTCTTTAGGTCCTCCAAAGTACTTAAATAAGGATAACAGGCCAACAAGGGCCCAAATACACTTAATAAAACTTAACAAGGGCTAACTATCATCTAAGATAATTATGTTTAGTTAAGTTAGAGGATTGCTTATAAGTAGACAAGAGACCTCACTTTTGGAATCTTTTGGCTCATTTGCAATTGAGAGAACTTGGAGCTCCATCTCCTCTTCCTTCTTTGTGAATGTGAGCCTTGGAATCTTGATCTTGCTAAGTCACATGTGCCCCATCACATGTATTAGTCTAATCTTCATCGTCTATAATGGAATCCATCTCCTTTGAGTTTCACGTGTGCTAAGTCACATGTGCCCCATCACATGTATTCATGTACTCTCCATCTTCTATAATGGAATCCATCTTCTTTGAGCTTCACTTTGATATGTGCTTTGTGGTAGCTGGTGGTTATTGCTCATCTTTGTTTCTCTTCAACATAGATGTGGTGGTTGTTTCCCTTTTCTAGCTTGCTTGGCTTGGATTGAGAGGTATGGCACATGACAATCTCTTGTTGCGATGAATCAAGTTCTCTTGTCATTTTTCTTCCTACAAAAATAATCTGCTTAATTCTTCATAGGTTGGTAGATTCTCTCGTCTGGCTATACTGGTGATAAACATTTGATGTGACTCACTTAAATTGCTTAATGTCAATTGCACGATCTCATGATTTTGTACTCTCTCTCCAACGACAACTATCTGATCACGGATTTTTTTTTACTTTCAATAGGTGATCGACAATTGTTGCACCATCATCCATTTGCAATGTGTATAGTCTCATCTTTAGGAGTAGCACTCGAGATGTGTGTGTTGTCTCAAAAAATGTCGTCAATGTATCCCGTCTAACTATACTTGTCATAAACATCTGATGTGACTCACTTAAATTGCTTAATGTCAATTGCATGATCTCATGATTCTGTACTCGCTCTCCAACGACAACTATCTGATCACGAATATTTTTTACTTTCAACAGGTGATCGACAATAGTTGCACCATCATCCATTCGCAATGTGTATAGTCTCATCTTTAGGAATAACCCTCGAGATGTGTTTGTTGTCTCAAAAAATGCCTTAAACTTATCCCAAGGCTCTTTTGGTCCTTTCGAATCTGAACTATAGGAAATGACGGCATCTCTGACTAATAAATTGATGTCATTTTGTGTTTCCCACTTTTTCTTGTCAAAATCCTATTGATCTCCTTCAATTATTGGTCTTGTCTCTCACCTATCACAATCTCCCATAGCTCCTTTTCCATCAAAATGTTTTTCAATTTGAATTTCCAAATTACATAGTTGTTGGCTCCTTCCAATTTGCTGGACTCATTGAGCACACTTTCACTTAGAGTTGTCATTAATACACCTAGATGACCTCTAATTGTAAATTTATCTACAAAATTGAAAAATTCACTATGAAATTGACAAACGATGTCTCTAATACATTTTTCATTCAAGCTATAGATAGGAAGTTATGCCAAGTTGAAGTATTTGGCCTCAAAATGGCTCAAAACTGCCCTTAAGCCTAAAATCTGGCAATTATTACCAAATTGCCATTTTAAAAAAAAAAATTGTCATACATAGATCGTTGATTTCAAAGATTCCCATTAGGGAGGTACAAAAAAGGTCCAACATTTTTTTGGCACCGTTGCAAGGGAGACGATGCTAAACAGTCCTAGGAGTGGATTTTTTGTTTGCCGATTCCATTAAAAAATGTTCACATATGCACATTGCATGCTGAGGTTCGTATTATTGAGAAATTTATTTACCTGCATATTCTCCTAGCATGGAATCATAAATCGGAGTCTGTGGCTAAAGCATCAATTAGGAGGTTGGAAATAGTTCTTTCAATGGCAGGACTATATAAAGGAAATGTCACTATTGAAAAAAGTAACAGACTCTCCGGGAAAAAAGAAAACGTTCCTAATAAGCCATCAATTGGAGGTGCTAAAGCAAGAAGATTCTTATTAAATCACACATGCAAAGAATCTAGTATCAGAAATGAAATCTGGAAAGAAATTGTTCAAGCAACACGAACACTGAAAGTAAGTAATCGAGTGAAAAAGGGACAAGTGTGGAACAACTTAGACAAACTCATAGGTGTTATTAGGAAAGAAAACCTATCATCAGAAGATATGAGGACTTTGCAAAATCATTGCACCACATTTGTAAAATCTGTACATGATTGTTGGAAAAAAGACAACGTTACATATTACATGGTACTAATCTATTTCATTATCTGGTACTTATCTCATTCATGTTTATATTTTTTTCTACTGATGTAACTTATCAAAACTCATGTTTGCAGTACATCTTTCTTCATCATGCAACTTATTTTGCAAAGGAATATGAGAGCTTAAGTATCTGGTCATCACAAGGCATGGAAAAATCTCATTGGCAAGCAAGAGGAGCATTTCATAGAGCTACAAATCATGGAGAACACAATTCAAAAAATAAATACTTAGCTCAACTTTTTCAATGGTTTTACAGAAGAGCACAATTTAGATATCAAGCTAAAAACTCGTCAAATATTACGATTTTTCGAAAGACATTCAAATTCATAAGAAAAGAAAGATCCTTGTAATATATCAATAATCTATTACAGAAAATTGTTTAATTTTTATCATCATCCTCTTCAAGATTTAGACGGATGGTATTTTCATGAAGGAATAATCTCCTTTCATATGAATCCAAAAATTCTAAATTTTTCTTTTTGCTCATATCAATGTAATCCGAATAAAGGGCCATTGTAGATGATCTTTTTGTAGTCTCATTGGGAGTATAACCCAATATTTTAATTGCCAAATCCCTTTTGACAAAAATTATTTTAAATGTTCCTCTGACGTATGTATGGCCTCCTAATCAAACTGATAATGACTTGATGGCCATAGTGACGGTGGTAGCATGTGGATTTAAAGATGAATGATATATACAAATCTCATTGTTTAAAGTTTTTTAAATAATGAGATAGAGACACATCATTTCTCCTAGTTGATTCACCTTGGACGCCTCCATGTCTCATACCAAAGGCATCTATTTCAATAGCATCCTAGAAAGGAGTCAAGAAAATAAATTTAGAATGATACATAACATTGCAAACTATAACTTCAACACAGTGTTTGACTTAAAAAAACTGAACAATATCAATAACAATATAATAAATACTTACTAGATCATAATCATTGTATTCAACGACGTTTGTTCTGCTAATGTCATGTCCTCCAATGGCCTCTACATTTCTCAAGGGGATATACTTCTTTAAGTGGTTTATCTGTATTACTTCCTTCATCCCCTACATTTGCTTTTGTAAATACTCCTAAATATGTACAATATGACCAATTGTTAAACACATATCTTAAAGCTCTAGGTCCTCTATACAGCTTTAAGATGCCTAAGACAAATATTGGTCTTCCCCTTTCTAAATTAGATATAGGTGAATTAGAAAGTAGGGATAAAATACTAGGAGACAATGTGTATGTGTGTGTGTGTGTGTGTGTGGGGGGGGGGGGGGGGGGGGGGGCAATTCAGTACTGGATGGAGTTTTTTTTAGACCCCACTATTTATAGATGTTGCATTATTTTCGCTTCAATTCATGGATGCTTTTGATTTCTTTGATTTCAAAATTTTGCATGATGATATGCCCTGATATGTTAGACTGGGGACTCCATTCCTCGTGCTCTCATACATAACAAAGTAAGTGAATTTTTTTTAGATTTTATTAAGTTTTTTTTTTATATAAATTTTGATTTCACATTCATTCTCATAAACTTATTGTTTTCTGATTGGAGTGATCATTGGAGCTTATATGTGATGTCCTTATATGTCAATGATGAGGGTGTATGTAATCTAGTTTGTATAAAGATGAACTCTATTACACACACCCACAAAATGGCAAGGAGCTACATCGCAAAAATACCAGCTAGAACTCTTTCCAGTACTAGGTGCAACAACGTATACGAAGCTGAAAATGGTTGATGCAGAGGTAAAAAAATTTCAATATCGGTTTGATGCGCCTTTGTAATTTTTGTTGAGTTTCTTTTCATATCGTGCGTGCTGATCTGATATTCAAACAATATTTTTTGGATATTGGTTTAACGCGCACTTATTTCCTTTGTAGATTTTATTACTAACTTTCATTTATATTTGAATATTGCAGTCCTTTCAGCAGGTTGATTCTATCAGCTGTGGTTGATAGACAGTATGCAATGCCAAATTCTTTTTCAATTGGCTTGTACTACAAGATAAACTTCCTAATCTGTAAGAGGTAATCTATTCCTAACAAACTAATCTTTGATTAATAACATTTAATTGTGTTTTTTTTTTTTATACTCACATTTCTGATAATTAATTCATAATCACATTTCTAATAAATAATCTTTGATTAATAACATATAATTGTGTGTTTTTCAGTTTAAATGTCCGAAAGTCTCTCCAATGGAGATAATGCCTTCAGCCAAGAGACGATAAAACTTGTGATCAAAAACTCATATCCAATTTCAGTGGCAGAGTGTTCTCCACCCAAGCTACTTCCATCTGAGAAAATGGATTTAGAGATCATAGAAAGGCAAGACTTTCAACTTGAGAAATGATACGCAAGTTGATACGAAGTTGGTCTCTCTTGATGTGGATGAGACAATATGAATTTCACATGTACAAAAAATTTTTATGCAAATACATTTGTATTTTTTTATGGTTGTTCTTACATGTTTATTTTCAAGTTATTATTTTAGATTATTCATTCATCTTCAATTTCTACAATGTTTCTACATGTTTGTTTTTCATAGCCTTGGTCTGTCTTGCCTTTACCATGGTTTTTTTTGGATAAGTTTAGAAGATGATCTGAGTGAAACTTTGCCAAACCAATCCAAACATGTGACATAAGTTCACTCAGATTTCTTGCGACAAAGTTTCACTCAGATCATCTTCTGAACATATCCAAATTTGCCAAGACAAGAACAATACAGACCAAGACAATGAAGACCAAAATACAGCCGATATCGGTTCGACGTCCGAGGATTCACTGGGAGACACTTCAACAAGGACGCGCGTCGATTCGATATCTGATTGTAGTGGTCACTAGAGTTCAAGTGCCTGAAGATCTCCCCAATGGAGATAATGCATTTTTCGCATGAGATAATTAAGCTTGTTATAGAAAATTCATATCCAGTTGCTATTTGTATGCAAGCTAAGAACAGAGAGAACGAAGAGAACAAGAGGTAAATCTAAGAATGACAATCCAAAATAACAAATAGAATGAAGAGAATGAGAGGTGTACCTAAGAATGACAAGAAGTTCCTAAACTACAAGGATTAGTTAACTACAGTTTATGACTATTGACATCAAATCATCCTCGAGTGTACAAAGACGAGCAACAAAGGAGTATTCGAGTAGTAACTATTGTCCAATCACAATCGTTTATTCTGCCTGGCGGGATATTTAAAAATTACAAAAATTTGGCTGAAAAAGTTAAAAACAATTTACATTTGTCAACCACTATTATAGTTCGTCACAAATGGACACCATTGATTGGCACACGTAAGTGTTGAAAGCGTGCGAAGTCAAAAACACCATTTTGACAAGGGGCCCATTTTGAATTCTAATATTTCCTAATGTATTTTCTTGTGATTTTTTTTTGTGGACAAATATATTACTTATCCTACTATGTTTTTTCACTTTTTTGTTAATTGAATTTCTCACCACTTTTCCAAAGAACAAGGCAGACTCTAATGTACCATCAAATAGCTCAATGAGTAATGTTCTCTTCCAGCTTAAATAATAAACATTACCCATCCGATTGCCCCTACCTATTACTCGCCATCAGATAAATTTAAAAAAAATTTGTAATAAATCTGAGTGATTGACCATCAGAATTCATCTATATTTTTTTATTCTTTCTAATCACTAATTATTTTTGCAATTGTTGGTTTTCATTTTACTTGATTTTTTTTTATCTCGGTTTGACTTCAATTGCACCTCAGTTCGATTTGCATTTCCATCCATTCTTTGATCACCTTGTCTAAAAAAGATATATACAAACATCTGAAAAAAATGAAAAAATAAAAGACCAAAATTTTTTTCATTTTTCATTTCGGTGTATGCATCTCAAATCTGGTAGGAAATTATTCAATTTGGGTCCTCCAGATCTTGATAAATTTGTTAACATACCGATCGAATATCCCACAAAAAATGTTGACGTAGATCCACCGTACGTGATGTCGTCATGAACTTTTTCAAAATTGGTGAAAAGGGAGATCCACGATTGTACAAATCTACACCCAAGTGTGTAGAGCCTACATAGACGACAACCCGCAAGAGCTGTTGAGATATTTCAACCTGTGTCTGATCGATATGACAAAAGATTGATACTTCAATCTGGAACATAATGAACACGATGATTGAAAAATTCTACAAGATGAGTTCATCACCCACTTCAAGACCACCCGTTTTATTTTCGATCATTTCCTACAACTAGGACATATTTGCATGGACAAAAAAAATGAGTCCTTCCGTGACTGTATAGAACGGATTAAGCGATTACACGAAGGCTGCAACCTTAAGAGAGGTCTCGGTCGAGATGTAAACTAGAGGACTCGGTCGAGATGCCAACTAGAGGACTCGGTTGAGATCTGATGCAAGTGCTTGTTGAGTACTCTATCTTAGTGATGGTGTTTGAGAACTTCATGAAATAAAATATGATAGTGTGTGAAACATGTGGAAGTTCTCACTGGGATATGTTATCTCAATTACCGGATTTGTGTTATGGGTGGACAATCTAAGATATCAGAATTGCATAAGTGAGCTGGATCGAAAAAGTTATAAAATCTATCCTTGTGAACTAGACCATCAGATGTTGACCTGTAACACTCTCTGTGAATAGATATCTATGAGAAAAACATATGAAAAATAAGAATGGAAGAAGTAAAAACATAGGCAGTCAAAACATAAAAATAAGAGGATACAAAAAATAATAAAAAATAAAACATAAAAAATAAAAACTAAAATAATTAGTAAAATAATGTAACATAAATATATACAATAGTGATGGAGTTATATTGGGTCAACAAAAAAAAAAACTCTTCGTAGTAGTGTCGTAGACGACCGCCATTTACGACAATGTTGAGGAGTACTCCATCAAGTTTTTCTAACTGGACTGCTCCATTAGAGAAAATTTTATTTATGACATATGGCCCTTCGTTTTTAAATTTTAATTTTTCTGGGTACTTCTTAGATGTGTAGAAAAGCACTTGATCATCTAAGTGTAAGTCTTTATTGCAAAGGTGACGATCATGCCAGGCTTTTTGTCGATGTTTGTTAACTAATTGTGCATGATACGAAATGAGTCAAGTCTCACACAATTGGGCTAACGTATATAGCATGTTTTGGACTTCTTGTCCAATTGTAACTTTCTCACATAGATCAGTAGAAAAAGTTTGCATGACTCGCAAGGAAGGAACTAGGAACTCAACAGACATTATTGTCTCTTGACCGTAGACGAAATTTGGCCCGTTGGCAAACATCACATGTTTTAATGACAACAAATGTAAACACAATGACATTTGTTTTGGGACTTTGAATTGAAAAAGAATAATTTTTTTTGGTGTTTTTTAATGGTTCTAGTTTTAGGCCAAAATCATGGATTTTTTTAATAAATCTCTAAATTTTGTTTTTAAAAAAAGCCAAAAAATGCATATTTTAAATAAAGAACGACAAGTTTTTTGTTGCAAACTTCATGAAACCATCATAATTACAAATGAAATTATAATTCAAGAGAACAAATGATTTTTTAGACTCGAAATCCCGTTGAAATACAAAACAACTTAAATTATATCTGCACATTCTTTTTTTTAAGTACATTTTCTAAGGAATTTTCACTGATGCCTCTCAATTCAGAACTTGACATATTCTCAACACTCTTGTTTTCAGCTAATGAAGTGGAAGACCCATCTTCTTCATCAGAGTCAACTGGCTTATCTTCCTCAGAATTCGCGTCTAATGTTGACAAAAAAACCTTGTAAATCAGCTTTTCTCTGTTGATGACGAGTGGAGGATGATGGTTTTTCTAGTAATCCAAGTAGTTCTTTCAATATAGATATAGTTGACTTTCTAGATGATTGGTCACTGTTAATTCAAAATTAAATGCCAAAACATCTACATCCTGTAGATTCAAATCGTCGACTCTTGGTTGATTTTTTGGCAATCTCTTTCTCTTGCCCTTTGGATCTACTTGCAACATTTCGAGTTCGTACCTTCCCAAAAAAACATTCGTCGCAACCAATGGACACGTAGTACTTTTGTTTGGTTGCTATTTTGAATAAAACCAAGTACTTTGGCAATCCAAAATGGATGTCCTTCATTATTTTCTGAAGCTAAAAGTGCAACAAGGCTTCCAATTTGAATTCCATTCAAATCATCGCGCCATTTCATTTTTGCAGCTTTTACACTTTGCCTATTCTTCCTTGAGCCCACATAAAGTTCACGTTCCTCATCTTGCACAAGTTGCAAGAAATCATTATCTTGAGGAAGATCTGAAGGTTCGACAGTTGTAGTTGATGTTCCTAATTTATGAGGCCAATGAAATTTTTCAGTTGTTGATGTATGTTCAAGATTGAGCAAGCTATTGTTTTGTTCCTCGAAAAAGTCCATCCACCAATGTTAATTAAACTCATCAAAAAAATGATAAGCTGCTTGAATACTTGATTCCAAAAAATTTAATGAGGCAAATGGACCAATCTCACGATGTTCTCTTTGCGCCTTTTGTTCTTCTAGCAAAGACTTCAAGGGAGACAACACAACAAGCTTGATTTGAGTCGATGGAATGTTAAGCAAAAAATAGAACTCCTTCAAGAGGTAGCCATGAAACTGAATTTGAAAATAGTTTGCCCTATAATAATATAAAATCTGATTCGTTACATTTGAATTTAAACTGGTGCTGAAAGCTAATATCATTAATATTAGCTACGCATTGCTCTATTTTGTTGGACGTCTTAACATAATCATGAAAATCATATGTGTGTTTGATTAATGACACGTTTGGCTTTGGCACATATGATTCCTCAACAATGCTTTGAAGCATTGGTAAGGAAAATGCTTTCTTGTGTCTCAATCTCTTAGAAAAGCAACTAGACATTTGATCAATTTGAAGAGCTAGACTGTGCTCGACTGATAATTAGTCGCGAATGATTCACGAAAGACGAGACTAAACGTTAATCGTCTACTATCAGAAAGAGCAACTAGAAAGATCAGACAGAATGAAGAATAAGCATAGCAATACTAACATAGATCTGAATGCAGAACAAAGAGCTGTATCAGATTAAGTATATCATGTATACATGTTAATAATGCGGTAGAACACAATACAATAGCGGATGAAACTGTGTGTCCTACAAAGCCTATTTCTATCTGTAATGAGAAATCAAATCTCTTCTCTTAGTCTCTTCTTATCTCTTCATCTCGATGCATTATGAATTCTCAGATGGTATTTAAAATATATACATAATATTATAGGTGTGCAGATGTGAAAGTACAGAGTGGATGTGTTGTCTGTAAGAGATCGTGGGTGGCTGCAATCGTTGTCCATTCTGTTAGCGCAATTACATAGGGTGAGCGTGAAAAGGGTGTGACATCAATTAGTACTAAAGTGAACGTTGGTGATGATGCAAAAGTGCGTCACTCTTACGAATGGCCTTAGGATAAGATTTACAGGGTGCCTTAGCTTTTAGGGCACTTTTGGCATTCAGTAAGGTAGTGTCTCCTTTTTGTCTGTCACCATAACCTGTGTAAGAGCACAGTGTCGCGATTCATTCGCCTTTTCTTTGTCTGTGCGAATTTGCATGTAAAAATGCAAACTGCATGACAACATTAGTAAATATGCAGCATGAATGGAGGCAGATTAAAATTGGAATTCAGGAGAGTAGAAGGAGTAAATCCAACACCCCCTCTTAATCTGGATCCGTGAATGCCTTGATCTTCAGACTGAGCAATGCACAAAATTTGTTGTGTGCATTAACACTGAGTGCTTTCGTGAAAATGTCTGCAACCATGTCCTACGTTCTACAGTACATTAAGCTCACCTCTTTGTCGAGAACCTTGCCCCTCATGTAGTGATATCTTATCTCAATGTGCTTATTCCTAGAATGAAATCTAGGGTGGGCCGATAAGGCAATAGCACTTTGATTATCACAAAACAAAATTGTAGGGCTGTAGTGATACAGATTGATGTTTGACAGCAAATTTCTCAACCAAAATGCTTCCTTAATAGATTGAGAAACAGCAATATATTCTGCTTCAGTAGAAGAAAGTGCGATAGAGGTTTGCTTACGACTGTTCCATGAAATAGGACCGCCATTGAAGAAGAATGTAAATCCAGATGTGGACTTATGATGGTCTGCATCTCCTCCCCAGCTTACATCAGAATAACCACTGAGTTGATGAAGATTGTCGTTGCTGACATCTCCATAGCAGATGCACTAGTCCATGGTAACTCAAATATATCTCATGACTCGAATAAGAGCCTTCAATGGGTAATTCCAAGATTAGCCATGTATTGGCTGAGTGAGCTGACAACAAAAGAGATATATGGTCTTGTATAGACCATTACGTACATGAGAGATTCAAGTGTCGATAGATACGGATAATCTCTCATCTGTTCCTCTTCGTGTTTGGTCTGGAGACATTGGTCCTTTAACAGATGCAGGCCTGGATCCATTGGTGAGTGAGCTAATTTACAGTTCATTAGATTGTATATGTTAAGAACATTATGAAGATACCTTTGTTGAGTGATGTAAATCAGTCAATTTGTTCTATCTCTGTGGATTTGAATTCCAAGACAAAAGTGTGCTTTGTCCAGATCAGTCATGTCGAATTCTGAGAACAACATCTATTTCGAATCCTTGACCATATTGGCATTGTTGCTGAAGAGCAACATATCATCAACATACAAGGTGATGATAATGAAGGATTGTGGCACTGACTTTGAATAAACGTTGTAGTCAGCAGTGCTTGGTTTAAATCCTTGTTCAATGAGGAATGTGTTGATCCTCTAAAACCAAGCTCTGGCAGACTGTTTCAAGCCATACAATGCTTTGTGGAGTTTACAGACATGATTCTTCATGCCTTCCAGAACGTGTCCTTCGGGTTGGATCATGTAGATATCTTCTTGTATAACTCCATTCAGATAGGCTGTTTGTACATCAACTTGATGTACTTTGAGCTCGATAGCTGCAGCATAAGACAGGAGCATTCGGATCGACGAATGTTTGACGACTGGACTAACAGTCTCACTGTAGTCAACATTTGGGATCTGGGTGAATCCTTGTGCTACTAGTCTAGTCTTCCTTTGATCAATCGCTTCGTTGGCATTATATTTGATCTTAAAGATCCATTTGCAATCAATAATGTTGCAGCCAATAAGAGCTTTGACTAATGACCATGTCTGATTCTTGATCAGAGAGGAATACTCTCTGTCCATAGCTTCTCTCTAGAGATCAGAGTCTAATTGGCTAAGTGCCTCTTCAACTGTCGTTCCTGCATTAAAAGATAGGCAGACTCAAGAGTATACCTTGTGGGCTGTGTGCGCACTCGGCTTGATCTTCTGGGAGGATTCAACTGTTGAACCGCTCCTGGGATATGTTGCTGGGTAGTAGCAACATCTTCGTCTGATTCGCTGTCTAGAAGTGGGTCGACAATAGACATGCCTGAGCTAGAAGCTTGGATTGTCGTGTCAATGGCAGGTGATGAAGGTTCTTCTTGAGCAATATCCTTGCCTTTGAGGTCGACAAACTGATCCTCGATAAAGATTGTATCCCGGCTATACAAGATTTGCTGGGTATCAGGATCATACAGCTTGTAAGTGTTATCAGACAAAGTATATTTGATTAGGATGGTCTTTAGACCTTGGAAGTCCAATTTCTTTCGTGTGTCCTTTGGGATCTGCGCGTAGGCAATGCACCCAAACACTCTTAGGTTCTTCAAAGAAGGCTTAGAGCCTGTCCACACCTTGTGGGATGTCTTGTCTAAGAGAGCCTTGTCAAACATCTGTTCTGGATGTAAGCTGTAGTGGAGACAACTTCAGCCCAGAATCTCTTGGGCAACGATGCATGTGCTAGCATACACTTAGCAAATTCAAGCAAAGTACGGTTCTTCCTCTCATCTAAGTCGTTAGACTGAGGACTGTAAGGAGTGATGAATTGTTGCTCAATGCCTTGGATTTGGCAGTACTCCTTGAACTCAATAGAGATATATTCTCCACCGCTATCTAACCTTAGGGCCTTGATTGTCCTTCCAGTCTCCTATTCTGTACGCTCCTTGAAGATTCTGAAGCAGTTTAATGCCTCTAATTTTTCTGTATGAAATACACCATAGTTCTTCTGGAGAATTCATCAATAAAGGTTATAAAATATTTGGCTTCCTTCAGGGAAGGAGTTTTCATCGAGCCACAAATATCTGAATGTACAACATCTAGCAATCCTCTAGCAACATGCTGATGGCTTGACTTAAATGGCTTCCTAGTCTGTTTACCAACTAGACAGTCTTGACAGACAGGTAGCTCGACTTTTTCACGAGGATAGTTGAGATCAAGAATAATAGATTGTCTAGACATTCGTTGTAAAATAGCATAAATTAAATAACAAAGTCTATAATGCCAAAGTAAACCTTTATTTGAATGAATTGAAGTACTGAGAGTCTAACTAGAGGCAGAAAAGCAATGACTTAATTTATAAAAGTATCCATGTCTCTTTCCGAGTGCTAGGATCTTGCTTGTCCTATCAACTACTTTACATTGATCACATTCGAATTCTACTGTGTGTCCTAGATCTGTGATTATGCTTACAGAGAGCATATTTGTAGATAACTTAGGTACATACAGGACTCTAGAGAGTAGCTTAGATTGATCGTTTGCAAAGCATAATCTTATAGTGCCTTCACCTTTAATAGCTTGTGTACTATGCAACGATGCATGCGATAGCATACACTTAGCAGATTCGACCAAAGTACGGTTCTTCCTCTTAGTGAAGCCATTAGACTGAGGATTGTAAGGAGTGATGAATTACTGCTCAATGCCTTGGCTTTGGCAGTACTCCTTAAACTCGACAGAGATATATTCTCCACCATTATCTGACCTTAGGGCCTTGATCATCCTTCCAGTCTCCTTTTCTACACGCTCCTTGAAGATTCTGAAGCAGTTGAAGGCTTCTGATTTCTTCTTTATAAAATACACCATTGTCCTTCTGGAGAATTCGCGTAGATAACTTTGGCACATACAAGACTTCAGAGAGTAGCTTAGATTGATCATTTGCAAAGCATAATCTTACATTGCCTTCACCTTTAATAGCTTGTGTGCTATTGTCGCCAAGGTGAACGAATTTTTGGATACTGTAAGGTGTATAAGACTCGAAACAGCCAATCAGGCTAGTCATGTGCTGAGTGGCTCTAGAATCCAGAAACCAAGAACTGTCGCCAGATGCTCCTTGATGGTTGGTCATGAAGGCATCATGATCCACTTCTTGAATGGGCTGTGGAGCTTCTGTAGTTGCATTTGCCACTTGATTCGACTGTCCCTTGCTATTGTTCTTCGCTTGAAGTATTCAACAGTCTTGAATTTCGTGGTTGTTTCGTTTGCAGTATCTGTAGTCTGTGGATTCGACTATTCCTTGTGCTAAGCTAGTTTTTGGTCTGGCTTTGATTGCTTCGGGCCTTTCTTCTTCTTCTGCTTTGTTGTGCTCTTGTTGGTGTACAAGGCGTGAGAATCAGCTTAGGAACTCGAGGCTTCGTTCCTTCGCGTGTCTTCCTGCAACAACATAGTAATGACTCTTGAAAGAGTCAATTCTGGATGAGTCGTGATGATCATCACCCAGCTGTTGTAAGAACTTGGTAAGCTATGTCACCTTGCCACCTGGGCTTCACACGTGCGAGCAATAAATGACCACAATTCAAGTAGGAGGGCACACGTTTCCAAGATTGATTTATCAAAAAACTCAATACAGCCTGAAATGCATCCAATTAGAGGTTAAAGCACTCTTCTAAGGTTCATTAGAGAGGCATAGAGGCTTCTATTAGGTCTAGCAAGCAATCATAAGCTTGAATCATACAAAAAATGCATTCTTTGACTCTTTCAACAAGCAAAACTTCAACACAATGGTGCCTAAGCCTCACACATCCAACTTGGGTGCATGATGGCTCAAATCAGATGCAATCAATCATATCTTTAAGTTTTAAAAATATCTAGCAGATTTAGGCCACCAATTAAAAGTTATTCGAGCTCAAAAAACCTCAAAAATACACTATATTTTTTTACTTTTTGAGATCTTAATGGTGTCCAATCCTAACCAAAATTCATGAAAGCCTTAGGAATGCTTCATTACACCTCTGAAAATGTGCATGCAAAGTATTGGCCAAGAATTTTATGAAAATCATCAAAATTAGTTCAAAAACCATCAAAAAACCATGTTATTTGACCAAATTTTGTGGATCAAATCCACAATCAAGTGCAATCAGACCCAAATCCCTGTAAATCAATTACATGCAAGCACTACAAGTTCTGATTTCAATCAACTATGGATTTCATAGCCCATTTCTAGTCCAAAATCCCACCCCAATTTTTGGCTAAAAATCACTAACTTTTCAACCAACATGCAATCATTAGATCCAATCAATAATGACTGTAAAATAGGAAGTAAAATCTCGAAAATGTACTAGATCAGCAGCAATGATAAATTCCAATTAAAAATCTTGACTTCTAGGTGAAAAATCACAAAAAACCATTGAAAAATCCATTGATTTCCATCAACTCCTATGAAAAAAATCCATAATCATGATCAATAGGCTGAATGCACATCAAGATTTGAGAAGCCTCCTACTTGGAGGTCAATTCCACCACCTGGAAGCAAAAAGCAATGAGATCCACCAAAAAGCTACAAAAAGCAAGAATCTTGACTCCACCTTCTGATTGATGTGATCCAGGCTCTGATACCACTATAATGATCGCCAAGTAAAGATCTTTAATAATCTTGTCGCATGCAAACCAAAAGGACATTTGTGGAGCAAAACCACCCAACCAACAGAAAATGGCTAGTCAATACCCCAACTACTTCACCCCCAAGCCAAGGTGAATGAACTTATACAAGAGAGGAGGGGATCTTGGCTCAAAGAGTCATAAATTCCAATATGGAGATGGGCAAGTTTCCATAGTATATATTCTCTCCCATGAGGAGAGAACATTCTTCTTAGGATCCCCATGCAACCCAATTAAGCAATTGACCTCCTATCCTTGCATTATAGTAGTCAAACACCATGCAAGTGCTCCTATGTCCAATTATAGGTCCTCATATGATTATTAATTACTTTACTAACCAAGCCCAGAATGACGAGGCATAACTAATAACCATATACAATGAAAAAAACCGACTATCCATGTCAGGAATTATTCCGAATCCCTCATATTGGACATGGACATAACAACTATCATTTGCAAACTTTGTATACTGCATTTTTTTTGTCAAATAAAAACTTATGAATGATAATGCACAATAAAACACGGTGTAGAATTGGGGTTGTAAACATGTGCAACCATTGTGGTCCAACCACATATCCTTTTGACGTGATCAAAGTACACCCAAGAATGCTTCAACTCACCTTCTACATTTAACAATATTAACACCCAAAGGTAGGGATAGAGGACATCTTAAAAAAAAAAACATCTTTCATTCTCAACATCTGAAACTTGGCTAGGGAACAAGGATCCCTAAAAGTAGTCATGCTGGCACTTTTCCTTAAGTTTAAGAATGGAATCAATTGAATCCATGTGTGGCTGATTGTTTGCTCTAAAATCTTCAATCCATTTATGTAGCCTAGAATATCTAGATAGATACATTCATGAGCACATTGCCAGCCAAAACAAAAAATATGCAAGGATGGCCAAAAGAAATATTTCTGAATTAAAAAACACAAAATATGTACGTGAATTTCTTTGATTAGTTGATGATTGCAATTGATCCAATACAATCAAAAACTTCTTTTTGCTCAACGTCTCTATCCCAGATACATCTACGGGAAGCAAGTTGCTCATTACCAATTCCTTGGCCACTTCCTTTTCTATTTTCTTCTACCCAACACCGGGTAGTTTATCAACTTGTTCTTTAACCATATTTCTCACAATATTCTATGTTTGTGTGCATTCTCCCTTAGCCACATCATGGCAATGTGTCCCAACATGAATGGCCAACCGCGTAGAATTAAAGCCACATGGTATAACATAATATATTTTTGCAGCACATGTTCCATTGCATATTGGTCTGAACACAAAGCCTTACTCATAGGCTACACGTATAAATGGAGAGAGAGAGAGAGAGAGAGAGAGAGAGAGAGAGAGAGAGAGAGAGAGAGAGAGAGAGAGAGAGAGAGAGAGAGAGAGAGAGAGAGAGAGAGAGAGAGAGAGTGAATGACGCCAAAATCTTAGTGATGGCAGAGATATGATTCAATTAGGTGTTCCTAAACCTATTGTTGAAAGGAGTGAGGAGCTTTTGAACATAGTCCCTCTTGAACAAGTCAAGACCAAATCCTTTGAATCCTTTCGTCTTATAGCATAACAGGTTAAAATGAAGTTGAAAGAAACTTACAGTACAAAGTACCATAAAGTGAAGCAAGTTTTAGAATACTCGGTTGTTACCTGCCTCCATCCCACAAAACACAACCGCGCGAGTTAGTTCAGTGAAGAAGATAGGTGTCATAGTTGAGCATCAGTTGTCATCCATGTTCGAAACAAGATTCACTATTAGTTTAAATAATGATAACATTCTTTAGCCCAATCTTCCCTACCAAGCAGTCTATCAAATCGTAGGTCTTGCTCTAACATCACCGTATCAGGACATCTGCCATGCTGATCAATATAAGGCAAGTAATCCTATAGCTAAAAAATATTTATATAACTTTATACTAATGAAACCTTAATCACTTAAAACACGTGGAAAATGTGTAGTTTGGTCATAGAGGTCGGTGACAGGGCATATCCATGCCATTCTGCACCCATCAGTACTGGTGAAGCCAACTGGTACCTGATGGACAATATCTATAAATGTTGTGGCAAATCTATGTCATTCAGGCTGCCTTGGACAAATCCATGCCATTCAGGTTAACCAAACATTACACTGATTCATCACATTAACGAATCGTCAAAAATAGTTGATTACAAAATTTGAGATTTGAAAGGTATGGAATATTATTTGCTGCTCATCCTATTGTTTGCAAAAGCTGAGTATCAGATAAATTGAAGAATTAAGATCAAACTTCTTTTTACGAAGTAAGGATGAGATAAATTACTATTTGTGTGCAACAGTGAGGCCGGACAAAAACTCATTTTTGTATTTTTTAAATGCTTTGGACGTTTGTCGCAAAGCTTACAAAGCAGTTCATGCAATCGAAAACTCACGGCATCAACGAATGCATTCTTATAGGGTCGAACTATTTCTCCAAATGCTTTAAATACAACTGCTTGGCTAAAGCATTTCATAGATGTGCATGGAGAGAAATTGTCTAATTTCTTATATTTTCACTTGCCGGATAATTTTACAAAAAAAGAAATATTTTTGATGTACAAAGAGTTTGCCAAAACAAAAAATGTTTCCTATTTGAGTTACTCATATTTTCTTAGAATTTGGAAAATAGATTTTGGACTGTTAAAGATTCTATCACGAATGACAGTATGCTCCACTTGCGAGTTGTTAAAGTCTGCAAAACAACTTGCAAAGACCAATGATGAGAAAGGTAAATATTAATCAAATTTGTCATTCATTTTAATACTTTTGTTTTGAAAAAATTTAAGTTCCAATCTTTTTTAATATCATTTTGGTATGATTTGTATTCTATTAAATAAGTGAATCATTGTATTTTCAATGGATGCTGCAAAAGCTCTTCAACTGCACAAAGATCAACAAATAGTTGAAAGACAAAAGTTGGCCAAGCATCAAAATAAACATTTGGAATGTCCACAGAAATATCCGGGCCTCGTTACTGATGGCATGGATTAGAAAAAAACAATGTTGCCTCATTTTGTCAGAGTGCCCAAAAATTTGAATGAGACAAATTTTATTCAGGTTCATCTCGTTGGAGCACTTGTGTTTCATAGCACTTTGGAGTCCAAGGTCCTTTTTATCCCAATGTTCAAAATGATCCAAATTTGACGATCACCATTGTACATAAGATAATTTGCGGATTTGGTAAAAATCTTCCAGAAATACTTTATTTGCAGCTTGACAACACTGCAAGGGAAAATAAAAACCAAACTGTTTTGGCATACTTTGTTGGATTTACTCCTACTACTCTCCTAAGTCCCAATTTTAATCTGCCTCCATTCATGTTGCATATTTACTAACGTTGTCACGCAATTTGCATTTTTGCACACAAATTCGCATAGACGAAGAAAAAGCGAATGAATTGCGACACTGTGCTCTTACACAGGTTATGGTGACAGGCGAAAAGGGGACACTACCTTATTGAATGCCAAAAGTGCCCTAAAAGGTAAGGCACCCTGTAAATCTTATCCTAAGGCCATTTGTAAGAGTGACGCACTTTTGCATCATCACCAACGTTCACTTCAGTACTAACTGACGTCACACCCTTTCCACGCTCACCCTATGCAATTGCGCTAATAGATTGGACAATGATTGCAGCCACCGACGATCTCTTATAGACAACACATCCACTCTGTACTTTCACATCTGCACACCTATAATATTATATATATATATTGGATATCATCTGAGTATTCATAATGCATCGAGATGAAGAGATAAGAAGAGACTCAGAGAAGAGATTTGATTCCTCATTACAGATAGAAATAAGCTTTGTAGGGCACACGGTTTCGTCCGCTATTGTATTGTGTTCTACCGCATTATTAGCATGTATACATGATATACTTAATCTGATACAGCTCTTTGTTCTGCATTCAGATCTATGTTAGTATTGCTATGCTTATTCTCCATTCTGTCTGATCTTTCTAGTTGCTCTTTCTGATAGTAGACGATTAACGTTTAGTCTCGTCTTTCGTGAATCATTCGCGACTAATTATCAGTCGAGCACAGTCTAGCTCTTCGAAATCATTCGTGACAGATAATTTGTCTTGCAATTCACGACAAATTATTCATCTAGCACTTCATCCATTAAATATTTGGCTACGTAATCTAGAATGACTGTAATTTCTATCACTAAAGTTCTGTTCATTCTAATAGGCGTAGTCATGCTTAGGGAGAGAGTCAAATAATTCCTTCCGCTGCGCACCAACATTTTCTATTCGAGTTCACTTCTCATTCATTTCTTGTTCGAGTTCATTTCTCGTTCATGTTTGTCATTTATTCTTTCCCCCTCTCTCCCAACATGGTATTAGAGCTATCTTCATAGCTTGATTAGCTTCCACAGTACAAGACTCTACTAGCCGATAGAGTAATTGTTTTCTTGTTCTGTAATCATCAGATTTTCATACTTAAGTCACTGATAGTTTCTCCTATCACTTAGACTAATTCGTCCACATGGATTCCCAAGGGAAATCCAGTCCTATCATGGACAAGCTTGATGGAGCCAATTACCATCTGTGGAAATTTAAGATGAAAACTGTACTAATGGCAAAAGAATTGTACGACGTTGTTACAGGTGCAGAAGGGAAACCTGAAGTGAATGATGCGGCAATCGCCAGATGGAAGTTGAAAGATGGAAAAGCTTTCGTGCTGATCATCCTCAACATTACAGATACTTAGATCGGCCATGTATCCGGAGTTCAAACATCGAAAGAAGTCTGGGACATCTTGAGCACACTATACGAAGTGCGAGATATAGCTTCCAAGCTACATCTCAGAAAGAAATTCTACTCCCTCAAGATGACGAATGGTGATTCTCTGCAGAATCACATTAATCAATTCAAGACCCTGCTAAGACAAATGGCCGTTGTCGGATCTATCATAGATGATCAAGACACAGTGATGCAACTGCTATACTGTGCTTTACTATGACCAATTTGGTGTCCTGTAGAGAAAGTTATGGCTAGCTTGAGCATCTCATTTTCATCCAACCAAGTTTTCATCTTTGTAGATTTTTCTTCGCACTCCTTCAAATATTTTCCTTGATTCTTCTTCCAAATAATGTATTCTTTGCATTGAATGTGCATTCCCATAGAGCATCAAATTCTCACAGTAACCCAAAAGGCCATTTTTACCATGACACATATAGATTATTAGCTAACTCACCGAATGAAAATCTGGATGTTGCAATGAACATGGATCAATAGGATACAATGTTCCTGATGACCATAAATCTACATGCTTTAGCTTTTCCTCCCTATATTGGACCATATCAGAAGTTGACAATTTGGGTTGCTTTAAATTTCTTGTCCTGAGTGTGGCATATTGTGGTGACAGATCCACATGAAGATGATAAAGCTTTTTCATCAGTACAGTAGTATAGTAACAAACAACACAATGACAATAACAAAGCTGGAGATGGCGCTAACGACTCTGCTAGAGATAGAGATGGTGCTAAACACTTGTTTTTGACCCTGGAGATAGAGATGGTGTAGGCTTTGTTTCATAATGTCACTCCTAATTCAAATTTTTGAGTGTTCCCAATTATTGGGAGGGATTATTTTAGCATTTTAAAAATTATATTTTAACTACGGTTAAGCACCTGTGAAGTTTGATGTGACTAAACTAAGGTGCATTCATTTACATGGAAAGTCGTGTGGGCAGATGCGTAAAGAAGTTAGAAAATGATATTATAATTACTTTATAGTTATTTTTCTCTCTCCTACATGGCATTTCTTATAGGGCCCTCTTTGGGCCCATATTTTCTCTAATGTATAGTGTATACAGATCACCAGCCTCTAAAGTACTTTTGTAACCAGAATGATTTGAGGGGTCATAAAGCTGTGAGAAAAATATTCCAAAAGTAACTTCAAGTACTATTGATGTTGATGATGTGGATGGATCTAACAATCTTGATGATGATGTTATGGATCTTACTTTGGATGGTGATGATGAAGGAATTTCATCAAGTCAAAAGCCAAAAAGAACATCAAGGCAAAGGCAAACACCTTCAAGGCTCACATATGATGAAAAGGGTAAGCAAGTAGTTTCTGGAAACTACGTTGCTTTCCTAACCTCTTTTGATGAACCTACATGTGTAGATGAAGCAAGGAACAAAGAGGAATGGATCCAAGCAATGGATCTTGAATATCAAGCTCTCATGAAGAATGAAACAAGGACAAGAAAGCTATTGGATGCAAATGGATCTTCAAGGTGAAGACAAACCAAGATGGATCTATCAACAAGTAAAAGGCAAGGTTAGTGGCAAAAGGATATGCTCAAGAGCATGGCATTGACTATGATGAGACTTTTGCACCCGTGGCAAAGATGGTGAGCATTCGGGTCATTATTTCACTTGCTACTCTTTATGGATGGGATCTATGGCAATTGGACATTACAAATGCATTCTTGAATGGTGATCTTGAGGAGGAAGTGTACATGGAGCAGCCCGAGAGCTACATTTCTACTTCAAAGCCAAATCATGTGCATCGTCTACAAAAGAGCTTTTATGGCCTTAAGCAGGCACCAAAGAGTTGGTATGCTAAGCTTAACACTTTTTTACTCTCTCAAGGTTTTGTTATGAGTGAGTATGATCATTCACTTTATTATAGGCTTGCTGGAAATTTTGTTACCATCTTGCTAATCTAGTCAATTCATGCAGGATCCAAGTGAAGAGCATTGGAAGCTAGGAAAACGAGTTTTGAGGTATATCATGGGAATCCGTTTTGTTGCCTGCTGTTCGGCCAGGTAATTGAAGGCCGAGTAGCGTGAGGGAAAGCCATGTAGGTGAGGTCCTGAGGAGAGGAGAATGCGGGGGGGGGGCTTAGGTGGCCCCTAACTCAAGTTATTTTTTTGTAAAAACTTGTAGTTTTGCTTGTTAAGGGGTAGGTAAGGATGTATGGGAGGAAGAGGGCTTCTAAATTTTTCTTGAGTTTTGAGTTTTTTTGAACTTGTGAATTTTTTGCTCCATGTGGGTTTTTTTTTAGTTTTTAAAAACCGATGGTTAAATTTTTCAGTTATTAATTGTATTAACAGTTGTTAAAGGATTGTTGATGCATTGACATTTTAATTCCTGTTTTATTGCTTAAATAATCCATTTGCGGATTCATTGGTATAACTTGTTATGAAAGCACATATGGTCTAAAAAATTGGTTTTTTTAAGCATTGCTTGGTTCAGTAACTATTATACCCGTAATGAATGCATTAACTGAACGAATTTTTTTTAATTTTCAGTTGGCAAGCAAATGGATACTGATGAAATTTTGGAGGGGGGTGCTACCGAGATTCACCCGGCATCACCAGGAAGTGATGGGGGAAATACGAAGATTCAGCCGGCCTCACCCGATAGTGATGACACCCTAGACTCAGAAAAACTGTTGCAAATTTTAGGCAAGGCAGTTTTAGAACTTCATCATCCACACCCTACACAAATGATAGGAAGGAACAAAATTAACTAATTAATTAGCACCAAACAAAGGCTACAAACAGATGAACCGAATTGGTACAAAACAATGCTACTTTGTGGAGAATGTATCTATTACCTTAACCATGTAATTAGCCCAGTGAGAAATGCGAGCATGCCACCACATAATCCAAGTTTGCAATTTGGGCAACTCTCCATCCACCACATGACCCTGTGACCACCACTCCATGAGGTTCCGAAGCTCTTTGATTGTTGCCTCACGGTTAGGAGCGTTCTTCCATTGGCGACACAACTTTTTATGAAACTCTTGGAATTCACTTTTTACACACTTTCTTGTATGATGGATCATGCTTTGCTCCCAATGAAAAAGACACAACCTCTCCCTACCTTCCATTACATTGGATGGTCCACCATTGAATACTATTCTAACTGCCCTCCAATTCGCTTGAGCTTCATCTACCATGAACACTTTAAATTTTGCTGGAGGATGGCCATGCTTTTCAAGCACTTGATTCATCATTTTTCAAAATAGCACCTGTGCATAAGCGTCGTCCACTTTGAAATCACAGACACATATGGTGAGAAGTTCTTGTATGAATGGATCATACAAATGTGCAATCCATCCAAACACTCTTTTGACATGGTCAAAACATACCCAGAAGTCAGAGAGATCCCCTTTGGGATGCATTCTGTTGACAATATGGACATTAGATCCTGGTCCTGTAGTAGACATTTTGAATACATGACAATGATCCACATCAACACTATTCAGTTGGCCAAGGAAAATGATTCTATGAATGTAGTCATATTTGCAACGATGTTTTAGTTCTAACACACTCCCAAGTTTGTCGTTAGTTTGTGTGCTTGATGTACGAGCTTCCTCAATCCATTGACACATCATGCAACCATATCAAGTAGATATGTTTATCTACAGAAGGAAAACTATGTTGAAATATCACAACTTTGAAAGCAGTTGAGCAAACCTTCTTTTATTTGTTACAGGAGATCCAACAGATTATGAAGCTCTATCTTTGACAATGGTTTATTCTCCTGTGGATCTACCGGAACAAGATATTTCAATACAATATCCTTTGTGATTTATTGTTGGATATATCTCATTCCGCCTTTGATGCGATGGTCCAATGTTTCTTTGACCATTTCCTTGATTGTGTTTATATGTTTACGAACCCCTCCTTGCTCTACAAGATGGTCATGACTACCTTGATGCATAACACACCTAGTGTACTTAGCTTCGCCAGCACGTGGAAGACAATAGTAAACTGAGCATGAACAAGTCAATATGGATGTCAACTTAATAACACAGTGAGTACATACTAGTGATCCATAAGAATCAGGAAGCAAACCTACACACGGTGTTCTTGAAAGATGACCTTTCCATTGTCTTTGATTCCTTTGAATTGTTTGCAAAAAAAAGGACACTCGTCTTTCTTACACATAAGATGATTTGCACAAGTCAATTTTCTTAGAACACCTGCAAATGTGGTGATGTTAGAGGTCACATACTCCACCCAAACATGACCGTCATATTTTGGTTCCATTCTTGACATTGTATTCTTATCATCTGTGTATGGTAGTTCAAACAACATATTTCCATCAAACATAGAGGGCAACTCCTTTATCAAAGAGCAAGACTGCATCTGCGTGAATACTTGAAGTAGCTTGTTCTTGGGAGGCAAAGATGATATCAACTCTATTATGGATCATACATCCATTTAGTGACATTACACACAGAAAACTAAACATAGAAAATGGAGACCAGACAGACCACTATATTCATTGATTGCCTTACTACAATCATAGATTTTTTTCAAATGTGCAATTCATTTATTCCACTGGCTCATCTAGCTGTCCATGGAAGGCATGTCACAATCCTTGAACTTTCCGATCATCCACCATTGTCGTATTGATCTACAGTAGTGTGCAAGCACTTCATCTTTTATGCCAGCAGTTCTCCATCGTTCACACATTGTCTTGTGCTCAGATTGGTAATTTTTTGACACAAACTTTGATGTGTGTATGTGTAGGCTTTGTTCCCAATGAAAAAGACACAAACGCTCTTGTCCAGACATCTCATTTTTTGGACCACCATTGAACATAGTACGCACAGCTCTCCAATTTGCTTGTGCCTCATCTGCCATAAAGCCACAAAAATCTACCTTGTTGTGCCTTGCTTGTTCCATCATTTTGTTCAACATATTCCAGAAAAGGACTTGTGCTTCAGTGTCTTCCTCCTTCATCTCACAAGTGAAAATTGTAAACAGTTCCTGAATGCTGCATGACCAACAATGACAAATAACAAGTTTTGCATGATTCACTTGAGCACAAAAAAAAATTATGGTGCTTTAAGTTCAGAAATCAATGCAGCAAAAAAATACCTTGGATCATACACGTGGTGGGCCATTGTTGACCAACCCAATGCTCGTCTGGTGTGATCGAATTGTATCCAAGAATTCCTAAAGTCCCCATTGGAGGTTCTCTTTATACGACTAACAAGGTCGACACCAGAAGCAAGCCTTATTGTGGACATCTTGAAGACAGAGCAACGTTCGTGGGACAATCCTTGCCCGAGAAATCGACTACCATGAAAGAATTTGTACATGGAATTCTTTTTTAGCAATAACAAACTGTCAAGTCCATCTCCCAATGGCAATGCATTGTTTTGAGTAGTCGTAACCTGGAAATTGTGTTTAAGGCAATCATACTTAGAGGACATCATGATCAAAGCCATGCAATAAATTACAGATGCCAAAGGTACACCTATTGTTCTCCACCAAAGGCACTAGTTCCTCGAGAAAGTTTGTGAGTTCGACATCTCCAACTATCTCGAAATTCGTTCGGTTCTTCTTTACCATTGATGTCATGAGTAACTCTTTGGCTATGCTCATCTAGACCTTCCTTGGACTGGCAGATCTATCAGCGTTGACCACCCTTTCTACTAGCAAACATGTTTGGATGTACCAGACTGCACATCAAAAAAATGTTTTCCATTGTGGACCATCAACCTTGATAGGCAGTGGTTTCTAGGCATCACATAGTACAGACACATGAGCATGATCCAAAACACACCACTACTTTCTTGTAGAAGGCGCAGACAAGAGATCTGACACCATTAGCCAATAGTCCAATTTGAATTTTTTTTTTTCATTGTTCCTTTAAAAAAGTGTGTTGTTCCTTGTACCATTGTTCTGAAAATGAGGACATGTCACTCTTTGACATTCCAACATGCCTACACAGTAGCTAATTCAAACTACTCTTTCAAAAGATGATCTTTTCATGCCACATCATATGCAAAGTGCCTTAGAACTTTAGTGTTCCTATTGAACTTTCATTTTCAAAAAGTACATCTTTCACAAAGAATGACAGTCGATAAATGTCTGATTTAAGGACCCTAAGTATGGATGTTTTTACTAGCTTGAGAGTTTACATTCAAAATTGGATGAAAATTAAATCAGATCACAAGTCTTTGTGAAGGAGGAGTCCTTATTAGATTTTTTTCTAATGCAAGCAATAAAAAATATCGCTTTCCAAGTTCTGCAAATTGAAGACTTCAGAACAGTTGCTTGATGACTAGACTCACATTCCACAAACATTGCGATAAAAATACCTTGAGCATGTTTGGTTTGCCAGCACAATATCCAAGATTGTGCAGCTCTTTTCCAGCACTACCTCCAAGAACATGAAGGTATTGTCTCCCACTTCTCCACAATACAACATTCGGTAATTTGTTTTATAATTTGAATAGTACTATATCCAGGAGGACAATCATTGCCCCCAATGGGTGGCTCTACCTAGTGCTTGGGCGCTACAACAAGCCAAGTCGTGGCCGTGGTTTTTTTTAAATTGTTTTTTTTTAAATTTTTATGGGGATCATGCATGTCCGCCGGGTCAAGGTCAGGGTCTAATATTGGGCTCTAAACTCTGTTTTTATAGGTCACTTAACAAATTTAAATATAGTAATTAAAAAAATGTCATATTTTTTGGTCCTCTCACTCTCACTCTCACTCTCTCTCACTCTCACTCTCTCTCCCACTCTCACTCTCACTCTCACTCCCAGGCTTTCTCTCTCTCTCTCTCTCTCTCTCTCTCTCTCTCTCTCTCTCTCTCTCTCTCTCTCTCTCTCTCTCTCTCTCTCTCTCTCTCTCTCTCTCTCTCTCTCTCTCTCTCTCTCTCTCTCTCTCTCTCTCTCTCTCTCTCTCTCTCTCTCTCTCTCTCTCTCTCTCTCTCTCTCTCTCTCTCTCCAGCGCGCCTCCTGCAATGCGCCTCCAGCCATGAATTTAGGGTCCACAACGCCTCCTGCAACGCGTCTCCAGCCATGGAAATCAAGGTACGTGAGACTGGATAGGTAAATTAGAGATAGAGACATTTTTTTATTGGTTTTTTTGAAAACAGAAAATGTCTCAAGGGGTCAACATTGGTGCTGGACCCCCTGAGGCATTATTTGTTTCTGATTTCATCTTTGAAGTGGGCTTAAAAACTACGATTGATCTTTTCAAAAGGCTTGAAAATGTCTGATTGTTGTCAAAGGCTCAAAAATACCATTGATGTCTAGTTGTCCAGTAGATTTGACAAGATAATGATGCAATAAACAACCGAGGAAATCCAAAAAATGAACAAAAAACAGCCTTTGGGGGTCCAGTGTCAACGTTGGACCCCCAGAGGCATTTTTTAATTTGTTTTTTTTTTGTATTCTTTTGGAAACAGAAAATGCCTCCGGGGGTCCAACGTTGGCACTGGACCCTCGGAGGCATTATCTGTCTCTGAAGGTTCATCAACGCTAGTCAAGCAGACAAGGGAGGAAGGCTATGAATCATTTGGGAGTCAAAAAAAAGTCTAGCAGATCAGGAGCAACAAGTGACCACGAACGTAGTACTTCAAGTTCTGGCTGTCATCATACGCAGGCTCGTAAGACAAAGTTTCTTGAGAAAGACCAATATGCATACTGCTTTGAGGATCATCCAAGTATAAAATTTCCAATCAAGAACACGCACGTCATAGAAACACAAAATGCAAAGCAGCAAGTTCGACAACAAGATTCGGCGGTTCAAAGGTCAAAAAAAAAAATTAAGCCGACAAGGAGTTCACTGAGCAGATGGATGTCAAAGTGATCCATCTAAATCACGGGTTTTGTTGGCTGATTCTGTCAAATCCCCAAGATACTCGGACAGAGCAACTCAAGAGCACCTCTCATCTTAGACTGAGGAGGTCTCTGAGAAGACGAGACTAATGAAGACTGAGAGCCGAGTATGAGAGCCGGGGAATACTAGTTAGTAATGACAAGTAGGAACTGTGTAAGCCTCATGGTGAATCCCGGAAGATGGAATGACCATATAGGAACTAGTATTTCTAGGCAAATGTAATAAAAGCAAGTAGACCTCTCTTAAAGAAAGTAGAGTGAGCCACCTTTTGATGGTGACCTCTAGTGGAAAGCATTATTCCACTTGTAATTTGTGAAATGTGGAAATTCCACTAGGGTGCCATGTAAGTAGCTCTCTTGCTTATTTAAGAGACTTCCTCTTTGTGAAGAAGAGCTTTTTGTGAATTGTATCAACTCCATGCTGAAATGAGAAGAGCCTTCACGAGTTTGGTGCAACCCTTGAGCTCCTTGATCATGCTTGTTTCTTGAGTGATGCATTTATAATCTTGTCCTTCCCTCCTTTTGTGTGTGGTTGTGGACTGTAGAGTAAATTACTGCTTTTGTAGAGTGGATTAGCTTTCTTGCTTTCTTGTGGATTAATGTCGGAACCAGCATTCAAGTAAGCTAAATAGGCTAGAAATGTGGCATAAATCTTGCATATTCTCTAACATTCTAGTTCTTGATGTTCTTGGGATGTCCAAGAATCAAAAGACTGGTTAGTTTCTTGATTCTTGGACTTCTAATATGTTGTAGATTAGTTTCTTGTTTCTTGTGTTAATGTATTGCAGGCTTTGTTTCAGTTCATTTTAAGAGTAGGTAGCTGTAGAATCTGTAGAACGTTCATTAGTTTGCATGCTGATCTGTGAATGAGCATTCTTGGCTTGCATCTCTATGTAGAATGTAAGTGAATTCAAGAGTGACGTCCCTGAGTTGTCCTCTGATAGGCAGGACAAAGAAACATACTACAATGATACTCTGTCCCTTCTACATGGGTTGACATTGTTAAATCAAGAAGACATCTAATGAATGCCTTTAAGCCTGGTAACAGGCAGAAACGGTTCCGAAGAAGTGGCAAGAAAGAACCAGAGATATGATAAAACAATAGGTCCTCTGGAGCAAGGGATCTGTCAACATTTGACACCGTTGCCCATTGAAGTCCAACACCTTCTACATCAGAAACCCGCAACCTTGTCCACGCTTAGATGCCTGCAACAACATTTCAATTCTTTAAACAAATCTGAGTTTCTACACACTGACTAGAGCCACATCGTTGGCTACATCATTCCCAAATCCACGAGCTGTTAGCCTTGCCAATCACTTGTCAACAAACACACTCACAGTCTTGGATTTGATTCTATTCAAGCTCATGCTCCTCCCGTTCCGCACGCTGAAATCTCAACCGAAGCCCAAGCTTCGAATCTCAACTGGAGCACAGCTCCCATCTCAACCGGTGCACCTCTTGAAATCTCAACCGGAGGGCCTCATTAGATCTCAACCGAAGCCCAATGCTAAAATCTCAACCGAAGCTCTCTTAAGATCTCAACCGAGGCACTTCAGATCTCAGCCGGAGCATCCAGCTCAATTCTCAATTGGAGCCCAAGCTCAAATCTCAACCGGAGCTCTCGCTCCCATCTCAACCGGAGCTCCAGCTCAAACCTCAGCCAAAGAGATTCTATCTGATCTGAACAGCCATGACCATATCAATAACCACTGTCGCGTTCCATCACAATACTCGCTACCATCACAAATCACATTCCACATTACGACATTACACTTCATCCCCATTCCATCACACACTCCACACACCTGCCTTCGCCCATCGCAGCCACATCAGACCGTAATCAAATGACCCTACGACTGACATCAGACACCCTCACCGCAATACCTGAAACCACCATCGCCCATCGCAACCATATACAGGCCACCCTCGTTCGCCCTACGGAACCCTGGGCCACCTTCATCGCAACAAACCGCATTCGTCCACAATCCGCAGTCGCAAATCCACCGCAACACCACCACAACCAGCCGTACCACACCCATCGTATTCACCCACACACACTGCCAACTGCACCACCATAAACCATCGCAACTACAATGCGTCTCTCACTATCGTATTCAACCGCACCAAACCGCAATCATCAGCATCTAGACCCCCTCATCACTCCATTCATCCGCACCCCAACAGCCTGCCCTTCAATCGCAACTACACCACCTTCCACAACCATCCGCCATTCTATCACATTCAACCGCATGCCAGCTATCGTACTCACCTGTAGCAACTGCAAATACCCGCACACCAACTATCACTAACGCCCCCACACCAACTACCCCATCCTTGAATCGTAGCGACAACCCCCACCCGGCCACATATCCCTCATCTTCCTGGATGAAGCAGACCACCTCCTAACCACGTCCACCCTTGAACTGTTACCAACACATTACCCCGCACCACAACCACATCCGTTGTTGCACCGCAAACACTCGCACCCTAACCACATCCGTCCTTGAATCACATTCCCAACGCACACCAACTGCCTCCACCATTGACCCGTGAAAAACGCATTCCACAACCTACAACTGCAATACACAGCAACACCTGCCCTCTTCCGTCGAGACCACACTCCATCGCATTTCATCGCACCCTTGCACTCACCCTACGCCTACCTTCGTCACCTCCAACCGCCAATCGACCATCCTTTACTCACATTCGCACAGCACCGTTGACACCACACCCCACCGTCCTTGACCGCAATTCACCGCAATATTATGGCCTATGACTCTGTCATCCCCTCTAACCGCAAATGCCCACCATCGACTGCCAGCCAGCGAACGACCACCATAGACAGCCACAACCGCCCTTGACCGCCACAACTGCCATCTTATGGCCTACTACAAATACACCCCACCATCATCTACTGCAACCAACTGCCACAACAGCCATCTTACGGCCTACTACGAATACACCCCATCGTCACAGACCGCAGCAGACCGCAATATTACGGACTACGAATCCTTCATCACCATCGACAACCCACAATCGACCACCATCAACAACCCACAAACGACCACCATAGACAGCCACCACTGTCACAGACCACAATAGACCTTAATCGACCGTCACACACCGCAAACAACCGCAATAGACCTCAATTGACTGCAACAGACCACAAACACCGCATTCCAACAACTGTATCCACCATAACCAAAGTCCACGGGCATATTTACACAATCCTATGGCACTCTACGAGCTATCATGGATCGTCCCTACGATTCGAATACTACAGAGGACTATCCACCAGAGATGGTCTCCCCATCTACCGAACATGTCGATTTAACAGGTATTCTCGGATGAAATCCCAAGTCCAAGAGCCATCCACCAACCCATTCGACAGATGGGAACCTATGCGTTATGAAGCTCCATACGAATGACCACAATTTCATGTTGTCGAATCCTCACACGCACGAGCTCACTTAAACGGAGCTTTCGCAAATAATGTTCCACGTACTGAAAAACGGACACCAAAGCTAGACTTACCTAAGTACGATGGTAACACTGATCCTCAAAGATTTCTCCAAGTCTTTGAAAATGCCTGTGACGTCTACGGCGAGACATCACCAGAGGCCATGGTACAGCTCTTCTCAATGACCATGATCGATCGCGCATGAGAGTGGTTTTTTAACCTTGATCGTGAAGATAAATGTGACTGGTTGCTCTTGAAAGAGGCCTTTATCAAATGGTTCAAGCCTTTTCGCTTGATAGAAAGTCCTTTTGTCAAACTAAGTAGCATCAAGATGACAAAAGACGAACGCGTAGGAGACTATATTGAGCGTTTCAAACGTCTCAAAAGTCAAGTACAAGAATAGCCCTCTGAACAGATGCTCATCATCTGGTTCTTAGTCGGCCTTCCAAGATGGATTAGATGCGAGCTTAAATCCAATGATGAACATACGAGCCTAAAGTTAGCTATGTTTGATGCCATCAAGAAAGAAGGCGAAGGATCAGATGTTGACGAATCCAGAGAAAGGCAAGCACCACGTGCTCCTGTCCATGAGTCAAAGCCAATCGAGGACACCCGAGATCAGCTTTGGAAATCCCAGTTGGAGTTGCTTAATAAGCAACATCAACTACAGATGGAGAAACTCACCAATAAGTTTCAAGCTACCTTGAAGTCTATCCAAAGCAGTATGCCTGGTCAGTCAAATCCTACACAGGTACCTTATAGACGAAAAACAATATGGTGCCCACATTGTCGGGGTACGCATCCTGTTGATGCTTGTCCTTCATATTGACCTATCCAAGAACATACAATTCAACAATATGAAGAACACCCATCCCAATCTGGAAATGCCTTGTCTTATCCTGACTATCCATTAGAAAGTCCAAACCCACTACCCATACAAGATGGCTATGCAGTTATACAAGGACCACTGCACACCAGATGTTTCATCTGTGGTAAAACTGGCCACTTCATGGTTGATTGTCCAGTTAAGACCCAATACCATGCTGAGTGTCCCGACTGTATCCGAAAACACAGTTTCAAAGACTGTCCAAAGTAACCAACTAAGATCCTACCTACCCGTCACGTTAGTTATGACTCCTGATAGGATCCTCACGACAACCACATGAGCACCATAGCACCCAACCGCTCAACCTGCTGCTCACTCGAGAAGTTTCTAGAAAACTTCTACATTACCCCACAATATACTAGCTCCAAAATGCCAGAAGACCTAATATGAAATGAGTCATTGTCGCAAGAAAGTGAAACCGATATTCCGCCATCTGCTACAATGTCCAACCAAGAGCAACCTCCACAGGGAATTGACAATTTTCCTCCCCTTCTGCAACTCAAATCTATTTGTCTTTCCACAAGCTGATAAGATTTCCAATGTGTCAATACACAATATTTCTCGGATTCGGAAATCCAGATAGAGATTGGGTTTTAAATCTCTTGTTCAGAGAGGTCCTTAGGACGTAGTACCTCAACCATACATGCATCTCAAGCTATATCTTACAACATCTGCTATCAATGTTGGTAGATTTTTGTGCCACCAACTCTGCCTTGTTTTGACAAGGGCATGTCAGAGTAAGTCACATTACTCTACAAAACAAAAGGAATATTGCAATTGTCAAGGTACTTTATCAATGTTGATGAATGCAAGTTTTGTTCGACAAAGTGCTATACAATTCTCACTCTCTGTAACGTTTGTTTATTTCCTTGTTTCTCTTCAGCTATTTTGTGTGATTGATTTTTGCATGAGGAATAGCTACTGCATGAGAGTCTTCCATAGAGCATCTTCAAATCACATTTTCATTCATCTATCCATCTTCAGGTTCCCTTGTACAACAGTTTAGGATTTTTGAGACATATGAAAAATCCATGTCAACTTAGAGTTGATTCCTGCATCTCATTGTCATATTATTCTTTGAGTCAACTACAGCAAGATCGAAACAAATTTAGTTTAAATTTGTTTAATCTTTAGTCCAATCACATGTTCAACGAGTTTCAACTACGTGTTCCACACGCCGATCCAATCCTGAGCATGAATAGTCACCAGCAACAGCATCCCCACCAACAGATTTTTTTTTTTTGGGGGGGGGGAGATTGGATTTGCTTGGATCCACTGGAGCAGTTGCGTTGCCAACAAGAACATCAATAAGATCGACAGCCAAGATCACAAACCCAAAGTCGACAACGACAAGTCTAAGAAGACAGATAGGCAATCCAAAGCGACTCAATCAGAAGAAGTACTCCAGTCATGATGAAGATCCTTCAAAAAAGAGAAACACAAGCATTGTAAAATCAGTCTCTTTCTTCAACCGGCCTCTTGCCATACTTTGAATTCTATGCCCATTATCATGCCTATCGTCCACACCATCTACCGTTGTCACCACCACCCTTCCTTCCATCTATTTGTTTATCATCAGTTTACTGTTCTTCTGAGAGATTTCTAGTTTTTTATAGTCCTATTGTAGCAGTTGAAAGATCATTGCAAATGTCTTGCGGAGACCAATTGCCACCTACAATGGTTGATCAGTCAAACGAAAATCTAAGAAGCAGGCAAAGCAGCCAAAACAAATAAAGAGAAAGATCCAAGAAGCTGAGGAGGAAAGGACAAAACTTAAGCAACAGATGAGCCAGATCGATTTTGATCAAAAGAAACTCTTTGGAGTAATGATGAAGACAACCGTGAACCTGCAAAATAAGGCAAGATCCTCACCCAGCAAGTGGTGGCCAAAGCTCGACATTGCAAGGGTCCAAGGCAGCAACTATAGAACTATTAGTTCCTTCATCCTACCACCAAGCCTTCATCATGTTTCCTTACCGTTACCAAACCGTCCATCCAAAACTATTCCTACCACCAATTTTTGATGAATCCATCCCCTTGAGACTGATAACCAAAGTTTGTGCAACCTGCAGATCAAAGGTTTTCCTTGAGACTGGAACTTCAACTGAGGAAAGAACCACGGAGATACCCAGAAGAAAAAGGAGGATACAAACCTCCCAGGAGTTAGAATCTGCCAAGAAACCAAAGATGAAACCGTCAATGGCAGATACAAGTGACAAAGAAAGAGACACATGGGAAGCACTCAAGCATGCAAGTTGTGAAGCTGCTGGGAGCTCTCCAATTTTGAGAATGTCAACCACCTATAGCAATAAGACATTCTAATCCAATCGTGACGATTTGTGAAAGACAATTTTTGTGATAAAGATTGGCGACAATAAGCACTTGGTTTTATGTAAGCGAACGAGGATCTACGCTTTTCCAAGTGACGACCAAAGACGCCAATGCGAAAGTGGAGCGACATCGTCCAATATGAGTTGCAGTGGGTCCTGCAACACATTAGGGGTGGGATGATGTTGGTTGATTCTGTCGAATCCCCAAGATACTCGGATAGAGCAACTCAAGAGCACCTCTCACTTAGACCAAGGAGGTCTCTGAGAATACGAGACTAATGAAGACTGAGAGCCGAGTATGAGAGTCGAGGAATACTAGTTAGTAATGACAAGTAAGAACTGTGTAAGCCTCATGGTGAATCCCGAAAGATGGAATGACCATGTAGGAACTACTATTTCTAGGCAAATGTAAGAAATGCAAGTAGACCTCTCTTAAAGAAAGTAGAGTGAGCACCTTTTGATGGTGACCTCTAGTGGAGAGCATTATTCCACTTGTAATTTGTAAAATGTGGAAATTCCACTAGGATGCCACCTAAGTAGCTCTCTTGCTTATTTAAGAGACTCCCTCTTTGTGAAGAAGAGCTTTTTGTGAATTGTATCAACTCCATGCTGAAATGAGAAGAGCCTTCACGAGTTTGGTGCAACTCTTGAGCTCCTTGATCATGTTTGTTTCTTGAGTGATGCATTTATGATCTTGCCCTTCCCTCCTTTTGTGTGTGGTTGTGGACTGTAGAGTGGATTAGATTTGCTGCTTTTGTAGAGTGGATTAGCTTTCTTGCTTTCTTGTGGATTAATGTAGAAACCAGCATTCAAGTAAACTAAATAGGCTAGAAATGTGGCATAAATCTTGCATATTCTCTAACATTCTAGTTCTTGATGTTCTTGGGATGTCCAAGAATCAAAAGGCTGGTTAGTTTCTTGATTCTTGGACTTCTAACATGCTGTAGATTAGTTTCTTGTTTCTTGTTTTGTCAATTTATGCAAGTGTAGCTTAGTGTTTATATATTGCAGGCTCTGTTTCAGTTCGTTTTAAGAGTAGGTAGCTGTAGAATATGTAGAACGTTCATTGGTTTGCATGCTGATCTGTAAATGAGCGTTCTTGGCTTGCATCTCTATGTAGAATGTAAGTGCGTTCAAGAGTGACGTCCCTGAGTTGTCCTCTGACAGGCAGGACAAAGAAACATATTACAACAACACTTTGTCCCTTCTGCCTGGGTTGGCATTGTTAAATCAAGAAGACATCTAATGAATGCCTTTAAGCCTAGTAACAAGCAGAAACGGTTCTGAAGAAGTGGCAAGAAAGAACCAGAGAAATGATAAAACAACAGGTCCTCTGGAGCAGGGGATCTGTCAACAGGTTTTCCAATTACAAAGAGAGCATGTGTCAACAGAGCAACTTGAAGGCAACTCAACACAAAGTCCGAGGAAAAGTGTGACCACGCAGCCTTCAATTGGGAAGTGCAATACCAAGGGGGAGACTAAGGTTGATGATTGCCATTCAATGAGCAAGATTTGACCAAAGTCTGAATTTTTCACAAAGCAAGAGGCCACCAACATAGTGCCAAAATCCGGGTATATCCATTCTTAAAAATCCAAATCCAGGGAATTCAAGCCCAAAAGGATTAACTGTACAACAAGAACCAGTGCCACCAACATAGTGCCAAAATCCGGGTATATCCATTCTTAAAAAGCCAAATCTAGAGAATTCAAGACCAAAAGGGTTAATTGTACAGCAAGAACCAACGCCTACAATGTCTATGTCTTGTCCTTAATCGGTAAGGTTGACTGTCGAAGAGAGTCTACACGTTAAAGCATACCACGAATACCTAGATAGACTAAGCAATCAAGCGAGCACGTCCTATCCATATTACGAATTGAGAGAGACCACGACAATACCACTGGGAGAAGTAGCGCCAATCTATTAAGATCAATATCAACCAATTTTATCATGGGATCCTCTGATGGATGGTGTCGACTGTGAAAGTTTTCAAATCATTTAGATCCAATCCACTTGAAAGATCTTTGGTTAGAAAGAGAACTACACTATTAATCTCACCAATGTAGAAAAATCAGCATCTACACACAAAATGAGAAGCAAACACTAATAGAACTTGAATGAAATGATAAAGTACTGTTGTTTTTATACAAAACCAGCAAGCTACTATATTTCACATGTGTGGATCCAAAAATAACAAATATAGATCATTCTACACATAAAATTGCATGCAATCACAAATACAATGCACCAATGGATAGTAGAACCCAAGAAAACCATGTATAAGCATGAAATGAGATAGAGAAGAGAGAAGATCACTCTCTCCACAAGTTACATCCTTTTATAACAGGTCCAAACCCTATTTTGCCACTTGGCTTTCCCTCCAAAATGCTAACCCTACTATTTTTGGGTCTAGATTCAAAGTACCCAACATTCAAATTTGAGTCTACTCAAACTCACCTTCTAACTTTTCCAAACTTTCAAAAAGTGTTTATTTAAATGACATTTAGACTAATGAACTTTGAAAAGTCAATCTCTAAGTCTAAAAACAGAGTTGGCCTCAATATGCCAAATATGGAAATATAGCAAATATGATCAAACTAGTTGAATCTTTCACACTCCCTCTTCAACTAGTTTTAGCATGGACTTTGATAACACTCAAAGTGATGTCTATGCTTCATGAACAAGTCCTTTCCCAATGCTTTAGTGAAGATATCAGCTACACATTCCCTTGAAGACACATGTTGAAGCTCCACCTCCTTTTCAATGACTTGCTCCCTCACAAAATGTTGCAATATCATTTCAATGAGCCATGAAGAATCACATAGAATGTAAATGAGATGATTCCACCATGCTTCCAACTCTGAAATCTCTGTGAGTGATAAACATTTGCTTGCTTATTTTCTCCTTCTTTGTCCTTTGTTGCCATGCATCCACCATGACACTCCATGAACGAGCCTCCATCTTCATCTTGCCACAAGATACCATCATACCTTGATGACTTGACCATGAATGAGTGACATAATGAACCTCCAATAGCTTCATTTCCATCAGCAAAACCAGCCAAGAATGCTAGTACAAATCCAACATCAAAAGACAATGATCTATTCAAAGGTTCAAACAGAGTTACCACTCTCGATCTCTAAGAAAGAGAACTCATTCCTGACGAAGGAATGAAACATGCATTAACTACTCAAAAATGTTTCCAAAGATCCTTCATAGCTTTTATTAAGTACTTTTAACAAAATCAAGAAATCCGCCAATACACTCTTTTACAGGGAATACTTCATTCACAGCAGATGGCTGAGGTCTCCGATTTTCCTGTTTGCTTATTAATAGAGAGTTTATTACTTTCGCAACTCCATTCTATGTTCAAAATCACAGGTTCCAAAGCGGGATTAGCGTAGGAAAACACACCACATCCCCAATATGCAGTTTGTTAGATTCCAAATTTCTAGCCTTAAGTTGTTTATTCTTCTTGGATAAATCACTTCAGAATCAATCTATCAGTAAACATAGCTAGTCAGTTGGAACCAACACCTTGAACATTATGGACATTTTCATGCAATCACAAACTCCATTAGTATGCAAAAACAAGCCACATGATTTACACATGCAAATCATTCAACATGAATTGGAAATCTCCTCAAAAACCAGAAAATTTAGAATGAACACAAGACTAATTCTCAGCTTCTCCTTCAAAATTAAAACATGACATTCAGCATGTTATCAACAATCTTAAAGAGTTCCAAGAATTAGCAAATTCAATTCCAAACCTCCTTTGAGAATTCAACACTCCAAACCGGGATGTAACTCCAAGTGCTTTGATCTTCCAATCCCATGTAGAGCTTCCCTCCACTCCTATCCAAGACCACATCTTAGCCGGGCTCTAATACCAATATAATGACCCTAAAGGCATAACCCCTAAGATGAGGATAGGAGAACACAATAGGAGAGACAATGGAGCCAAACCGCCCAACCAATCCTAGATCAAAACTAGATCTAGCCCCCAAGCCATGCCATGTGAATCAAGAGAAGAAGAGAGAAACTAGTAACCTAGACAACCCAATATGTCGACGGGAGAGTCCCTACCTCATTATATAGAGAGTAGAGTCCTGTGCATGAAACCATGCAACCCCCATGCAGGTCAAGTATAAATAGATCACACCTCTTCATGCAGTCCTCCTGCCTATATCCGTCACACAGACATGCAATACTCCATATGTCTCAATTAGAGTGTCTGGGTCCTCTCAAGGTTATTAGGCACAAACTAGCCCTGACATGGAAGTAAATCATGGCGTGACCAACAATCTCGAATACCGGAGGCCGGTCTACCATATTAGGACTATTCCAGGTCCTTAACCGAATATGGCCATAACACTAACCCTTCCCTTTGGGCTGACGAATTTATGCACAACAAGCTCAAAATCCTCGATCACGCCAAAGCCGCTATACTTTGGAAAAGAACCCACCTCAATCAGCTTCGGCAAGCAAACTTTCCCTAGACTTTCTTCTTCAAGAAGCTTAAAGCTCAACAAATGAGAGAAGACTCTTGTGGCCTTATCATTAATAGTTCCTCCCTCCTTTCCCCTGAAGCCATCTACAACTCTTTCTACAGCCACTTCTCGCTTCTCTTCAATCCTTATCTGCCCCCTAGGACCTCTAAGCATGACACAGCCATGCAATCCTCTAATACTTGATAATCTGATATGAAGAGAATGTAGAAATAATTTAGGCGTCAGAGACAACATACATTTCTCTTTGTGTTGATGTTTACGTAAGAGGAGTGAGAGTTAATTTCATTCAACAAGAATGCAAAAAGGAATGTAGAACAATAGCAAATATGTATAAGAAAGTTGTAGTAACAACGATCAGACCACAATACAATTGCGCTGGTAAGCGCGTATCCTACTTACAAATTCAAAACAATTGCTAAAGTTCTGAATATCTCTCTCTCTATATATAATCACTAACTTTGAGGAGTCAGCTACTGAAAAATCCATTCTGGTCATTTTAATCTCTGTCAGATCGTCCTCTGATGCTAATCTCTGTTTTTCAGATCTATACAGATGATATCCTATCTTCAATCGCTCATTCACATTTATAGCAACTGGAAGATCTTGCATTATTCTAGCTTTACATTTACAAGATTGCTTAATAGCTGATTAACTGACTAATTAGAACAGTTGTTATTGAGTGTGAAGAGATAGACAACTTGTGTAAAATCCCGTGTAAAATTGCAGTGTCAGGTTTTTCGCTTGTGTAGAAACCCGTGTAATGTTGTAGTGTCGTTTTTTGCAAAGTGTCACCTGTCAGAAACTGCATGTAAAATTGCAGTGTCGTTTTTTTGCAAAGTGTCGCCTGTCAAAAACTGCATGTAAAAATGCAGTGTCATTTCTTTTTTTTGCAAATTGTTGTCTGTCAGAAACTGCATGTAAAAATGCAGTGTCACTTTTTTGCAATTGTCGCCTGTCATAAACTGCATGTAAAAATGCAATTTGCATTTTCCCAATTGTCGCCTGTCAGAAAATGCGGGTCCATCTTAAACTTCATATGCAGGGCTTTGAAGGAAATTAGACCCTTTAACTTCATTGAAAATTCTCATTCTGAAATGGGAGTTGGGTCCCTTCACAAGTGAAGTTTGAAGTTTCTTCAAGGTGAAGAAACGGTTCAAAAGCTCAAAAAGTCCCTATTTTTGGGTCCTTTATCCGTTTTGACCCAAACAAAAGGCTATAACCTCCAAACGAAGGGCACCCAGACTGTACCTGCAAGTACGGTACCACAAAATAGAGTGATTGCAGCAGAGAAAGTGTTCGGAGTGCGCCAAAAGGGATTTCACCATTCCATTGGGCACGTAGTTGGGACTTGGTGACAAAGTGCATTTCAGGAGGCGACGCCGATTTGGCTTTCAATTTGGCGGAAAAGCGGTAGGTGGCCTGGTAAGAAAAAAATAACAGGTCATTCTTTTTTACTTTTGACATCACGTTGGCCTCGACATACAGTTTTTAGCCTACGGTTGTAGTTTCAGACATTTTTGTAATGGCAAACATGGGAGAGTCCATTTTGAGTGAAAGTAGCAAATTGGACGGAATTTTCAACTATGCAGTGTGGAAATTCAAAATGAAATACATACTGATAGAGAAGGAATTGTGGGATATCGTCATGGGTGATGAGAGAAGATCGGCGAATGAAGCTAACATCAAAGCATTTGATAGAAGAGTAAGAAGAGCCTTGACTTATATCAACTTGTCAGTAAAGGATCACATCATTACCCACATTTGTGATGCTGTTACACCCAGACATGCATGGGATGTACTAAAGGAACAGTTCGAGATGTCAAATCCGTCAAGGATCATATTTCTGAAGTCAAAATTGAATAGTGCTCGCATGAAGCAAGGAGAGCATATTCAGACGTATGTGACCAGAATCAAGACAATGAGGGATGAACTGCATTATATTGGTGAGCGCGTACGTGATGTGGAGCTGGTGCATAATGCATTGTGCGGCATTGCAGAACCCTATCAGATGTTTGTGAGCAAAATAGCATCAAGAGAAAGATTGCAAATCACGCTCATAGGAATCTTGATGCAAGAGGAGCAACGACAAGAAAAAGAGAGCCCAACACTAAATTGTACAAGTTGAATACTACAATCAAGGGGCAACATGCCATTCCATCACAAACTGAACTGTGGCATAAAAGGCTTGGTCATTTGAACCTAGGAAGCCTTAGCTTGATGAGAAAATTGGAAATGGTGAGAGGATTGCCTATGATGGAAGACCACTTGAAGACGATGTGCGAATCATGTGTGTATGGGAAGCAACATCGAAAGAAGTTCAATAAAGGTGTTGTTGCAAGGGCAAAGAACATTCTAGATTTGATCCACACAGGCGGGCCTATGAGGACTATGTCCTTAGGTAAAGCCTTCTATTTCATGACCTTCATTGATGATATGTCACGTAAGACGTGGATTTACTTTTTGAAGAAGAAATTGGATGCGTTTGTCACTTTCAAGAGCTTCAAAGCATTGGTCGAAAATCAGACAAGTAGGAAGATCAAAGTTCTAAGATCAGATAGTGGAGGTGAGTACAAGTCTAACGACTTCAATGATCTTTGTGATCAATGTGGGATCAAAAGACAATTGACGCAAGCTCATACCCTTAGTCCTTGAGATTTGGCTTCCTCCCATACAAGACTTCGAATGGTGTTTTGCCTTCAATAGAGCTCATACGATAGTGGAAAGTGCCAGATCTATGCTAGCTGAGATGAAACTACCAAAAGATTTTGGTCAAAAGCATGCAGTACGAAAGTCTATCTTCAAAATAGAAGTCCTACCATTGCCATACCAAAGATAACACCTCAGGAGGCATTCACAAAGAAGAAGCCAAAGGTAAACCACTTGCGAGTCTTTGGATGTAAGGCCTTTGTACACATTCATGAGGAAGAAAGACGTAAGCTTGATGTGAAAGCTATCAAGTGTATATTCCTAGGATATGATCGTGTGAAGGGCTATAGATTTTTTGATCCAGTGGAGAACAAAATACATGTCAACCGTGATGTTATCTTTGATGAATCTAAGATGTATAAAGACGAGGATGCTGAGAAGACGGACACATCCAGTGGGAAAGATGGTACACTAAGGATTATTCCTAATGATGATCCATTTATTGACTTTCCTAGTGATGGACATGAGGATACACCTCATAATACTACTACTCAACCTCAAGAGACATGTTGGAGAGGTAGAGATAAACCTTTTGGGGCAAGAAGGATTGAAGTTGCAGGTGACAAAGATGTACTGTGAGATACATTTTCACCAGGAAGCCAATCATCTGACAAAAAGCTCCCTAAGTGGTTTGAGAAATTGATGGAGAGCCACGACATAGATGACTTTCCAGGATCATCTAGCCAGGGAGAGCTACGAAGATCAACAAGAGAGAAGACACAACTTGAAAGGTATGAAGCAAACTATGCTCTCTTATCTAGTATTATTTGAAGCAAAGAACCTTCGACTTATGTTGAAGCGAAGGATAATGACATTTGGGTCAAGGCCATGGGAGAGGAGATGGAGTCAATTGCTAAGCATAGCACATGGGACTTAGTGGAACCACTAGCTGGCAAGAAATCCATTGGTTGTAAATGGGTATATAGGACTAAGTACCATGCAAATGAAAGTATAGCAAAGCACAAAGCAAGATTGGTGATCAAAGGTTATGCACAAAGTAAAGGCATCGACTATGAGGACACCTTTGCACCAGTATGTAAGTGGAATACTCTACGCCTACTTGTTGCTTTAGCTTCACATTTTGGTTGGCCTTTGCATCAGATGGATGTGAACTGCTTTTCTAAATGGTGAGTTAGAGGAAGAGGTGTTCATGGATCAACTTGAAGGCTTTGTAGCGAAAGGACATGAGAATAAAATATGTCACTTGAAGAAAGCACTTTATGGTCTTAAACAGGCACCATGTGCGTGGTACAGCAGGATTGATGCCTACTTTCGTTCTAAGGGGATGGTGAAAACACATTCTGATTCGAATCTTTATGTCTTATGCTTTGATGGTATTGTTGCTTTGATTGCTCTTTATGTTAATGACTTGATTATCACAAGAAATAATCAAAAGATGATAGACATGATCAAGAAAGACCTCATGGAACAATTCGAGATGACAGATCTCAGCTTAATGCATTATTGCCTTGGAGTGGAGGTGTGGCAAAGAAGACATGAAGTGGGTTTAACACAGGTGAAGTATGTCAGAGAGTTGCTGCACAAGTTCAGGTTGCAAGATTGCAAGTCAAAGTGGCATTCAGCCAGCAAAAAATCCAGTGTTCCATGCGAGAACCAAACACATTGAGATTCAGTATCACTTTATACGTGAGAGGCTGCTGAGTCATGAAATTAATGTTGTTCATTGTAGTACAGACGAACAACTAGCTGACATTTTCGCTTAGCTACTTTGTAGAGAAAAGTTTGATAAGTTTAGAACAAATCTTTTTGTACTTAAAGTTTGTTGACTTTAAAGCTATGTATATGACTGTATAAAAAGTAGACTCTACTTTAAGGGAGAGAGTTAGAATTAAATTAGAATCACTGTGTTACTGTACTATGGGTCCTATCAATTAAAAAGGATCAATTGGCCTCGCCACAAGGCGACGGGACACACATCCCGTCAACGACAACCTGGGCCATGCATGGGTTGCCTTAGTGAAGAACTATGTACAGTGTAATTTCATTTTGAGAAATACAGTTGCTATGAGAGCTTGATGTGGAGAGTGTTTTTCTGTCTGTGTTACTGTGTAGCATGATCTGTGTTCCTGTTCGAAGCAAATTCTAAGTTAGAGTGGGTAAGAGGGTCGTTGTAGCCACATGGAGGTGCATGCTCAAATCCTACTTCTTGGGTCATTGACATCTTGGAGCTTTCAAATCCATGTTATGGCTTGGACTATTACTTGATGTACAATGCATATTTGTACAGATCAAAACTACTATTTCTAAGTCATGGTTACAACAATAACAAGCGATTCTTCAAATTAAGTCAATATCCTTCACAATGTATAAAGATAAGATCATGATTGTTGGCTATGAGAGTTGATAATGTGTCTTTAAAGACACATTGTAGGGAAATAATGGAGAGTCCTCTTATCAAGCCACGACAATAGCAATGCTTAGACGACATTGTAGGTTAATAATGGAGGGTCCTCTTGTCAAGCAACGACAATAGCAATGCTTAGACAACATGACTAGCCATACAATGTGCCTCTAAACACACATTATCAAGCATAATGCGTGTTGAGAATTATGCATCTCCGTGAACATCATTTGAGGGCATAATTCTCATGTTTTATTTACAAGGGCTTCTTATTTCTAGATTATATCAGGGGTTTGTACTTTGAAGGTTCTATTGATGAGGGTTGTTTGCTTTCATGGTTGAAAAAGATAGCCAATTAATGTTTTTTTCTTTATTGGTTTCCTTATTATGTCCTAGATGACGATAATCCCCAAACTTGACTAGGTTGTCCATTTATTGAAATTTAAGGGAGCATACATTATTATCTTGAGTGTTTAATATAGATGGAGAAATTTTAGTATATCAAGGTGTGTTCAAGCTAATAATGCTTCTTGGTTTCCAAGGGGAGGTTCGAACCTGGGACCAAAGAAACTTTGGATGCCAAGCTAACCAATTGAGCCAACCCCGTTGGGTTCAAGCTAATAATGAGAAAATGTCATTAGAAAGAGGTATTCTTGATTAGCAAAAGTGATTGTATCAGATTTTTTACTTTTATATCTAGAAGATTAAAAAAGAGTATTGTGATGACAGCCCTTGATGTTTTCTACATTTCCAAGAATAGTATACTACCCAATGGTATCATTAGACACATTTTTGTCCAATAGTGTGTTTTTTCAAAAGATCAAAGGTTGGGAACCTAAGTGTAACCATAGTTTTTAAAATTTGGATGAATGGGCAATCTTAAATGGCAATATCTAAAGTGAGTCGGAAAATGATTGTACATCAACCATACTCCTAGGAAGTATTTGTTGGATCGATGACATTCTGACATATGTTTAAAAACTTGTTAGAGGTAGAAAAGATTGTGGAAAGTAGTTGGGGATGATGATAATTATGACAATTGGGCGATCTACCCTTCTTGCCAACTCTATGAATGGTTTGCTAGCATATGACTTGCATAAGACTAACCTTGAACACCCATTAATGACATTGTCAAAGCAAGCACAAATGAGAGTAATATTTGAATGCAACCTGTGTGTGTGAAAAAATTATCTAGCTCACTATTTTCCCGACACATTGTTTTGAAATTGTCTTCTCTAACTAAGTTTTCTTTGGATCTAATAGATGAATTTATGAAAAACTGTTGATAAGTTTGTCATATATGTTTAAAAAACGTATTGCATTGGGCAAAAACACCTTCTAATTGGGAATCTTTGAAGTGATCAATCTTTGTCCATTAGTTTCTTAAAGTTTGAGTATAAAATATTGGTTTTTTTTGGTGACATAATAATCTACTTCTACTGGCATTGGTTATGTACAAATATGCATTGGCTATGTACAAATATGCATGGCACATGTCGTTTGAGTCTAAATAGGAGCTCAAAGCTCTAATATTTCAATAAAAAGAAAAATGTGGGGTTTGAGCTTGGATCACAATGTGCTATGGAAGGAGCCGGGCACAGGCCATTCTGCCGGTAAGGATTTCCAAAAAATTTCGGGAGATGTCGAGCCTAAATTTTTTTGGAAAGCTGACCTAGCGCCTTCCATTGCGTAGTGGATACTTGGACTTTTTTTGACCAATTTGATGCTGCCACGTGGTAGGCATGCGCTGACATCTGACGCATAGGTGGAATGAGCACTAAACTGTCAAAAAAAAAAGATGACTATTTTGCTTTTTAATATGTTGAAAAAATGGACAAAATAGTCACGAAAAATCCATTGGTAACACTCCTACCCAACTCAAAGTGCTATTGTTGACAAATATGTGCATCTTAGAACACAAGCACTTGTGGTTTGAAATTTGAATCCTAATTGTTAGAATTTAGACAGTGAAAAACCACCGTTAGGTAGGGAAAAAAACAACCTTGTAGCTGAACAAAACTGGCTGAATTCTGGATTTGTCACAAATTACAATGCTAGAGACGATCGTGGATTCGCGGCAGGTAATCAAACAACGAAGTTCTACAGTGACCTCTAGGCTCTAGCTCTAGTACTACTATCTATATGTGTGCATTAGTAGTGTCGTGACTGCGTAGTATGTATGCTCTGCATTCCTTAAGCATTCCCGTATGGCTCTTCAGCCTCTTCTGATTCTCTTCTCCTTCAGAGTCCTTCCCATGGCAGCACCGCTGGCATCCCGCGGCCGAGGACTGAGGCAGGAGCCGTTACTCGTCGTTTTTATCATCTCGAGACTCACACCGAGATTGGTGCAGTTGCTCCTCCTTGCATCCATCTTTCCGACCCGTTTCTGAAATATGTATGTATTAGATAACTGGCCTGAAGGGCCCATTATGACAAATTGCAATGGCGAGCCCTTCAATTTGTCATGCCGTACGACGTAATGGTCAGATGCTCCTACCGGACCCCCCCCGCGCGCGCTCTCTCTCTCTCTCTCTCTCTCTCTCTCTCTCACACACACACACACACACAACTCCAAAATCCAAAAGTTGTGAGCAGTGATGGGAGGATCTAATACTTGGACTAAGGAGCAGTAGCAAGAAAGGGCACATAGATACCAGCACACATAGATACCAACACTCAAATGCCGAATCTACACAAATCCACTGCAAACGCTGTAAAACTTGAAACTACAGTTACTGTGATGCACTGCAGCGCAAATCAGAGCAGAAAAGATGAAATGCAAGACTTGTAGGGATGGATTCTACGTTGAAGCTCCATTCATCTATTCATCTCAACGCATTAATGTCTTCACATCTCAACGCATTTCATCTATTCATGTTGAATTGCATTTCATCTATTCATGTATTCAACGAGTTTCAGCGAATTTCAGATTTTGTCACGCCTTATTTTGTCAGATTTTGTCAAGAAGACGGAATGAGAGTAAGGATCTAGCGCAGATTCTTGAATTTTGTGAAGTGTAAGGCTCTCAATCCGCTTGATCATCGCTACTACACGCAAGCAGATCACAAATTTTTAGATTCACGCTCCTCTCTCGAGCCTTTCACTTTTGAAAGGTATGCCCTTCAAATCTTTGTCACTAAAAATAGTAAGGCTCATTATGGCATATTAAGCATCCTATTTTTTGTGAAGAAACGACAGCAGCTGACCATAACGTATATTAGAGTGGCCCATGTTGATGATACATGTGGTAGCAGCGCCGCTCTAGAGTCTTCATATTTCACATGACAAACATTCAGCTCCAGTGCTCTTAAAAAGGTTTCAAATAACTTTATTAAAAACCCACAAATTTATTATGAAATTTATATAAGGTAAATAAAAAACTTTAAAACCTCAAATTTATAATTAAAACTTACTAATTTTAAGCCATTAAGAACCCTACAAATCTAAAATAAGGCAATAAAAGATGAATTTTTAACAATTGGGCTGTTTTATATTTGTCAATTTCTTACGAGCACTATCAAAGCAGCTCTAAGAAATGTTGTTTGAACAGATAACCACTCGTGACTCACATGTAATGTAAATAGCACTACATTTTTTAAGGTTTTTTTTATTTTTTGAGGAATGTTAATCCTAATGGGACTAAATATGCAAAGAATCAAAGGCAAATCAAAGAGAATACAAAACGGCCTCGAAATGCGAAATGGCCTATGCCAACTTGGCCTATAACACCATGGGACCAAGAGGGGTTGGCTCATTTTGTCCCATTTGATGCTTGACCTTAAAATTTGGCTCACACTAATGTGCTTGCCTAAATTTTCCATCGAGACGGAAATTTGAGATATTGGTCATGACCCCTTATGGATATCTCAAATTCACAAAACAGGAAACCTGGCAAGCTATTTCCTTGTACAAAAAATATATTTGTGAATTTCTTAACATTTATTAACCCGATTTCTTGTGATTTCTTAGAAGGTAATTTTTATTACCCATTGACTTTGGACGATGTCACGTGAATGGCTAATGAAAACGTTTTCTAAAATGTTTCCCTTACATGAATCTTCAGAAAGTCCTTTTTCTGATTTATAGGTCAATTCTCCGTGTTGGTAATGAAGAAGACCTTTTGATAAGTCATTCACGAAAATGTGTTGGGACATTGTCAATATTTTGTTATGATAATGCAGCACCTTTCTTGACTTTCAAGTTTTTCTCGAATTTCTTATGCTTATGGGAAAAAAATGTGGAGGGGGGGATGCGCTTGGCATTTTCATAGTAATTCTATGTTAATTACAAGGTCCTCTCTCTCTCTCTCATTATTGCTATTTTTTAATCTCTAAACCCTAAAAAATCAACTCCTCTCTCTCTCTCTCTCTCTCTCTCTCTCTCTCTCTCTCTCTCTCTCTCTCTCTCTCTCTCTCTCTCTCTCTCTCTCTCTCTCTCTCTCTCTCTCCACCCGCCATTTCACCATGACATGCAACAAAGTCGAACGAACCACGACATTCGCGCCCACGTGTGCTCCCAGACGACATCAGGACATGAACAACGCTACATCAGCGGCGAGATCGGAGCTTTGCTGCAAGCAAAACCAAAACACAAAATATAATAATAATGCAACTCCCTCTCTGCGCCCCCCCCCCCCCCCGGTCTCTCTCAACTCACATTATCTCTCACTCTCTCCCACCATATCTCTCCTTCCCTTCTCTATCTCTCCACATCAATGTACGATAACAAAGAGAACAAATGAAAACTCCTCTCTCTCTCTCTCTCTCAATCACATTGTCTCTCTCAATCGGACTCTCTCTCTCTCAAATTCTCTTTCTAGAAGTTTCTAAACGCATGTGTTCTCTCTCTAAATTAATCAACGTGTCTGCCTTCCAACACCACTTCAAATGCCTTTCAATTGCCCATCAAATTGTTTTAGGGCAAACATGGACCAATGAAAATCTACAAAATGCGTTTTGTCCATCGTTGCTCACATTCTCTCTCTCGGTAGTTTTCTTTTCCTAAATCCTAACTCAAAAAACCTTAATCCTAAGTATGTTGTGTGTCAAACATGTGCGACTTATGTTCTCTCCTCTTCTTGACATTTTGATGCATCTCAAATGCTCTCTTTCTAGGATGTTTTAGAGCTCTATCTTTAGACAATTTCACAAGAATAATTGCACATGTTATAATAAATTTTCCACAAGTTTTAGGGTTTAAATAAAATCCCAAAAAATGTCCCTTTTTTCAACACATCACTTTATTGCTCCTCTCTCTCTCTATTATTGCTATTTCTCCTCTCCTAAACCCTAATCTTAGAGAAACCTAACTTGTCACGCTTTTCATCTTGAAGGTCACGCTTTGCAGAATTCCAGAACACTCACGGTATATAGAGCGTTTCAATCAAAATGACGTTTGTTTTGATTGAAAGACACATGTCAAGATCAAACACACCTCGTTGGTATACCTTAATCACACGTGGACCAATGAAAAGTTCTGAAACGTATTTTCTCCATAACAGCCTACATTCTTGCTATTTTACGATTCTTGAAATCCTAAAATAGATCCCTAACCCTAAATAAAAAAGGATTGAACTCACAGAAACTCTCCCTCTCTCTCTCTCTCTCTCTCTCTCTCTCTCTCTCTCTCTCTCTCTCTCTCAAGAGCTCCTCCAACATTAATGAACTTTCCAAAATGTCAACTGGTGAGGCATGTTATGACCTTGACAAACCACCAATTATAGGTCATCAAGAGCTCCTCCAACATTATTGAACTCACTCTCTCTCTCTCTCTCTCTCTCTCTCTCTCAAGAGCTCCTCCAACATTATTGAGCTTTCCAAAATGTCTACTGGTGAGGCAGGTTATGACCTTGACAAACCACCAACTATAGGTCATCAAGAGCTCCTCCAACATTATTGAACTTTCCAAAATGTCAATTGGTGAGGCAAGTTATGACCTTGACAAACCACCAACTATAGGTCATCAAAGTTTTAGGGAACATGAGACCCAACGAAAAAGCACAAACCAAGTTGTTCTCCACAAAAGCATACGTTATGAAGGTTGCATATACACACATTCTACGATATTTCGAAGAGCCGCAACATATATTAACTTTGACTTAAAACACAGTATGTGTTTTATAGTGAAACATGTGTCCCCATCAATAGAATTTCGTTGACTGGTGTTGGTTAAAGTCAGTGTTGAGTGGGTATATAGGGTTATGGCTGTTATCAACCTGAGTATCCCTATCAGCCTGGATTAACAGGATGCCCTTGGTATTAAACCAGCGATACCATGGTCAAAACCAGACCAGTGTGATATAAAAATCCTAGATACCCGGGATATACCTGGACCAGGGCAAAAATGAGGGTACCACCCTATGCTCGGGTATCGTAACTTAAAAAAAATCATTTTTATTACAAGCCATTAAATGCCATTAATACCTTGTATTAAGTACACCCTCCATCTCTCATGTCTCATTAAAGATTAAACTATTAAGAATTACTCAAAAAAGGCACGTTGCTCGTAGCCCCGTTGCCTCCTCTTTCAGACAAGAACATGACTTGTAACTTGTAATTATAAGCACAATGCTTTGGTAGAACCATTTTATTTTTCTAACAATAAAATTCTAACTATCTATACCCAGGTTTATGACCGGTTGGTATTACCTTTGCAATACCAGTTCGATCCATACCAGTTTGAAGTTTGTAAATTATGTCTATGTTCATATCCGACTGGTATTACCTTTGCAATACCAGTTCGATCCATACCAATTTGAAGTTTGTAAATTATGTTTATGTTCATACCCGACTGGTATTACTTTTGCAATACCAGATTGATCCATACCAGTTTGAAGTTTGAAGTTTGTAAATTATGTCTATGTTCATACCCGATTGGTAATAGAAAACTTATATTCTTTAATACCATAGATCCGCCTAGTTTTAGAAAATGCGGACTACTCCAATGCCATGACCGGCTAGTATTTAAAATATTGATACCCTCAAAAGTCAAAACCTTAAAATAATTCCTTAACACTTGTTGTGTCACGTGTGTATCACTCCTTCCATTCTCTTTCCGATTTTCACCCTTGCCCTAACCCTCGTGCCCTTAACCCTAAAAGTAGTAAAACATTAAACCCTAGAGTTCAGAGAAACAAAATTAAAGCAATTGTGCATCTTAATCTGCTCTCTATTGAAAAAAAATCCAAGAAATTTTACAAAAGTAGCAAAAGTCAGAAACCAAGTCTTGAAGCCCTTCCCGCAACGTCGTTCAGCAGCAGAGCACAAGAGCAACCTCTTTCAGCTACACGATCTTCAGAACATCGCCTTAATTCCATGTGAGATTACATGAACATCCATCTTCAACACCTCAACATCACATGCGCCACTGTACTGCACCAGGATCTTCTACAGTGAAGCAAGTATGATCCTCAACAAGGAAGGAAGCAGCTCTTCTCCACGTCAGGAGAACATGAATAAAAAATTATAAAAACCAGGAGCTGCAGATGGGATAGGAAACATCAACTCAACCGCCCATGAGCTAGTTTCTGCTGGCAGCTGTACTCTGTTCCCAAACCATGATAATGTATGTGCCACACTCCAAATATGGGAGATGGCAGTACGGCCTCTCTCTCTCTCTCTCGATAATAGATCAGGCACCAGAAGTGAGAAAGCTGAGTTTCTAATCTCATGGATTTGTTCGGGATAGTTGCACACTGCAGTAAATGCCTCCTAGTTTGTCGTGTGGTGTTTGAGCGGGCTATGGAGCTGTAGTGATCTGACACATAGCATATTGTGCGTATCTGTTTGAAGATTATGGGCAAGCATGGGCAGTCGATTTTGTTGGTGGCTTTGCTGTGTGTCGCTATTGGTTTTAGTCTCTTCAGCATGCAAAATTCTCTTCTTGGATGCAGCCAAATTGTGATGACGGCTTTAGGTAGTAACCCTCCAAGGGTCACATTCTCAGCTGGCCCTTGCAACTGCTTCGTGGACTACGTCCCCTCCTTTGGCAAGCCTTCTGTTGGGTGCAACTGCTCAAGAATCGATCCTCCGGTATGCAAGCCAGCAGAGGTGAGAATAGTGGAAAAGGAACCCATCAGAGAAACAGTGAAGGAGGTGGTGAAGGAGCCATGCCCAGATATAAAACAAGATCCTGCTCCAGTAGTACAAAACATCATCAAACGCGAGCCGTGGTGGGCAGAAGAAAAAGTCTGGCATTATCCTTTGAGGTTTCCTCGCTGCTCCATGGATGCTTGCTTCAACTACTCTCGTTGTGAAAATGCTAATGAGCTCCTGATTTATTCCTATGATCTACCAAGTCCCCCTGTGAGGTACTTTTCTCGGATCAGGGAAAGCAAGTGGCATACCAGCGATCCGGATAAAGCATGCCTCTTCTTTGTGTTTCTGGATGCACCAGGGCCGTGGCCTCCTCATCCGAAAGAGCTTCCGTTTTGGAATGGAGGTCTGAACCATGTCCTGATCATCTTTGCTGATAAATGGTCCCAAAAAGGCCCTTTCCAGGATTCCATAGGATTTGCATCCGTTCTCGCTTCAGACATTCACGAGACTACATACAGGCCTGGATTTGATATAAGCATTCCATTGCCTGCCAACTACCATATAAATGAACTTCAAAAAGTCAAGCCTTTCGACAGGCAATATCTTCTAGCTTTCAGAGGCTTGCGCTATCTCGGATATAGAGGAGAGGGAACTCTGAGAAGCCATGTATCCTTCAGAACGATGCATAATGGGAAGGACGTTATCGTAGCTACTTCCTGCAAACATTCGACCAATAATCTCAAAAGGAAGGAAAAGCCGGCCTTAGGAGCTTATTGCGAAGAAGATGAAGCAATTTACGGAAACTACACTTACAATCAACTGATGAATTCCACTTTCGGTCTAGTGCCCGCAGGTGTGCAGCCCAGCTCCTACAGATTTGGGGAGGTTCTGAGCGCAGGGACAATACCGGTTTTGATCGCAGACAACTATGTGAAACCCTTTGATACACTTTTCCAGTGGCATTGCTGCATTCTTCAGTTTCCTTCAACGGAGATGCATCGAATTGTACCAACAGTGAGAGCTCTCAAAAGGGAAGAACTGGAAAAGAGGCAGCAGAATTGCCTGGAGATAAACAGATCGTTCAGAGATAATGATGCATTGCTAGAAACCACCATCAGAGCTCTGAAGGCTAGATTCATGGGAGCCTTCCCTAAACTCAGTGACATTCAAGCAAGCTGATCTAGCCTTCTGCACAATTGAAAATTTTGAAGCTGGATCGTGCTGAAAAAACAGCTATGCAGGCAAGCACTTCAGAAGGATGAGATCTAAGTGAGCAGAAAACGTCATTAAGCCATAACTGATCCATATCTTGTTTTACTTGTTTCAATTAGTTTGGTGATGCCAGCCAGAGATCTGGGATTAAAGATACAGCCAAGGAGTGATCAAAGGGTGCTATAGCAGATTCAGTATCAGCATTCTTTGAGTGAAAGCCTTATGGTATGTATCTCAGCTCCTCAGTAATATTTGGCAGAAGATGAGCTGTTGCAAAAATGAATGATTTTGAGACAAAATACTATATTCTCATGTCACTCATATTACCTCAATCTCAAGGTCACATACTCAGGTAGTAAGTTGGGTTTTCTTAAAGAATACCTGTTCATCTATACATCATAACCTCCTCTAGTGCTGATTATTTTGCCATTGTGTAGGTTAGAGTGTGAGGTTCCAACATCTCTTGTTCCTTTCCTAGCTAATGATTGACGAGGTCATTTCTTCTTGCAAATGTTTTGTTGGCCTTCAATTATTCTTTGGTTTTTGGTCCACCAAGTCTACCTAGGATTCTATGATTCCCATGTGAAACCTTGCATTAGTCTTAACCATGCACTTTCTGTGTGTGGCAACAATAGTCACCGTGTTATATGTTGTTGTTCTCTACAACATCTATAAGATGGCCTAGCAAGTCTAAGCAAGCTTCTAGGGTGTCTCTATTGCAAGGTGGAATGTGGTTGGGATCATAGCCCTCTTTGCAAGGGAACACTCTTGAGTCTTATCCAACTTGGCTAGATTGTGGATAAGACTCAATCTAGCCACATTCTCTCTCTCTCTCTCTCTCTCTCTCTCTCTCTCTCACATGGATGCTTCACTTTAAGGTACCTCCCTACGTCGATTACGAAGGTTCGCTAACCAGCGATGGACCATTCAGTATGTTTCACACTCAAAAAGCTTTGAAGTAGCTCGCTGGCCAGCGATGGTTCTACCTTCTTCTTCTCTATTCATTTCTAAAAATGGGTATTTATACCCTATAGGCAATGATGGAGCATAAGATAACTTTGTAGGATCTGTTTCTGATCTACCAACTAGCGATCTAATTCATACAATCATTATTGATTGCTCACTTAGGCAACAATGAGGCATAAACTAAAATTTGATGACTGCTGTCCCAACGATGGATAGCTCACTCACATACTTGCTTATTTATTGATGAAAAGTTACCTTCCTGTCCAGCGATGGACCAATGGAAGCTCACATTCTGTTGAATAAATTCACAAGATGGTGGTTTAGAATGATGCATAACATGTTACAGTTGTGTGTATAACAAGCATTTACTCTCTTTACAATGGATAGTGTCTCTTCCACTAGTTTACAATGTATTTCTTCCACTAGTTTACAATGTATTCTCAAATGGTAGGTTCTTCTACTTGGGATTTACTTGCATTTGAATACTAAACAACATCTACGTCTTGTGATTATGTAGCATCGATTGTTACTACGGCCTTCTATTACTTCATTCGTTTAGGTTCGGTTTCAAACCACACATCGATAAACTCATGCACATGTATATATATCTCTTGCCTAAACATGTCGTAGTAGTTGGGTTGTATTTATCTTTGGATACTCTTTTTGGCAAAAGAATGTAACTACAATAATTTTGATTCTTAACGAGGAAGGTTAGACGTTGTGTGATAGTAACTCTATGAATGGCTATGTTTAAAAGAAAACAAATCACTCGTGGGAATAATATGGTGTCCTCTCAAAAAAACACGTCTACAATCATCCAAGTATGACTTCTAAAAACAAATCTCAGGTTGTATATAAACCACATACATCTTGGTGATGGTTTTGTTAAAGGTGATGTCCAGGGAGTGATGCTTTCGTTCTATGTACGTAATCAACTTTCTATGATTGGTGTGCATAAACAAAGACATTCAAGCCTAAACCTTTCCGCCACACTTCTTAATTTTGATTGTATACCGATTACAAACATGTTTAACAATCCTATAATGATGTTTCGTAAGTAGTCCATAACTTCATCCAAACCTAGGGTTTTCGACATAACGATCTTAGACAACATGGATATGCGTAAGATACGAGGTTCTTATATAAGGATTAGAACGGCACGGATCTACTCTACTACCTTGTAAAAACCATGGAAATCTCTTTTAAACAAATTAGAACCTATCTATAACGAAGTCCTATATGCCATGGGTTGTAGAAAAACAAAAAATCAAAAACTAGATAAAAGTAGCAAACCTTCACCAAAATAGGCAAAGTAAGAAAGTGTAATTTGTCATTAATGATCATTCAATATATTGGGCCTGTATCTAGAGCATAATCAAAGTTCTCATGTGATTTTAGGCACCACAAATTACATCAAGAAAGCTCTCAAAGAGAACCTTTAAGAACACTAAGACCTCAAAAATCACAAATGTAGAATAGCCTCCAAATTAGCACTTTTTCTTTTATTTATAGTAATTTGTTGTGTCTGTAATTTGAATTTGGAGACTTATTAGCCAACCATTATTACTATTTTTGTCAATACAAATTATATGGCAGGGTTGATTAGGTCTCTTTATTGACTAGTTTTATGTGATAATCTTACTCTAATTTAGCACCATGGCTACATATAGCAAAAATTATGGTTGAGCACATGGGCTAATTATAATCGTGTTTGGATTTCTATCAAATCCATTTTGATCTTGAATGTCTAATTTTATTTCAATTTTGATTTCAATCTAATCCGATTCATCTGGCCTGAACTGTCAAATTTTTGTAGTCTAACTTAATCACAAGTATGTACAAGTATTTAGAGTAGGTCCACATTTATTTGATTTTATCAAAGATAGAAATCTAACACATAAGATGTTATAGAATATATGATAGTAGTAATATGGCCAAAAACAATAATAATGGCTTTATAGTTGGATAGCAAGGCTAATGGCCAATTTAATAGATGGGAAGAAATGTAGAGTATCAACAACATGAACTTCAAATTTTCGGATCTAATAATAATTTTAGTAATGAGGCTCAACAATAGGAGTGATGGGCAAAGAGTCATGTACAAAATATATATTGGCTTCATTATGAAGGTCATAGAATGGTTGTTCATTCAAGAGTGCACTTGGACACATGTTTTATCTCACCAGACATCATGTTTTCTATCTTTAGTATCAAGAGTGATAGATAGGCATATTTTTCTCAAATCATGTATGCATGTGATTCTCTTTCGCTTTCTCTCTAGGCAATGCATTCTTCCTCGCAACTAATAGCAATGGATGGTCGCTCTCATGCCTATAGACATCTCTCTCTCTCTCTCTCTCTCTCTCTCTCTCTCTCTCTCTCTCTCTCTCTCTCTCTCTCTCTCTCTCTCTCTCTCTCTCTCTCTCTCTCTCTCTCTCTCTCTCTCTCTCTCTCTCTCTCTCTCTCTCTCTCTCTCTCTCTCTCTCTCTCTCTCTCTCTCTCTCTCTCTCTCTCTCTCTCTCTCTCTCTCTCTCTCTCTCTCTCTCTCTCTCTCTCTCTCTCTCTCTCTCTCTCTCTCTCTCTCTCTCTCTCTCTCTCTCTCTCTCTCTCTCTCTCTCTCTCTATATATATATATATATATATATATATATATATATATATATATATATATATATCTTTTTCAGATGTCAGTTGCAGCAATAGAAGAAACATGCATATTCTCTCTTAATGAACACATGTTCATCTCCTTACAATCTTTATCGACAATGTTTCTTTTTAGAAGGTAGCTTCAGCTTCAACAACATTAGAGGTGTACATTTTCTCTCTCAATTAAGTACATATTTTTTCTGTTTGTTCTTTTCACAAACAATGCTTCCTCTCAGAAAGTAGCTACAACAATAATAGAGAAATGCTTGGCCAAGTAGCAGTGGAGGTCATGACCAGTGTGTTGTAGAGATCAAGAGAGAGCAATTTAGTACGTTCTCCATGGACAATCGGTTGGCTCATTCCCCATTCTGAAGCTCCATGCACTTGCAATCCCTACACAGAGGATTTTATTCTCATAGTAATTGATCACTCTTTAGTTATGAGTCTCACACTATCATAATTCCACCTAGCAATGACCTCACATGACAATTCTCTCTCTTCTTATATAAGCTTTCTATCAGAATTTTAGGCCCTCTGAGTTTGTCGTATTGCTTAATGCTCCATTTATGAGTTGCTTATCATGCAAGCAATGATGGGACCCCTCTAGTATCATTGTCGAGATATATCCATTGTCCAAATTTGATTTCACAAGGTGTTTAATTCAAATTACCATAATGTTTGGCTCGTTTCTGAGCACTCAAAACATTTTCACATGCCAACTACAACATTTCTTGCATATCTTGCAGAAATTTCGTTGCTTTAAGAACATGAATTGTAAACATTGATTTAGTACCTATATCTATGCTAAAATTGCTTGAGCTCTATATAAGATCAATTAATCAGCACAAAAAGGATGCGTTGATCATGACCACTTGCAATTGAGCATTCCATTTATGTACCTACTCAGATTATTGAGGAAAAACAAATCTATTACTCTAATATGTCCAAAGCTTGGTGGATTCGATAGGAAAATAGCAGCTCTCATCTTTTCTCACATTTGCATTAGGACCAATACAAATAGCTTTAAACATCAAATATATATAAAAAGCCTATTGCCTAAATTTATCTTACAAAATATCATGAATTAGTTAAGAATCTATGACCAAATCAATCTCCCACACAATTAAGTGCTTTCAAGCTAAGGAAGCGATGCTCTCTCTATTTTTATATAACACTCATACAACATACTAAAGTTGAGTAACTTTAAATACAAAAAGCTTTGATCTAAACTTATCAAACTTTTCTCTCATGAGTGGCTTTCTAAAAAATGTCATCTAATTACTCATCAATACCATAGTGAATAACATGTATCTCACTGTTCTACACTCTTTTATGAATGAAATGGTGATGGATCTTGATATGTTTCATTCTATCATGATACACTATATTCTTAACCACCTGAATACCACTCTGATTATCACTGTATAAGGTAGTAAGTATTTCCACTACAAGCCAATTTAATTTCATCATGATCTACCTTAACCAAATGGCTTCTTGAGTTGCACTGCACATTGCCTTATAATCAACTTTTGTTGTAGACAAAGCAACTATACTCTTTTTCTTATTGGACCAAGAAAAGCAACTGCTACCAAACTAAAATACATATCTTGTGGTAGATCATCAGTCATCATAGTCATCTCTCTAATCTGCATCAAAATGGCCACAAATTTCAAATAAATTTTTGTCTCTTCCATATACTAGACCATAGTTCTTTTAACATATCTCAAGATGTTTTTAGTAGCCTTCCAATGCTCTTTAGTAGTGCTACCATATATTGACTCACATTACAAATAGCATAACCTATGTACGATCTAGTCTTTTTAATTGGCTCAATAGGAGTATTCATTGGCTTATAATCTTGTAGCATGAACCTATGCAACAGCTCCTTGACATATCTGGCTTGTGTTAGCCCTATCTCATGCCCTTTTTGCCACACTTCGACTCCAAGACAACAATGCATTAGGTCCAGATCAATCATTTCAAATCAATTTTGAAGATCCATCTTGATCATTTCTATTAGATCTCGATTGTTTTTTGTAATAACTAAGTCATCAATATAGAGATCAACCAAAGCAATCACGTCTTCAAAGCATAAGATTTAGAGATTAGAATTTGAATATGTTCTCACCATCTCCTTCGATCAAAGGTATGCATCAATTTTTTTGCACCACGCATGTGGTGTGCTTGTTTTAAGCCATAAAGTGTCTTCTTCAAATGAAAAACTTTATGCTCATTTCTTTTTTTAACAAATCCTTCAGGTTGTTACATATACACCTCCTCTTTTATAGTACCACAAAAAAAAAAAATAGATTCTACATCCATATGATGTAATGGCCATCCAAATTAAGAAGCTAGAGCTACAAAAATGTGTAAGATATCTCAATTATAAACATGTGCAAAGGTCTTTCTAGAATCAATACCTTTACTTTGAGTGTAGCCTTTGATCACCAACCTTGCCTTGTCTTTTGCAATGCTTCCATCTGCATGGTTTTTTGTTCTATACACCCATTTACAACCAATGGGCTTCTTGCTAGTTGGAGGTTCCGCCAAATCCAATGTATCGTGTTTGGCAATTGAATAGCCTTCATCCATATGTTCTCATCCTTACCTTCTTTAAAAGTTGAAGGTTCTTTGCTTTGAATGATACGTAACAAAAGAGTGTAATTTGTTTCATATCTTTTAGGCTCATTGATCTTTGTAGCTCTCCCTAAAAATTTAGGATGGTCAACTCCATTAATCGTTCCATTTTAGAAGTTTTCTATTAGGTGATATGCTTCTAGGTGAAAATGTGTTCCATGATACATATTTCTTGAGATTATCACCTGCAATCTCGATCCTCCTAGATCCAAAAGGTTTGTCTCTTCTACATCATATCCCATGAGGTGGGGAAGTAATATCATGAGTGGCTCACTATGCACATCATTAGGTATATCCATAAATGGCTCATCATCAAGAAGAATTCTTACAATAGCATCTTAAATACCTGATGTATCTTTCTTCTCTACATCCTCATCCTTATACATCATTGAGTCATAAAAAATAACGCCATGAATAACATGCATTTTTCTTTCCAAAGGATCAAAACACCTATAGCCTTTAATTGGATCATCATAACCTAGGAAGATGCACTTCAATGCTCTTCATGAAGTTTACTTCTTTCTTCCTTAGAAATGTGAATAAAGCCTTTACATCCAAAGGTCCTTAAGTGGCTTACTTTGGCTTCTTCTTGGCGAAGGCCTTCTTTGGTATTATATTTGGTATCACTATGGTAGGACTCCTATTCTAGAGGTATACAACAATATTGCAAGCTTCAAGACAAAATCCCTTTGGTTTTCATCTCTACAAGCATAGTTCTAGTAGTTTCTACTATCGTGTGATTCTTATTAACTCAGCTATACCATTAAGTGTGGCCTGTGTAAATTATCTTTTGATTTTACATTAATCACAAAAGTCTAAAATTCTATGGGTCTACACTCCCTTCTATCATATCTTAAGATTTTCATCTTTTTACTTGTTTGATTCTCAATCATAGTTTTGAGGCTTTTGAAAGTATCAAAGGCATTAGATTTCTTTGTAAAAAGTAAATCCTTGTCTTACAAAACATATCATCTGAGAAAATAATAGGCCCTACCTATAGACCTTGTCCTCATAGTTCCACATAAATTTTTGTGCACAAGATCCAATATGCTTTGTGCTCTTGCAATGCCTCCTCACTTGAATTTCTCGTGATGGTGCTTCCCATAAACATGTGATTCATAGACCATCTTCAACTGATCATCAAAAGCGAGTAGTCCACTCACCATTCTAATTATTCAACAAACTAAGAGTTTACGTCCATGTCCTGTATAAAGGAATCAGAATAATTCCTGATGTGGATAGTCGTCACTCCATATGTATATGGTTATTGGTTATGCCTCATCATTCCGGGCTTGGCCTGTAAAGTAATTAATAATCATATGAGGGCCCAGACCTATAATTGGACAAAGGAGCACATGCATAGTGAATGACTGCTTTAATGCAAGAATAGGAGGTCAATAGCTCAATACAGGTTGCATGGGGATCCTAGAGGGAATATTCTTTCTCTCATGAGGAGAATATGTCCATTGGAAACTCGCCCATCCTCCTATTGGAAATTCAGTTTCTTGAGCATGTCTCTCCTCCTCTCTCTCTTAGGTTCTTCACTATGGCTTGGGGGCTAGGTCCAGGAGGAAACTCCAGGAGAGATCTAGGTTTGGATGTGTGGTTTTGCTCCACAGGTGTCTTTTTGGTTGTTTTGCAATAGGATCTAGTCAGATCTTCATTTGGTGATCCTTACAGCGGTATCAGAGCTATGGATTTGCATCAATCAGAAGGTGGAGCTACTTCTTGTATTTTCTCAGTTTTTGTGGATTTCTCCTTGCATGTTACTTCCAGGTGGTGGAATTGATCTCCAAGTAGGTGGCTTCTCTAAATTTGGTGTACTTTCAGCCTAAAGATCATCATTATGGGATTTCTCCATAGTTTCTGGTGGAAATCAAAGGTTTTTTGATGATTTTAGTGAATTTTTTACCTAGAATTGAAGTTTTTTGCTTGAAATTGATCATAGGTACTGGTGTAGTACGTTTTTTTAATTGTACTTGCTTTTTTACAGTCATTGTTGATTGGATCTAATGATTGCATGATGTTGGAATAGTCAAAAGGTGGATTAGATAGTGATTTTGGACTAAATATTGGGGGTTTTGGACCATAAATGGGCTATAGAGACCATGTTTGACTAGATTCAGAACTTTTAGTGCTTTCATGCAATGGATTTACAGATATTTGGATCTAATTGCACGAATTTGTGGATTTTTCCCACAAATTTTGGTCAAAATTGGTCAAAAACCAAGGTTTTTTGATGTTTTTTGGACTAATTTTGGGGTAGATGTCAAAATTCTCAGACAAGACTTGGTATGAACGTTTTCAGAGATGTAATGAAGTTGTACCTGAGCTGTCATGAAGTTTGGAAGGGATTAGACACCATTAGGGGGCTCAAAACACCAAAAATTAGTGTATTTTTTATGATTTTTTAGCATGAATACCTCTCAATTGGGGGTCTGAACCTGTTGTTTCTTGTTACAAGCTTGAAGATATGATGGATTGCATCTGTTTTGAGCCATCATTTATCCAATTTGGATAAGTGAGCATCAGACACCATCATGTTGAAGTTTTGCTTGTTGAAGTAGGCCAAAAATGCATTTTTTGCATGATCTGAGCTACTTGCTGGACCTGTTAGAAGCTTCTATGCCTCTCCAATGAACCTTAGTAGAGTGCTTGTAACCTCTGATCCAAGGTTTTTTTGGGCTGGGATGTGTTTTTTGATGATTCATCTCCACAAAAGTGTGCCCTCCTACCTGTTTTTCATGCATTTATTGCTCACACGTATGAAGTAGGGGTGCAAGGTGACATGGCAAGTGCCTTGTAGACCCACTCTTCCTCCAAACTGTGCTTTACAGCGACCAATTTGGTGTCCTGTAGAGAAAGTTATGGTTGTCGGAAGTTTGGCAATTTTTGAACTAAAATCTGCAAAAATTTTGAAATGTTCTGATGCATGCATGCTTGTAACTCAGTGTAGTGCTTGTCTGTTGATGAAAATGTATGGATAGACATGTATGCATGCATAGATGCATGTTGCATGTGTAATCAGTAGGTTGATCAGAAGATTTCTTGCATGAAGCTATTTTTGGCAATTCTAGATCAAAAAGCAGATTTCCTAGTGGCTAGGCTAATTACGGGAATTTTTTCGCTTTTTTTGAAAAAATCAATGCATGTCAAGTTTTTATATGTGACAGTGCCTGTGAACTACTTGATAAATTGATCTTCATAATCGATTTTCACAATTGGTCCATTTCGAACTGATTTTGTGAATCCCAATGCTAATTTCCCAGTTTCTTGGTAATTTACGTAAAAATTTATTTATTTTTTAAATCACTGCATGTCATGTAGGATGCATGCCGGATGTTTCAGAATCCTTCTAATATGAGATGGTAATTGTGAGACTGTCAAGTCCATGTTTGGTCGATTTTCACAGTTTAGGTCCATATTGAATGGAATTTGAAAATCTCTGTTTACGTAAAATTTGAAGAAACCATGGACTTTTTTGATTTGTTTCCATTCTTTGGTTCTTGATTAGATAGAAATGACTTATAAAGTGAATGATCTTATTGAGTTGAAATCAGTCAATTGTTAAGATCACTGTACCCTTCACTTTTGGTTGAAAATTTTGTGAATCTGTCAATTGAGGAGCATTTCTTGTTCTGGGGACCAATAAGGACCAAGAATAATGTAAATCTAGTAAACAGTTCTATGCTGATCTATAAGGGGATTTGTCAGGGATTAAGTGCGGCACTTAATGAATAAATCAAAACTGTCTGGGTGATAGTGCTAAAGTTAACGATACCAAATTGAATTTTTTCCTAGTACAAATTTGGGGTTTTGTTAACTTGGAAGGGGAAAAAAAAGTGGAATACTGATATGTAGATAATTGTTGGTCTTAGTGATCCAATTATTTAATTTGCATTCAATTTCAGAAGTATAACTAATTGCAAGTGAGAATAAAATTGGGAACTGTTTAAGAAGACTGCCTCTGGGAATTTGGATTCCTTTTCCCCAGTGTGAATTAGAATTTCGAGAATTTGAGGATTCTAAGGCAAAAGTAGTGGCAAGACTGATAATCCGTTTATGGAACCATCTCTGTTTTGCAATTGGATTTGGATCTTGCAAAGTAATGCAGATAGAAGGTGTTCCATACAGGAATCTAGTAATTTGGATTCTTTTCAGTTATAGAGTATTTCTCTATAATGACAGTAACAACGAAGAGAGTTCTAACTTGTTAAAGAATTAAGTTCTTTGTACCGATTCTGGAATAGATATTGGATATCTAAGATAGTATAAAATTCCGTTTTGTTGAAATCTATGTTTCTTTTGGATTAGTGATACATTCTATTGTATTGGGATGATACATTCTGTTTTTCCATGATGGATACAATATGAAATGGTATTCTTTGAGTAACACTAAAGAAGCATGAGAGATTTCAATTGTTAGGATTATCTCCTAGAATTGGTTGTGAATTTGATCCTATATCTGGGTATAGGATAGCCAAATCATCTTTTTTGACTTTTTGGGCAAAACAGATCTGGATGCAGAGAATTCTTGGAGGAAAAACTGGTGGTATGGGACATCAGTGATTCTAAAGGGAATTTCTTGGGTAGAATCATCTGTAGACCGATGGTTGGTGATTACTGTAATGGTAATACTAAAGAGTCCATTGGTTTTTATTAAGGGTATTTTGAAAATTATGAGATATAGATCGATCCCTAAATGGTATCTCATTAATTACAAAATATGGAAGCCCTTACATCTATTTCTCTATTTTATTAGAACTCTACTCTTTAGAACTTTCTTAATACATGACAATTGGATTGAGATTCATATAATTCCTTCTAGTGTAGAACTCTGTTATGAAGGACTGTTATAATTATATGAGATTGTACTTCCATATAATTTTTTTGAATATGGCTCGGAACTTAGGTTTCTTGAACTCTAATGTTAGTCTCTATTTGATAGTTGATTATTGAGAGATAATATTTCTATCATTCGGGATAAGATATTCTACGATTCTAAGGAAAAAGTTCTGTTTGTAATGTGTAGAACAGTTACTTGTAGGTTAATGTCTCTTTCCGTGGAAAGGATAATTCATTAACTTATTTATGGTTTGGAAGAAGATCTAAATGTGGTGTTATACATGTATAATTGAGATCTGCACCTAGACATTTAAGATTTCTGAATCATTTGCAATTGACTTGAGTAATTGGATTACTCCTGATTAGAAGCTAATTGGATAAATAAGCAGTTTGAAGAGAATTCACCGGGAACTGTTTATTTTGATGTATATTGCTTATAAGTCACATGATTAGTGAATCATTTGGATTCATTTATGAGAACTGTGCATAGAATATAGAAGATTCTTGATATAGAATAAGTAGATATCCTAAGTTATTGACTATATCCCAGTGAGCTCATATACATATATGGGTTGACAGAGTCTGACTAATGTCAAGGATAACCACTGAATTCAGTTGGAATTCAGCAGAACTTTATAATCTCTAGATGTGGTTCTAGGTGATTGTATAAAGTTTATTATTTGTTAAAGACAAATGTTTCAATGGTCTTTAATCACTTGGTTGATTGTAGAATTTGGAACTCATAATCTGGTTAAGAATCAAGATGGAAGTATATTCTTGGAATCCAGTAATTTTCCTTGTGGAAAAGATTTCAGAATGTTTCTTATGTTGTGCATATACTCTAGTATCTCTAAATGATTAAGTATGGGTTTAAAATCTGATAGATTTTGATTGACGAATCATAAGATTCTAAATGTTTATGATTGACGGATCATAAATTGATACTTAAAGGTCATTAGATGATTATATGGAAATATGATGATTCTTAAGATGATGAGCAATTCTTGATCAATTGGTGGAGTTAAAATTTAGATTTGTTATTTGAACTCTAAATTTGTGTACAGACTTGAGATTGTTTGGATCTCACAGGCTTTTTCATTAAGTAATTGCTTACTTATGAGAAATTTGCTTACCTTTATAGATTGTAGTCAAGGAATGCTTGTGTACTATTTTTCAGCCTAAAATCTTCGGTTAATTAGGAGCAGTTAAGTCTATCTCTAGTTACTCATTCTGAGGACAGTAGTAGTCTAAGGGGGGAAGAATGTTACGTCCATGTCCTGTATAAAGGAATCGGAATAATTCCTGACGTGGATAGCCGATCACTCCAGATATATATGGTTATTGGTTATGCCTCATCATTCCGGCCTTGGCCTGTAAAGTAATTAATAATCATATGAGGGCCCAGACCTATAATTGGACATAGGAGCACATGCATAGTGAATGACTACTTTAATGCAAGAATAGGAGGTCAATAGCTCAATATAGGTTGCATGGGGATCCTAGAGAGAATATTCTCTCTCTCATGAGGAGAATATGTCCATTGGAAACTCGCTCATTCTCCTATTGGAAATTTAGTTTCTTGAGCTTGTCTCTCCTCCTCTCTCTTAGGTTCTTCACTATGGCTTGGGTGCTAGGTCCAGGAGGAAACTCCAGGAGGGATCTAGGTTTGGATGGGTGGTTTTGCTCCACAGGTGTCCTTTTGGTTGTTTTGCAACAGGATCTAGTCAGATCTTCATTTGGTGATTCTTACATTAGATGACCAAACCTTTTATGCCACAAGTCATTTTTTGATGGAATGGAATGTGAAAAATGGTCAAAATCTATCTTGGTTGTTTTGTATTTTTTTTGGAAGGAAAAGATCACATGTGTGGAGCATGTTCCCACATGTAAGAAAAGTCAAAAATAGTTTATGATGTTTACTTTCGGGGTATCACAAAGTTTTATGTCAAGCACCTTTGTGTAGATTTGTGATAGGGCCAAAAATTAGCATAGATGGCAAATTGGTCAAATCCACATGTAATGCCACTATTGAGCCAAAAGTGATTTGTGATGCAATCTCGAGCTAGGTAGGCTTGTAAATAGGATTTTGACACTTGTGTTAATGTAATTTGATGAGTGATCAAGTCAAAGTGTTGGCTTTGGTCAAGGGGTCCAATAGAAATTGAGAAATCTTTATGAAAGGTCCAATAGAATTGTAGAATGGATGCATCACTCATCCAATAGCATTAGAGATGCTAGGATTAGGGGTCCAATAGCATGCAAGGAGGGATCTCCACGAGTTTCATATGTACTCCACTTTGGAATCATAATCTATGTTGAGTTTTTGAGTCAAACTCAAGTATTGTGAGATTTGCTTGTTTTACATTCTCTCTCTAGTCGAGTCCAAGATTCCTTGAAAATCAAGATCTAGAGAGACTAGTTTGCATCTCCCAAGCTATCTCAAGCAAAATTGGATCAAAAGGGTTCATAATCATAAGGATTAAATCATTTCTGATATTGTATGGATTTCCCTGCTCAGACATGTGTGAAGAACAACCCAATTCACTTTGGTGGTTCTCTTCCATGTGTGATCCAAATTTGATGCTTGATAGCTAGTTTGAAATCTATTAAGTCTAGTTTGTGTAGCAATTGACTTCATAGTGATTGGATCTCCCAATCAAAAGTTATAGTCAATTGAATCAAGGTGGGTAGGGCAACCAACCTGGTTGGACACTTTTATTTATGACTCTCTTATGCTTGTTTGATTAAAAATCTCACTTCTAGGCTTGCCAATCACACTTTTTTGAGATCTAGTTATCAAATTGAGGTCATAGCCACTATCTTTCATACAATTGGCTTGCATTTGAGTGTTTTGTGGTGATTTAGAGTGTCACATGTGCCAAAGTTTGCTTGACCCAAACTTAGTCCATACTTCATAAGTTGAGGTGAGAGTGATCTAGATCAAGAGAGATTGGAAAAGCTAGTGAGGACCATATCTCACTTTGTTGCAAGATTTTGCATAGGAAGTGGTAGCACACCCTTATTGAATCCTATAGTAAGAGAGAGAGCAACATTTTCTTGTCCAATTCACAAGGAGCCTTCACTTTTACATGGCATCTATGGGTTCCTATCTTTTGGAATCAAGTGAAAGGCTACCCACTTCCAATTATTCTATTTGGAGGTTGAGGATGGAGTTTATTCTAACACTCCAAGATGTGATGGATATTGTACTTGGGATTGAGGAGGAGCCTCAAATCCTTCAAGAAGTATAAAAATACAAGAAGAGAGCTAGGATGGCTCTCTGCTATATTAAAATGAATGTCTCCAATGAGATTTTGAGGGAGATTGGTGCTTGCACATCGGCCAAGGATGCTTGGGACACTCTCAAAGCAATCTATGAGGCCAAGAATACCTCAAGACTCCTCACTCTTAGAAACCAAATCGTCGAAAGTTCTCAAAAGAGTGATGAGAGTGCCACTAATTATGTGTTGAGAGTGAAAGATACTCATAGGGAGCTTGCTTGCATTGGAGGATCCATAAATCAAAGTGAGCTAGTCCAAGTCATACTTAATGGCTTGAGAGATGAGTATGAGAACCTTGTCCAATTCTATGTCATCAAGGAGGAGCTACCTACTTTGGAGGCTTTGTAAGGAGTGCTAATGGCTGAAGAATCAAGGCATGAGAACAAGCTATTAATTAGGATGGACAAATTTTCACTCAATCATAATGGTGAAGACAAAGTTTTATTTTCCAAGCACAAAGAGAGGAGCAAAAAGCAACACCAACACTTCTCTAAGGACAAATCAAAAGACCAAGATGAAGAGGATGATGATTCCTCTCAATATTCTACTTCAAAGAAGAAGAAAAAAGATGTTACATGCTTCTTTTGTGGGAAGAAAGGCCACTATGCCACCAATTGCTTCAAGAAGAAGAATCAATTCAAGAAAGCCAACATCTCTCATGAGAAAGAAGACTTTATTGAAAGTGATGGAGAATGCTCACTTACGGCATCAAAATTCTCCTCTTCCACCTTCAAGATGGATGACTCTTGGTATATTGATAGTAGAGCATCTTCACATATGTGTAGCTCCAAGGATTCCTTTTCAACTATTATGCCTTATGAAGGAATCAAAAAGTCCATATATATTGCAAGTGACCAAGAGTGCAAAATTGAAGGAGTAGGGACTATTCCCTTGAAGCTTACATCATCAGAAGTTCTATCTCTTCACAAGGTTCTTTTTTGTTTGAATATTATCAAGATGTGAAGGGGTCGAGATTTGAGGAGGAGCCTCCTCAACATATGATTCCAGGGGATCTTCAAGATGGATGTCCAAGTCTTTGTGGCTCATCTTTTATGGTAAAGAGAGGCAAATTTCAGGTGGTATCCACTTTAACATTCTCACTTATACTTCTCTTCCATTACTTAATGCACTATCTTGCTTTATTGAGATTTCTACATCTCAAAGTTCAAGAAACGCAATACTAGTTTTGTATGATGCCTATTATATGGACATATTGCTTGTCATAAAAGGCTTTAGATATGTTTCCAAAGTTCTTTGAAAGCAAGAGATTGTGTTATCAAAAGTATACTCTTGGATTTTGTAAGAGCAAGATTGAGTTTGATACTCATAGTCATGATTTTACATGTTTTGAGACAATTTGTAAACTTCTCTTGAGATTAAGTGAAGCATCCAAAAAGGACACTTACATCCTTGAGCAAGTGTTTAGTCTCAAAAAGATCAAGATTGCATTTGATTTCAAGATTAGATCCATCATGGATAAAGTTCATAGTATGTGGACTAGTCAAACTAGTATGCTTAATCTTGAAGATCTACACTTTTGCTCAGCTTATGATCTTGATCTCTATGATCTTTGTGACATTTATGAGGCATGGAAGCCTCGTATTTTCATTTCTATGGTGTAGTCATCTTTATGCAAGTTCAACTTTCAAATCAAAGATCATCATCAAGCATGGAGAAGGCAAATTGAAATAGTGGCAAATTGGTGGAGTACTCTTCAAAGATATTGACAAGAGATTTCTACCAAAGAGATCTTATCATGGATTTGGTGAGGTGCTGTTATGATGGATCATTTTGCTAGTTTTTAACTTTATATAGATACAATAGGATAAGTAAAAGATCACATGTGTGGAGCATGTTCCCACATATAGAAAGGGTCGAAAATAGTTTATGATGTTTACTTTCGGGGTATCACAAAGTTTTATGTCAAGCACCTTTGTGTAGATTTGTGATAGGGCCAAAAATTGGCATAGATGGCAAATTGGTCAAAGCCACATGTAATGCCACTATTGAGCCAAAAGTGATTTGTGATGCAATCTTGAGCTAGGTAGGCTTGTGAATAGGATTTTGACACTTGTGTTAATGTAATTTGATGAGTGATCAAGTCAAAGTGTTGGCTTTGGTCAAGGGTTCCAATAGGAATTGAGAAATCTTTATGAAGGGTCCAATAGAATTGTAGAATGGATGCATCACTCATCCGATAGCATTAGAGATGCTAGGATTAGGGGTCCAATAGCATGCAAGGAGGGATCTCCACGAGTTTCATATGTACTCCACTTTGAAATTATAATCGTTAAGTTTTTGAGTCAAACTTGAGTATTGTGAGATTTGCTTGTTTTACATTCTCTCTCTACCCACCCGAATCCAAATTAGCTCTATTCTCTCTTTACCCTAGAAGAGGAGCTTAATTTTACTTAGTCTTTTCAAGGAACACTTTCTTACAAGTGTATGTACTTTGGTTATCAATATATGCATCTATCTTGGCCTCTTTGCTTTAGATTTTTGATCTAGATCTTGGATTTCAATCTAGCATTATCTAAAAGTACATAAGCTTGCTTAGGAGATCATTCACACATGTTAGGGCATTCCCACACGTGTGAAATTTCACATGGAAGAGATAATGTTTCCCTTGATTGTAGCACTCAAACTATAAAGCTTTGTCATGGGCTCTCTTATTCCATCAACAATAACCTTGTACTTCTAATTCACATCCTTTATGTAGCAGCATTCTTGGGAAAATTCTACTTTCAGTTTTTGATCAGCTATCACATCTACTGAAAGCAAATTCTTTTTGAGGCTTATCCACATACATATACTGTAATCATCGATAAAAGTGATGAAATAGTAATAGCCACTAGGATATTTCGTCTGTATAGCCCTCATAGATCACTATGTACAAAATCTAAAATCCCATTGGCTCTTTTCACCTATGTTGTTTGCTCATAATGCATCCTTCACAAATTTTTCCTTTAAATGAGATATCAGGAAGACCAAACACCAAGTCATTTCTCTTTAGAACCTATAGGCTTTGAGTACTGATGTGGTCAAATATTTAATGCCAAAGGTCATTCGACTATCAATCGTGCTTACCTTGGCTTGATCAATTGACTTTGCATTCAATTTATACAACCTATTTCCATTGACTCTCGCTCCTAAAGCAATCACCTTAGAATGATTCTTGATGTTCTTGACAAAGCACTTGTCACGATCAAAGTTGACTTCTAATTGTTGATCTACCATTTCCCCCACTGACAATAGTTGTTGGCTAAGCCACTCTATTGGATTTCATCTCTTCAATGATTTTTTGATGTGCAACCACTCTGAAATTTTACTCGCATTGTCAAGACAATGTCGAAGGTGTTAAGACCATCTATAGACGATTTTGTACTTAGGGTAGAACGTATGGCTAGTAATTAGACTGTTGTTGGGAAGATTGGACGAATGATATGCAATTCAATTTATGCTGACAAATTAGTTAATCTTATTTCGGACATGGATAACAACTGATGCTCAACTGTGACATCTGCCTTTTCCACTGTACGTGCGGTTTTGTGTTGTGGGATGGTGGCAAGTAACAGTTGAGTATTCTAAAACTTGCTTTGCTTTATAGTACCTCGAGTTAACCTTCAACTAGGGAACCTTTGCCAATATCATTTTTGAGTTCTAATCTACTTGATCTAGTTACTGTCAAATTTGTGATACTTATTGTGAAAAAAATCCATTTAAGAGTGTCGATTGTTTGATCAAGATCTTTCTTTCATATTTAGATTCTGATTATCATAAAGTGATTAATTTTTTTATAGATCAGATCAGAATATATGATTTAACTAAATAATCTAGATCCAATCTCATCTACATAGTATATTTTACTAATTTTTCATTTTTTTTAAAGTAATTCTTAAATGATGGTAGAGTCAGATTTGGAACCTAAGATTCAAAAATCTAAATCTCGTCCTATTATCAGATGAACTCCTCGTTTAGAGTTATCAAAGTATAATGGATTTTCTGATTCAGTTAGATTTCTCAAAATCTTTATTGAATCTTGTGAAGTCTATGGTGAGTTAATCCAAAAGACAAACTTAAATTCTGTCCTATGTTTGACTGGTGTTGCTTAGGATTGGTTTTACAATCAAGACTTGACAGAATGTTCTGATTGGGAAGTAGTGAATGCTGGACTGATTACAATATTTAAACCTAGGAAATTCTTGGAAGATCCTTTTCTATTATTAAGGTAAAATCAAAATGGGAAAAAAGGAGATGGTATGATTACATTGAACGTATCAAGCATCTCCAATCAAAATGTAGACCTGATATTTTAAATGATAGTGCTCTGATTATGTGGTTTTTGGTGGGTTTGCCAAAACGTATCAAACGTGAGCTCAAACGTCGTGAACATTACATGACATTGCAACATCCAATGGATGAAGCTATTCGTGAAGAATATGAATATTCAGATGATGAGGCACATGTTGGAATGTTGTCGACCATTGGTGTCTGACTTTTTAATTACATTACTTACAAAATGGGGATGCATGAGCCCTCCATATTATGTCTCATGTGTTGGGCATGTACCGTACGTGGCCAACAGTCACAAAAATGGCCATAGCCAAAAAATTCATGATGTGAAAATTTTTTGGGTCTTCATAGGATTCTTTCACAGCTTCATTATGGACTATGTCTTAATAACATTACCCCTAATGAACGGTGAAGAAAAAATGTAGTTTGTAAAAAAAAGTCCATTGATAACATGGACTAATAAAATGAATGAGAGTTTTTAGACTCTTAAGCACTGTGTTTCTACGGCACCAATTTTATATGTTGTTGATCCTAACCAACCCTCTATGGTGAATAAGGATGCTAGTGACTTTGTTGTAGGAGCAATCTTGTACCAGAGGATGGTAGACTAGTTGCGTTTGAAGGCAAAAAGTTGGATCTTGCTCAGTTGAGGTATTTTACCTATGAGAAGGAGCTTTTTGTAGTCATTCACACGCGTTGAAAATTTGGAGGCATTATCTTTATGCTGTCATATTTACAATGATGACCGATCACCAATCCCTTAAATATATATGTGATGCTAAGGACCCTTGTGGCCGAAATGCTAGACGGTCGAAACTCATTCAAAAGCTTATGTTCGACATTAAGTATCGTAAAAGTACGTTGAACAGTGTTGTTGATGCCTTGAGTTGGATTGGAGAAGTTAATCAGTTATGCTTTGCTAAAATCCAATTTGATTTGTATCTATCACTTTAAGATCTTTGTCGCATCGATGGATTTTTCGGTCGTATCTGGCTAGATATCCTAATAAAAAATCCTACATCTAGTGATGACCTTGGGAAGCTATCGGAAAAAGGTGTGCAAAATATAGGTCAAACTTGAAAAGAAACGAATAAAAATAATTCGAGTGTCTAGAAAGAAAACTTTTCGTGCACGGCGGAATAAACTATCTTTCTCTTTCTCAATGCATGACTACACCTATCAATTTCAAACAAAACAATAGTGATAGAAATTACGTTTGATCTTATAGTAACTAGCTTTGAAATCATCAGTACTACCATGATTACGTAACCAAACAATTAAGTATTGAATTATCAGACAAATAATTTGTCGCGAATTAGTCACGAATCACAAGACAAATAATTAGTCGCGAAGAACTACAAAATTGTATACATTTTGAGACGAAGCTAAACGCAATAAAGGATAGTATTGATTCAGTATGAAAATGAAATAGAAGTAAATGAGTACAATAAGTTTTGGATCAAAGTCGCGTACTCTATGCTATCTCTGAACGGCTAAAATGAAAGTCTGATTTAAGCGCAATGCTGATAAGCAGTAGCGCAATAGCAATCGCTAAAACAACTCTAAGAAATGAGCTAGAATGCTCAGAAGTGTTCAAGCTCGTAGGCTTGAGAGAGAGAGAGAGAGAGAGAGAGAGAGAGAGAGAGAGAGAGAGAGAGAGAGAGAGAGAGAGAGAGAGAGAGAGAGAGAGAGAGAGAGAGAGAGAGAGAGAGATAGAGAGAGAGAGAGAGAGAGAAAGAGAGAGAGAGAGAGAGAGAGAGAGCTGACTATTCAAATATTTCTTCTGATTGATTAAACTGTATGAATATGAACAGCTATATATATTAAGCAATTAGGTTGTCAAATGCAATCGCCAGTTGGTTGGTGTCCGTTGGCATCCATCCGCTGGTGTCCGTTGACATCCATCCAGTTCCTTGTCATTGATTGGTGATAAGCGGTGGAAATTGGCTGGTGTCCCCTAGCATCCATCTGGTTCCTTGTCAATGATTGTTGATAAGCGGTGGAAATTGGCCGTAAACAGTCTATCTACATAAATGAACCAAATTGTCACTTCTGTAGAAATGAACTAAAACAGCCACAGGTGACACAGTCACAAAAAAGCGACAGTGTCGGGATTTTGTGAAAAATTTGACAGTGCCTTAAAATCTCATTTAGGTTGTCTCACACTTTGCCAGAGTTATTTTCTTAACATTTGAGGCACTTTAGAAAAAGCAAAAAATGCGACTCTGCATATTTGCACGAGATTCCTGACAGGCGAAAAATGTGAAAAAAGACAACACTGTATTTTTCCATGAGATTCTTGACAAGCGAAAATACGACACTATTTTCAAACTCTGTGTATTTTTACAGACTGTGTAAAAACACTTGTAATTCTGTAGACTACATAAAAACACGGGGAAATCCGCAGAACTGGATAAACAATGGATGAAGATTAAAACCAATTAGTCGATTAGTAAGAAGGAGACTAATTCAATACTCCCCCTTAATCTGAATCCTTTAATGACTTGACCTTTAAACTTAGTTCTACACATAATCTTCTGTGTGTATCCAAACTTAATGCTTTGGTAAAAATATCTGCTGTCATATCTTGCGTTCTACACTACTGCAATCTGACCTCTTTGTTGAGAACTTTGCTTGTGACGAAATGATACTTCAGTTCAATGTGCTTACTCTTGGAATGAAATCTAGGGTTGGCTAATAAAACAATGACACTTTGATTATCACAAAATAATGTCGCCGGAGCATATTGATTCAGACCGATATCTGAGAGTAAGTTTCTCAACCAAATTACTTCCTTTGTAGCTTGAGAGGCTGTGATATACTCTGATTCAGTGGAAGATAGAGCTATTGAAGATTGTTTGCAACTGTTCCAAGAGATTGGACCATTGTTGAGGAAGAATGTAAATCTGGAAGTAGATTTACGAGTGTTTACATCTCCTACCTAACTTGCATATGTGTAACCACTGAGTAAATTGAGTTTGTTGTTGCCGATTGCTCCATAACAAATGCAAAAGTCCATAGTAGCTTAAAAATATCTCATGACTATGATAAGCGTCTTCCAATGTGTTATACCAGAATTAGTCATAAACTGACTAAGAGAGTTGACTACAAAAGCTATGTCTAGCCTGGTGTAGATCATGGCGTACATAAGAGATCCTATAATAGAATGGTAAGGATACTCATGCATTTACTGCTTCTCATGAATTGTTTAGGGACACTGGTCCTTTAACAATTTGAGTCCTAGTTCCATTGGTGAGAGAGCTAACTTGCAATTCATCAGATTATTTTTGACTAACATGTTGTAGATGTACCTCTGTTGTGTAACCAACTTCTGTTTTCTGTCTCTGTGGATTTGTATACCAAGGCAGAAATGAGCTTCACCCAGATTGGTCATGTTGAATTCAAAAGATAGCATTGTCTTGGCTTCTTTTATCAGATCGGTACTGTTGCTGAAAACAATGTGTCATCCACATATAAAGTGATAATGATAAGAGATTGTTGCACTGCTTTGAAGTAAATGTTTGAATCTGAAGGTGTGTAGCTCGAGCAGATTGCTTCAAGCCATAAAGTGTCTTATGGAGTTTACACACATGATTGTGTGTACCCTCGATAATATTATCTCCGGCTTGCACCATGCAAATGTCTTCTTTGATAAATCCATTGAAATATGTTGTCTGTACATCCATTTGATGTATTTCCAAATCTGCTGCAGCGGCAAATGATAGCCAAAGTCAAATAGAAGAATGCTGGACAGAAGGTCTTAGTGTAAATGACGTTGTATACTTGAGAAAATCCTCTGGTTACGAGTCGTGTCCTTCTCCTCTTGATGCTTCCATCTGTGTTGTATTTGACTTTGAAAATCCATTTGCAATTAACTACGTTTCTGCTAGTAGGTAATTCAACAATTGTCCATGTTTGGTTCTTGATAAGAGATGAATATTCTTTATCCATAGCTTCTTTCAAGAGATCTGAATCAGACTGACTGAGTGCCTCTTGGACAGACGTCGGTTCCTGAACAAGATAGGCTGTAGACACGTCGATATACCTCTCAGGTGGTCTGCTAGTCCTTGATGATCTTTTGGGTAATACATGAAGTTGATTATTTCCATCATGCTGTAGTTGTTGATCTACAACATCATCATCTTCTCATTCGTCGTTGACTTGTTGTTCGTCGGAAGTAGAAGAGCTTGGACCTTCAATGAGAATAGTCAACTGGGGAACTAGAAAGTTCAATGCGTCAGGAGAATCTGATGGGTCGGCTACATGGAGACTGCCCTTTCCTTTGAGGTCTTGAAACTGATCTTCGATGAAGATGACATCCCAACTAGTGAATATTTTCGACTCGATGGGATGAAATAACTTGTAGGCTTGATCTAAAGTAGTGTAGATAATGAAAACACATTTGATACTCTAGGAGTTGAGCTTCTTCCTGAGATCACGAGGTATCTGCGCAAAAGCAGTACATCAAAAAACTCGTAAGTTTGATAAAGAAGGTTTGGTACTTATCCAAACTTCGAATGATGTTTTGTTTGAGAGCCTTTAGTAGGACATTTGTTCTGAATATAGGCTGTTGTTGAAACAACGCCAGTCTAGAAGCACTTTGGAAGTGTCGCATGTGATAACATGCACTTTGCCGATTCAACTAAAGTTCTGTTCTTTCTCTCAGCAAGACCATTTGACTGAGGCGAATAGGAGGTGATTTATTGTTGCTCAATGTCGTTGCTAAGCATTAGAGGCGTTCTGAATCCAAAAAAGACCCTTTGTAAAGATTCTTTTTATAAATTTTCTCAATTTTTTCTTACAAATGGACCAATCAAAACACTCAAATTTGAAACCTACATAACGTAACTTTTCGAGTCCACATTTTGATTCCACACTAAAAATGGCATAACTTTTTAGTAGTAAGTCTGAATTGAGTGAAGTTTAGTGCATTGGAAAAAACTTGACAAGGGCTTTCCAATGATATGTTACATAATTACTTTTGAGCTACGATCAAAAAGTTATGGCAAGTCAAAAGTATTAGTGTTATAATATTTTAAAATATAAACTACATCTTGCATGAATTTTTAAAGGGTCTTTTTGGAGCTCAAAATTCCTCTAATGGCAGTATTCCTTAAATTCCTTGGAGATGTATTCTCCTCCATTATTTGACCTCAGTGCTTTGATTTGTTTGCCAGTTTGATTCTCAGCATGCTCTTTGAATTGTCTGAATTTGATGAAAGTCTCTGATTTATGTTTAATGAAATAAATAGCTGTTCTTCTGGAGAATGTGAAGATTCAACTAGTTTCATCACATTTTGCAATATTTTCATATTTGACATATTGAGGCCAAAACTTGTTTTAGACTTAGAGGTTGACTTTTCAAAGTTCATAAGTCTAAATTTCATTTGAATAAACACTTTTTGAAAGTGTGGGAAAGTTAGAATGCGAGTTTGAGTAGATTCAATTTGAGTAGTTAGGTACATTGAATCTAGACCCAAAATTAGTAGGGTTAGCATTTTGGTGGGAAAGCCAAGTGGCCAAATAGGGTCTGGACCTACTATAAAAGGATGTAACTTGTGGAGTTAGTGATTCTTCTCTCTTCTCTATCTCATTTCATGCTTATACATGGTTCTCTTGGGATCTACTATCCATTGGTACACTATCTTAGTGATTGCTTGCAATTCTATGTGTAGAATGATCTATATTTGTTATTTTTGGATCCACATGTGTGAAATACAGTAGCTTGCTGATTTTGTACAGACAGCAATAGTACATAATCATTTCATTCAAGTTTGATCAAGTTCTATTAATGTTTGCATCTCAAATTGTGTAGATGCTGATTTTTCTACATTGGTGAGATTGGTAGTGTATTTCTCTTTCTAACCAAAGATCATTCAAGTAGATTGGATTTTAAGGATCTGAAATCTTTCACATGGTATCAGAGCTTGTGTTTTAGGATATGAAGGAGAAAATCAAATCTATGAATGATTTGGTGAAATATCATGTCTAGAGCATGCTAGAGAGGATTCTACACCAAAATCGAATTTTTTGCTTTTGTAGACTGGATCTTTTGTAGATCAAAACACTAAATAGGTCATTATACTTGTTCAATTCCAATTTTTGAATTCACATATTGGATTTGGCCGATTTTTGGATCATTGGTTCAGCCTAAGTGGTGGCTAATAGATTGCATATCAAATTTTCAGCATTTGCATGTAGATTTGGAATAGTCAATTTTTTGTGATTTTTTTAAAACCCTAATTTTGATTGGATCTCTAGATAGTGAGGTTGCTGGACTTCATTTGAGTGTGTTTCAATCTTAGGAAGTGGCAAAAGTCATTAGATTGAGGATAGATCATAAGTTGATCAAGATTCCATGATTCTATGTGTTGATTTACTTGGATAAGTGCTAGAAGAGAATTTGTGAGATAGTTTCAAATCTTGGTGATTTCTTTTGAAAGCATTTGCTGTTGTTCAAAGGAGTGCTTTGTGCATTGAAGCAGGTTGAAATAGAAGATCAGGTCATTGCTACATGGCAACCTCAATTGGAGTCATGTTGGAAGCCAGTAATAGGCTTACCTCAAGTAATTATTCATTGTGGAAAGTGAGGATGGAGTCACTTCTTGAGATAAATGATGTTTTGGATATTGTTGTAGGTTTGGAGGAGAGACCAGCAACACAACAAGATCAATTGAGGGCCAAGAAGGCTCTACACATGATAAAGATGAATGTTACCAATGAACTTCTCAAGGAAGTTGGTAAGTGCACATCATCTTTGGAAGCTTGGGATTCATTGAAGAAGCTTTATGAATCCAAGTTTACTTCTAGAGTGTTGACTCTAAGAAGGCAAATCATTTCTTGTTTGCAAAAGAATGAGAAAAGTCCAAGTACTTTTGTTTTGAGAATGAAAGCATTGAATGATGAGTTAGCTTGCATAGATGAAAGCATTAAGGAAGGAGAGCTTATTCAAGTGATTCTTAATGGCTTGTTGGATGCTCATGCTAACATTGTTCAAAGTATTGCTATTCAAAAGACTTTGTCAAGTTTGATGGATCTTCAAGAGACTTGATCAATGAGGAATATAGGCTTCAAACAAGATGTGGATCTACATCGACACTTCAAGAGGATGCTATATTCACAAAGGGCAAATTCAAGGGAAAAACCAAAAGTAAGTGGTCTAAAGGGCAAGATCAAGTGGATGCTTCTTCAAGTGGCAAAAAGAAGGACAGATCAAAGCTCAAGTGCTTCTATTGTGGTATCAAAGGACACTTTCCAAATGAGTGCTACAAGAAGAAGAGAGATCAAGGAGACAAGCAAGGTAATCTTACTCTTGATGAGGATGGTTTGGATGTTCAAGATACAAATGATGATGCTTTTGTGATGTCTTCATGTATGCTTGCTAATGATGGAGATCTAGATCCTTGGTGGATTGATAGTGGAGCAAGTGCACACATGACCTTTCACAAAGAGTACTTCACTTCTTTGTTGGCATATGGAGATGACAAGAGGGTGATCTACACAGCCAATGATGGTGAGTGTGCAATCAAAAGGATTGGCACAATTCCTATTTCTCTCTCTACAAATAGGAATGTTCATTTGGAAGATGTCTTGTTTATTCCATCTATTACCAAGAATTTGCTTAGTGTGAGTCAAATGCTAAGTAAGGGCCTCAAGGTGGAGTTTGATGGAGATGTTTGTTTGATCAAAAGGAAGGATGTCTTGATTGAAAAAGGTAAAAGGAAAGGAAAATTGTTCAAACTTGATGCTTTTGTTATTGCTAACCAAGTTGGATGTGTTGCAAAGGAGCAAATTTCTATTCAAAAGGTTTGGCACAAAAGGATGGGACACCTCAACTTCAAGTCATTGGAAGTAATGACAAGGAAGAAGGTTGTGATTGGTCTTCCAAGTTCCTTAAGTAATGACAAGCATGTTTGTGAGTCTTGTGCTTTGTCTAAGTCACATAGACTACCTTATACTAGATCTATTTCTAGATCTACAAAGCCTTTTCAACTTGTACATTCGGATATTTATGGATTTACTACAATTAGCAATAGTGGAACTAAGATGTATGGAGCATTCATTGATGATTTTAGTAGATTTTGTTGGATCTATCTACTAAAGATCAAGGATGAAGTGTATGATGTCTTTGTCAAGTTCAAGAATGCAAGGGAGAACCAATTTTCCACAAAGATCAAGTGCTTAAGAGGTGACAATGGTGGTGAGTACATATCTCACAAGTTCAAGGCCTTTTGTGATGAGCATGAGATCAAGAGGGAGTCTACAACATCAAGGACCCCACAACAAAATGGAGTGGCTGAAAGGAAGAATAGGACTTTATGTGAAAGTACTAAAGCTATGAGGTTAAGTGCTAATCTTGACAAACCATTTTGAGATCAAGCTTTGTTGTGTGCCAATTTCTTGTGCAATAGGTGGTCGAGTGCTATTTTGGATGGAAGGACACCTTTTGAGATGCTCTTCAAGAGGAGGCCGAGTGTCAACTTTCTAAGAACCTTTGGATGCACATGCTATATCAACATTACTCATTGCAAAGGAGGTGGAGCTTCAACATGTGTCTTCAAGGGAATGTGTAGCTGATATCTTCACCAAAGCATTGGGAAAAGACTTGTTCATGAAGCATAGGACTTCACTTGGAGTATTATCAAAGTCTATGCTAAAACTAGTTGAAGAGGGAGTGTGAAAGATTCAACTAGTTTCATCACATTTTGCAATATTTTCATATTTGGCATATTGAGGCCAAAACTTGTTTTAGACTTAGAGGTTGACTTTTCAAAGTTCATTAGTCTAAATTTCATTTGAATAAACACTTTTTAAAAGTGTGGGAAAGCTAGAATGTGAGTTTGAGTAGATTCAATTTGAATAGTTGGGTACATTGAATCTAGACCCACAATTAGTAGGGTTAGCATTTTAGTGGAAAAGCCAAGTGGCCAAATAGGGTTTGGAACTGTTATAAAAGGATGTAACTCGTGGAGAGAGTGATTCTTCTCTCTTCTCTATCTCATTTCATGCTTATACATGGTTCTCTTGGGTTCTACTATCCATTGGTGCACTATCTTGGTGATTGCTTGTAATTCTATGTGTAGAATGATCTATATTTATTATTTTTGGATCCACACGTGTGAAATATAGTAGCTTGCTGGTTTTGTACGGACAACAACAGTACATAATCATTTCATTCAAGTTTGATCAAGCCCTATTAGTGTTTGCATCTCAAATTGTGTGTAGATGCTGATTTTTCTACATTGGTGAGATTGGTATTGTATTTCTCTTTCTAACCAAAGATCATTCAAGTAGATTGGAACTTAAGGATCTGAAATCTTTCACAGAAAATTCGTCAATAAAGTTAATGAAGTACTTTGCATCTAGCAATGAAGGAGTTTGCATAAGTCCACATATACTATGTATGAACAACATCTAACAGATCTTTTGCTGCATGCCTATGGGTTGATCTAAAAGGAATTCTAGCCTACTTTCCAAAGATGCAGCTATGATAGACAGGGAGATTGACCTTACTAGAAGGATAATCGAGATCAAGAACCATGGATTGTCTGGACATGTTCAAAATAGATGCATGATTCAAGTGTCCTAAGCGATGATGTCATAGTAATGCTTTATTGACTAGAACAAAAGTTTTTAAGACTTGACTAGACTCAGAATAGCAATGTGCCAATCTATATAAGTAACTCTGCCTCTTGCCAAGTGTTAGGGCCTTATTACTCTTATCAACAATTTTGCATTGATTGGATTCAAATTCTACCTTATGACCTAAATCTGTAATTCTACTTACTGATAACAGATTTGTAGAGAGTTTAGGAACATATAGGACCTTTGATAGTAATTTGAATTGATCATGCTAGAATCGCAATCTTACAGTACGTTCACCTTCAATAGTGTAACTACTATTGTCACCAAGATGAACAAATTTCTTCGTGCTGTAAGACGTGTAGGAGTTGAAGATCTCATGTTGATTGGTCATATGTTGAGTTGCTCCAGAATCCAAAAACCATGAATCATCCAAAAATGCACTTTGATCTTTGACCATGAATGCACCTTCGTCCACTTCGTCCTGGGGAGATGATGAAACTATGTTTGCTTGTTGATCATGTTGCTTGGCTGTATTCTTTGCTTTGAGAATTCGACAATCATTGATCTCATGGTTATTGCGCTTGCAATACCTGCAAAACATTTGTTTCTTTGATTGTGGATCTGATGATTGTGCTTGACTTTGAGTATGTTTCTAATTCGTTGCAGCCTTCTTGGAGCTTTTCTGCTTCTTTTGCTTAGAGCCTTTGTTGACATATAGAGCCTGAGAGGAGGAAGTAGATGAAGTATCTTGACTTCTTCTATTGTCTTCTTGTAGCAACATAGTAATAACTCTAGTAAGAGTTAAATGTGCGTGTGTCGATATGATAATCACTCAGTTCTCATATGTAGAGAGCAAGCTTGAAAGCAATGTCATAAATGTGTCTTGATCGGTTATGACTGATCCGACGGTGGCCATCTGTTGCAAGAGATTTTTAGACTGGTTAATGTGACTTTGAAGAGAATCACTAGTAGACATCTTTAAAATGAAAAATTCTCTTCGTAGATGTAACTTAGTAGTTACGTCCCTCACGTCATATAGTGTGTTCATGATGTTTCAAACGTCTCTTGATGTTTTAGCTTCAACTATGTGTCCAATCTGTGTATCTGATATATTGAGGATAATAAGTATGAAAGCTTTACCGTCCTTCGATTTTCACTTTGAGTCGTCGTCTTCAAGTTTTACTTATGTACTTGTAACAACATCCCATAATTCTCTGGCGATTAGCAAGGTCTTCATCTTAAATTTTCACAAATGATAATTGGATCCATTCAGCTTGTCTACGATAAGACCGACTTTACTTTGAGAATCCATCTGGAACTTAGTCTGTCGATTGTATCGATGACGCTAAGATGCAGTAATGCCAAAAATAGAAAATCAATTCTTTAATATTGAAAGGTTGAAAAGAACTGAAGAGCATGATATCAATTTGATATCACAAAAGATATCAAGTATTAAAAATTTCGCTCTGATATCGAAATAGTATTAGGCCCTGTTAGATATCACAAATCTGATACCGTGGCGGTTCAGATAAAAGAATTAGTTAACTAGCACTGATACCATAATAGAAGTTCTGATATAAGAATGGAAGCTCTGATACCATGTCGGAAAGAGGTGTGCAGAAGATAGGTCGAACTCGAAAAGAAATGAATAAAAATAATTCGAGTGTCTAGAAAGAAAACTTTTCGTGCATGGTAGAATAAACTATCTTTCTCTTTCTCAATGCATGACTACGCCTATGAATTTTAAATAAAACAATAGTGATAGAAATCACGTTTGATCTTATAGTAACTAACTTTGAAATCATCAGTACTACAGTGATTACATAGCCAAACAATTAAGCATTGAATTATCAGACAAATAATTTGTCGTGAATTATTCACAAATCACAAGACAAATAATTGGTCGCGAAGAACTATAGAAACACATACATTCTGAGATGAAGCTGAATGCAATAAAGGATAGTATTGATTCAGTATGAAAATGAAACAAAAAGAAACGAGTACAATAAGTTGCAGATCAAAGCCACGTACTCTATTCTATCTCTGAGCGGCTAAAATGAAAGTCTGAATTAAGCGCAATGCTGATAAGCAGTAGCGCAATAACAATCTCTAAAACAACTCTAAGAAGTGAGCTAGAATGCTCAGGAGTGTTCAAGCTCGCAAGCTTGATAGAGAGAGAGAGAGCTACCTATTCAAATGTTTTTTTCTAATTGATTAAACTATATGAATATGAACAACTATATACACTAAGCAATTAGGTCGTTAAATGCGATCGCCAGTTGGCTGGTGTCCGCTGGCATCCATCCGGTTCCTTGTTATTGATTGTTGATAAGCAGTGGGAATTGGCTGTAAACAGTTTGTCTGCATAAATGAACCAAACTGTCACTTCTGTAGAAATGAACTAAAACACCCACAAGCGACACTGTTGCAAGAAGTGACAATGTCGGGATTTTGCAAAAAACCCGATACTATCGAAAATCTCATTTAGGGTTGCCCCACACTTTGCCAGAGTCATTTCCTTAACATTTGAGGCACTTTAAAAAAAGCAAAAAATGTGACTCTGCATATTTGCACGAGATTCCTGACAGGTGAAAAATGCGAAAAATGCGACACTGCATTTTTCCACGAGATTCCTGTTTTGCGTGATAATCAAAGTGCAATTGCATTGTCCATCAATCCTAGATTCCATTCTAGGATTAAACACATTGAAATTTAAGTATCACTACATAAGGAGAAGATTTCTCAACAAAGAGGTATTTCACAAGTGTTCTTGCATGTCTGTCACATAAACAATCATGTGTTTGTCGACAAACAAATTTATAGACAAACTATCATCAAACCAAAATATTTACTAGAATTAATATGTGCAATAGAAATAGTAATTTTTTATGCCTCACTAGTGTACTTAATAGAAAAAGCACAAGGCTTATCATCTTGATATATGTCTCGAGGATCATCTGGTTTGTTGCATATATGCAAAAGAGAAAGTGTAGCTAGGTATTTTATGAAAGTGACATCCTCTTTGGTTATAAAATAAACACCACATAATAGATTTAACACAAAAGAATCAACACTACCTTGCTATTGTCATATGCCTTCTTCAACTAAATTTTTAACTCTTAAAATTGCCATGCATTTATAGTGGGCAAGTGACAAGTTGCGTGAAGTTCCTTGATAGCACTAATTTGGATATTTCACTACCTCTTATAGCAAACTCACTATAGCATTTATGTTGTTGTTGGCATAGAGTGCAAAACAAATAACCTAAACTTTTATCAAATTTTAACCACTCAAATTCATTACCTCACTTGGTAGACCACGGTTTATTAGCTTTCTTGTTCCTAGAGATTTCACTTTCTAGGTCTAAGCCAATAGCTTCTTCATTTAAAATAATTTGGGATGTTGTGCTATCGATACTCTTTTTTGTGCATTTTGAAGGGCTAGAGTGCCCTTCAACTTTTCAAATCCAACCATTAAAAATGTGACACTTGACAAGATTTAGACATATTGATACCTTGGAAAACAATGCAATACAAAAGAAAATATTTTACCAAACTTGATAGTTTTTGAGGTTTTTGTACACCTTCAAGCCTTGCCTATGAAAGTGTTTCAAAATTTATATGAGGCTAGTATCAACTTTATGAGTAACAATTTCAACGTAATACAATATGAATAATGAAATTTAACTTAGAATTAAAGTAGAATCATTGTGTTACTGTACTGTGGGTCCTATCAGTGGATAAGAATCAGTTGGCCTCGCCACGAGGCAAGTCGATGGGACACGCGTCCCGCCAATGGCAACCTGGGTCATGCATGGGTTGCCTGAGTGAACAACTATATGTACAGTGTAATTTCATTTTGAAAATTACAGTTGCTATGTGAGCTTGTTGTGGAGAGTGTTTTCGGTCTGTGTTACTGTGTAGCATGATCTGTGTTCCTGTGCAAAGCAAATTCTAAGTTGGCATCAGAGTCGTACAGGGAGTGTACATAGTACAGCGTCGTCGTTGAAGAGAGCTTCGGGAGAAATGTCTTCGGAGAGTTCGGGGTTTACGACGGGTTGAAGACGGAAAGAGAAGCACTGGTGCACGGTTTCTAGTTTATAGAGGCTTGCTAAGCTCAGCAGATGGATTATTAGCCTGTGCATAGCATCAAACAGGGAAAAATTTGGTAAAAAAATTGACAATTTTGAAGCTAGCTGAAAATTGAAACTGGGTTTGGGGTTACGGTTTTTATATATAGCTGGTGATTTCTTCACTATTTGTGTACCATTTTGGATGTCGTAAGGACAAGAAGGAAGCTAATCACATTGTCAACCAGCCATGAAGAGATTCTGAGGTTTATGTCAGAGACTTGTCTCCAGACAGTTAGCCTAGTAGATTTGAGGTAAAAGGTGAAAAAAGCCACTTTGTCAAGTTGAGCTAAAATCACCGTTTCTCCACGGAATTTCTTGAGTGAACACTCTACAGACTTGGAATCAATAGGGCAACCCTGCTCCAGGCCTCAGATCGTGCTCAAATGGATCCATAAGTGAGTTAGATCAAACAAAAACGAGTGTGGGGAGGTGCGGCCGCAGACAGGGAGGTCGCGGACTGTTCGTGCGTGGAATCAGGGTGAGAGCATAGCGTTTCAGAGTTGGTAGCGCTTACAAGACTCTCCATTGGTGCACAGAAGTGTTGAGATCTGTTGGATAGAGGAGTTACAAAATCGACGGCTCAGATTGTGCTACCCAGAAGGGATATCCACGGTTGGATCAGATTCAACCATTGGATGGAGTCTGAAGGGTTGTTGAAGTGGGCCTTGAAGAAGTGAAGTATTTTTTGGCCTTCAACTTCATTAAAATTTTCATACTGAAATTGGAGTTGGGTCCCTTCACAAGTGAAGAGTGAAGTTTCTTCAAGGTGAAGAAACAGTTCAAAAACTAGAAAAGTCCCTATTTTTGGGTCCTTTGCCCGTTTTGACCCAAACGAAAGGCTATAACCTCCAAACGAAGGGCACCCGGACTATATCTGCAAGTACGGTACAGCAAAACAGAGTGATTGCAGCAGAGAAAGTGTTCGGAGTATGTCAGAAGTGATTTCACCATTCCATTGGGCACGTTGTTGGGAGTTGACGACTGAGTGCATTTTGGAAGGCGACGCCGATTTGGCTTTCCAATTGGTGGAAAAGTGGCAAGTGGCCTGGTAAGGAAAAAAGTGCAAGTCATTATTTTCAACTTTTGACATCACTGTTGGCCTCGACATACTGTTTTTAGCCTACGGCAAAAGTTTCAAGCAGTTTTGCGATGGCAAACATGGGAAAGTCCATTTTGAGTGAAAGTAACAAATTGGACGGGATTTCCAAATATGCAGTGTGGAAATTCAAAATGAAAAACATACTGATGGAGAAAGACGTGTGGGAAGTCGTCATAGGTGATGAGAGAAGGCTGCCAAATGAAGCAGATATCAAAGTGTTCGACAAAAAGATGAAAAAAGCTTTGACCTTCATTAACTTGTCAGTGAAGGATCACATCATTACTCACATTTGTGATGTTGTTACACCCAGACAGGCATGGAATGTGCTAAAGGAGTAGTTCGAGACATCAAATTCGTCAAGAATCATGTTTCTGAAGTCAAAGTTGAATAGTGCCCGCATGGAGCAAGGAGAGCACATTCAGACGTACATGACCAGAATCAAGACAATGAGAGATGAACTGCATTCTATTGGTGAGCGCATACGTGACGTGGAGCTAGTCCACAATGCATTGTGCAGCATTGTAGAACCCTATCAGATGTTTGTGAGCGGAATAGCATCAAGAGAAAGATTGCCAACCTTTGACGAGCTCATAGGAATCTTGATGCAGGAAGAGCAACACAGAGAAATGGTGAAAGCTAGACGTTAAAATACTGACGATCAGGCACTTGCAACACACCAAAAACAAGGCAAGGGCAAGGGCAAGAAGAAGTTTAAGCAGCAATTTGCCAAGTCTCAGGAGGACGAGGGATCTTCCAATAAGACTAAGAAGAAAGACAAGTGCCTCCATTGTGATAAAAAGGGCCATTGGAAGAGTGAATGTCGCAAATTCCTGGCAGAACAAGACAAGGGAAAACCAAAACAAGCAGGTAACCTTGTCGATGAGGGTGAGATTGAAGACTTTAGCATCTTCATATCTGTTTTGTCATCTAATCAAGATGATCAAGCATGGTAAATTGACTCGGGAGCCACAAGACACATGACAGGTAACAAGAATTGGTTCAATAGCTTGAAAGTGTTGGATAATGGAACATCTGTTTCACAAGCAAATGGTGAGGTGTGCAAGATCAAGAGGATTGGCATCGTTTCAATCCAACTACCTGATGGCAAAAGCAGGATGATCAGGGGAGGTATTTACGTATCAAATTTGAAGAAAAATCTACTTTCTGTTGGAGTCATTACTGATCAAAAGTTGACGTAGAATTCGCCCATGATCATTGCTTTGTGAAGGATGTGAACCAAAAGTTCAAAGTTATTGCGGATGGAGTAAGAGAGCCCAATACAAAATTGTACATGTTGAATGCTACAATTAAGGGGCAACATGGACTTCTATCGTCCATTCCATCACAAACTGAGTTGTGACATAAGAGGCTTGGTCACTTGAACTTGGGAAGCCTCAGTTTGATGAGAAAATTGGAGATAATAACAGGATTGCCTACCATAGAAGATCACTTGAAATCGATGTGCAAATCTTGTGTATATGGGAAGCAGCATCGAGAGAAGTTCAATAAAGGGGGTGTTGCAAGAGCAAAGAACATCCTGGATTTAATCCACACAGATTTATGCGGGCCTATGAGGACCATGTTTTTAGGTAAAGCCTTCTATTTTATGACCTTTATTGATGATATGTCACGTAAGACGTGGATCTACTTCTTGAAGAAGAAATCAGATGCATTTGATAACTTCAAGAGCTTCAAAGCATTGGTCGAAAATCAGACAGGTAGGAAGATAAAAGTCCTAAGATCAGATAGTGGAGGTGAGTACAAGTCTAATGACTTCAATGATCTTTGTGATCAATGTGGGATTAAAAGATAATTTACGCAAGCTCATACTCTTGCTCTCAATGGTGTAATTGAGCGCAAGTCTCGTACGATTGTGGAAAGTGCCAAATCTATGCTAGATGAGATGAAATTACCAAAAGATTTTTGGTTAGAAGCATGTAGCACAATAGTCTATTTTCAAAATAGAAGTCCTACCATTGCCATACCAAAGATAACACCTGTGGAAGCATTCACGAAGAAGAATCCAAAGGTGAACCACTTGCGAATCTTTGGATGTAAGGCCTTTGTACACATTCCTAAGGAAGAGAGACGTAAACTTGATGTAAAAGCTATCAAATGCATATTCCTAGGATATGATGATCATGTAAAGGGCTATTGATGTTTTGATCCAGTGGAAAACAAAATCCATGTAAGCCGTGATGTTATCTTTGATGAATCCAAGATGTATGAAGACGAGGATGCTGAGAAGATAGACACATCCAGTGGAAAAAATGGTATAGTGAGGATACCACCTGATGAGGATCCATTTATTGACCTTCCGAGTGATGAACATGAAGATACATCTCAAGATACTACTACTTTGATCTTTGAGTGATGAGGAGACCTTTGCATCGGTTTGTAAGTGGAATACTCTACGTCTACTTGTTGCTTTAGCTTCACATTTTGGTTGGCCTTTGCATCAGATGGATGTGAAATCTGCTTTTCTAAATGGTGAGTTAGAAGAAGAAGTGTTTATGGATCAACTTGAAGGCTTTGTAGCGAAGGGACAGGAAAATAAAGTATGTCGCTTGAAGAAAGCGCTTTATGGTCTTAAACAAGCACCACGTGTGTGGTATTGCGAGATTGATGCCTACTTTTGTTCAAAGGGGATGGTGAGAACACATTCTGATCCAAATCTATATGTGTTATGCTTTGATTGCTCTTCATGTTGATGACCTGATTATTACGGGAAATAATCAAGAAATGATAGATATGATCAAGAAAGACCTCATGGAACAATTCGAGATGACAGATCTCAGCCTGATGCATTACTGCCTTGGAGTAGAAGTGTGGCAAAAAGGACATGAAGTGGGTTTAACACAGGTGAAATATGTCAAAGAGTTGCTGCACAGGTTTAGGTTGCAGGATTGCAAACCAGTAAACACTCATATTGAACCAGGTAAAAAGCTTTCTAAGCTTGATGAGTCACAGTCATTTGATGCTACGCTATATAGACAGTCAGTAGGGGGCTTGATTTACCTTACCATGACTAGACCAGATATATGCTATGTTGCTGGCATTGTAAGTCAGTTTATGGTAGCACCTACGGAAATGCATTGGAAGGCAGCTACACGCATGCGTTATGTGAAAGGCACTTCAGAGTATGGCTTGATTTACAGGAAGCATGATGGTTTACCTGAGTTGTGAGGCTATGTGAATGCGGATTGGAGAGATGACTATGACGATCGTAGATCCACCACAGAGTATGTATTCCAGTTTTGTGGTAGTTGCTTTTCCTGGTCTAGTAAGAAGTACAATTGCTCTTTCCACCACAGAAGTAGAGTATAAGGCAATGTGTAGTGCAGCACAGGAAGCTATATGGTTGAGACAAATCTTGGAAGAAATTGGCATGAAGCAGAAAAACCCCACGACTTTACATAGCGATAGTCAGAGTGGCATTCAGCTAGCAAAGAATCTAGTGTTCCATGCGAGAACTAAACACATTGAGATTCAGTATCACTTTATACGTGAGAGGCTGCTGAGTCGTGAAATTCATGTTGTTCATTGTAGCACAGAAGAACAACTAGCTGATATTTTCACTAAGCCACTTACTGGAGAAAAGTTTGATAAGTTTAGATCAAAGCTTTTTGTACTTAAAGTTTGTTGACTTTAAAGCTATGTATATGACTGTATAAAAAGTAGACTCTACTTTAAGGGAAGAGTTAGAATTAAAGTAGAATCACTGTGTTACTGTACTGTGGGTCCTATAAGTAGATAAGGATCAGTTGGCCTCGCCACGAGGCAAGTCGACGGGACACGCGTCCCGCCAACGGCAACCTAGGTCATGCATGGGTTGTCTGAGTGAACAGTTATATGTACAGTGTAATTTCATTTTGAGAAATACAGTTGCTATGTGAGCTTGCTGTGGAGAGTGTTTTCTGTCTGTGTTACTGTGTAGCATGATCTGTGTTCCTGTGCAAAGCAAATTCTAAGTATTTAATATCCATTAATCTAGTGCAAGAAAAAGCCTCTAAGTACAGTGACCATGAAAGTATAGTTGTGAGGTCAAAGAGAGATAAAATAATCTTAAACTAATAACAAATTCATCTGGTGATAAGAGAGAGATATTAGAGTGAAATAAAATCTGAAGATTTATGTGAGAGAGAGAGAGAGAGAGAGAGAGAGAGAGAGAGAGAGAGAGAGAGAGAGAGAGAGAGAGAGAGAGAGAGAGTCACCATAGCACATACTAGTTAGGTTTATTGGTATGACATGGCAAGGTGAATGAGAGACATACTGGTTAAGCTCATTGGTATGACATAGCAAGATGAATGTTTGAGAGAGAGAGAGAGAGAGATGTCCTCAATGTGAAAAATTCAACTAGTTTAGTTGAGATATTTCAGCAATTTTGAGGCCAACATGAAAATTCAACTTAGAAATAGACTTTTTTATGTCAATAAAGGCCTAAATAGTGTTTGTACTATTTTTGGCAAGTAGATTTACGGATTAGGTTGGATTTGGACCCATTCTAATTGGCTAATATAGATAAATTGCATTTAGTCACTAAAAACTAGGTTTTTGGTGAAGTACCTAGAAGTTACTATTTTAGGGCTATCTTAGGGCAAGGGGCCAAGCAACAGAGTAGTTTCAAAAAAAAAAAAAAAAAACATCGTGGCATGTGTATTGTAAGTCCATGTGTGAGTAATACTTGTTAATAGACTTGTACTATGACATGTGTTTTGTAAGTCCATGGGTAGAAGCTTAAAGTTCTAAACTTAAACTTAAACTTAGACCTTAAGCTTAAAAAACTTAATCTTAGAAATAAAGGATTCTTAGTTATCTTAAGTTCTCAAGTTTAGAGATTCTAAGTTCCAAGTTAGAAGTTGAGAAGCCTTAGAATGGCAAGTTTAGAATCTAATCCCATAAGTTAGGGGAAGATTATGGAAGGCCCTTCTTGCTATAAGAAGATAGGCATTTCTTTTGTAAATAACACTTTGAGATTTTGCTAAATTGCTCTCTATTTGAGATTATTATTCTATTTTTTTGTGTTCCCATTGGAAGGTGCATAGCTTGAGGGAAGGTGCTCGGGTCTCCTCTTGCCTCCTTTCATTGGCTTTTTATTGTGGCATGTTTGTATTGTTTTAATTCTTATTGGGAGTTAGAATCAGTTTAACACCTTGCTAGTTGGGTAAGCCTTAGCAGGATTTAGTTTATTTACTTGATCTTGGCTAGTTGGGAAAGCCTTAGCCAAGCTTAGATTAAGTTCCGTTCCGATGGAAAGCCTTGGTGCTCCCTTTTTGTTATGTTCTTATTTCAATTGTAAGTTTGTAGAACTTTAAACGTGGACAACCAGTCTACCACTATACTATGACCGAACCTTCATTAGACCTAGCCACCACCAAGTAGAGTAGATTTACTTCCAACATTGACGTTGTTGCCGCTTTCTAAGTTTTCTACATAGCTTACTTTGTTTTTCTTTTTACCATTGCTAACGTGCTTTTGTGAATGCTTGTCTGCTCTTCTTCTTCACACTACAGCACAAGTCTTCTCTCCAGGTCCTACACGATCTACTGAGCAACCCATCAAGATGGGGGGATGCAACAAAAGTGTCAACTTGGGCATTTCCTTTGAAAGAAGTGACCCAAGTGACATTTTTTTAAACCAATTAGGTATATCAGAATTCGCCAGGCTGTCTGCAGCCATAATAGAACCTTATATTTCATCCTATCACCTCTGCGAATTCTGACCCTGTTCATATTTCCAGAAATCAATCTGTCTTACTGTCAAAATCCTCTGTTTTCCAACCAAATCTTTGTATTGAAATTTGCCAGTTCTCTACTGAGGCTAGATCTATGAAAGATCAGTCCTCTAGTAGCTCTACAAATTTTATCTCGGAGATTTAACTTGTTTTATGTCCAACAAGCACTTTTTTCACTAATTAACTTGTTTGTCAGTAAAACTTCAGTTTTAAAATTCATCGACCATACCACGAAATCGCCCACAGTTCTTTGCGAATTCCATCCTTCATAAAAATCTCAAAAAATTCAAAAAAATGAGTATTTTAACAATGCAAATTCCTAATCTGAATTCGTGAGTACCATATTATGATTCATCAACTTGTCTGCGAGTTCAATTACTCTAGCAAAGTCCATTTTCTTGTCCAAATTCTTGATTTTGCAAGAAAACCACCTTTTTGACCTTTTATGGCCAAGTACAGTACAATATTGATCAATAGTATTGTTATTCTACTCCTCATCCTGCATCATGTCACGAGATTTTGCTTAATCTTCCACGCATTGATGCAGCAAAATACGATGGAGAATCTGACCCAGTTAGATTTTTGCAAGACTTTGATAATGCATGTCGCTTCTATGGAGACACCTTTGAAACTGAAAAGCTCAAATTATTCCCTATGGTACTCTACGGAACCGCCAAAGAGGGGTATCTCAACCTAGAAGCTCCTAATCTTGTGTCTTGGAATACCCTCAAAGATGCTCTTATCAAGCGTTTTAAATCTTCTAAACTTACTCAAAGCCCATTCATCCAAATCACCCACATCTATATGCGCCATGAAGATTCTGTTAGGAGATACATTGAGCGTTTCAAACGTCTCAAGGTAGAATGTGTTGATGACAATATCACTGAATGTATGGCCATCAAATTGTTCCTAGTTGCCCGTCGCAAACTAAAACCAATTGATCATTATGATCAAGGGCCGTGCATCACATTCCCCTTAAACCGAGAGCGAGACCAACTGATAGCCATCCCTACCAATGCAATCTGATCTACAAGGCCAAAATAAATAAATAAATTACAATGCTTGTTAGATGTAGGATTCATCTATGAAATCGAACACACTGAATGGGTCTCTCCAATCGTAATCTTCCTAAGAAAAATGGAAAACTCTGCATCTGTGTCGACTTTAAAAAACTTAATGCATTCACAGAACATGATCATTTTCCATTACCTCTTGGAGAATCTATTTTAGAAAACCTAGTGGGAGATGAGGCCTACTCGTTCTTAGATTGCTTTAGTAGCTACAACATGATTCAAATTGCTGAAGAAGATCAGCATAAAATCGTTTTTGCCACAGAATGGAAAACCTTTTGTTGGAAAGTCATGTCTTTTGGTTCTCTATAATGCTCCTAGCCCACTCCAACGTGTTATGCAAGTTGCCTTTTCTCAGCATATGGGAGATACCCTAGATGTTTACTTGATGATTTAGGAGCACATTTAGAAGAAACTTTAAACACGTCATTTGTTTGTGCTTGAAATTTTTTTTATCCAATGTTAACTCTTCGGAATCTCCTTGAATCCTGAAGATTGCCAAATTTGGGTAAGACGTGACATTGTATTAGGACATATCATTTCAAAAAACGGTATTGTAACAGACCCTAAAAAAGGTCCTGATCATTCAGAATCTGCCAGAACCACGTACTATTCACGAAGTTTATTCATTCCTAGGCCTGTAGATCTAGCATAAGGTAGTCTATGTGACTTTGACAAAGCACAAGACTCACAAACATGATTGATGATACTTAAGGATTTTGGAAGACCAATCACAACTTGCTTCTTAGCCATTACCTCCAATGACTTGAAGTTGAGGTGCCCCATCCTTCTATGCCAAAACTCTTGAATAGGTGTTTGCTCACTTGCCATACATCCAACTTGGATAGCAATAACACAAGCATCTAGTTTGAACAACTTCCCTTGCCTTTAACCTTTTGCAATCAAGATATCCTTCTTTTTTATCATGCAAGCATCTCCATCAAACTCAGCTTTGAAACCTTTACTTAGCAATTGACTCACACAAAGTAAATTCTTGGTAATAGAAGGTAAGAACAAAACGTCCTTCACATGAACATTCCTATTTGTAGAGAGAGAGATAGGAATTGTGCCAATCCCTTTGATTGCACACTCACCATCATTGGCCATGTAGATCACCTTCTTGTCATCTTCATATGCCTACAAAGAAGTGAAGTACTCTTTGTGAAAAGTCATGTGTGAACTTGCTCTACTATCAATCCACCATGGATCTAGATCTCCATCATTAGAAAGCATACATTAAGACATCAGAAAAGCATCGTCATTTGAGTTTTGAACATCCAAACCATCTTCATCATGAGTAAGATTACCTTGCTTGTCTCCTTGATCTCTCTTCTTCTTGTAGCGCTCACTTGCAAAGTGTCCTTTGATGCCACAATAGAAGCACTTGAACTTTGATCTATCTTTCTTTTTGCCATTTGAAGAAGCCTCCCCTTGATCTTGTCCTTTAAACCACTTACTTTTGCTTTTGTTGATAAACATAGCCTCCTCTCCAACTTGAGATGTTGATGAAGATCCACCTCTTGCTTGAAGCCTACATTCTTCATTGATCAAGATCTCTTGAAGATCAATCAAACTTGGCAAAGTCTTTTGAATGACAAAACTTTGTAAAATGTTAGCATGAGCATCCACCAAACCATTAAGAATAACTTGAACAAGTTGTCCTTCCTTAATGCTCTCATCAATGCAAGATAACTCATCATTCAAAGCCTTTACTCTCAAAACAAAAATATTTGGACTCTCTTCATTATTTTGTAAACATTGAAAGATTTGCCTTCTTAGAATCAACACTCTAGAAGTAGACTTGGATTCATAAAGATTCTTTAATGAATCCCAAGCATCCTTTGATGAAGTACTCTTACCAACTTTCTTGAGAAGTTCATTGGTAACATTCATCTTGACCATGTGTAGCTGTCATATCTCATTTGTTCTTGTTGTGTTTATGGACTCTCCTCCAAACCTACAACAATGTCCAAAACATCATTCATCTTAAGAAGTAATTCCATCCCTCACTTTCCACAATGAATAGTTGCTTGAGGTAAGCCCATCATTGCCTTCCAACATGTATCCACTTGATGTAGACATGTTGCAATGACCTGATCTTTCTCTTTCAACCTGTTCCAATGCACAAAGCACTCTTTTGAGATACAACAAATGTTTTCAAAAGAAATCACAAACTTCTAGCACTTATATCTAGATAGCAAATCAGATAGAATGTAGAAATCTTGATCAACCTATGATCTATCCTCAATCTAATGACTCTTACCACTTCCTAAGATTGAAACACACTCTAATGAAGGTCAGTAACCTCACAAAATAGAGATCCAATCAAAATTAGGATTTTGACAAAATCATAAAAAATTGAATATTCAAATTCTACATGCAATTGCCTAAAACTTGATATAGAATCTTGTAGCCTCAGGTGAGACCTATCGAATGCATCCAAAATCGGATATTTCCAGTAAGTGTGGTGTGAAACCAGAATTCAACAAGTTCTATAACCTAAAATGAATTTCGACCTACAAAAGATCCAATCTACAAAAGATCTACATATGCAAGAACCTCGATTTTACGATAGAAATCAATCTAGCATGCTCTAGCATTGATATCTTCACCAAATCCTTGATAGATGTGCTTGATCCTTCAATAACCTACAGCACAAAATCTGATACCATCATGTGATGAATTTCAGATAATTTAAGATTCAATTCCATAACCTGATCTTTGGTTAGAAATAGATCAACTCTACCAATCTTGCCAATGTGAAAAAATCAACATCTACTTAATGAAAGAGATGCAAACTCACTAAGAATCTGATCAAACATCAAACATAAGATATGATGAAGTTATTGTCCGTACAAAAATGGTACCCTACTGTATTTCACACATGTGGATTTAAAAATAGCATAAAATTAGCATTCTACCCACAAGATTGCAGGATATCATCAATATAGTACACCAATGGATAGTAGAACTTAAAGAAAACCATGTATAAGCATGAATGAGAGAGAGAGAGAGAGAGAGAGAGAGAGAGAGAGAGAGAGAGAGAGAGAGAGAGAGAGAGAGAGAGAGAGAGAGATAATGTCTTCTCTTCCCATGAGTTACATCCTTTTATAACAGGTCCAAACCTAACTTTAAACTTTGGTTTCCCTCCATAATGAAAACCCTACTATTATTGTGACTAGATTCGTTGTCTCTACTACTCAAATCTCACCAAAACTTGTGTTCTATAGTTTTCCACACTTTTCAAAAGTGTTTATTCAAATGATTTTAGACTAATATAACTTTGAAAAGTCAAACTCTAAGTCTAATATAAAAATTGGCCTCAATTGCCAAATACACAAATATGACCAAAATAGTAAAACTAGTTGAAATTTCTCATAGGGCGTTCAACATTTTCTAGCAGATCATTTATCCCGAATCCTAATCTACCAACTCCGAACAAAGGTGTCAATGATGATTTACCCAATGCCATTTTATTTCAAGTTGACTATACCCCCGTTTTGGCAAAGGATATTACTGAATATTTGACTTCAGGACAGATGGATCCATCCTTATCTAAATCCGAACAACGCGCGTTTGATGATGATGATGATTCTCAAAAAAACACCTTATACGTTGATTGCAGGACAACTTTACAAGCACGGAGTATATGGAATTATCCAACGATGTCTTACTGAAGGTGAAATAACCTCGGTTATATCCCTAACTCATGAAGGTGTTGGAGCTGGTCATTTTCTTCCGAAACAGCCGCCAAGAAAATCTTCTTAGCAAGATTTTGGTGGCCAACCTCTTCAAGGATATCCACACCTACGTAAAGGCCTGTGATGTTTGTCAAAGGACAAAACGTTTTAAAAAAAAAAGATTTTATGCCTTTACTCTCTTTCACGATTGATCAAGCCTTCAAAAAATGGGAAATTGATTATGTTGGACCAATTAGTCTTGCTGCTAGGAACACTCAAGCCAGATATATCGTAGTAGCTATGGATTACTGCACCAAATGGGCTGAAGCTAGAGCTGTTTGCAATGTTGACGCTCATTCTACCGCAAAATTTCTTTATGAATAGGTTATTGTTTGCTTCAGATGTCCTCTAGAACTTATCAGTGATAGGGGTACACATTTCCTTAACTATGTCATAGTCGATTTACTTTTGAAATTCTTTGTGGTACATTGCAAAAGTTTCATGTATTCTCCATGATGCAATGGCCAGGCGGAATCCACAATTTAGTGTTCTCACCAAAACCATCGAGTCCAGCCGATCCTTTTGGGAATTAAAACTCCATGTCGCTCTGTGGCCATATCGCACTTCCCCAAAAGGGGCAACAGGTTTAACTCCTTTCTAGCTGGTATATGGACAGGAAGCAGTTATGTCTATGGAATTCCACATTCCATCCCTACGAGTAGCCGCTATAATCTAGAGCTAGATAATCGATACATTCTAGCTAATAGATTATTCCATCTAGAACAACTTTGTGAAACGTGACGGATCAGCATCCATGCCCAACAAGTCCAGAAACGTCGACAAAAGGCATGGAATGATCGATCATTAAAACTCAGAGAGTTCCAGGTCAGAGATAAGGTCCTCTTGTACCAAAAAAAACTTTTAAGGGCAAACTAAACTTTTTTGGACAAGGGCCTTATATAATTCAAAAGATATTTGCCTCTGGTTATGTACAATTCCAAATCTTACAAGGCAATACTTTAGACACTATGGTCAATGGAAGCAGACTCAGAAAGTACAATGAACCCTGTTTTTATCTTTATATGTATCAACTTTGTTTATTTTTCTATATTTGCTATTGTTTGTTGTTGTTACTTTTTCTACTGTCTGTTGCCACTTTTGACAATTTTTTGATTAAAACAATCAAGATATCATCAGATCAAGAATACAATCAGTCTTTTTTTTATGCAACTACAAACGTTGATTCTTTTTTCTGAAGTTTTGATGCACAAAAATATCAGACAGAATTTGCCTAGACCAAATTTACTATGCACGATTCATTTTTCACCTTTGCGAATTCCAATACAGAGTCAAACTTTTCAAAAATAAAAAAAAATATTATTTCTCTTAAAATCTTCACTGACAGAATTTGTAGAGAATTCATTGAGTCTCAAAATTAGATGCATGATTTCATTATCACATCCGCAAATTCTGGTCGTTTACATTTTTGTACTATCAAATATTCACCCTATTTTTTTACAAAATTACCTAGCAAGAACTCGTAGGACCATCAGAACTCTGTATCAGAATTCGCAAGCCTCACTGACAAATCGTGGGCACTAAAAATGAGTTCTTGGTGCATTTGCGAATTCCTGTTCAAAAAAGTCTATATATAGGCCTCCCCTTTCTATCCACAAGTTCATTCCAGATTTCTACTCATGCTAAAAAAAATTTAAAATTTTCAAAACTGTCTAGTTCTCTCTCACTACTGCTCTCATGGCTTCCAGAGATTTGTCGCTCTCACTTCATCGTTGTAAGGTCCCAAAATCTCTTTTTGGTAGAAATCAAGAAGCATTCAACGATAGTGCACTTAGCCAATGACATTTTCATCCATCTTGGTTTTAATTTGCTACACCTTTTGGAGCAGCAAAATGAAAGTCTGGTACATGCTGCCTACTCCTCCTATTCGGATGAATTCCACTCCTTTCAGATTTCCTCCAAGGATGGCAGTTACGTCACCATCGACATTACCCCAGCCAAGATTCAACTAATTGGTTTTCTAGATGCTGGTAGGACAATTCATGGCAAGGGCACCAACTATGATCCCAATAATTTCAAGAAGTTCTTACTCAACGATGGCAAAACCATCGCCCATACCAATGATGGTATTGCAGGAAGAGTCACTTTTGGAATGTGCGATCAATCTGGTCTGGAACCTCTGTTGGATAATCCTCTTGTGGTTAAATCGGCAGAAGCGTGAATGAGTGCACTTGAATGCTCTGTTTCACGGCTAGGAAGGCTCGGATTCCTAATGCAAAGCTCAAATAGCATCGATCTATTCAGTTGTAGCTACTGTTACACACTGTGATTTGATCTCTTCCGAACTACAGACTGACGTTGCAACTCTGATAATAATTAATGAATAGTAGACAATGTCTAAACAACATACAACAACTGAGAAACAATGAAAAAATGTAACTACTATACGTAAGCAACATAAGTCATTCACAGATTGCACATGATGGGCATGATGCTTCAACTCATCTATTATCAAAATGAAGTTTGCAACAAAATCTTTGAGCGTTGTATGTTTCCCAGATCAGTGCATCGACGCAAGAGAGATATCTTCTCTCACGAATAAACTAGTAACTAGCTACTACTTGCTACCTCTATATTTGTGACAATATGTGTTTGCTACTGCATGACTCACACTCATGAACAACTGATGCATCAAAATTAGCCAACTCATCTCTCTCATTCATCTTGTTTATATAGGAACAGAGAACAGGGATTTATGCTAATAATTTGATTACAAGAAACTAGTTAAGCTCGTTCTAACGGCTTCCAGTTGTGCGTCGTCGTCGTCATCCATGGAGTCCGTTCTCCATGGTAGTACTTTGTTGATCTTGCTTGTACTTGGATTATGAAGATCCGCTCCTTTTGCAGCCGTTTGTGACCGTAATCATTTCTCTACGGTGCGTTGCGGTCGTGAAGTTCTTTGGCAAGCAACCACAGATAGATCGCAGCAAGGGCTTGTACGGTGCTCGGGAGGGTTCATCTGTTCGAGAGAAGAGAACCCGTTGTGAACTGTATTCGTTGACTCTACGATAGCTTTCGGTTAGCTTCCTTCGCGGACTACCTTCGGTTTGCTTCATAGGTGATCGTAAGCTCCAGCTTGGTAGTTGCCTTCGGTTTGCTTCATAGGTGGTCGTAAGCTCTAGCTTGGTGGTTGTTTTCAGTTTACTTCGCATGTGATCACAGGTTTCATCTTGTGGTGTCTTGGCGGCTTCTCGTCGTGAGTCGTGGTCTTTGTAAGTGTTAACCTTCAGTTTGCTAAAGCATCGTAATGGACCGTCGGCTGGAGTGTTGCGGTTCATTGCAGTGGCCTTCATTTTCTTTGTTGCTTTGCTTTCGTGGTTGCCTTCGGCTGGATTTTGTTTTATTGGTCTTCATATATAACTGTAACGTTGACCCTTGCGATGCGTTGCAGTTGCAGTAGCATTTGGTTCACTTCAACTTCGTAATGGACCGTATGCAAGACTTTACGATTGTCTATGGTGCCTTCATCGAAACCGTTTGCAGGACTTAGCGGTTGCCTGCGGTGGCCTTCATTAAAGTATCATCTCTATCTTATGGACAAAGGATAATGTATGGTCAAAGATCAAAAAGCGCTATTCGATAATTCTTGGTTTCTGGATTTTGGAGCTACTCAACATATGACCCGTCATCATGAGCATTTTCACTCCTACGCACCTTACAATACAAAAAAATTCGTTCATCTTGGCAATGATAGTCCACACACTATCGAAGGTGAAGGCACTGTAAGATTAGATTTTGACATTCTACGAGTAACTTTTTTGTGATTTTGTGAGTTTCTTCCATGACATGCTCCAACAAAATGGAAGCACAAAATGGTGTGCTACACTTTTTATGCCACTACATGATTTTTTAAGAACATGAATTGTGGTTTGATGCATCATTTAAAAATTTGACTATCCATTAAATTCTAAATAGGTCCATCACAAAATACTTTGTTACTCTATAAATACAGGTTCACTTTTATTTTAAAAACTATTCTTTAAGCTGTAAAATTTAGCATGCCGACGTGCTAGCCCGCACATAGAAAACCAAGATATCAAGAGATAAACACAAGAGATGGACATAGAAACTCAAGAGATGAACTTTCCATATGAAATGAGAATACAATGATATGTTCTCCATGATGGTACTGCTATTTATGGATGCCAAAATGTCATTTGTCCACTTTTCAATAGTATGTCCTAAAATGGCAACTTCTAGGTACTTAACCAAAAACCTAGAAAAACCAGTCCAAATGCAATGTACTAAAATTAGCCAATTAGAATGGGTCCAAACACGATCTCATCCACTTATCTACTTGCCAAAAATAGTAAAACCACTATTTAGGCCTTTATTAACAAATATGAAACTATCTCTAACTTGAGATTTCATTTTGGCCTCCAAAAATACCAAAGCTGACAATTTTTCACACTCCCTCTTCAACTAGTTTTAGCATAGATATAGATAGAACTCCAAGTGAGGTTTTATGCTTCATAAACATGTCTTTTCCCAATGCTTTGGTGAAGATATCAGTCACACACTCCCTTGAAGAAACATGTTGAAGCTCCACCTCCTTTGCCATGACTTGTTCTCTCACAAAATGACAAGCCACTTCGATATGCTTACTCCTTGCATGAAAAATAGGATTGTTTGCCAATCTTTGGGCTGAAAGGTTATCACATAAGATGATTGGACTCTTTGAAAAATCCATTACCATTCTTTTGATCCATAGCATTTCCTTTGTACAAGATTGTACTCGGCCTCACTAGAGATGACAATGAGATAGTAGCTTGTTTTTTTGACATCCAAGAGATAGCTCCCATCACCTATGAAGACCTCATATGACTCAAGATGGATTTCTTCTTGCCTATGCCTAATCATGCATTTGATTTGTACCAGTCATGAGGAGATTGAGGTCCATCCTCATGATGACACTTGGCATGCTTCTACATGACTCTAGTTTCACATTGCTTCAAGAAACAAGCTATTTTATGACAATTAACCAATGCAACTAAGCCTACTATTCACATGTGGGAACATCCTCCACACATGTGTGATTGACATATGTACATGCAAATGTAAAATGATTAAGCTAGATTTTGCATAATCTTCACAACAAACTTGGGCATCATGCAAAATGGTGCCCTAAAAGAAAAGAACAAATTTCAAGTATCGTGGGGATGGAGTTACTCATACGTAAACGTGAAATCAATCTAATTGGTAATTGTGTCTTTTTTTGATGTTTTCGCAAATTATTAATCCATCCTAATCTATTGTGTCAAGGTAGAGGCAAAGTATTATGAAAAGATGTAAACATTTTGCTAGATTCGGGGAGCATTCACCATTTCATTAACTCTCAACTTGTGCAAAAGCTTCAGGTACGCACCATGGCTAGTGACCATCAATACATGGCCCATTTAGCCTCCGAATTGGACACGGAGATATGGGATGTTAAAGTCACCACTTGGAGCTTTAGGTGCAAGATTGTGTTGAGCAGCTCATATTCTACCTTGATCGCACAAATATCATTTTAGGATAGTAGTGTTTTCTTTTATAAATCCAATACTTTAAATACATATTTTAAAATTCACCCTTTGGTACTTAAAGATATAGCTAGTAAAAATACCTCTAATTTTTGAGAGACCAATGGACTCCCATTGTTGATGATTTCCTTGACAGAGTTAATATAAAAAATTTATGATTTTTATGAATTCTTTCATCTTGTTTTTAAGTCTAGATTGCATTGTGACATTGCTGATGAGTTTTATGTGAATTTGTTTTATGATCGGAGCATCAAAAATTCCCATCAAGAGCAACAAATAGTGTAAAACTTAAACCATAATGTTATTGATGTTTTTCTTAGGCAACTTCCATATGGTTTATCACATGTTTAGTCTGTGGACCACCAATAGCCATCCCATTTTGTGACAACTATATAGGTTTAGTCAAAAGGGAGCAAAATAAGTGGCTAGGAAAATTGAGAAACATCTTAGGATGGGGCATATCAGGCCAAGTAAAGCATTATGGGGCACGCCCATTTTTCTTAAGAATAAAAAAAAATAGACGAGAAGTTCCAATTGTGCATTATAAAGGCCTAAATAGAGTTACCATTGAAAATAATATGCCAAGTAAAGCATCATGGGGAGTGCCCATTCTTCTTAAGAATAAAAAGAAAAAAGACAAGGGGTTCTTGTTGAAATCCTGTTAGGATCTAGTGCAGTATGCAGATCACGTAAATCAATCACCATAGACACTCTTCACAAGCTCTCAAAGATGGCACAGCAAAAGCTTAGTCTATTATGAAGAAACATTGTACATATAGCAAAGCCCCAAACTGCATGGGCTCAACAGGTGTCACTAAACTGGCCTACCACCTGCCAAACTAGAGTTAGGCCCAATATAGCCACATATACTGACAAACCCAAGACATGCCCCTAAGTATAGCATAATGGACTCAAAATCACTGTACAAACTAATTTCTTCCTACGTGTGGCTACCCGACTAACCCAAGTAGCCGTCTACGGGATCAGTGCCCGACTGATATGACAATAGTGGGTCACGTCCCGATAACAACCAAAAAACTATAAATCCTAATTAACTCAAGATATGCACAGTTAATTACAATACTGCATTTCGAGCTTACAACAAAAATATATTAGATCAAATCTAATTCTTAACACTCTCCCCCAAGCTCAAATGCAGTAGGAGTAAAGAAATATATTGCAGCAGTGTCTGGAGTGTCCAAAAGATGTTATGCATATCCCTGCTACCCTGTACTTGACTCACATTCAAGCACACCATCAAACCACCAGGTTTGGCACACAAAGTATCATGTAAACACAATGCTCATACAAAGAGTCTACCATACTCTCGACCAAACTCGTCCCCAATCCGACTTGAACACAAGTGGACCACATGAGCGACATGGCTCAAACTGAGGAAATCCCACTGCCACCATGAGACTTACATCCTCCACCTAGCTAGGCTGAGATTCTATCAGACACTTACAAGCACAAACCTGTAAAGTTGACATAAATGAGCGACTGAGGCTCAACTTGAGGAAATCTTACTGCCACCATAAGATTGCACCCTCACCAAATAGACAACTAGTAGACAATGACAAGTCAATGAACATAAAATGACTATTTTGTTTCAAATATAGCAAATGCACAACCACATACAACTCCGACTCTGATCTAGACTCCCGTGACAAGGTAACATGCAAGCCCACACACACTCATGCAAACCAACACGAATGATAAAGCGTCAAATGCATGACCAAGGCCTACCCATAAGTGATATCCTGTCATACCAACACCTGTGCCACCTGTAGATCTGCTGCTACACCACTGGTCACCAAATCAGGTCCTCAACCATGGCATGCACCTGTACCAAGATGCTCTCACATCCAAGCATATACATCTATCCAATAGGTCCTGAAAGCTGATCTCCATCCATTCTCCATGCTCCAAGCACAAGAGTCTACAAAGGACTCAATGAATGAATGTACACAAACCTCACCATAGGCTATACCTGAGTAGCTCGCCTATCTCCCAGAGATACTGATGATGATCTGCCTATCCTACATCCCATGTAGGTTCAACTTTCCATGCTTGACATTGCCAACTCTGACTTGACCAGTATATAGGCCTCCCACCAAGGAGCCTATCTCCCACAACATCCATCATAGTGTCCAAGCCAAAGCAAATGCAAACTAGATCCACTATCATGATGAATAACTCACCCACGATCCATAGCATATCATGTAGGATAGCTCCAAAACCATGTACCCTGTACCATCTGATCACCAAGTATCCATTACCCATTGACAGCTCCCTAAGAATCTGTCCACCTATAATGCAACTAGACTCCAACTGGATCTAACCAAAAACTGCATCCTCCTTACCAAATAATGATGGATAGAAACAACATGTGATGCCAACTTGGAGACTATCATGCATATGACCATGCAACTCACCTGATTACTCACCAAAGTATCAACTGTCACTCCCTGAGCAACCATTTCCATCCCTGTCGGCTCACAACCATAGGCATGCTAGATCCACATCACCCCGTAATGCACTCCATGCCCTCAGGATATGTACCACCTCCAGGTACACTCCATGCCACCTACATCCAAGTAGGCTTGACCCGTCCCTAGGTCACCACATGATGCACCAGTTGAAGAACGTAGTCCATACATCAAATGACATATCATACCTGAGCAACTATAGCATCTCCCTGAGTGCCACCCCAATGGACTCGTCATCCACATACTATGCTCACCTGATGTCTCCGATCCTGGTCACCATCCTACTAGACAAGCCAAACTCCAAAGCATCACCTGCTCCACCTGGCTCCTAGCATCTGCTCGCTCTCCCTGGCTATGTGTTGTTCGACACCATGCCAATGCAAGCCTGTCCCTGAGTCGCTACTCATGGGATCCTGAGACTGATGTCTCCCTGATCGTACTGAGGTATATGGCTTAGAGTGACTTCCTCTATGCTTCCCCATGATCTCACCACCTGAGAATCTGCACCATGGAAATTCCAACACCTGTGCCAAGCCTAGACTCCTACAAATACAGCCAACTGCATGAAAGCTATAGGTAGCTTATCCACGCCCGTGATGGTAGATGTCTCCCCATCGATGCCAATGTCCAAAATTGGCCCCATGCTATAATGCCATCCTGTACTCCCAAATGAGCACACCATGAAATCCGCGCCATCAATGTCCCCTGCAGTAGATCGCTAGCAAAACACCCATCATGGTGCTTGCCCTTTGATCACACCCCTTGCAATCTCCATCAGCTCTCCAACCTAGAGCTGGCTCACAAAGCTTCACGCTTTGTCCATTTGCGTTTGCAGTGTCTTGATTCCATCATGAATTCCACCTGTAAGTCCTGTCCATCAAATGACTCAAGTCCAATATGAAATAGTTGCCCCCTGATGATCATCCCATGTCATCCTACAATGCTATCCCTACCAGGTATTCCAATGCCATCTCTGATCACAAAGATTTGAGCATCTACCCTGTAGTGCCTACCTGTATTCCCCAAATCTAGCTCCAAGATGCTCCTGTGAATGGTTCCAGACCACTCCCTGAGAATACACTGAGATGTGAACTCCAAAGCCACCATCAAGTCCCTCACATAATTGTGCATGCCAATATCCCTCCAAGTGAACTTGTGAGATCTTCCATGGTCCAACCAAATGATCTTCACCCTGTCATCACTGAAATCTGCATCCCTGATGCAATACTGATATGGCAAATTGACTTGACTTACCTAGAATAGGCAGTTGAAGTGTATCTCTCGATGACAAACCTGATACACTGCTCCACAGCTACAATGACTTGATCAAAATTGACTTACCGACTGCAAAACTGCAAAATCATCATACTCTCCACTCGCCAAGAGTATCCAAAGTGTGATTACCGACCCGTTCTTCATCCTCTGCGTGTCCCACACACAGCTCGTCCAATGCAAGCCCACTATCTTGCCCAATGGCTTCCAACTGGCACCACCTTGCACTTCCATCACCCGTGACCGCGAAAATGTGTGTACCTCCAAGCTAGCCCATATTTCCCTCTGAACAAGAAATTTCCAAGCTACATATGCGTGTGTCAATGCAGCTATCACCTGAATCGACAATACCATCGCCGATCATGCTTGTGAGAGCGTTCTCCCAAAATGCCACCTGACGTTGGTCGGTTCTAACCCCAGAAGTTGAGCCTGATCACAAGAATTTTTCACCTGTAACTGGCATACCATGCCTACCTCTCACATGTGACTGCTTGCCCTCTCAAAATTGTCGCCAATGATGAGTAGTCACGATGCCAAACTGCACTTCCGTCGCCAAAACTAGCTTTCTCCACACAATTCCGCTACCATTCGCCCGCATACTGCATTTACCACTTCCAAACACCCTGTTACCCTGTCAAGAGTAACTAATAATGATTTTGAAGTGATAATGCCTCATTGTACCTCCCTATAGCAGGTTTCACCAGCCAAAATTGCCCCGAATTTGGCCCTACGGTATCCAAATGGTGAATGTAGCCCATCACTAGGTCACCCGCACTCCGCTTGATGGAACGGTGACGAAAACTCCTCAGAACACATTTCTCTATGTCTGTGACGTTGCTCTGACCGCTAGCTCTGAGCAACCAGTTTCAGGGGTCATTTTGGCCCAAGGATGGCCAAAAAAGATGCTTTCTAGCTAAAGATAGCCCCAAAACCAATTTGTCTTGCAAATTTGAACTGTATCTTCATTTTGAAGATTTTTAATGAAGTGAAGTCCATTCTGGACTTCGGGTCCCTTCATGCACTTTAACATGAAAATTTTTAATGACATTGAAGGCCAAAATGCACTTCAAGTCCCTTCAGCCCATCTCATGGCTTGGCATAGATCCGACGACCCTTGCTTTTGCAATCTCTACCATCGATCTCCATAGTGCCTAATCCTGCGGTTCATTGCGTTCTTGTGAGCCGAAGCCATTTCCTCATACTGTTATTCCCTCAAATGCACTACGGGCTGGCTTGACTGACGGTGCGTGATAGCCTCCTCGCGGCCTCCTCCCTCCTTCCTTTCTTGCTTGCATAGCTATGGTGGAAACATAAGATAAAAAACCTCTGCTATGGATTAATCTGGTGTCATATTCTCTCCACGGCCAGCAGCGGCCATCTGCAGCCTAGGTCACGCCAGGGGGCCCAACTGTTGCCTTTCACAACATCCAAAATGCATACCTACAGAGAGAAAACCATAGTTTTTCACTTTAAAACCCTAGCTGGCTTCTTCTTCCATAGCCAATAAGAAGGATTAATTACTCTCAGATAGCTCCATGGTGACCATGCCCTCCTGGCAATCACTTGGCTTTCCTCTACAGTGCTAGGTAGCAATTTAGAGTGCCCAACTCCATCAAGTATAGAGAAAGATCCGTGACTTTCCATTTTTCTTCAACTAGGCCACTTTTTGGCAATTCACATAACTACTCCTTTCTCCTCACACTGTAAATGGATTTCAAAATCCACTCACCCTGAGTTACCAAGACCTTGTAGCTCGTTCTGATCCGCTCCACTCCCCAATCGACGAAGTACTCAGAGAAACCCGGCCAGCTTCCTGTCATAGCCACATACAACTATTTTTGAACAATTTTTCGTGAATTCTCTCGGGAATCCACCTATGACGATCGTTTTAATCTTCCCCGAAGCTCCAATCGAAGGAACTTTGCTGTCTCGTGCCATCCGGACTGCCTATACCCCGTATGGAGTCCTCTCTCCTGAGACGCTCTGAGTGCTATTTCTCCTGGTGAAAGATGCTATCCTATAGCTCCACCGGATTGTGCATACCTGCATCACCCTGTAGCTCTGATACCATGTTGAAATCCTGTTAGGATCTAGTGTAGTATGCAGATCACATAAATCAATCACCATAGACACTCCTCACAAGCTCTCAAAGATGGCACAACAAAAGCTTAGTCTATTATGAAGAAACACTGTACATATAGCAAAGCCCCAAACTGCATGGGCTCAACAGGTGTCACTAAACTGGCCTACCACCTGCCAAACTAGAGTTAGGCCCAATATGGCCACATACACTAACAAACCCAAGACATGCCCCTGAGTATAGCATAATGAACTCAAAATCACTGTACAAACTAATTTCTTCCTATGTGTGGCTACCCGGCTAACCCAAGTAGCCATCTACGGGATCAGTGCCCGACTAATATGACAATAGTGGGTCACGTCCCGATAACAACCAAAAAACTGTAAATCCTAATTAATTGAAGATATGTACAGTTAATTACAATACTACATTTTGAGCTTACAACAAAAATATATCAAATTAAATCTGATTCTTAACAGTTCCAATTGTGAATAGATTACAAAGGCCTAAATAGAGTTACCACTGAAAATAGATAATCACTTCTTGGAATGAATGATCTCATAGGTCGATTACGTGGAGAGAAATTGTTCATAAAAATTGATCTTCGAATGAGGTATCATTTGATACATATACATCTGGATGATGTCTCCAAAAGTGGATTCAAAACACAGTTTGTCCATTTTGAGTTCTTAGTTTTACCTTTTGGTTTGGTGAATGCTCTAGTTACTTTCTAATAGATGATAAACATTCTTTTGATCTGTCCTTCGTTGAAGGTGTTTCTAAATGACATTTTGGTCTACAACAGAGAACACTAAAAGAGGATGTAAAGCATCTTTAAATGATCTTAAGATTTTAAGAAGCTTTTTGCTAAAGAATCTAAGTGTAAATCCTTAAGAAAGGACTTCTTTATCTCGGTCATAAAATCATCATGAATGGGATTAAGATGGTAATTGAATGGCTAGTTCTTGGAATAGCTCACAAACTCAATTCATCCTTGGGATTCATTGTGTTTTTCTAAAAAAAATTTGAGGAATATTTTAAGATTGCCACCTCTTTAATAATATTTAAAGGAGTTTAGAAAGTTATAGTCAACTATATATAATGAGCAAAGCAATCTTTTCACAAACAAGTTTGTACACAATCATAGCAAGGCTTTTCTCCATCTTATTATTTTGTACATCATCATAAAGGCCAATTTTTTGATTGGGTAGTGAGTACTTTCCAAGCAATAGTGGCAATGGCCACAATTTCACTTGATTGTCCTATTGTAGAAAAACTAGCATCATCAATTGTTTGTACCTCCACACCAATCGATGGAAACTCATTATATAACTTGAACATAATCTTTTTGCTTAACTTGATTTTAATGTCACCTTACGGGAGATGACATCAAATCTACTATCATGATTCAAATCAAATGTATTCAATTTATGAAATATATGCTAAGTTATAATAAATCAATTAGTCTAAACAACATGCAAGGTCCAAATTCCATTCTCACTAATATTAGAGTTTTTCTCAAGATTTTTTCTAGTAGCTTAAATGCAATAGAAGCTCTCCTACTTGTGATTTTCTAGTGAAGGCCCAATCATGGTATAAGTAAATGATCATATAATAGTATGCATGCTCAAGTAGAGCATTAGACTAATTTTTCATGTGAGAACTCTATGCTCAATTTTGTAACTATCATTAAATTCTGCATAATGTATTAGAAAAACCTCAGTTCTTTTTGAAGTGATGCTTGATCTTCACTCCCTTGCTTGACTTCTTGCACTAAGAGATGTAAATAAAAAAGATAGAGAGAGAATTTTGAATTCTTTGTAAAAAGAGAGTCAAACGTCACTTTTGTTTTTGCACCATCCTCCAACAAAAGTGCATGGTAAACATGCATTCGTTTGTGACATCACTCTTCTATGGTGGGGATGACATAGGCTATTTGACCTATTGGAAAAAAGAAAGCTCGTCTAAGGTGATGCTAAGATTTACTAGATCGTATGATGACCCACTTTTAGGGCAGGGCCTCACATCACAATCCAAAAATAAGAAAAATAAAATGGAGGATAAGGAGTTGAGAAATTGGTGGTGGAATTGCATGCTTAACTCAATTTTTAGTTGGACACATGCACCTTTCAGACCTCTTTTTTTTTTTAAAAGTTGATTGAAAGTTTTCTTGCATAGCCCCAAGCCTTTCAGAAGTCACCCTTCTAAGTTGAAGAATGTTGTTTTTCTTTTCAAGGCCATTACTTGATTCTTGCGTGCCCTTCAAGGACATTGTCGAATATGCTTTTTGGCCTTTGAGTCCATTATGCTAGTCCTTTTGCCCATGAGATAGAAAATGTAAATAGTTGTATATATTTTTATACTATGCTAGTACTAGATAGACCAAGTCACCATTGCATTACAAAGATCTTTTAATTTTTGTAAGGTACCCCTTTTCATGATCTTTCTACTCTTTGGACTAGTGCATCCTATTCTCCTTATCTAGAAATGATTACTTGAATAGTGCATATGAAGTGTCGAACATTCTAGAACCAAACATCTTATCATGGATTCATGTTTTTCCTATTTCACAAACTTTTTATAGGATAGTTTATACTTACAAATCTAACTCATACTCAAGCAATAGATATTCTAATGACATTTCTTGGTTCAATTGGCATGTAGAAAGGAATCTACCTATAATATCCGAGTTTCTTTGCTCTAGGAACCTGCCGACTTCCTACTTGATCTCCATAATGTAGTCATCCCAATTTCACATCTTCATAACTATAGGAGTAAATATTATTGTTCCTCTTGTTTTATTCAAAAGTGGCTTTACATAAGTACCCATTTATGTTGGTCTTAGGAGTTTATGAGAAACATTATAATATACATGTTATTGTATAATGCCTTTACTGGGTACAAATGAGAAAGCTTGAGCATGATTTATGGTGATTGTCATAGAATACCCTTCAATAAATTTTGTGACCTTGATCATGTGTGTGTGTGTGTGTGTGTGTGTGTGTGTGTGTGTGTGTGTGTGTGTGTGTCTTTTTTTTTTTCTTTTTTTTTTGGGGGGGGGTTTGCTCATATTTTCTTCTTTCCTTTTAAATAGTAGCTTTACTATCAAGGATCATGGGATGAGTTCGGTAGGAATAGAATTCTTGCCGTGTTGATGTAAGCTCAAACCCCACCTCCTACTTCGTTAACATGCTTGGGGCTTGGCTCATGCATTAGACTCTGCCTAACACTATACACTTGTGCATAATAAAGATGTAGTTGTGTAATGATGCCCATCACATTGATGTAAGAAAAAAAAATAGTAGTGCTACTAGTTTTCATGATTTTATTACAAGTTTTGTCACTTAAAATAAATTACAACATCTCAATCGATATTAAGGAATATTCACTCAGTTGATGGCACTTAAACCAGGTTAAAATTTTCCTATCACTAGCTTGTATGGTCTTACAAAAGTCCCAACAAATATTTATAATCATGAGCTCTTTCTTAGTTATTCATTTTTAGTATTATAAAGCTAGAAATACTCAAAATGTATTATTCAACTCTCTGTTATAGGTTAATTCCACATTAGCATAAAGGTGTCATTAGACCAAATGAGCTCTCTTATGGTTGTCTTTGTGTCTCAAAAAATTTACTAGCTTGAAGAGCTGAAGTATTAGGAAACATAAAAGTATTGGAGAGAATCATATTTGTATCTTTTATTTAGGATATGTATTCACAATAACTTCCTTTGCATGACAACTTGTGACAAGTATTGTAGATATCTTACGGAGATGACATGCATAAGATACGTATCCTCAAACTTTATTGGCACAAGAAACATCATCATATCTTGTAGTGACATGTTGTCTAAAAAGGTGTTTGTTCCTTACTTTACCATGCTTAATTATCATCCTTGTTTTATGTTCATATGACTATGTTCTAGTTCTACAACAAGCTTTTAGACTCTAGAATTTAAATAGATAGAACTCTCGTTTGTGAAAAATGCTCTATTGGAAGATTGATCTATAGAGAAAGAAATAGAGGCCAACTTATGTCATAAGATTTTTTTTATTCCATGCTTATGTAGAATGTTCAATTTATCATAAAGTTCTGGTTGGCCTACTCCTTTCTAGAATAGATAATAATAAAAACACTAACAAAATTGTTCTCTTTCTCTTGCTCCAAAAGAAATATTTACAGCTCTTCAATTTACATATGATGGAGACTATGCATGATACTCGATTTCAAGACATATCAGAACACTTGAGAAGAGATCTATTATCATGATCGAGATCATTCTTAGGTTGGAGCAAAGTAGTGTTGTAAAACTAGCAAGTTGAGTTGAAGAGGGAGTGTGAAAATTGTCAACATTTCCTAGCTAGTTTGAGGCCTAAATTGGTATTTTTTGTACATAGTTTTGGATATAACTTTTTACACGTGTGAAAGAGGCCTAGATAATTTTATTTCAGTATATATTTTATATTGAAGAAGTCTCAAACTTCAGGACCTTCGAAATGACACCAAAATCATGTTATTTGGACGTATAGGCCAAAATTGGCTATTTTAGGCTACTGGTGTCCTAAAATTGGGTCCTAAGTTCTAGAGAGAGGAGAGAGAGTCATCTCTCTCACCTATACTAGCCTGAAATTCATGGAGAACAGGTTGGAGAAACTTATTGTATTGTTGAGAGAGATCAATAGATCATTGTCATAGTTTCTTCCTCCATTGAGAGCATTGCTTTGTGTATTGTCTTCAAGCTTTTGTGTATGATCTTAAGAGGTTTACAAAAGTGGTAGGCTGCTGTTGGGAGCCCTGTTTGCTGCTATTTTTGGCTGCCATCAGTACCTTTTATTAGTTTCTTTTGTCTCTTGAATGCTTTGTCAAGTTCATGTGTATCAAATGTAGCATTAGGATGCTTTGCCATTTCTAGCTTTTGTAGCTTGTTGTGCAAAGATCTTGGCCAAGTATTTTGGGAGTTTGGATCCATTCAAGATCCACTTTATTCACAGCTATATCATGAATGTCAAAGAAACAAGCCACTATCTCTTTGTCATCTAGTGAGGCCGAGTACAAAGCTCTTACACATTGCACAAAGGAGATGGTATGGATCAAGAGGATGATCAAGGATCTTCACTTGATGGATATTTCAGAGAGCCCAATCATCTTTTTTGACAACCTATCAGCCCAAAAGTTGGCAACCAATCCTATCTTTCATGCTAGGAGCAAGCACGTTGAGGTGCCATATCACTTTGTGAGGGAGCAAGTCATGGCAAAGGAGGTGGAGCTTCTAAAAGCATTAGGATAAACACTTCTGGAAAGTGTGGGAAACTATAGAACACAAGTTTTAGAGATTCAAGTTTGAATTAGAATCTAGTCCTCATTAATACTAGGTTTTTCATTATGGAGGAAAACCAAAGTTTGAACTTAGATTTGGATCTTTTATAAAAGGATGTAACTCGTAGGAAGAGGAGTCTTCTCTCTCTCTCTCTCTCTCTCTCTCTCTCTCTCTCTCTCTCTCTCTCTCTCTCTCTCTCTCTCTCTCTCTCTCTCTCTCTCTCTCTCTCTCTCTCTCTCTCTCTCTCTCTCTCTCTCTCTCTCTCTCTCTCTCTCTCTCTCTCTCTCTCTCTCTCTCATTCATGCTTATATATGGTTCTCTTGGATTCTACTATCCATTGTTGCACTATACTTGTGCTATCTTGCAAATTTGTGTGTAGAATGTTCATTAAATGCTATTTTCAGATCCACACCTGTGAAATACAATAGATTACATTTTTTGTATGAACAACAACATTATATTATGTTTTGATTCATGTTTGATCAAGATCTATTAGAGTTTGCATCTCATTCATAGTGTAGATGTTGGTTGTCTTCTAACCAAAGATCAAAGAGATATTTTGGATCTTATTGATCTAGAATCTTTCACAACTTACATCCAAAATAGATGTTTGACTGAGGCAAAACATCCCATGAGATTTGGACTGGTTCTAAGCCTTCATTGAAGAACCTACTTAGTATTCGGTTGCATCGCGTATGGGCAAATGCCGAAAGGAGACAAGGAAGAAATTCGACTTCCAAAGTCTAAAGACCATCTTGACCGGTTATACCTCCGATAATACCTATAAGCTGGACAACCTCGATACCTAGTAGATCTTATTCAGCAGGGATACCGTCTTTATCGAGTATCAATTCATCAATTGCAAAGACAAAGGTAAAGTTCCATCCGAACATTCGCCATCTGCCACCAACACAAACAATGCAAGCCTCAGGCTCCATCGTGCTGATATTCGACCAACTACTCAACAACGAATCAGAGGAAGACATTGTTGTTACTCAACAACAACCCAACCACTTATGTACATAATGATCTACACGCGACCAGACCTTACATACTGGATTAGTACACTTAGCTAGTTCTTGTCAAATCCAAGCTTAACTCATTGGAAATCACTAACAAGGGTCATGAAGTACATCCAAGCAACAAAAACTCTCAGCATCTACTATGGAGGCAGCCACAATGCCAACATCCTTGAAGCTTACATGATGCGGATTGGGCAAGAGATGTCGACACCAAAAAATCAACTTCTGGATTTGTATTTTTATACAACCAAGGCCCAATCTCATGGAACAGCTGGAAGCAGACCTCAGTTGAATTAACATCAAGGGAATCTGAATACATAGCTGCCACAAATGCAACCAAAGAGGCGATCTGGCTAAGTCAACTGCTTGCAGACATCAGCCTTGCAACCACTTCCTACAACATCTATTGTGACAATCAAAACACAATAGTGCTATCTCTCAATTTGAGATTTCACTCTCGAAGCAAACATATCGAAAGCAATATCATTACCTTAGAGAGAAAGTGCATAGCAAGGAAGTAGCACTAGTTTTCTACATGGCAGCAGATTACTTCACAAAGGCTCTATCAAAGGAGCAACATCTCAGATCTATATGTTAAATATGAAGATCAAATTTTTTCAGGATCCACATTAAGGGGGAGTGTTAGATTTCTTATGCTCAGCCTTAAACAAATCGTTCAAGTAATGAACATCCTGAAAACCGAAGGCTGACTACATATTTCGGGCCTTCACATTTTCCCCCCCCCTTTGAGATTTTTGTGCCTTGAACGTTTTTAAGGCACCTTCGTCATTTTCATCTTTTATGCGACACAATGGCCAGAATGCCTGAATAGCATCTCCAGCTCTTATACCTCTTTTTGCCCAACTAAAACCATCCATCCACAATCCATTTTAGGACCACCTTTTCTTCTTCGCATTTTTCTTGCCTTCACTTTAAAGGCACCTTCGCCTTTTTCGCCTTTTTCCTACCTTCGAGGTTTTTCAATGCCTTCAGTCTCAAGGCACCTTCGGGTTTTACATGCCTTCGGTCTAAGGGCACCTTCGAATTTTTTGGGTTTTTCCCAACAGTGGCAGACCGACGTCACCAACTTAGCATCAACCCTAAAAACAGCTGGACCGCTAAATATCCCAAGGGCGGTTACCCACTTTGTACATATACAAAGGCTGGCATAAATGGCATTAAGGCATATAGGACATTTGTCTCTCGACACTTGTAAATATATATATTAGCTAAATCAAGCTATGTAAGTGTTCTTTTTCAATCAGAGTTATCTATAGCCAACGTTATCATGCTCAGCAAGTTGAAGTTATTACTTCAAGCCATTGTACTCACTGTTGATGTTAATCAGAGTGTAATTTTTGTCACTCTACTGTATTGTTCATTTGAGAAATTTGTATGAATCATTCTTCTTGAATATTTTCTGCTGCTAATTGTTGCATTTCCGTTCCTACACACGCCTATGCTCAAAGCTTCGAGCTTCCATTGCTAGTCATCCCCATGTTTTACGACATGTGAGACAGTTGTAGGCGTAGAACTGCTGGCTGTGAGGCTGGAACGACCTATCAGGATCTGAATGCAATAGTGACAATTTTTCCCAGTGTTGGCTTCATAGTAAAGATGATCTGGGCTACAGAAAAGTCCATTGAGTGATTATTTTTCTACTAGGAGGAAGCACGCGAGCAACCAGGCTCCTTTGTTGCACCTATATCGACGGTGAAGAGAAAAATGTAAAAATTACAGCAAATAAGGATCCCAAAACACTTGAATGATGAGGGAAACAATAGATTATGATTTCATAAAGTTAGCACAAGTTGCACCATCAATAATCTATGCTTGAACCTCACTAAATGGCCCAAATCCTTGAAGAAGCCTTCACACGTGTGAAAGTACGGCCTTCCACAGTCTGAGCACTGTACACCAGACCCACATTCAATCCTATAATGACTAGAAATCACAAGAACTCAAAGAATTATGAACACAGAGAGCAATTGCACCAAAATGAGAGAAAAAAAAAATTGCTTGATTGATTTTGGTGAGAGATCATCACCTATATATACATGATCCATCACGGTTTGGGGCAGGTATGAGTAGCCCTAAACCTATCTCTAATGCTAAATTTGGTGGATCTTTCATCCCTACCAAGTTAGGATTGGAATCTTGGAGATCCCTCAACAATGTAGAAACTACCAAAAATAGCTCCTACTTTTTCTCTCTTGTATCTAAGCATGATTTGGACTCATTCCAAAGGTTCTATCACTTAGGTCAACTTGAGAACATCCTTATGAATGGAATCCTATGCTATTTGGCACATGTGACAAGTCACATCATGACCATCTAACTATTTAGAAGTCATATGACCAAAACTAGTCAAGCTAGAATTGTGAATTTTTAACACTTCTCCTCACTATCTAGCTTGGTTCAATCATTGCTTTACTAATCACTCCAAGTGATGATCTGAACTTCATAAAAGGTGTCTTTTGAAGTGGTTTAGTAAGTAGATCAGCTACACATTCATTGCTTGAACATGCTCCAAAGGAATCTCCTTGCTTGCACCATTTCTCTCACAAAGTGATGGCATATCTCAATGTGCTTGGATCTTGCATGGAAGACTGGGTTAGATGCAAGGTGTTGGGATGATATATTGTCATTGTAGATGATTGGTGCCTCCTCTGAATCCATGATGTTTAGCTCCACCAATAATCTCTTGATCCAAAGTACTCCTTTGTAGTGGTTGTCAAAGCTTTGTACTCGGCCTCCATTGAAGATAGAGATATAGTTTCTTGCTCTTTGAAAAGCCATGAAACCACACCTTCTCCTATGAAAGTTGAATAGGCACTTGTTGATTTCCTATCCCTCTTGTCCCCTGCAAAATCTGAATCACTAAATGCATGAAGGTTAATCACATCTCTTCTATATAGAATCCCAAAATTCAATGTACCCGAGATGTATCTTAGAGTCCTCTTAGCCTTTTTCCAATCAGGATATTCAATGGTTTTTGCATGGATTGGCTCAACCTACATACACTAAAGCTAAGATCTGGTCTAGTTATAGTAATCCACATTAAGAAGCCTATAAGTTGCCTAAACAAAATGATGTCCATGAAAGATCTTTCATCATCTTCATTTGGCACTTTTACATCTTACTCCTTTGGTGTGTCAACAAGTTTTGCATTCTTCCATCTTAAACTTCTTCAAAAGACTTTGAGCATAGTTTACTTGACTTATAAAGATAAAATCAGATCCTCTAAGTACCTCTATGCCTAGGATGAAGTGAAGACAGCCTAGATCTACCATCTTGAACTCTAAGGATAGATCTATCTTGATTTTTTCAACACCATCAACACTATTTCCACTAATGATGATGTCATCTACATAAATGAGTAAAAGTACAATACCAACATCATCAAACTTAATGTAAAGAGATATTCACTTTGAACAAAAGAAAGTGAAATAAGATAGCAATGTAATCTTAAATTCCAAGATATTGAGGCTTGCTTCAAGCCATAGATGCTTCTTTGGAGAAGGCATACTTTGTTCTCCATTCCATGCTTGATGAACCCTTGTGCCTACTCCATATAGATATCCTCTTCCAAAAAACCATTCAAGAAGTCATTAGAGACATCCATTTGACATAGGATCCATCCAAAATGTGATACAAGTGCAATGATTATCCTTATTGTGACCATCTTGGCCACGAGTGCAAAATTTTCCTCATAGTCTATCCCTCTCTCTTGAGCATAACCTTTTGCAACTAATGCTTTATGTTTGTTAACACTCCCGTTTGTATTCAACTTAAGCTTGAAGACCCACTTGCATCCTATTACATTCCTTTGAGGTCTATCAACAAGCAACCAAGTTTCATTCTCAATCAAGGCATTATACTCATCCAGCATAACTTTATACCATTCTTTGGAGTTCCATGCTTCTTTAACATTAGACGGTTCTTCAAAACTAGATAAAGCATAAGAGGTGGATGGATATTCTCAGCTTGCTACACTATGCCTTGATATGTGAGCCTTAATGGCTCCACTTTTGCCCTTTAAGATCTCCTTGGTGTGATAGGTGGTTTGGTGCTTGCTCGTCCATGAGCTCCTCCTTGAAATCAAGATCTTGCTCCTCGGCCATCTTTCTCTTGATTGTTGGAGCACTTGAGCCTTCTTCAAGCATATGCATATGATGTTCATCAAATATAACATCCCTTGAAACAACAAATCTATTCAAGGATGGGAGATAGATTTTGTAGCCCTTGCTTGTGCTTGCATATCCAAGCATGATCCCTCTTCCTTGTTTCCAATGGCACATGCACATAACATATACACCCAAAAACTTTCAAGTGATTAAGATTGGGTTTCTTTCCATACAACATCTCATAAGAAGTTTTGCCTTCAATTGTTTTGCAAGACACCCTATTCATCAAGTAGTTTGCACAAACAAGAGATTCACCCCAAAAGGATTTGGGGTGAATCTGCATCCAATCTTAAAGCCTTAGAACATTCACATAATGTTCTATTCCATCTTTCAGCAACTCCATTTTGTTGAGGAGTGTAAGGACAAGAAGTCTCTTTCTTGATCCTTCCTCATCACAAAAGGCCTTGAACTCATTGGAGATGAATTCTCCACCATTGTCACTTCTAAGAATCTTGATGCTATGACTATGATGCTTTTTCACAAACAACTTGAACTTTACAAAAGTATCAAATACTTGAGACTTGAAGGAAAGTAAGCACACCTAACAATATCTTGAATAATCATCAATGAAGTCAAAAAACATGGATGAACCTCCATTAGATTTGGTGCTAGCAATATGCACATCCGAGTGTATGAGTTCAAGAGGATGAGGTGACTTTGTGATGGAACTAGGAAACACCTTCTTATGTGCCTTGGATAAAGCATAAGCTTCAAAAACCTTGTCTTCCTTCCCAATAGACCTTGGTAGGCCTAAATCATACTCCTCCTTGATCATAGCCTCCATGGAACCCGAGTTGACATGTCCAAGTCTTTTGTGCCATAAAGTGAAGGTAGATATCTTGCTCTTCTCGGCCAACATGACAACATTAGTATCCCCAAATGCATCCAACTTATAAAGTTTGCTAAGTCTAGTGCCCTTAGCCACTATCTTACCCTTCTTCTTGATGAAACATTCATTTGAAGCAAAGTCAACATTGAAACCGTTGTCTACCATTTGGCCAACACTTAGTAGATTCTTTGTTATTGTAGGAATGTACAAAACACCTTCTATGTTGATCTTTTTGGAAGATCCTAAGCAAAGGGGAATGCTACCAACTCCTTCAATCTTACAAGCTTCATCATTTGTTGTATAGATAGACTTTATAGGTCCATCATAAGATAAGAGATAAGAGAAAAACTCCCTTTTGCTAGTCATGTGTGAACTAGCACCCGAGTCAATCCACCAAGGATCTTCTCCTTTGAAGCTTCTTGAAAAAAATATGGACATCATGAGAGAGTCCTCATGTGAACTCTCCTCCTCCTCCTCCTCCTCCTCCTCCTCCTCTTTGCTCATGTTGGCTTGGCTTTGATCTTGCTTCCTCTTTAAGCCTTCGAGGCATAATGCCCCATCTTGCTACAATAGTAGCACTTCACCTTGGATTTGTCCTTGACTTTGGTGGTTGATGGAGATGTCTTTGAGGGCCCTTCTTGATCCTCAAGCTTTGTTGAAGCCTTCTTGAATGTTGATCCTTTACCTTTGGACTTCCATTTGCCTTTGGTGAAGAGATCTTGGTCATCTCCACCTTGGATGGAAAGTCTATCCATCCTCTCTTGCATTTGGCTCCTTCTTGACTCCTCGGCCATGAGTGTGCCTTGGAGCTCTTCAAGTATGGGTAGCTTACCATAATTGCATATTTCTAAACCAAATTGTCAAATTCAAAGCTTAGTCCACTCAATATGAGTTGAACAAGCTCTTCATCCTTGATAGGATCACCTATAAAGGCTAGATCTTTGTTCAATTCCTTCACTCTTAAGACAAAAGTATGTGCACTCTCTCCTTTCTTTTGATAGCTTCTATAGATTTGATTCTGCAAAGCTAACATCCTAGTTTGGTTCCTGGATTCACAGACCTTTTGCAAAGTCTCCCAAGCCTCTTGAGCCGAAGTGCAATCTCCTACCTCTCTTAAGAGTTTATTTGCAACATTCATTTTTATACAATGTAGTGCAATGTTGCACCTCTTGTTGTATGTGGCTTTTTCTTGAGGATGAATAGGTTCATCCTCCTTACCATTTACAACCTCCATTAGATCTTGCATGATCATGATGGATTCCATTCTAACTTTCCATATGGAATAGTTAGTTTTGTTGAGCCTTTGATTAGTATCCAAAAGATATGCATTTAAAGATGCCATCTATTCTCCTAATCAAGGACTTGACACAAATGAAGGCTATTTATATTGATTTGATTGAAGATCTACCTTATCCCACTTCTTAGGGACCTGAAAAGATTAGTAATATACTTCCTATAAAGATCTAAGAATGATCTTTAACAAAATCAATTCATAGAATACTAGAAACAATGCACTTGCTTGATTGAAGTAGATAATACTAGTAGAATGGCCCCTCTTTCTATAAACAACATAAAAGCTTCCAAATGATCTGATCAAGAGTGAATTTCAGCAACCTAATATCCTTTCAAAATCACTTGCAAAATATCTAAATGGAACTTAATGAGGATGCAACACAATCTACTATCCAATCACAAGCAAAATTTGATCAAAATTGATGAAAAATTGATCTAATTTGATGCATAAGTCAAGCAATGGTTGGACTGAACCTAAATCACTTTAGGAGGTGTCTTCTACACCTTAGGACAGCCTTTAAGAGTCCCCAAATCTCCGATCTTCCCTCTCCTTGAATGCTAGAAAGCCTCCTCTATGAAATCACCTCCAAAACTCGCTTAGAAATCAATGCTTGGAGCAAGCAAACCTTGCTATCTTGGTAATGTGGATTGAATTCAACTTTGCCTCTGGTCTTAGACACCTAAAAACCTGTAAATGAAGTCACACAACACCAATCTCCAATGGATTTGACTCACTTTGAGTTCTAGAATCAATGCTAGATGCTAAGATCCAATCTACACAAAATTTAGATCAAAAATTGTGATCAAATTGAATAAAAAACAAGGATTTAGCTCATTTCAGCCTTTAGCCTCTGACACCATGTAAAAATTATAGCAAATAAAGATCCTAAAACACTTGAAATGATGAGGGAAACAATAGATTATGATTCCATAAAGTTAGCACAAGTTGCACCATCAAAATCCATCAATAATCTATGCTTGAACCTCACTAAATGGCCCAAATCCTTGAAGAAGCCTTCACATATGTGAAAGTATGGCCTCCCACAGTATGAGAACTGTACACCAGACCCACATTCTATAATGATTAGGAATCACAAGAACTTAAAGATGAACATAGAGAGCAATTGCACCAATATGAGAGAAAAATCATGAAATTGCTTGATTGATTTTGGTGAGAGATCATCACCTATATATACATGATCCATCATGGTTTGGGGCAGGTATGAGTAGCCCTAAACCTATCCCTAATGCTAATTTTGGTGGATCTTTCATCCCTACCAAATTAGGGTTGGAATCTTGGAGATCCCTCAACAATGTTAAAATTACCAAAAATAGCTCCTACTTTTTCTCTCTTGTATCTAAACATGATTTGGACTCATTCCAAAGGTTCTATCACTTAGGTCACTTGAGAACATCCTTATGAATGGAATCCTACGCTATTTGGCACGTGTGACAAGCCACATCATGACCATCTAACTATTTACAAGTCATATGACCAAAACTAGTCAAGCTAGAATTGTGAATTTTTAACAAGGAACTCCTAGTTCGAGCTATCTATGAAGCGATGAGAGAGCCGGCCATAAAATTCTATTTTCTTTGGACAAAATAGGGTTTGTTTTTATGGGGGCCCATGGCCTTTTTTGTTTTTTGTTCAAACTTTACTGTTTGGGCTTTTGGCATGCATATGCGAGGTGTTTAAAATTGAGTTGATGCATAATGAGTAGTCGGCAATTTTAGTGAATTGGATGACTATTTGCATCAGTGCTATTACATGCCGGTTGATCAAAATTTGATAAGATTTTGACGTTTGGTAGCTTTGAGTTGGTTTAAAATTAAATTTCTAGATCAACTCCGGAAGTTCAAGCTACTAACACCCATTTATAGAAATTTTGGTTTCTTGTTGTCAGATGGTCAAAGTTCGACCTTGGATTTAAATATTGTTTCTTGTATAGCAAGTTGAAGAAATTTGAATTTCCTTTTTCTAGGGACAATATGCATGTTTTTGGACTTTTATCACTTTGACATTTTGCTAAGCCAGTTTAATTGGAACTTTGGTAATATTGGATCTTTGGTCATGCTGTAATAATCAATTTTTGAAATGAATTTTTTTAAGCCGATCTTGACAAGAAGGGAAAAATTGATATGGTTCTCAAGCATATACCCGGTATAGGAATTCAATTCCTTGGTACTATGATATTTAGTAAATCAACTCTAGAGTATCAGTACTCCTAGTAAATGGAGTTAAATCGTGTTTTTGGTTTTCTCCTTTTCAAATCAGTGGAACACCAATGGGTTTGTTATTGTGTTCTTGATGATTTTGATCATTAGGATTGAACAAGCCAAAGCTGTTGAGATACTTGCTAAAGTGATTAATTGGAATAAAGTGGATAATATTTGGAGGCAGTTCTTTATTCGACAAATTTTTTTTTTTTGGTAGTGAATACAAGAAAAGAAGTATCCAGATAACTTTAATAAAGTAATGCTTAAGCTAGTTTAATGAAAAGAAAAAACAGTCCAATTTTATTGGAAAAATTGTAATTTTATATGGTTCTTTCCAACATGAAGTTATTTTTCTAAAAGACTGTTATATCATATAAATTACTACTTTGTGAATAGACTTGGAATTCAAAAAAATTTTAAGGATATCTCTGTTGGATAAATAGATTTCGGTGTAATGATTGTATTGTCACTCAGGTTGAAAATATCTAAAGAAAAAGTTATGTTTGTAATAGAGTAAATCCTTTTGTGGAATGCACTTATTACTAACTTTTCTTGGATTTTGATATTTTCATATATCATCTTTCTAGTTAGCTTTTATTGAAATTTCTTTAAAAGGAGCATGTGTCTAATGTAGATGTATGCAAGTTGATTGTACATATGGTTGAGCACCCATAGTCATCGAGATGCCAGCTTATCGGAGATAGATTTAGTAGATGCTATTTAGCATTGATTTATTTTCTTTCAAACTGATTCTCAGTATAAGCTCATAGCTATTATAGATTATAGTTAGCCTTGTGAGCACGCGGTTTTGTCCGCTATTGATTTGTGCTCAGTTGTTGTCGCGAACGGGTTTGGTATGTATTGCAAACGTATTTGTTTCTTTGTATTTTCTTTTGCGGAAGCTTACAGGAGCCTAGACACCCAACTACAGATCACAGAACAGATTTCATTAGGTTTTGGTAGGGTATACCTACCATCTTTTGTTCTTCTTCTTCTGTTTTTGGGCAATCATGCTTTGTCAGCTTGGCTCCAACTATCATTGGTGTGGCTTTTCTTTGCAGTCCATCATGTGATACTGCTTGAGCACTTTTCTAGCATATTCAGACTGACTCAAGTGCATTTCGTCTTTTATTTGATCTCTTTTGATCTCCAGCCCGAGGCATTTTGTTGCTTCTCCTAGATCTGTGATTTATAATTTTCAGAAATCTGACTCTTCGTGTCTTTGATCAGCATCAAAGATTTTCCCATCATAAGATAATCATCCACGAAAATAGTCAGTATCACAAAAGCTTTTTCTACTCTTTTTATGTAGACATTACAATCCGAATGTGTAGGATTGAAGTCTAGCTTTGCAACCGACAGACATATTGTCGATTGTCTGGGTCTTCAAATCCTTCAGTCTGCTTCATGAAGATTTCTTCATCTAGATCTCCGTGGAGAAAGACTGTCTTCACATCAATCTGGTGGATTTCCAGATTGTGTTGTGTGGCGTATGCAAGGAGTAGTCGTATGCTTGTCATCTTGACCATCGACGAATATGTGTCGAAATAATCAACACCATATCTTTGTGTGTAGCCTTCGCGACAAGCCTTGCCTTGTAACGGCCAACAGTGCCATCTAATTTCATTTTCTTCTTGTACACCCACTTGCAGTTGACAATTTTTTTGTTTTCTGGCAGCTCTAGTGTCTGTGCCTCGTTTTACCTCATCAACTCGATCTCCTCTGATATTGTCTGCTTTCAAAATTCTCCCTATGGACTCTGGATAACTTCTTGATATGTTGTTGGCTCTTCAGTGAAACTGCAGTACTCAAATTGCATGTCTTCGCTCCAGTAAAGATTGTCAGCGTAATGGTATGGAGGTATTCTTTGTCTTGTTGACCTTCTAGATTTGTTTCGTTGCTGCTCGAACGTTTCTTATTCATGTAGTTGATCTTCTGCTTTCTGCTGCTCTGGAGTCTGTGGCTCAACATTCTGATTTGACGTCTATCCTCGATCTCCCTCTCAGCAGTGTGAAGATCTCATGGCCTCTTTCATCTTTAGTCCAGGGAATGTGGACTCATCGAACTTCACATCTCTATTAAAAACAACCTTTTTCATGGTTGGATTGTAGAGCCTGTACACTTGTGATCCGTTCGAGTACCCAACCATGATCATTTGCTTTGATTTATCATCGAGCTTACTTCTCTTTTCTTTTGGAATGTGCTTGTATGCTACACATCCAAACACACATATGTATGATAGATCAGGCTTTCTACTTGTCCACATCTCATACGGTGTCTTATTTTCCAGTGTTGTCGTTGTTGATCTGTTTTGCAGGTGTTAAGCTGCAGCTATTGCCTTAGCCCAGAATTGACTTGGCAATTGAGCCTGTGTCATCATGCATCTGGCTCCTTTGACTAGCGTCCTGTTTCTTTTTTTGCGACACCAAGATCTGCCATCTTGGAGACTGATAGCAGATCTTTTCTCAGTGAAGACAAGTACTGCTTGACCTGATAGTGTTCGCAGTTGTAGAGTCCCAATGCCTTTGACATCGTGTCTGCTTCCATCACCTAGAATCAATGCTCTGTTATTTTTGAGTTCTCTGAAGTCGATCAAGATTTTCTTTTTGCAGGTGATGTGTGATGTTGCTCCTGAATCAATGACTACATCGTAATCTTGTTCAGTGTAGCACGTCGAAGCTTCATCAAATATTGTGAAGGCTTCATCACCTCTATTTGCATCTTTGGATGACTCTGCAACATTTGCTTTCTCAGTCTTATTCTTTCTTTTTGGATTGAATCTGCAATCATATGCAGAGTGCCCCTTCTTCTTGCAGTGCATGCAAGGTATTGCTGGATTGGCTGTATGACCTGGTTTGTGACAATGATCACAGGAAGAAGATTGTTGATTTGAGAACTTTGTCTTGTCGAATATGGGTTTGTTCTTGTTTTTCTTCCTTCCTTTCGTGAAGAGAGCTTTCTCTTGATCACTACTTCCTTCTCCTTCATCCCTCATCAGTCTCTCATTAGCGACAAGACTGATTGCTTTGTCGAATGTCATAACTGGTAGACTCAGTATGAGCATTCTCAATAGCTGATAGGACGTAGGTAGACACTTCATGAAGTACATCAGTCGTTGTGGTGCTGGTGCTCCTGTCCTGATGCAGTGAGTTGAGCGAAGATTGTTCTGATCTTCTCAACGTGCTGGTCTAACCGGTTGTCATCCCATCGTATGGATTGTAGCTAATTGTGAAGATGCATCATTGAAGCTGCAGTCCTCACTTCATACTTCTGTTTTAATCTTTTCCATGCTACATGGCTGCTTTCGCAGTTTTCAATCTACATGAGTAGATCTTTGTTAATAGACGAAACGATGATCACCATTGCACGCTCATCCTTTTTTATCCATTCAGCTCTCCTCGGGTCTCCCTCTAAAGGCTGCACCTCTGAGAGTTCGGTCACAGACCAGATGCCTTCGTCCTTCAGAAGTATCTTGATTTTGAAATTCCACATCCTGTAGTTTGCACCATCAAGACTGATTGCTACTCTTGTCTGGATCGTTGTAGCCATATTGTGTTGTCTAGAAAATCACTGTTCAGATATCAGTAGTGATAACTTGTAGGTTCTAATACCATGTCGCGAACGGGTTTGGTATGTATCGCGAACGTATTTGTTTCTTTGTATTTTCTTGTGTGGAAGCTTACAGGAGCCTAGACACCCGACTACAGATCACTGAACAGATTTCATTCTAGCAATCAAGACAGCATAAGACAAAGAGATGCACGAGATGGAGCAACTATATTATCAGTTTAATTTTTAGAGCGAGTGATCAGTGTCTCGCTCGTTGGCGGCCTAATGCTCTGCTCTTTCGTTGTATTCTGCTCGTTGGCAGACTTTCATGCACAGCTATTTCGTTTCTATTCTTTTTCTTTTCTGCTCTCTCACACACATTCTCTGTGTATATTTTGATCCAGAAAAAAAAGTTTATATCTCCATTGTGTGGATTTTACAAGATAGCTAAACAGAGAATCACAAGAGTAGTTAACGCTAATCAACTAATCAGTTACTCTCCGTTATTACTAGCCATTTCAGCTGGGCGTGAAGTTTAAGACTCCACGCCCGTTGAGCTACCAGCTGGCAGCGCAAAAGATTTTCTTTCGTTTCATGTCGTGTCATGCCTTTTTGGTCCTGGAGGCATGTTTGACTTTTCACGAATCATTCAACCTTCGAGTTTTGCTTCACTTCATGTCTTAGAATTTTTGAGGTATGTTGACTTTCGCGAATTGTTCGCCATTCGACCTTCGTTTCATGTCGCTTCATTTCGCATCGCGACAAAGTTGCAAGAGTTCACCGTTTCTGACAGTTGCATCATCTGACTTGTATTTCTATACATTCAATCTGAATAAATTATTGTTTGGTTTTGCGTTCAAATTTTGTTAGTATTGCATGCTCTACACTTCCTGTTTGACTGTCTGCTCTTTTACTCCCGCAATTAAACTTTGTTTTGTGTTCGCCTACTATAGTGGTAGTGCACGCGTCGAGGGAATTAGTCGACCACTGCCTTTTTGCAGTAGTAGGATTGTTCCAATCATATTGTTTGGCTTGTGCGTCCGATCCACGGACTCAGTTTACCATCACCCATTTTCTCAACAACAATCAATATTGTCATAATGAGTAATATGCATGCACATGTGCAACTTTATATTTCAACAAAAAAATATACTTTGATTAGAAACATTTGGCACTATTTTTTATGTCACATTGTTCTCTTTTTTTTTTTTTTTTTTTATAAGTCCATGTCAAGCTCTATTGTAAATGAATTTACTTTTGTTAGTTAACCTTAATTATAGAGGTAGGTAACCAATGTCATATTGTCAGGTAATTCTAGTGCTTATGTTGGACAAACAATTAGACTATCTTATCAAATGGATTTTGTACATGCGACGGACAATTGGACTATCTTTTTGAATGGATTTTGTACATCACTTTGTGTTTCTTGAGGTCAAGTTGTGTTTCCCAACTTAACAACTTTACAAAAGCTAAGTTTAAAATACTCTATTGAATAATTGTGCTCCATGGCACTTATTGTGAAAAATACAGATCCTAAGTGGATCTAAACTCCAAGATCATTGGCTTGAATGCTTGCACTCCAAACTACATAAGCTAGGAATTGGCAACACATTCTATGCTACCTAGAATGCAAAGAACTTGATCAAAAAGCATTTATCACAAATGGAAACTTCCATAAACATCAAGTGCGGCCCAAAATAGCATTATACAGTCCATAATACATCAGCCTACCACTTTTGGAAAGCACCTAAGATCATACACAATAGCTTGAAGACAATACACACAACAATGCTCTCAATGGAGGAAGAAACAATGACAATGATCTATTGATCTCAATGAAGCATACAAAAGGTTTCTCCAACCTGTTCTCCACGAATTTCAGCCTAATATAGGTGAGAGAGATGACTCTCTCTCCTCTCTCTAGAACTTAGGACCCAATTTTAGGACACCAGTAACCTAAAATAGCCAATTTTGGCCTATATGTCCAAATAACATGATTTTAGTGTCATTTAGAAGGTCCCGAAGTTTGAGACTTCTTCAACATGAAATATATACTAGAATAAAAGTATCTAGGTCTCTTTCACACGTGTGAAAGGTTAGATCCAAAACTATGTACAAAAATTGCCAATTTAGGCCTCAAACTAGCTAGGAAATGTTGACAATTTTCACACTCCCTCTTCAACTTAACTTGCTAGTTTTACAACACTACTTTGCTCCAACCTAAGAATGATCTCCATCATGATGATAGATCTCTTTTCAAGTGTTCTAATATGTACAATATGAAGTACAACATAATTGATATAGATAATAGTGCCCATATAGGATGCTTCACTATTTCTTACATCAATTTTACATAGAATGGTGAACAAGATACATGTAAAAGAACATAGAATAACAATGAAAGGATTCCTCCATGTATCCACCTTTGAGTTCTCTGTAAAACAGCAGCAAACAAGTTGTAAGTGAAAGTAACCAACAGGTGTTTGCATGCCTCGTCCACATTCCACTATGCCCATAGTGAATGCACCATGTATCTCCATGAATGAACCTCCATCACCACCTTGCCTTTGTAGATCTCCAATCCACGAAAGCCCTTGAGTGAATGAATGCCAAAATGATGTGTTCTCTGTTCCATTTGAATGAGCAAAACCTGAACTTGAAATACTTGAAGTATCTCCACAAGATTTGCATATAACGCTTGATCCTACATTGTCAACAATTTGCCAATTTGCCAACACTAGGATGCTAGATCTTGAACTTTGCTCAAAAGTAAACATATTGACCACTTCCATATCTTTTGAGATTTGAATGAATGCATGTACTTGATCATAAAAACCAGCAATGATAACTATTCCATCTCCAAGATCCAAAAGATGCAAAACTGTGGAACTAGTTTCATTGAATTTTGACAATTCCAACACATTGACATGACAATGTTCATACATGAGATTAAACAAGTAAGGTAGAGTAAAAGGACACTTCCTTGCTGCTCCAAGAACCTTACTTGAACCTTCAAGGACCTGTAAAAACAGATCCAAGATGCTTTGCCCATGTGGCTCCCCTTTCATGCTTTTGACTAGCTTCCAATTGCTACTTGCCTCTTGGTGTTGATGAAGCAATTCAAGATCAACATCTTGATCTTCCAATAAAACATCAAGGACTTTGCATTTATAAACATCTTCAGATCTGAACCTCTGAAGATACTCCCTCTCAAACACATGATTAACATCCCACAAGATCTCATCATTGCTTGATTTCAACCTTTCACTATAGTTAGTGAAAACAATGTCACCATCATAAACCAAAAGATAGATTTCTACACTTCTATCCAACATGAAGTAGAGTAGATGAAGTTGAGTATCAAACCTAATAAAACCAGCCCATTTGAGCTCAAACCAAACCTCAACGAGATCTTCCTTGCCTTGAAGAAATTGCCACTTGAGTTGCTCCATGTAAATATCTTCTTCAAGATCACCATTCAAGAAGGCATTAGTAACATCCATTTGCCACATATCCCAATCATAAAGAGTTGCAAGAGAGATTAGGATTCGAATAGTTACCATCTTTGCCACGGGTGCAAAGGTCTCATCATAGTCAATACCATATTCTTGAGCATACCCCTTTGCCACCAACCTTGCCTTGTACTTGTTGATTGATCCATCTTGATTTGTCTTGATCTTGAAGATCCACTTACAACCAATTGCCTTCTTGTCCTTTGGAAGCTTTACCAACCTCCATGTGTTGCTTTTGATGAGTGCTTGATGCTCATGATCCATGGCTTGGATCCATTCCTTCTTTTGAATTGCTTCACCTACACAAGTTGGTTCATCAAAAGAGGTAAGAAAAGCAAAGTTAGAGTTGTCCACCACTTGCTTTCCTTTTTCATCATAGGTTAGCCTTGATGGCTTAGCCCTTTGCCTTTGAGTCTTCCTTGAAGTTTGCTTTGGAGTGGCATCTCCATCTTCATCCAAGACATCTTGCACATCATGATGATTAGTAGGCACATCAACATCAACATCAACAACATTGGAAACATTCTCTTCATGAAAGATGACATCCCTACTTATGACAACTTTCTTTGTAGAAGGAATGTACACTTTGTAAGCCTTGCTTACTTCACTATAGCCAACAAACACACCCTTCTTTGATGAAGGATATTCTTTAGTTCTATCATCAAGTGTGATATTGACAAAACATGTACATCCAAAGATCCTACAATGCTTGACACTCGGCCTTCTACCATAAAGAACCTCATGAGGAGTTTTACCATCCAAGGAAGCACTTGTCCATCTATTACATGTGAAATTTCAGAGAAATAAAGACCAAGAATGGATCTAGATCAGATCCTCAAGAGGTGTTGGAAGCTAGATTACATGGTCTACTAATCAACCAATGATTAGATCTAGAATTAGATCAATTTCCCATCAAAAATCTAGCAAGAACAACAAGCAAATGATTAAACTTGAGACCTACTGCCTTCACACGTGTGAAGAACAGTACCTGTACGGAATTACAGCAGAGAGTGAAGTACACAAGTGTTAGAAAGCAATAGAACCATAAAATCACAACACAAATATGAGAATACTCAAGATATGCCTCCAAAACCAAGATCTTGCCTCATTGATTTCTCAAAGTGGATCCATCATGGATTAAATACAAAAATCATCATACTCTCTCTCTAAGACACTTCCAGCACGTGTGAGACAGGTCATAGTGCTTATCCATATCCACTTTGGCTAAGATTCCATTAATTTGCCACATCATCATTGGTGGCTAGTGTTGACCTTCTAGATTCCTACAAATTAGGAGATAGGTCCTACAATCTAGGAGATTTGACTTTTGACATGTATGAAATCTATATACAATGGATCTGAACTTTCTATATGATATTTCACACGTGGGAGACCACTCCTACCCATGTGATATAGCATTTTCTACCACTAGAATGGTGCCAAGTGTCATAATACTACTAAACTAGTTTTTGGCCAATTTAGCCACTAGTTTCCAATTTAAATGATATGTACAACATTTATGATCTATCTAAATGACTTAGGCATAGATTTCACACGTGGGAACAGGCTCCACACATGTCTAATGATGATAGGTACAAGTCATTATGGTATTTACAAGATTTAACCAAGTTAGCTTTTGCCAATTTTAACACTCCTCCTCAAAACTAACTTGATACATCTATGGTACATCTATTTACAACACTTAAGGCTGATCATTGCAGGTTCATAGGTGTGAAGATCAGCCAATGAGTTTGATGAAGATCCAAGATCACCATATCCATGATAGTGCCTCCTTGATGTTGACTTCTTTGATGAACTTGAGAGCTTTGCACCACTTGATCACTTTTTCCATTGATTTGTTCCATCCTTGAAACATATGGTTGATCCAAAAGCTCAAAAATAGCTGAAATTCCATGAGAAAATAAAGAGTCCTTCTTGACTCATAAGGATCACAAAGATCCAACATCATGTTACCAAGATCTCGAGAATTTGGCTCATCAACATTGGCAAGACTATGCATGCTATAATAACCAAGAGTTAGCATCATATCTTCATGCTTGATTTCCATTCTAATCTCAGATCTAATGAGGCTAAATACTTTATTATGGAGATAAGTGTCCTTAGAGGATGATTCACTTACTCTCATAAAGAGTTTACAATTTGCCTCAATACATGAAAAAAGACAAATTTTCATACTATGAATGAGCAAATCACTCTTGCTCTTGCAAGATTCAAGAGCATACATTTGATGAAATAACCATTTGCTTTCTAATTGATCTAAAATCAATTTGAAATCATTAAGAACATCAACTATGTTCTCAAGAGAGACACCATACTCAACTAGTATTGCTTTACTCCAACTTTGAGTTGCAAAAGTCTCACCAAAGCAAATTGATTCACCAAATGACATATGAGAAGAAAGCATAAGATCTATACCACTTGAAATGTGCTCCTCTTTCCCTTGAAATGTGAGCCATATGAGCTCAACCATGTCTCTTGATATTCTTCTTGGAATCATAACATGAGAAGTACTCTCCTCCTCAATCCTTGGCACACTTGAACCTTGAGATGACTCCTTAAGATCAACTTCTTGGTGCTCCTCCTTGATGAAAATCCGAGACCTCCATGTCTCATAATGATCACAATAAACATGACCATACATTGTGCACTTTCTATGATCAACAATATTACTTATGCTAGAACCATAAGTCCAAAAATCACCACAACTTGACATGATTTTTCTAATATTGAAATCAAGAACTATTTCCATCTCAATAAGGCTAACTACTTGCTTATGGATATAAGTGTCCACTTTGGATGCTTCACTTATTCTCATAAGAAGTTTACAACTTGCCTTTAAAATTGAAAATTTACAACTTTCAACATTATGAATGAACACATCATTCATGATCTTATTGAAACCAAAAGAAAATACATCATGAAGACATTTCCATTTCCTTGTCTTTATACTCAATGTAAGTTTACAAGGAAAACATGCTTTGCTATCTATTAAGGCATCACACTCAACTAGTATTGCCTTAATCCACATTTGAGATACAAAAATCTCTTCAAAGCAAAATAGTTCTTCAAAAGATGTCATGAGAGCATAAATGGAACTATTTTCATTTTGTGATTGCTCCTCCTTAATTTTGCTTGGTTTCTCTTGGATCATAACAATAACTTTGAACTTATCCAAAGTTCCAAACAAAATGCTTTCCAAGAACATGAAATAAATCCAAGTGACATTCATGAAAGAAACATCTTTCTTTGCATCTTGAACCAAACAATGCACTTCCAAATGAAAAACTTCTAGAGGTTTGAAATGTGTGGTGATGGATTTTTGAAGACAACTCTTGTAAGTCCTTGTGAGACTCCAAGCCTCATGCATCTTTCCACAAAGGAAACACATTTCCTTAGATTTGTCCTTCTTGCCTTTGCATTTTGCACTTGAATCTCCATCCTTCACCTCGGCCCCCTTGCTTTGGTTCTCCTTGGATGGATTGGTCTTCATTTTGTAGCATCTTGAGACAAAATGATCTCTCTTGCCACAAAGGTTGCATTTAGGATCCTTACTTGCCTCCAATAGGTTGCCACCTATTGATGCCATGATGAGGAAGTAAAACTTTGTGATATGACTTTTCAAAATGTAATTTGTGACTCTCAAGAAACTAGATTTGAACACATTCAACAATCTAGAAGGATCTACACAAGACAAATTTTGAATCATATCTCTTTTCAACCTAGTCAATTGGAAACTAATTGTTGCTTTGATCACTAAGACCAAAGCACTCTATCAAATCACAAAAATCAGATTCAAACACCCCTATTGGACTCAACAAACACCAATGACTCTTTCTTTTGAGAGTTGGAATGGATTTGAAAAGATTTGACTCCTAGATTTTTCTTTTCTCTTGACTAGTTCACTCAACTTTTGATATTCTTGAACAAAGGATGGGTTTTGTTTCAAATACTTGAAAATCAAACTCAATCACTTCTTTTGGACTCACTCTTGACCCAAATAATCTCACTCTTAAGATTTTGATTGAATTTGATTTGATTCGACAACAAATTAAACCACTAACTTTCACAAAAAAAATGATCTACACTAGATCACATAAACTTGACATGTATACTAGATTCAAACACACAAAGATCAGATCCAATCACGCCTTTTGGAATCCTCTTGACCCAAATAATCTCACTCTTGAGATTTGGAATGGACATGAAATGGTTTGATAACAATCTATGTCAATAATTTTTCACCAAGCTTAAAAATTAGACATCTAGAGATTCACAAAGATCCCAACCATGTATGAACACTCAAATATGGACTCCTCCTTGTTCTATACTCCCAATGGGATCACAACTTGACCCTCACCCTCTCACAAAGAAAGTTGAATTAGAACTTATTTGAGTTTCATACATACAATGTCAAATTGTGCTCAAAAATTGAATTCATTCACCCCTATTGGACTCCACCAAGTACCAATGACTCTACCTCTTTAGAGTTGGAATGAAATTCAAAAATGTGATACTTCTCTCTCACTAAGATATGTGCTTACAAAGAGCTAATGCCACTTAGCAAGATTTGATCACAATGAAGGAGACAATTTTTCCACCAAAGTCAAGAAATGAGTTACTAGAACTTGCCCTCTACAAAGGAAGGAACTCTTAGGATTTTTGGATCAAACACTACACATGTGACTTACACACCTCTATGACTCTCTTTCAAGCCAAACAAAACTCAACTCTTTGAGTAGGAGTGGAACAATGTGACTTAGATCTCAAAAATCACTTCTAGAACTCTCCAACAATGCTTATCACTTGTATTGGTAGATTTTGCCTTTATGAGTGTTTGTGCTCTAGAAATTCACTTAAGATTTCACTTGGGGGACTTATCCAAGGCTGACTTCTAGCACTTAGATGCTTCTAGTCTCAACCCTTTCACTCTTGAACACATCTAGAGTGAAGATACAATGGATTTCAATCTCTTCCCTTGCAAATCACTCCTTAATCTATGGTTTTTGGCAATCTTTCACTCTCAACTTTAATGCACACCCAAAGCATATGAAGATCAGCTTTAATGTACTGTAATAAAGATTCAAATCATCTATATGATTGATCTATACCAAGAACAAATCAAAGGAATAGAAACAATGCATTACAAAGCTTGAAAAATGCACTAGATTGACTAGTTTTGGGTGTATGAGGCATTAAATGCACCAAAACTGAATTTTATTGCTCATAACAGGTTATGTACGGCCTCACACGTGTGGTAAGTACACATGAAGCCCACAAAAATATTTGGTACAAATATAATGATTCTATCTATCTATTCAAACTCGCTACCTCAAGATTAGCTAGTTTCCAAAAAACCTGCTAGTTTGGGTGTATGAGTAAGATATAGCATCAAACTGAAAAATATAGCTCCAAAACTGGTACTGTACGTCCTCACACGTGTGAAGAGTAACCCTGCATCCCACAACCAAGTTTGATGCACAAATATCAAGGCTAACTAACTCTTCAAACTCGCCCACTCAAGATTAGTGAGTTTTCTCAAAAAACTTGCCAATCTGGGTGTTGTTTAGATCAATGCTTTAATCTCTTGTACTTGGCTCTGATACCATGTGAAATTTCAGAGAAATAAAGACCAAGAATGGATCTAGATCAGATCCTCAAGAGGTGTTGGAAGCTAGATTACATGGTCTACTAATCAACCAATGATTAGATCTAGAATTAGATCAATTTCCCATCAAAAATCTAGCAAGAACAACAAGCAAATGATTAAACTTGAGACCTACTGCCTTCACACGTGTGAAGAACAGTACCTGTACGGAATTACAGCAGAGAGTGAAGTACACAAGTGTTAGAAAGCAATAGAACCATAAAATCACAACACAAATATGAGAATACTCAAGATATGCCTCCAAAACCAAGATCTTGCCTCATTGATTTCTCAAAGTGGATCCATCATGGATTAAATACAAAAATCATCATACTCTCTCTCTAAGACACTTCCAGCACGTGTGAGACAGGTCATAGTGCTTATCCATATCCACTTTGGCTAAGATTCCATTAATTTGCCACATCATCATTGGTGGCTAGTGTTGACCTTCTAGATTCCTACAAATTAGGAGATAGGTCCTACAATCTAGGAGATTTGACTTTTGACATGTATGAAATCTATATACAATGGATCTGAACTTTCTATATGATATTTCACACGTGGGAGACCACTCCTACCCATGTGATATAGCATTTTCTACCACTAGAATGGTGCCAAGTGTCATAATACTACTAAACTAGTTTTTGGCCAATTTAGCCACTAGTTTCCAATTTAAATGATATGTACAACATTTATGATCTATCTAAATGACTTAGGCATAGATTTCACACGTGGGAACAGGCTCCACACATGTCTAATGATGATAGGTACAAGTCATTATGGTATTTACAAGATTTAACCAAGTTAGCTTTTGCCAATTTTAACATTACATAGATAGTTAGCACATGCTAAAGCTTCCCCCCAAAAAGACTTAGCAAGATTAGCATGTAGTCTCATTGCCTTGGCACATTTACAAAGGGTTCTATTCTTCCTCTCGGCCACTCCATTCTGTTGTGGAGTCCTAGGACTAGACATCTCCCTCTTAATCCCATGTGCTATACAAAAGTCTTTGAACCTATTTGAGGTGTATTCCCCTCCATTATCAGATCTTAAGCATTTGATCTTTGTATTGAATTGGTTTTCCATTTCATTCTTGAACTTGACAAATGCAGCAAACACTTCATCCTTACTTTTAAGAAGATAGATCCAAGTATACCTACTAAAGTCATCAATGAAAGTTGCATACATCTTTGCCCCACCATTGCTAGTTGTACTAGAAGAATGAATATCAGAATGCACAAGTTGAAAAGCTTCTTTAGATCTAGAAGTAGATCTAGAATAAGCAAGTCTATGAGATTTGGACAAGGCACAATGTTCACAAACACTATTGTTTGCAAAAAGACTTTTAGGGAGACCAAGAACAAGCTCTTTCTTTGCCATTACCTCCAAAGATTTGAAGTTGAGATGGCCCAACCTCTTGTGCCAAACTTCTTGGTTTGTCAATTGCTCCCTAGCCATACATCCTTCATGATTAGAGATCACACATGCATCAAGCTTGAAAAGTTTACCATGCCTCCTACCTTGAGCAATCAAGGATCCACATTTACTTATCAAACATGCATCTCCAATGAACTCCACATCAAGTCCTTTGTCAATCATTTGACTTACACTAAGCAAATTCTTAGTGATTGAAGGAATGTACAAAACATTTTCAAGATTTGCTTTCCTATTTGTTGAAAGGGAAATAGGAATAGTGCCTATGCCTTTGATGTCACATTGACCATCATTTGCAGTGTAGATGATGTTACCTTCTCCCTCATAAGACAATAAGGATGTAAAGTATTCCTTATGTCTTGTCATGTGAGATGAGGCTCCACTATCAATCCACCAAGGATCATTATCATCTATGTTGGCTAACAAACTTGAAGTCATAACAAGTGATTCACATGTGTTATGTTCTTCCTCATCTATTGTAAGATTTCCTTGCCTCTCTCCTTGCTCTCTTTTCTTCTTATAACATTCATTTGCAAAATGACCTTTTATCCCACAATAAAAGCACTTGAACTTTGACTTATTGTTCTTAGTAGAAGAGGAAGAGGAAGAGTGATCATCATGATCAAAGTTACCACCTTTGGACCATTTCCCTTTGCCTTTACCTTTGCCCTTGAATTTGCCTTTTGTGAAGAAAGCCTCTTCACCTCCACCTTGCAAGGATGCACCATCAAGCTTTGATTGCAACCTATGTTCTTCAGCCAATAAGATTTCTTGCAAGTCAACCACACTTGGCAAGACTCTTTGAATGGCAAAACTTTGCACAAGGTTAGCATGTTCATTTAGCAAACCATTCAACATAACTTGGACTATTTCACCATCTTTTATGTTCTCATCAATGCATGCTAAATCATCACTTAGGGACTTAACTCTCAAGATAAATGCATGAGCACTTTCACCCTCTCTTTGCCTACTAGAAAATATTTGTCTCCTTAGGGTCAATACCCTAGATGTGGACTTTGATTCAAAGAGCTTCTTTAAGGCATTCCATGCCTCACTTGCACTTTGACACTTTCCAACTTCCTTGAGAAGTTCATTTGTAACATTCATTTTAATGATATGAAGAGCCCTTTTGGCCTTCTTATCAAACCTTTGTTGCTCTTGAAGTGTGAGAGGTCTCTCTTCAATTTCTGCAACTATGTCCATGAGTTCATTCAACTCAAGTAAGGACTCCATCCTCACTTTCCAAGTAGAGTAGTTTGATGAACTCAACCTTTCACTAGACTCTAGCATGATCCCACCATTGGAAGCCATGATTCTAATGTTTCTTCAACTTTTAGGTTCTGTCCTAAAGCACTTAGCACTCACTTTTCTCTCAACAAATGATAGATAAAGAGATCTATGAAGATTTAGGACCCTAAAACACTTCTATCTTGAACCTAGATGGTTTCCAAGCATAGAAAGGAAGATTGAAACACATGCAACACTTTGCACACACTAAGAATGGATTACAAAATCAAACCAACCTGAACACACTCTTGCTTAAGCTCTCAAACTTTCCAGCAAGTGACCAAATCAAGTTATGGTGTGAAGAGTTACTTGCATTCTTAGAAAATACCCAAAACTAGGATGCCAAGATTACCTAGTAATGAACAAACTTGATCAACATATGATCAACACACTAAGATATTGATTCAACCTGTAAAACCACATGTAAACCACACTTCTAAAAGTTTATAAACTCCAGCAAGTGATAAATACAAGATTTAGAGGTGAATGAATGAGCACACTTAGTGAATCACAAGACTAGCTTCACTATCTTGTCAAATCTTGGTGTTTAGATGTAGATCTAAGATCACTTCACATGAGAATGTTCCTCAACCTGTTAAGAACCTGAAAACACACTTGCATAATGGTTAACACCTTCCAGCAAATGCTCCAATCAAATTACATAAGGAGAGTTACTTACATGCTCAACAAAGTACACCAAAATTTATGCCAAAATTGATGACAATCTTTACAATATGCTCTTCACAATGGAGCTTACAATATGTTCACCCAAAAAAGGGGATCTTTCATCCAAATGGGAGCTTTGCTCAGCCTTTAGGAGAATTACAACTCACTCAAAAGAGCATTTGTCATCCACTTAAGGAGAAGTTTCATCCACTTAAGGAGAGTGTTCATCCAAGAATGGAGATTGTCAACAATAGGATTGAAAAGAACATTGTTAGTATTGAATATGCACAAGCCTCACAATCACAAATGATTAGGTGTTATGATCTGATCCAAAATAGTTTCTTTTCAGCCTCTGATCTTCAATAGACCTGAAATATGCTTTTGATCCACAAGTTCAACTCACAAAACAAAGGTTAGTAAGATTTGATCAACAAAGCAATGCAAAATCATGCTAGAACTTGATCAAACATCCAAATATCACCAAAAATGGAATACTTACTGTAAATAGAAGCCAACCAGCTCTGATACCATGTGAAAAATACAGATCCTAAGTGGATCTAAACTCCAAGATCATTGGCTTGAATGCTTGCACTCCAAACTACATAAGCTAGGAATTGGCAACACATTCTATGCTACCTAGAATGCAAAGAACTTGATCAAAAAGCATTTATCACAAATGGAAACTTCCATAAACATCAAGTGCGGCCCAAAATAGCATTATACAGTCCATAATACATCAGCCTACCACTTTTGGAAAGCACCTAAGATCATACACAATAGCTTGAAGACAATACACACAACAATGCTCTCAATGGAGGAAGAAACAATGACAATGATCTATTGATCTCAATGAAGCATACAAAAGGTTTCTCCAACCTGTTCTCCACGAATTTCAGCCTAATATAGGTGAGAGAGATGACTCTCTCTCCTCTCTCTAGAACTTAGGACCCAATTTTAGGACACCAGTAACCTAAAATAGCCAATTTTGGCCTATATGTCCAAATAACATGATTTTAGTGTCATTTAGAAGGTCCCGAAGTTTGAGACTTCTTCAACATGAAATATATACTAGAATAAAAGTATCTAGGTCTCTTTCACACGTGTGAAAGGTTAGATCCAAAACTATGTACAAAAATTGCCAATTTAGGCCTCAAACTAGCTAGGAAATGTTGACAATTTTCACACTTATTAGCCTAAGTCCTAATGTTGGACTCACGCACACAAGATGCCAATTGGTCGCCTGTTTCTAATACTTCCGACTCTCTACTTCAGTTACGTAGTGAATGGGCTTATTGCGGAAGCCTCTTGCCATATTCTGAAATATTCCATGTCGTACCCAGAATCGGACAACAAACTCCTTACAATTCGATCAGACGACGGTCGAACGCTATCTTTCTGCACTACTAAATGAAATTTTGAAATGAACTTCGTTTTCAAACTGAACATCAATAATTTCACATATTGTTTATCCTCTTCGGTGACTGTACTCAAGTTATATAATTTGTTTGAGTATGCAACTATTTCTAACGGTCTTTAACGCATGAGCTGTGATTCTATTCAGCATTTTCTGTCATGTTGTTGACGTCGAGATCATTCTTGTTGATAGTCATTAGCAGCCCACATCGGGGAGTCAATCGATAACATCGCTTGAGTGTCGAGCCACAGCTTCGACAATTACCTTGCGTTGCTGCTGCCATCGACTTGTTCCACATTATCTCTTTTTTTTTCTCTCCCAACAACAATACCCTAATTTTGTTTCATTTTCACAACCTATGCACACCAAATTCTATGATACTTTATGATATTGGATTGAAGTCACATTCTTATCTTTTTAAGATTTGTAATACTACTAATAATGAGATGTGTCACATAGCAATTTTAAAGGACACTATCACATTCTTCATACACTATCGTGTTAGCATGTTTAATAGTTTGATGATTTGATCAATTTTTGCTCTCCTTGCACTTGATGCATTAACTTTCAATCTACTACAATGTTTTTTTATTTTGTGACCATATTATTATTATCATACTTACATCTTACTAATTCTCCATCTTGTCATTTATTTGAGTATTTGTCTAATTATTTTTTACTTTGTTTTTAATATTATTGCCACTTGTCCACTTTTAAGCTATTCTACCCTTATTCACTTATATATGATGCACACACGATCATTAAATACCATATCTTCAAAGTGAGGAAGAAAAATCGAAATCAAGCATCCAAGTCTTGACAATTTCTGTTTGCACTACCATTTTGCTCTTTCATATTTAGCACATTGTTTGCTATTTTACCCTCGACGTTGCAAATGAACCTAAATAGTCACTTTTCTATCAAAAAAATGACATCTTCTTATATTGAAAAACAATTGTTTTTTCATTGTAAATTTCATGCAAAACCAACTTACAATTTGTTCAAAGGACTATAGCTACTGTCTAAAATCGATTCTCAATATTGGTCCCTCAAAAAACATAAAAAGTGTATGGAATTCATCAAAAATTTGCAACCAAAGGTTGATATAACAAAACTGATTACTAAAAGTGCAAACCGATGAAGCCCCAATCCCTTACACCTGAGTATGATGACTCCCCCCAACTCCCGACTCTAGGTTAGATGTAAAAGATTGTTCATATTGGATTAGAACATGACTGAGAAAAATTCACAAGGGTATTAATTAGCTAAGAAAGATAAGAAGATTGTAGAACGATATATCATTTGAAAAGGATTGTTATTTCAAAATGAAAAAAATTGTGCTAGGGAATGATGCTTTGGAAAAAAAAAATGTTTTATGAATGTCATGACACGCCATGTGTGGATCATCTGGGTATACATAGGTGACTTGGTTAGAGGAGAGTTTTATTGGCCAAAACTAAGCCATTTGTTAGGTCTTATGTGTTAACTAGCTAAAGCTAAATGCTTTACCTATTGATTTATTGCATTCCTTAGATATCTTTGATAACAGATGGAAGAGCATATCTATGGATTTTCTAGTTGGATATCCCATGACCCAATGACAAAATGATTCTATTTGGGTGGTGATGTATAGATTAACTAAGTTAACTACATTTGACACCTTTTCTTTTTTTAATTAACTATAGCCTTTGTCAAATTATAAAGAGGTGTTGCCTCTTTAGTATAATCCTCAATGAAACTCTATTCAAGTTATGCCAACTACAAAGGTTTTAGATTTAGCCTAGATCCTTGTTGAAAATTTTATTCAAGCCATATGTGATATTGTTGATGATAGAGATATAAAGTTCACAGGTTAATTCTGGTTTGCAGTTTTTTTATAAACTTGAAACTCTCCTTAGTTTTAGTCTTGTTGATCATCATGAATAAGATGGACAGACAGAAAAGATTAATATAGACGATAAAAGATATGTTGAAGACATGTGTTTCTCACATGCAATCACAATGGGAAGATCACCTCTCTTCATGGAAATTTTTTCAATAATAGTAGAAAACATTTTGCTACAAGCTATAGTCTGTTTATGCTTATGTACGATTTCAGTCTAGAACTTTGATTAATTTGGAAATGAAGTCTGTTAAGATTTAGACAGCTGTGAATTTCGTACATTAAATGCAAGTAAATAGCTCATGAGAGTATTTGTAGTGCTCAAGACATGGGTAAGCACTATGCTATTTTTAAGAGGTGTCCCGGAGATTCCAAAATATTATAGGAATATGCAGATGTTGTAGAAGAAATATTTATTGTCTATGAGGTATTGTGGGCCATTTCAAATTATGAACTCGACCTTCAAGCCAAATCCACTACTCACTTAATATTTCATGCAAGTTAATTAATATTAAATTTACATGAAGGTGATACACTTGGACTTGAAAAAGATCTAATCCAACAACATACAACCAAATCTTTGAGTCCAAAAGCACCTTTCTATTGTTTAGTCAAAGATGTCACACATTCTCTTTCTCCAATGTGAGATGGAATGCCACTACCACAAAAAATTTATAGATAGCTTATGAGGACTTATAGACAAAGTACACATTTCTTGCTACATGTGCATGCCTAGTTACCATAATGCCTACAAACATACATTTGATATTCCAACTGAGAAATAAGTATGACCAAATATTCAAGGCAATTGATACTTTTAGACTTCCCTCAAGTAAAGAGAACTCGTTCCTAGTAGAAGGCCCAAACTGTAGCCTAAACTTGCAAGCACTAGAAATAATAGTATTATTGAGTCCCTCACCTGATCAAGACATAGTAGGGTCTTCTCATATTCAACCGAAATCATCCCCTAGTCCTCCACCAATCAAGAATAAGCTATCCTTGTTATGTACCTACCCAGGAGCAGAAGCTTGGAGATTTTTTGTCACATTCTTTTGGATCATTGGATTTTTCCAAAAATTACGTGAATTTCATATGAAGTTGAATAAATGAAAACTTTATTTCTAATTAGTCTATAGAAGATGTATACGAAAAACTATATATCTCAAAAAAGGCATTGACATTATTGATGCAAAGGTCAAAAAACCTCAATGTCAAAAAGGTAATTTGTATTAAAAAAGGCATTGACATCATTTTTGTACATTGTGAGTTTATTTATTTATTTAAGTTGAATACAAATCAAAACTTGCATTGAATGTTAAATTGACATCTACAAACCGGTTCCAACCTTCTAACAAATGGATGATTTCACTTGTTCCTAGTAATACATCAAGAATGGTAAGGCCTTTATGGAGTGGTACATAAATCTTACTTACTCTCCAATAATATGACAAGTAAAACTTTCATGTTATTTTATTTTATCAACCTAACTTTTAATCTTTAGTAGCATAACTTAACCTTGTAATTAGTCAATTAACTTGTGGATTTCATCAATATAGTTTTCTTGTTTGGAGTTCACCCAAATCACATTTTGAAATTGGCAAGTGATACTAAGGATTCTTATCACTGACATAGAACTAGTGCCCACTTCCTCAAGATATGTAGAAATTGTTGGGTGTTGAGTAATAAATAAATTATCAATCAATCAACACATAAGATTATGTAGACAAAAAGTACATAAAAGATAAGCCTATTCTAAAGACCAAATCTTCTTTGCATTGAAACATTATAGATAATAAAAATATAAAAAAAAACTAATAATAAAGTTCATTGGAAATTTTACCAATCTCGAAAAATATTTCACATATACGTACCAATCTCTCATGCACTTGAAAATATAAGTTTTGAGACAAAAACAAATCACAATAATGTAAGCTATTATCATTATGAGTTAACATACAATCCTCCTCAACTTCTACTCTTATAATAACTACGTCATTTTGTTAACCTAGATTTCTATTTGTTCTCAATGGTTGAATGTAAAATCCTAATCTAATGCCTTTCATTCATTGTTAAATGTACTCTATCTTCTATGATAGAATATCACAAAAAACCTTTGTTTTTCTATATGATTATTAGTTATGCACTTTTCATCAATTTCCATATCTGGCCAATCATCTGGGAGTTTAATAACATAGCATCAATAAAATCTCTAGAAAAAACCGTCGTCATCGTTTTCGAACATTAAATTTAGTAAGAAAAATTACAAATATTTCAAAAGGTAAAAACTAGTGTAGTCTATTGATTTTTGAACCTTTGGTGCACTTCATATAATTCTAAAGGTCCATTAAAAAAAACTTAGGATTGAAAGCTTGGAAATGTATGAAAGAGATGTGATTCATCTTCTTAGATCTTGTGAAAAATGTCAAAGCTACTCTCTACATTAAGAGAGTCTTGCATTTTGTTTTTATCTTGTATGGCACTTCGCAGGCGACAAGTAGAATCTAAGTAAGATGAATTCCAGCCCTTGAGATGACAAAAGAACATGTCAATGACTAGAGTCTTGATAACCTTGCATCATCTAATTCCTTTTTGAAGTCGATTAGAATCTTACTCCAAATTTGAGGAAAAGAAAGAGAGGAACCATCATAACCAAATGCTAGGTGGATTTCATATTATTTGAGATTTCATGGATCAAGGTTTTGAAAAAAAATGTTGACTTTAAAATCCTCCTACTTAGATATTCTCAATGAAATTCTATAGAATTAATCTTCGTGGTAGTCAATCTGAGCATAATTCCACTTCAAAAATCAACAGTTCTAGTATATGAGTCTCAACAAAATAATTTTTGATTAGATTTCAACGACAAATATATGCATAAATTGTTTGAAAAATAACAAGAATAATCGAAGAATTATGTGCATGTTTTGGTTGTAGGGTGGTTGTGATAGAATAAAAGGATCTCATGTTCAAATCATGTTAACTATAACAACAAAGATAGGCTAGTTGGTCAAGATTCCATGGTTATCATGTAGGCTTGATATTTGGGGTAATTTAGCTCCATCATTGATCGAGAAGTAAGGAACTATCTAGACTACAATATCGAGTTGATGCATCCAAATGGCAATAAGTTGATGGGAATGAAGTCAACAACAGCTAGGTAGATTGATACTAGTATTTTACCTTCGCAAGACGATGATTGGTTTTCCAAATCAATCCAAAATGGGCTAGAGGCACCCGTAGGTTCTATATCGTAGACAAATCACACCAAAAAACTTTCACATGGGGGCTTTATGATTAGAGTCTTGTGAATTGAGTTGATACCATGCAATGTTCAAGAAAGTTGACAAAGTATGGGAAATGCAACTGGCATCTTTCTTTGAAAATTGATCTCGTAGAAGAAGTTTACTTATAGAAAAATGACAATCTTTTTCTAAATGCATAAAAAAAAATTGTTTGTCTTCTTCATATGCAAGAAATGTGCAATGAAGTACATAAATCCTTATAAAGCTTAGGTTATAAAGGTTTATTGAGCTAATAAAATAATATATTAGTCTAATTTCTAATATTTTTTAGATATGCAATTTGAGATGCATAACGCAAGAATTTTAAAAAAACCGTCAACTCCTAGAAAATTGCAAGAAATTGAAGGGAAAACCTAAAGAGGTTTATGGAACACTGATATACCAAGTTCATTTGAATACTCGTAAATTATTGGTCATAACTCATACTTCATAAACCTGACTACTTATTGGAGGACTAAAATGACATCACGTTCTTTTAAGGACAATGGCAGGTGGGCACGACACTTCTTGGGTTCTAGACCCTTAGGATTGTGTTCGAGAAAGTTGGCATCTCTTGAAAATGGAACCCACATCTTTCTTTGAAAATTGATTTCATAAAAAAGTCACAGGAAGTTGACTTTGCAAAAACCGACAACTTTTTGTAAATGCAGGAAATTTTAGGAAAGTAGGTAGATCCTTATAAAAGTTGTGGGTTACACAACTTTATTGGGTCAATAAAATAAATTTTTAATGTACATATATAATGTTTTGCTGGCAAAAAAATTGAGATGTAGGATCTATAAGGCAAAAAATTTCAAAAACTGACAACTTCAAAAAAATGCAAGAAATTAGAGAGAAACACGAACAATGCCTTGGGGGCCGGGGCTTCCTTGGGCACCCTCCAAACTTCAAAGTATAGCAATTTTAGTAGTCACTTTGGGGTCAATCAGGATAAGACGCGTCAGAGGATAGGGGCACAGGGGCCAGGCCCCAGGGCACGCGGTACATCCAATAAACTTATTCTAAAAATCTGGCCATCATAATTCCAGCAAATATTTGAGAAAAAAAATAATCTCATTATTAGTTGAATAAAGTATGACTATTTCTTTATATATTCTAGGATTTTATGGCAGACTTTTTTTATTTACTTTTAACTTTTAACTCTGCCTCTGCGACTCCAGTCTCCGAGCTTACGAATTTCAACGGTCATTTACCGCCCAAAATAGCGGGAGCTGGCCTCCGTGCGGTGGCCATTTGACATACGAGATGGGTAATTGGCATTTTGGCAACTGTAATTTACAGCATATCACTTCCATAAAAAAAATAATATGGGAAATTTAATGCTAGGAATAGGCTTCTAACTATATGTATATTTATGATTTTATATCTAAATGGCCTGATTGCAGCAGTGACAGTATATTCCGAGGTTTTAATAATAATTATACGTGCATATATATTAAATGCGGTTTCAGTATGTACTGGTATATATCTTGATACGGATACGGATACGGCCACCAGACGAGCCGTCTGTCTGCCAGAAGAAAGACTGCCGGCAGCAGCCGGCCGTGAATTCCTCACGACGTTTCCCGTATCAACCCCCTTTCGGCACAGAATATGGTTGGTGCTCCGCTATCAGCAAGAGACAGGTGTCCCATTGTCTTCCTCTGTCGTCTCTTCTCTTGTGCGATAATAATATTATCATCGAACGATCGAGTCGCTTCAGGGAGGAAGAAGAGGAGGCGAGGGAGGAGGAGGAGGAGAGATGGCGGTAGTGAAATCTCCAATGAAGCAGCCTCGGAGTGTGCCATCGAAGAAGGGAGTTGCTCACCGTGCTCGATCCTCTGCTCTGCGCAAGCATCCCCAGGCCGTGGACACAGACAGCGGCTGGTGCTGCATTGCCCGGCCTAGAGCAATCTCTCCTCCCCCCGCGTCGGCCAGAAGAACTCTTCTACATTTGTCCTGTGGTGGGGAGGATCACCGTGCGGCGAGGCTGAATGAGGAGGTTTCGAAGGAAAAGGATGGGCGAGGAAAGGAGCGCAGGAAGGGAAGGCGTGCTTCTGAGGATGTTCTTAAGCCTGGTGAACTGGCGGCTTTGATCAAGCAAGGCTTCATTGGAAGTGTTGCTGTTGAGAAAGGTGGAGGCGCTGGTTCACCCTTCCGCCTCAGGCTGTCTCCCGGAAAGGTTTCACCGCTTGTGGAACAAACAGCTGGATCTGCAATTACAGTTTCTTCTCACGTAAAATTACTTGGTAGTGTGCAGAATGTTGGAATAGCATCGCCCCCCTCTCAGGTGAATGCTAAATCTTCGCCTACAGCAACAGAAAAGACAAGAAGTTCTTCAACGCTGCAAGATATGATGGTCCAGGAGCATCAGATACAACCAAAGCCCAGCTCCCAATCTCTTCCTCCGTCATCTCAAGCCATTCTTCCTATTTCAAACCTGCAGCTTCAACAATCTTCTCAACAGAAGGTGAACGTCATGCTCATTGATACCGTCTCTGGTAGCCAGTTCAACGATTCAAGCTCTAGCGACGTTAGAGTGACATTGAGTAGCAAAGGTGGCGGTCGTGTAACCGTGAACGTTCACAAGCACGTACTTTGTGCCCAGAGCAAGTATTTTGCGGCCAGGCTTTCAGAAAGGGCGTCCATACAACGTGTATCACAGCACGTGATTGACATTTCTGACTGTGAAGATGTGGAGGTCTATTTACAAACCTTGAGGCTCATGTATTTGAAGGACATGAAACGTGCGCTGATGAAGGAAACCGTCTCCAGAGTTCTGGGCATCTTGAAGGTGTGAGGAATATATTCATTTGACTTTGAGATTTTGCTATTCACATTCTTTTCATACCTGGTTGCATCAGCTACCATCTCTTCTAGCAGAACTTGAATGTAGAGGTCTGAACGCGATCGAACTGTTGATCCTTTATAGTAGAGATTAGCGCTAGTTTTTTTTCTATCAAGTAGGAGCTACATGCTCATGGCCAAAGTACACTTCCTTCCGTCTTGCATGTGTAAAGTATTATGTTTCTCGATTTGTGCTATATGTTTTCAAGTTTCCTTCAAGCCTGAGCTTTCTGCTAAACAAAAGTACCGTGGTCTGTCTAGAAGACATCTTCATACTTGGAAATAATCACAGATACTTGAATGCTGTTGATATGATTGGCAGCTGCACGGCAAATGTATGTCAAGTCACGTTATGTAGTATATTTGATATATTTCCATGTTCTCTATCTGATGGAATGATATTTAACGAGCAAACTGGTCATGTGGCTCTATCGTTTTGGGCTCTACGGGCTTTGGCTTAGTTTCTTACTTCCGCGTGTCGTTTGTGAGGAAAGCTTTGCTGAAAGAATGTAAATGTAAGGAGCCTCTTGTACAACATAGTTGAAGTCTTTAGAGGTGCAAATCTTTTGCATACGTAGGTAACAGAGTTAATGCGTTTTATAAGTTTTAGCTTATTACTCTTGGCCTCTTAGATCTACGTCCAAACTTAATACGTGCTGTCAGCATCCGTGGTATGTACCGTACCCTCAGATGGCAATCGTGTCTGAGGATGTCCACTCAAGCATAGCTTGACGTTAAGCGCATGTTGAACAAGCACAAACCACTTATGCATGGTGTTGGCGACGAGGCTTGCAGTTTTGATGACAACATATCGACTCCGTTTTATCTCAAAACGATGGACTGGTTTGTGCTTCTGTAACGTTAAAAAAGAGTCGACTTGCTTTGGGCCAAGAAGATAGTGTCGCTTTAGCATTTGAAGGGTGACGAGGCTATCGTTTCTGAAGTATCGACTTGTCGAGAAAGCCAGCTCTTATGATATTCGGGTCACACACTTTGGTTTTTATTCCTTCCTAAGTCCATCTAGTTTCGTTGGCTTCTATTTAGGTAGTACAGATCGGGTAACAATCTTGTAGCACTCTAAACTAGCTCATCTACGAGCACAACTCTCATCTGATTATCTGCTACTTCTGCTTTAAATGTTGTAATAACTTGACAGCATAGTTTTGGAAAGTGTTTCCCATTCGGGAAACAAGGAAACCCCCCGTGGAAATGGGAAATGAGTAACTAGAAACAGGATATGGAAAGGAGACGCCATGTTATCACATCGTGGTGAAAATTTTAAGTTGCAACAATTTATCTAAACATTACAATTGTAGTGAATTTGATGCATTTCGTACTTGTAAGAATCGCATGCAAATTATATGTCAAATCATGCCCAGGTAGAAAAGTTCATTTCCCCACTAGGAGGCCTCTTTCCCTCTTACAAAAGTTTCAAGGTGATTGTGTTTTAGAAAATGACTTTTTTGAATTAGGGAAACACAATTCCCCCCCAACTAGGGAAATTGCTGTTTCCCAAAGAGTTTCCCACCCACATCACATTCCCATGATGGGGAAACGTGGACAGTTACAAATTTATGGGGAAATGGCATTTCCCAAAACTATGCTATGCTTTGAGAGTCAGATATAATTGCCTAAATCTATTGCTGTTCTTTTGTTTTCCGATCTCTAATGCTTGATATCGTATGTCAGTGCCAGTTATCCACTTAGACTGATGGCTGCGGTCTACAAATTTTCATTGTATATGCTTCTACTGTTGCTAGCTAGCTTTATATGTGCCTTATTTTTTCCAAAAAAGAACAACTATTGGACAAAAGTTTATTATGCTACTACTAGTTCATGTGCTTGAACAACTTTTCTGGCGTCATTGGCATGGTTCATTGCCAGTCTACCTGCGTCTCTAAAGTTATTCATGTAACCATGTCAAGATATCTCTAAGCTAGCTCCTGACGCAGAAAACTCAGTTGCCATAACTCTGCATTCCCTTGAATGGAAAACCTTGTTTTTATTTCCCAGCCGCTGTACTTGTTTTCTCCTTGATTGACAGACCATGTTTTCTCTATATACTTGTCTGCTTTCTTAGGCAATTAAAATGAATCAAGAGCCCAGTGAGATATGTGAGTATAAATTTCTAATTCTGGATGAGTAATATGGTGCCTGCATTTTCCTTCAAGAAATGGTTTTCTAAAAAGCTCTTATGTGGATACACATTGTATGAGTAGAAGGATCAGAAGCTATTCAATACACCATAGACTTAAGGTAGAATGTAGTGAGATAAGTCAGAGAAAAATATGCTGCCATTGCCTGTACTGGAGTTCTTCATCTAGCTAGTAGAACTGCAGTTGTCTAAAAGGGCGTTATTGAATTTTTCAGGTTTCAGCATCAATAGTATTTGATGCTGGTGTTTTATCATGTTTAGAATACCTGGAGGCAGTACCCTGGGCAGAAGATGAAGAAGAGCAGATAACAACACTTGTTGCGCAGTTACAACTAGATGGCTGTGGAGCTACTGAAGTTTTAACAAGACTTTCCACCACAGATATGAATTGTACACAAGATATCCTCATGGGACTTCTTGATTCAGTCACGAAAGGCACAGACGACAAGGCACGACGAGAGATGAAGGGCCTAATATCAAGAATGTTGCGAGAAAATGCAGCAAAGAAGGACTACATGGATGACAGCAAAGAGACATTGTATAGTGCGTGTGCCAGCAGTATCGACTTGCTTAAGCAGCTATTTAAACAAATTATAAACATCGATGTTGGAAAGACAGGTAGCTCAGAAGACAAGGGGTCTATGGCAGCTCAAATTTCTCGTCAGGCGGACAACTTGCACTGGCTAGGTGAGATAATGATTGATCAACAGATAGCAAATGATTTTGTAAGAATGTGGGCAAACCAAAGAGAATTAGCTGCTCTGCATAAACAAGTTCCAGTTATCTATAGATATGAAATCAGTCGAGTTACAGCAAGACTCTGTATAGGCATTGGAAAAGGCCAGGTGCTGTCGCCAAAAGATGTGAGGTTTTCACTGCTTCAAACGTGGTTTCAACCGCTTCTTGATGATTTTGGGTGGTTGCATAGATGCTGTAAAGGACTGGACAAGAAGTTAGTCGAGGAGGGCATAAGTCAGACCATATTGACACTTCCTCTTAAACAGCAACAGATTATTCTTCTAGGCTGGTTTGATCGGTTTTCTAGCCATGGCGATGATTGTCCAAATCTGCAAAAAGGTTTTGAGGTTTGGTGGAGGAGAACGTTTTTGCGACCTTTGGATTCCCCAAAACTTATTACTCTGTCAACCTAGTCCTCATTTTCAGCTTTTCATGGTTATCGTCAAAGTCCACTCATACATTCCCTCAAAAAATATCTTAAAGAGAAAATATGGATCTTGATATAGTGGTAGTACATACTCGAAACACAATAGAAGTATATGCCAGAGTGTCAATTAGACCATAACTGATTCCCATCATACCTTATGTCAACTGATGCCCTTAATATTTTTGACGATTACTACATACGTCTCTATAAAGTTTCATACGCCTCTCTCACTTGGGAAATCCTGTGGCGGCATTGGAAAGATGAGCTTTTCTTGTCGTCTTTGCATTATACTATGTAAATGTCTTTTTAGTGCAGAGTAGGTTTGTATAGCAAAAAGTATCAGTCAGGTACGATGGCAAGCTTGGAATTAGGAGACTATTGTGTCAGCAGAGGTTCAGAAAATTCTCGAAAAGTTCAGCTCTTAAGTGCACTCATAAAAAATCTGCATGGTTTCTCTTCCAAGCGCAGGACATATGAGATCCATGGCTGCCACCTGACGGAACTAATTTTCCATTCGCATGTAAAATTTTCATGTTGCGAAAGTTCAAATTAGTGATTCTTGCAATCCGGTTTAGTTGCTCTGCATCATATTTAGGTTTTAATTGTTCAATGATGACGTTTTATGGCAAGGCTCGTGTTATCTCTGAGAGAATGCTTGTATGCGAAGGGTGGTGATGTATCAATGTTCGCATTACTGCCTTACCGCTCTTGAAATAAATTAAGTGAATCCTTACGAGTCAATTGATTATAGATGTGACTTTGTTGATATTAATGTACATAAGCGGGCATAGAAATTCTTTTCGATTATGGATATGGATACACGGCGATTATGTTGCTATCCAAGGTTTAGTCTAATCCAATCACCTAGTGATTAGATTAAAACACTTTCTAAACCTCAATGATAGTAACTAAAGCAATGTTATTCTAAATTGAATCTGAGTTTTTAAGATCTCTATCTACCCGTGACTACTATGGACTGCTTATTATATCTTACATCATAACTTAATAGTGCAGCACCGAGGCTATATTATAAGATATTCAGAGCTGTAAAAAGTAATAGGTGATGCATTCATTTGAGGGCGTTCCACCAAGTGAGGCTCTCATGATCTACAGGGCTTACCTTGAGGGGAAAGGGGAATGCACGCACGAAAAGGAATGCATCACCTCCTTATAGAAATACTAATATTTTTATTCCTATATCTTACATTGAGTTCCCATGGTTTACCTTGAGTTGGTATGGCCTTCCTTCCAGTTACCATTGTCATGTTTTCTGACATTTGTCACCGTCGGTGAACGCTTTGCCCATAGCCACCATACCTTGTCAGCGCCTTCTTGTCAGTAATTTCTTGTCAACGTGTGAAAAATCTATGGTAAAAAAATTACTATGGTGAAAAAGATTTACAGTGAAAATTGCATTAGAAAATTTATGGTGAAACATTACTGCGGATATAACACCTGTGGTAAAGCATTATTGTGGCAAAAAAAAATATCCTGTGGTAAAATATAATGACTGAAAAGCCATGAGAGCATCTCCAGATTTGTGGGACTTTCTACAAACATGAGATGCAATCTACTACAGGAACAAACCCTAAATAACAAAAGAAAAATATTAGGAGTGCTTTATGGGGCAATGGTACTTAGCTCAAAGGATTTCTGGAATCTGAACATTCTGCATTGCAGTTCTCTGGCTAACTTGAATGGTATTACCAGTACTCTAAGAAGTACCCACTCTTATGGCCATTTCGTGCATGGAAGGAAGCTGAGGATGAAAAAGGTGGCACTTTAAAATAAATGAAAAGCAAAATTGCAAGCTGAGAAGCACTACAACTATGCACAAATTGAGAGGTTGAAGCTCAAGCAACTGCAAATATTATCTTCTTACAGTGTTCTGGAAACCCGAAGGGGTGTTCTTCCAATTTCCTACATTTTTTAGCTGTTACCTTTTTAGAGTTCTTGCCTTTTGAATCCTGCATCTCAAATTGCATCTTTAAGTTAATAAATTATTTTATTAACTCAACAAAGTTATGTAACTTCACTTTTATATGGATCTACTTACTGTATTACACACAAATTTATTACATACGAAACATTAAACAATAATTTTGTCAATCTTTTAAAAGTCAACTTTTGGTAAGTTTTTTTTAAGTCGATTTTCTAAATAGGATATGATTTCACTTCTGTACTTTGTTGGCTTTTTCAAACACAGCCTTGCTAATGTTACTCAACCATATATTTTGGGCATATGGGTATGGCAAACGTAACATAAGTATATGGCTGATGGGTCAAAGTGTCCTTGACTAAAGAGGTTGTATTCGGCAGATGAACGGTTGGTTGGCCATGATCAACTTGGCCATATTGTTCCACAGTGGATGTAGGGGAAGGGATAGCTCTACGGACACTAGGCAGGTGGAAGTCTAACGACAGATCGTCTGTCCGTGGGGCTCACACGTGCAAGAAGAGCCCTGAGCCCTGAGCCCTGCGGTCTCAGAGACTCAGACTCTCACACCCTCCACCAATTTCAAAATTCTGGCAGATTAGTATTCAAATTACGGAAGGTGCCAAGCATAATGTTCATTGTCATCTGTAGAGCACCTTCCATTGCATATTAAGACTAATGTAGAATCTGCTTGATAACCAGCAGATTAAAAATTGGGTCAAAGAGGCCGCAATCATCCATTACAATTACAATTAAATCATAAACATTGCTATGGGATATAATAAAAATGGTTGTCACGTGTCACTCTGACAATACTTCACATGGCAAGGCCTGATTGGTCAGGTCCAGATTGCTCACAAGTGTGTGTGCCCTGTCTTTTAGATATAAGGGCTATATCAATCTATATATAGGGTGTACAAAACCATGTTGTCACATGGCCTTTATCAAAGGTGTCTACATCATCCATCTATAGACAAACCTGAAATGCACATGGCAACCACTTGGCAGTTTGGATAGGTTAGACTTTTAGAATAATGCTGTTTCCTGTAACAAAAGTAAATTAGAAGAGAAATTTCCAAGAACGTCTATGGAGGAGATAACCATCATTACTCGAAGAAATAAAAATTTGTTAATAAAGCAGAGATTCCTTGAGAGCATGTCTTGTTCTTGACAAGGTTACTGTCAGCAGAATTGCATCTCTTGCCCTTAATTCCATAAATTACAACATGCAAAAGGATAGGGAATATATGAATATTAAGGAGAAGAGAACCAAAAGTGGTTTCAAGTTTGCACTAATGTCATGATCCAAATGTAAAAAACCTTATATCTAGAAAACAGAGATCTGTAGTACCGAAGACGACGTTACAGCATAGAACAGCAGGACATGTATGGCAAGAAAAACAAACATTAACAAACTAAGAGCTTCGTCCTTTTCCCGAGCCCCGTGGAGAGAAAAGCCCGTCAAGTCTCATGAGAATTCTCTATATGTAAAGACAGTTCTCAGATCTGAATTTGGATCATTTAAGTCTGTAGTTCTCATGAAGTTTGACAGAGGTTGAATATCCCCGAGGAAGGGACGTGGAGAAAGAGTGATTGTAGTTTATACTAGGTATGAAACAGTTTCCACATTTCTATTTAGTCATTCGTAAGGCAAGAGCAAAAATTGTGCAGCAAAAATTCTCTCATTTCTACACTGGTCTGCAGGATCGGAAAAAGGATTCTCACTATACGTGGAAGAGCTTGAATGAGGAGCCTTTGATGGAAGGTTTTGCAGCTTGTAGGTAGGACATGCTTTATGAATGAAAACCTCTTTATCCCAAACAGAGGAGTAGTCATCGAGTTGCCATTTACAGCCCATAACAATCAAACCAAGGTGTATTTTGCAAATATTACTACAAATGAATCATCTAACCACGTAGCCATTGATGCATGCAAGTTGTTCAAGTTAATAAATCGTGTATGCGACGCTAACATCGCATACATGTTGAAGACATCACATGCATTAATGAGTGCACATTCACATCCATGCACACACACATGCATCATTGCATGCATCACTCTAAAGTAGCATCACTTTAGAATTTAAGGCCTTGGGCCTCGGGATGAATCCTTCTTCCTTGATGACAGACAATGTTAATGTCATCAATTTGTGCTTCATGTTTATCGTCCTTGCTATTATGTTTGTGTCTGTCATTGTTACAACTGTCAAATTCCTGCAATTAATGTTATTACTAAATACACATGAAATTTTTTAGGAGTGCTTTACGGGTGGAGAGAGAGCCACGCAATACCAACCAAGGCAATGCACAACTAGATGACTCATCCAAGAGGTACCAACACCAAGGAAAGCTATCAAAGGCACTACTATGGCACTGAACTAACTTTCCAATAGGTACATTCATAAGAAACCAAGTGAGAAGATTCAAGAATCCCTCGTAGTGCATTTGGATGGGATATTCCATGCAAGAATTTTTGCCCTTAAAATCACAATATAGTTGTGAGCAAGACATCTTTTGCTCTAGGTCTCAAGTTGCAAATCATGTCAACTATATATGTAAACTATGAAAACAGGCATCATAAACAACTAAATACATGACAAGATTGATATGAATTGCTTGATATATATATATATATATATATATCTACTATCGAAGTGTGGTCGTCGATGACGGGCGGCCGGCCGATGGTGCCGATCGTGTGTGTGTGCGCGCGCACCGGGGCATGCACCTTTCATCATGAAACTTTTGGGGGGCCCTACCAAATGGATGCATAATATGCCATGCATCCTACTCCATGCATAAAAGATTCAATTCCACACTTTTGAACTAAAAGATGTTCATGTGGGAGGATGCACCCATGCACCATGGGTTCTCCTACCCCATGCATAGGCACAAATGTCACACACAAATAAAACATGACAAAATAATCCTCAAACGTATTTAGTTTTTAGCTTTATTCATCTTTTTCCCTGTGTGTGTGACGTTTTATGCGTAGCCATTGCCTTGGCGGTGGCTTGCGACCGTTGCCTTCGGTGAAACCGTTTGCAGGGCTTTGCGGTTGCCTTCAGTGCCTTCGTTGAACTCGTTTGCACTGCGTTTGCGGTTGTACTTTGAAGTTGCATCGTTGTAGAGTAGGTGTGAACCATAATGTTGGCTTGGCGGTTCGTAACGGTCGCAACATTTGTCGCAAGACGTAGCTTGCAGTTCCCTTCAGTTTTGATCTTCGTATAGTGACCACAAGGTTGGCTTCTGCGGTACCTTTCGGTAGATCGCAGCCATTGGCTTGGTGGTTCCTTGCAGTGGCTTGCGCTTCTGGTGCAAGCCTATGGTAGGCCTACATGGCTTGTTATGTGTCAGCTTTCGAGCCCACCTCTCTATCTCTCTCTCTTTCTCTCTATGGGTCCACTCAGGCCTACATGGCAGAGCTCGGTTGGCTTGCCGCACAAGCCTATGGTAAGCCTACATGGCTTTCCATGTCGCAAACCCCAAGCTTGCATGATACGTGTAAAGACCATATACCCCCTAAGATGAGGATGAGAGAACACAATAAGAGAGACTATGGATCCAAACCGCCCAACCAATCCTAGATCAAACCTGGATCTAGGCCCCAAGCCATGCTATGTGAAGCAAGAGGAGAAGAGAGAAACTGGTAACCTAAACCCAATGTGTCGACGGGAGAATCTCTACCTCATTATATAGAGAGTAGAGTCATGTGCATGAAACCATGCAACCCCCATGCAGGTCAACTATAAATAGATCACATCTCTTCATGCAGTCCTCCTGCCTATATCCGTCACACAGACATGCAATACTCCATATGTCTCAATTAGAGTGTCTGGGTCCTCTCAAGGTAATTAGTCACAAACAGGCCTCAACATGGAATTAAATCTTGGCGTGACCAATAATCTCGAACACTGGAGGGTCGGTCTACCATATTAGAACTATTCCAGGTCCTTAACCGAATATGGCCATAAATTCTTTCCTCCTTAAACTGCTTCTATCCTTTAGAAGCTTCTTGAGATAGGAAAAAATTACAGGAACAATTCCTTTAACTTAGAATATTAACCGAGGAAATCATTATTCTTAGTGACTTCCATATCAAACAAGTACTCAGAGATAAACCTATCTCCAATCGTTAATCTATGTTCTGGAGTACAACTCAAGTTTGAAAAGTACACTAAGCAATAAATTTCTCAACTAGGTTACACTCAACACAAGTTAGTAACATCACCTTCATGTAAAACACTTACATGAACCACTGAGTGAAATAACCCCTATCTTAGGAGATTAAAGTTAAAGAAAAGAAATAATAATTACAGTCTGAAATTATCCACAACCTCTGGCAGACAATTTATAAAAAGCATCCAAGTACAACTATCCTTAGAATCCAATTCTGAGATATGATAATTCATTCAACTAGAATCTCTAGGAGAATCATTAAGATATAGAATGATTAAAACTCAACTCCGAGTATCCCAAACACTCTTTTGAGTTAAACGCTCTTATTTCTAACACCAAATGCCAGAAAACAACATTCATTCATCTTAATAGACTTATCTGTCTCCTAGGATAACTAGAGATCCAACCAAATGGAAAAACCGTACTCAAGCATTTGCAGACCATAAACTGTAGCAGAATAACATCCACTGGATAAATAAAATAATGTCTGTGAGATCCATAGGTTCTCAATTAAAATACTAGAGTAGAGAGATTCAAAAACACTGATCTGAATTCTTACTCAAATAATAGATCAAGAATTAATCATCACACTCAAGAATCATCACCATTCCTTTGAATCCATTGACAATAATTAAGTATCTATTTATGATTCGTCAATCATAAATATTTAAATTCATATGATTCGTCAATCATAATTTTCTAGAATCCAAAACCATAATCATTTACAGGATACTGGAGTATAAGTCCAACATAACTCAGGAAAAGTAAGAATCATTCCAAAATCTTTCCATTAAGAAAATACAAGATTTAGGAATATTCTTCAAACATGATTTTTTAACTGAAGTGCAAGATTCCAAGTTCTATAAACCACTGGTAATTAAAGACTGAACGCCTACCAAAATGACAATCATCTTCAACTACAAAAACTTTAGATTACAATCTAGAGTCAAATCTAGATACCCAAAGTCCTGCTGAATATCGATTCAGTTATTATTCTCGGATTCATTATGATTCATTATCCAATTGAGCTCTCTGGGATACTATCATCAAAGAATTGAGTTTCATTTCTTAACTAAGGAATACTCTATCCAAGAATACTGTATATCCAATGCATATAATTATAACTGATAAATCTTGATGATTCACTAATTATGTGTCTTACAAGTAATATAAATAAAAAAAACATCAGTTTTCGATGAATCCACATCACACTGATCGTTTTACCAATTAACTTCATCTTGGAGTAATCAACTACTCAAGTTAATTGCCAATGATTTAGAAATCTCAAATGTCTAGGTGCAGATCTTAATTATACATGTATAACACCACATTTAGATCCTTATCCAAATCACTTTTTTTTTTATTAACCTATAAGTCTTTCTCAAAAAGATTCGTTAACTCTGCAAGTATCTGTTTCAACAATACTATATGTCTATGTTTACTGACTAGGTTAAGTGCAACAAATAACCATAGCAACCAGGAATACATAGTAGATCCATACAAGATTAAACGTGCACATATGAGAATAATCTCACTATGACCTAGTACATAACACTTATGTTCTATCTGGCAGATTCCTCCCGAATCTACATATGTTACTCTCATATTCCACTGAGAATCTTGTAAGTCAGCTACAAAAGAATTCTATTTCTCGTGAGTAAATAACATATCTGGGAAATCTCTGAAACTAGGAACACATCCTCTCTCAAGAGTTTTTTAACCCACTTACAACTTTGTACAAAATTTCTCTCATCAACCCCTCCCTAATCCTAGTATTCCAACTAAGATTAGGTTGATTTAAACACAGACATCCCAATGATCAAATTCGCTTCTATCCCACACAACCTAGGATTAGTGACTTCTGATTTTATTCAATACTACTTATAATGATTTCTAATTTTCATCCATCTCTAGTTCTAGATTGTTCCAATACAATCCCTAGAGAATTTCTCTCAAATCTGTGCAACCGATAGGTCCTTTAATAGAATCTTACTCATCACTTCACCTCTCCATTTAAAAGAAATTCCCAATTTCTTATAGAAGTTAGCTAGAGAGATGACAAATGAAAATATCAGAATCATGATAAGTCAATAATAAGTGCCTTCCAAATAGGATTCACTCTATTATACGCAGGACTTGTCTTCTAGATATTCTCAACATGAGTGACAGTAACTATCATCTATTTGAGATCTATTTATGCATAAGAGACAATCTAGGATCAAGAATTGAGAATACTAGTAAGCTAGAACATTCCAAATTCCAAGCCTTATCCAAGTAATGTCCATGCCGGAAGGATCATATGAATTTTGTCTGATGTCCAAATATGAGAAATTAAAAGAAGTAAGGGTTCTTTTCAATAGTGAGAAATAGTTTTAAGGTCTCTCTGACTTTGTAAATTATGAGATACCAATAATGGGTCTAGACTAAATCTCAAAATTTTCCAAAATACCCTTTAATCAACCACAACCAATGATCTAATTTTTCCCATATCGCGAATAGTTACTCAAACTTACCATTGGTACTCAGATCTTTACAGCCCTAGAATTCTCTTTCGGAAATTACTGATGTCCCATACCACCAGCTCTTCCTTCCAGACAATCCTTAACCGCCATATCTAATATTCTAGAGATCCAAAGAATCAATCTAGAATTCATCTACCAAGTATAGGCACATATCACTATAACCATACACTAGAGAATCCATAAATTTATTTCCAGATGGATAATAATCCACTACAAAAGGGTGATCCAACCATAAGGCTCTACACATGGATAACTATCACATTTTAAGTATTTCTGGTTAGTAAAAACTTTACCAAGAAAGCCATTTACTGTATTAACAACTTGAATGTGATCCATACATTCCTTATTCATCCATATTAAAATTTACGGTCATTCTCATGGTCATACCTGATATCAAACGGGAATTCAACTAAATGAAATCCATTAATCAATTTTACTATGAAATTACTCCATAACTAGTATTATGCAACTTTTCCACAGGGATTAACAAAAAATCCAAATTACATAACACAAAATCATTTACTAGCGCTGGTGTCCCCTTTTCTTCTTCCCTTAGATCTTTCGGTCCCCCAAAAAATTTGTCAGCTAAGGTGCAAAAAATTCCTTAGACACAGCAAATGATTAACCATTTTTCCTTTCCATGTCACTGGCTTTTAGCATTACTCCGTTAAAGTTTATTACTTAAGTTGTAAAAGATGAAATTACATGAATAGGAAATCCACCAGATTTCGACACTCTCTTACCGTACTCAACAAAACATTTTTGTTGAATAACGAATACTATTCATCACACGGGTGATTTCAAATTAATCACAACTTAAATTCACCTTTAATAAGTACTTTGCTAAAATTTCCACTTGTTTCACTTCTGAAATCAATAGAGACGTACAATCTTAATGTGGGTCTAAAACATTTTTGATAGAAAAGAAAAAATAAATGGATTAAAAATCCACAATTATAATTTACTCTCTAACTGGGAATAAATCCTTATTCCGGAGTATCCAATGACAAAATTGTACCAGGAAATTGAAAACCTCAACGGGTTACAATTTAATTACACTGGGAGTAATCTTACTCCAGAGTTAACCGTTAAAAGTATAGTACCTGGAAATCAAAATTCCCATTACCGGATACTTTCCTCGGAACCATTCTTTGAAAAACACAAATTTGCCGTTAATTCTAATTTAGATCTAAAATCATAAATTTACTGTTAGAATTAACAAACTTATGTCTTCATCTTCATTCTCCAACGGAGAAATCGGTAAATCATCCTCAAGGTCAAATTAGGTGGACTTCTCAAAAATCACCTTTCCGAATTTGACTACATTGATTCCGGGATAATTCCATCGAGGTCCCAAAAAATCCATGCAAAGCCAATAAGACCCACAAGCATGCAACTCTCAATGACACTCATTGCTAACATGCTACCACTGGTAGGCCAATCACCTTATATGCAGTCGGTTACCCTTAAGAAAGCACATGCATAAAAAAATTTAAGCAACTAGCCGTCCTTTCAAACCCGAAGGGTTTTCCTGGGCCGTAATCAACGAGTTAAAGGGAGGCCACACAAAAACGCAATAGCCGCCATCCCCACCATCGCTAGGGATAGAAGAAGGAGAGAGATAACTCTCACGTAGGATCACACACTACGTTCTTTCACAGCCTTTGTGAAGATCTCAATTTACTACAACAACCTCGTTGACAGCGGAATGAACCCATTACAGAGATGGGAAAGCAAGGACGGAACCATCAAAGCTTTTTAGCTTCAATTTGTGGCACCTCCACCTGCGGCCTACACTGGGAAACAGAGCTGTTTTCAAGCTGCAACCAAACTGATGCCATCTTTGGAAAAATGTTCCATCAACCTCACTATTCCGTGGCTAAGTTCAGAAGAAGCTGATTCGACCGTGGCGCTCTGATTTCTCCAATCAACCAGGGAGTTAGTCCGAGGCAGCCTTCCATGTGCAAAAACGCAGGTGTTACAGGGAAGAAACGATTGGCATGCAACCAATCCAGCTTGATTCTGACCAGATTCATTTCTCCAATGCTGTCTTCCAGACGCATTAACAAAATCTATTAACAGGCCACTCAAATGAAGGCAAGATTTTGGGAGAGGCTACAGATTCACTTAACATCCTTCTGCTCCCACTTGCAGAAAACAGAATTTCAGGGATTAAGAGAAGACAACCCACCAGAGTATTCAAGCATGAATAGGCCAACAGTTCCCCGATCCAGATTGTTCTTTCACTGGGTTTGCAACAACCAAGGACACTCTAGCAACCACCAAAGTTTCACATGTTCCACAAAACAATAAAAAGAGCTTTTTTTGTAGGGAACATTAACTCCAGGGAGATAGAGCTCTGACCAAACTCCGTCAACAATGACTGCTTATTGATAGAGAATTTTACTTGCAATTCCATTCTATGTTTGCAAACTGCAGGTTACACAGGAGAGTTAATGCAAAATAACCACAACCCTCAACATGCATCTTGTTAGATTCAAAATATCCATAGCTATAACCTGTTTACTTTCCAGGATAAATCAAAATCAATTTATCAATAAACATAGCTGAATCAAAGTGAATCCAACATCCTGAACATTGTGGACTTTTGCATGTCCACGAATCCTCCATTAACAAGCGAATCATTCCACATCCGATATGAATTCTCAAGCAACCAGGAAATAGGAAATGAATCAAACACCAATTATAAGCAATATTTACAAAAACCAAAACTAGTGGGAAAAGCACTCTACCACCACTTTCGGCAACATGCTTCATTCACGAATTAGTGAATCCAAAACGAGTTCCCCTTGAGAAAATCAGCACTCCATTTCGGGATGTTAATCCAAGTGCTTCCAGTTGAAATTCTGTTGGGATCTAGCGCAGTATGCAGATCACATCACACAATCACCATAGCCACTCCTCACAAGCTCTCAAAGATGACACAACAAAAGTTAAGTCCATTATGAAGAAACACTATACATATAGCAAAGCCCCAAACTGCATGGGCTCAACAGGTGTCACTAAACTGGCCTACCACCTGCCAAACTAGAGTTAGGCCCAATGTAGCCACATATACTGACAAACCCAAGACATGCCCCTGAGTATGGCATAATGAACCCAAAATCACTATACAAGCTAATTTCTTCCTACGTGTGGCTACCCGGCTAACCGAAGTAGCCGTCTACGGGATCAGTGCCCGATCAATATCCTAACGGGTCACGTCCCGAACACAACCATATACAGTAAACCAAATAAACTGTACACCAATTACATCATCACATTTAGAGCTTACATAAAATGTATATCAGATTAACTCTAATTCTAACTCTCTCCCTTGAGCTCAAATGTGATAAAAGTGAAAAACAATATACTGCAGCAGCATCTGGAGTGTCCAAAAAATGTTATGCATATCACAGCTACTATGTACTTGACTCACACTCAAGCACACCAACAAACCACCAGGTTTGACTCACAAAATATCATGCAACCACAATGCTCATACAGAGAGTCTACCATACTCTCGACCAACTGACTCATCCCCAATCCGACTTGAACACAAGTGGACCACATGAGCAACATGGCTCAAACTGAGGAAATCCCACTGCCGCCATGAGACTTACATCCTCCATCTAGCTAGACTGACATCCTATCAGACACTTACAAGCACAGACCTGTAAAGCTGACATAAATGAGCGACTGAGACTCAACCTGAGGAAATCTTACTACCACCATAAGATTGCACCCTCACCAGATAGACAACTAGTAGACAATCACAAGTCAATGAGCATAAATGACTGCTTTGTTTCACTGTAGCAAATGCACAACCACATACAACTCCAACTCAGATCTAGACTCCCGTGACAAGGCAACATGCAAGCCCACACACACTCATGCAAACCAACACGAATGATAAAGTGTCAAATACATGACCAAGGCATGTCCATAAGTGGTATCTTGTCGTACCAACACCTGTGCCACCTGTAGATCCGCTACTACACCACAAGTCACCAAATCAGGTCCTCAACCATGGCCTACACTTGTAACCAAGATGCCCTCACGTCCAAGCATATCACATAGATGTCCTCATACACCATCCAAGATCAACCATCTCGAACCAATGAGCACTCCAAGCCTCATCTCTGATGTATCTCCCAAACAAAGCTATGCTCCAAGCCGCTTTGCCCTGACATCTTGTCCAATAAGTACTGAAAGCTGATCCCCATCCATTCCCCATGCTCCAAGCACAGGAGTCTACCAAGGACTCAATGAATGAATGTACACAAACCTCACCATAGGCTAGGCCTGAGTAGCTCGCCCACCTCCCAGAGATGCTGATGATGATCTGCCTGTCCTACATCCCATGTAGGTTCAACTTTCCCATACTTGACGTTGCCAACTCTGATTTGACCAGTATATAGGCCTCCCACCAAGGAGCCTATCTCCCGAATGTATCCATCATAGCGTCCAAGCCAAAGCAAATGCAAACTAGATCCACTATCGTGATGAATAACTCACCCACGATCCATAGCATATCAGGTAGGATAGCTCCAGAACCCTGTACCCTCCTGTACCATCTGATTACCAAGTATCCATTACCTGCTGATAGCTCCCCAAGAATCTGTCCACCTGTAGTGCAACTAGACTCCAATTGGATCTAACCAAAAACTGCATCTTGCTTACCAAATAATGATGGATAGACACAACATGTGACGCCAACCTGGAGATCACTGTGCATATAACCATGCAGCTCACCTAATCACTCGCCAAAGTATCAACTGTCACTCCCTGAGCAACCATCTCCATCCCTGTCGGCTCACAACCATGGGCATGCTGGATCCACATCACCCTGTAATGCTCTCCATGCCCTCAAGATATGTACCACCATAGGTACACTCCATGCCACCTACCTCCAAGTAGGCACGACCCATCCCTAGGTCACCACATGATGCACCAGCTGAAGAACATCATCCATACATCAAATGACATATCATATCTGAACAACTGTAGCCCCCTGAGTGCCACCCCAATGGACTCGTCATCCACATACTATGCTCACCTAATGTCTCCGATCCTGGTCACCATCCTATTAGACAAGCTAAACTCCAAAGCATTACCTGCTCCACCTGGCTCCTAGCATCTGCTCGCTCTCCCTGGCTATGTGCCCCCCGACACCATGCCAGCGCAAGCATATCCCTGAGTCGCCGCTCACGGGATCCCGAGACTATTGTCTCCCTGATCGTACTGAGGTATATGGCTCTGAGTGACTTCCTCTAGGCTTATCCCTGATCTCACCACTTGAGAATCTGCACCATGAAATTCCAACACTTGTGCCAAGCCTAGACTCCTGCAAATACAGCCAAAGCTATAGGTAGCTTATCCACGCCCGTGATGGTAGATGCCTCCCCATCGATGCCAATGTCCAAAACTGGCCCCATGTTGTAATGCCAACCTGTACTCCCAAATGAGCACACCATGAAGTCCTCGTCATCAATGTCCCCTATAGTAGATCGTTAGCAAAACACCCATCATAGTGTTTGCCCTCCGATCACACCACGTGCGATCTCCATCAGCTCTCCAACCTAGAGCTGGCTCCCAAAGCTTCACGCTTTGTCCATTTGCGTTTGCAGTGTCCTGATTCTATTATGAATCCCACTTGTAAGTCTTGTCCAATCCAAAGGCTCAAGTCCAATATGAAATAGATGCCCCCTGATGATCATCCCATGTCATCCTACAGTGTTATCCCTACCAGGTATTTCAATGCCATCCCTGATCACAAAGATCTGAGCATCTACCCTGTAGTGCCCACCTATATTCCCCCAAGCTAGCTCCAAGTTGCTCCTGTGAATGGTTCCAAACCACTCTCTGAGAATACACTGAGATGTAAACTCCAAAGCCACCATCAAGTCCCTCACATGACTGTGCATGCCAATATCACTCCAAGTGAACCTGTGAGATCTTCCATGGCCCAAACCAAATGATTTGCACCTTGCCATCACTGGAATCTGCATCCCTGATGCAATACTAATATGGCAAATTGACTTGACTTATCCAAACTGGCAGTTGAAGTGTATCTCTTCGATGACAAACCTGATACACTGCTCCACAGCTACAATGGCTTGATAAAATTGACTTAGCGACTGCAAAACTGCAAAATCATCACACTCCACTCACCAGCATCCAAAGTGTGATGATTGACCCGTTCTTCATCCTCTACGTGTCCCACACACAGCTCGTCCAATGCAAGTCTACTATCTTGCCCAATGGCTTCGAACTGGCACCACCTCACACTTCCATCACTTGTGACCAACAAACTGTGTGTACCTCCAAGCTAGCCCATATTTCCCTCCGAACGAAAAATTTCCAAGCTACAGATGCGTGTGTCAATGCAGCTATCACCTGACTCGACAATGCCACTGCCGATCATACTCAAATGAGAATTTTTAATGCAAATTCTTCAAAATGGCCCTTCGGGCCCCTTCGCTCATCATCCATCGGCCTTTCTTGATCTAACGGTCCAAATCACGTATTAGCTACACCGTCGATCTACAATCCACATAATCCAATGGATGGATTTCTTTTGGTGCTCTAAACCCAACTTTTCCATACACTGGCACCTTGTAGCAACTATCTCTCTCCTCCTTCCTTTCTCTTTTCCTCCATAGTTATGGCGGTTTCTTCCTACAAAACCTGATCCAGTAGGTTCTCTGGCGCACGGCTGCCCATGGCCATTTGCCACCGGATTAATCATGTTAGAGCGCCCTCATTAAGAATCTTACAGCTTGGGATTTCGTTCACCACAGAGAAAGATCTCCATTTTCCTCTGATGAAACCCTAGTTGTCCATTCTTCACCATTTCAGGTCATTCTAGCACCATACTTGATGCTTCTTTTTGCTTTCTGACACTATGGCAAGCTGCGCCATACTACTACGCCCAGATTTGTGCTTTTACAACACCAAATTCAGCTTTGTATGAAGAGAGATACCATATGTGAAAAAAGTGGATCTTGAATGGATCCAAACTCCCAAAATACTTGGCTAAGATCTTTGCACAACAAGCTACAAAAGCTAGAAATGGCAAAGCATCCTAATGCTACCTTTGATACGCATAAACTTGACAAAGCATTCAAGAGACAAAAGAAACTAATAAAAGGTTGCATTTATAAACATCTTCAAATCTGAACCTCTGGAGATACTCCCTCTCAAACACATGATTAACATCCCACAAGATCTCATCATTGCTTGATTTCAACCTTTCACTATAGTTAGTGAAAACAATGTCACCATCATAAACCAAAAGATAGATTTCTACAATTCTATCCAACATGAAGTAGAGTAGATGAAGTTGAGTATCAAACCTAATCAAACCAGCCCATTTGAGCTCAAACCAAACCTCAATGAGCTCACCAATGAGATCTTCCTTGCCTTGGAGAAATTGCCACTTGAGTTGCTCCATGTAGTCTTCTTCATCCAACCTTTTGCCATCTTGATCATGCATGAACACTCCACCACAATCATAGCAACCTTTGAGTTGATGAAGAGATGTAAGATCCATGCCTTGAATCTTCCCAAGAGTCACTCTTCCTTTGCCCTTTCCTTCACAAGACTCCCTCTTAATGATTACACCACAAAAGTTAGCAATCTCCCTCTTGATAGTTGCATCATAAGAAATGGAAGAATCTCGAACATTAGAAGCCATGAAAAGAATACATAGTTCCTTCAACATAAGAATGATTGAAGTACTTTTTCTTGTCAAACCTGAACTTCTAATCAATGATATAGGTAATGATAATGAACCCTCACTATCATTCACAAAAGCATCATTCAAAGTACATCCTACTTTGAACACTTCACATTCATCTCTCCCTTTTGACTTGAGATCTTCCTCACCAAGTCTCACGATAGAACCTTTTGATCTACTTTCTTTATGAATACATGTGACACCAGTTGTTTCACAGATGAATTTTTTGGACTCATCACATAAAGATACAAAAGAAACTTTTTCTTCAATCATGCTCAAAGCACCATCTCTTTCCAAATGAGTAAATAAGTCATTAGCAACAACCATTTCCAAAGAAGAGTTTTCATCACCTCCATTGATGAAGTTAGCTCTCTTCTTACCTTTTTCATTTTTGCACTTTCCATGTAGTTCCATTGAAGAGCCACCAAGACTTGGAAATCTATGAGCAGAAGAGTTCAAACATGATAATAATTTAGCACCACATGACTCCATTTGACTAGTAGGTAGCACTAGTCCATCTTCAAGATCCAATGGATCCAAAACATTGATCATAGATTCACCAAAAGTTGCCAAGTTAGCACAACAATAACTATCTCCAAGAAGCTCATTAGATCTCAACCTAAATCTAGCATAAGGAAGTTCTTTAGACTTTGCATAAGATCTACCAATCTTATTGATGCTAGGGATTGACTTTTGATAGTTGAGAGAACCACAACATCCATTTCATTCCTCTTGTTAGACATAACAAATGCATCAAGCTTGTAAAGTCTACCTTGTCTATTGCCCCTAGCAATCAAGACATCTCCCTTAGTAATGAAGCAAACATCTCCAACAAACTTGAGTCTTGTACTCTTTCTTTAACATTTGATCAACACTTAGCAAATTCCTTGAAAGTGAAGGAATGTAAAGAACACCATCAAGCCTTGCATTCCTATTAGTAGATAGATGAATAGGAATTGAGCCCATACCTTTGATCATACACTCACCACCATTTGGCATGTGAACCACTTTCTTGGTTCCAACATAAGAGATCAAAGAAGTAAAGAACTCCTTGTGACTAGTCATGTCTGAACTAGATCCACTATCTATCCACCATGAATCCTTGTCACTTCCACTTGACATTAGACGTGAAGAACACATCATGAGAGAATCATTAGAATCTAGATCCTCATTATAAGTACAAAAGTTGTTTTGCTTGCTACCTTCATTACTTTGCTTCTTATGACATTCATTTGCCAAATGACCTTTTATCCCACAATAAAAGCACTTGAACTTTGACTTGTCTTTCTTTCTAAAAGAAGTAGAAGAGGAGGAGGAAGAGTGATCATCATGATCCGAGTTACCACCTTTGGACCATTTCCCTTTGCCTTTACCTTTGCCTTTGACTTTGCCTTTTGTGAAGAAAGCCTCCTCACCTCCACCTTGCCAGGATGCACCATCAAGTTTTGATTGCAACCTATGTTCTTCAGCCAATAAGATTTCTTGCAAGTCAACCACACTTGGCAAGACTCTTTGAATGGCAAAACTTTGCACAAGGTTAGCATGTTCATCTAGCAAACCATTCAACATAACCTGGACTATTTCACCATCTTTTATGCTTTCATCAATGCATGCTAGATCATCACTTAAGGACTTAACCCTCAAGACAAATGCATGAGAACTTTCACCCTCTCTTTGTCTACTAGAAAATATTTGCCTCCTTAGGGTCAATACCCTAGATGTGGACTTTGATTCAAAGAGCTTCTTCAAGGCATTCCATACCTCACTTGCACTTTGACACTTACCAACTTCCTTGAGAAGTTCGATAACATTCATTTTAATGATATGAAGAGCCCTTTTGGCCTTCTTATCAAACCTTTGTTGCTCTTGAACTGTGGGTGGTCTCTCTTCAGTTCCTGCAACTATGTCCATGAGTTTATTCAACTCAAGTAAGGATTCCATCCTCACTTTCCAGGTAGAGTAGTTTGATGAACTCAACCTATCATTAGTTTCTAACATGATCCCACCATTGGAAGCCATGAATATAATAATTCTTCAACTTTTAGGCTCTGTCATAATCCACCTAACACTCACTTTCCTCTCAACAAATGATGGATAAGGATATCTCAGAAGATCTAGGACCCTAAAACACTTCTATCTTGAACATGGCTGGTTTCCAAGCATAGAAAGGAAGATTGAAAACACATGCAACACTTTGCACACACTAAGAATGGATTACAAACTCAAACCGACCTGAACACACTCTTGCTTCAGCTCTCAAACTTTTCAAAAAGTGACCAAATCAAGTTATGGTATGAAGAGTTACTTGCATTCTTAGAAAATACACAAGACTAGGCTGTCAAGAATACCTAGAATTGAACAAACTTGATCAACATATGATCAACACACTAAGATATTGATTCAACCTGTAAAACCACATGTAAACCACACTTCTTAAAGTTTATGAACTCCAAAAAATGATAAATACAAGCTTAAGAGGTGAATGAAAGAGCACACTTAGTGAATCACAAGACTAGCTTCACTAGCTTGTCAAATCTTGGTGTGTAGATGTAGATCTAAGATCACTTCTCATGAGAATGTTCCTCAACCTGTTAAGAATCTGAAAACACATTTGCATAATGGTTAAAACCTTTCCAGCAAATGCTCCAATCAAATTACATAAGGAGAGTTACTTACATGCTCAACAAAGTACACCAAAATTTATGCAAAAGATTGTTGACAATTTGTTCACCCAAAAGGGGATCTTTCATCCAAGTGGGAGCTTTGCTCAACCTTTTGGAGAAATACAAAATCACTCAAAGAGTATTTGTCATCCACTTGAGGAGAATGTTCATCCACTTAAGGAGAGCGTTCATCTACAAAGAAGAGTGTTCATCCACAGAAGTGAAGATTGTCAACAATACATTGAACAGAACATTGTTAGTATTGAATATGCACAAGCCTCACAATCAACAAATGATTAGGTGCTATGATCTGATCCAAAATAGCTTCTTCTCAGCCTCTGATCTTCAATAGACCTGAAATATGCTTTTGATCCACAAGTTCAACTCACAAAACAAAGGTTAGTAAGATTTGATCAACAGTGCAATGCATAATCATGCTAGAACTTGATCAAACATCCAAATATCACCATAAATGGAAACCTTACTAAAAATAACAGCCAACTAGATCTGATACCATGTGAAAAAATTGGATCTTGAATGGATCCAAACTCCCAGAATACTTGGCTAAGATCTTTGCACAACAAGCTACAAAAGCTAGAAATGGCAAAGCATCCTAATGCTACATTTGATACACATGAACTTGACAAAGCATTCAAGAGACAAAAGAAACTAATAAAAGCTACTGATGGCAGCCAAGAATAGCAGCAAACAGGGCTCCCAACAGCAGCCTACCACTTTTGTAAACCTCTTCAGATCATACACAAAAGCTTGAAGACAATACACAAAGCAATGCTCTCAATGGAGGAAGAAACTGTGACAATGATCTATTGATCTCTCTCAACAATACAATAAGTTTCTCCAACCTGTTCTCCACGAATTTCAGCCTAATACAGGTGAGAGAAATGACTCTCTCTTCTCTCTCTAGAACTTAGGACCCAAATTTCGGACACCAGTAGCCTAAAATAGCCAATTTTGGCCTATATGTCCAAATAACATGATTTTGGTGTCATTTCAAAGGTCTTGAAGTTTGAGACTTCTTCAACATGAAATATATACTAAAATAAAAGTATCTATACCTCTTTCACACGTGTGAAATGTTAGATCCAAAACTATGTACAAAAATTGCCAATTTAGGCCTCAAACTAGCTAGGAAATGTTGACAATTTTCACACCAGATTTTTGTTTTTGTCTATAAATCCCAATCATGAGAAAAGAGAATACTTGGGCTTCACTCAGTCTTACACTGAGCTTCAACTTGCAAATTTTTGCTCCTCTAAGGTCGCCCTACCCCAAGGCATCTGATGCAATTTTTGGCATGTTAATTGGTGCGGTATTGCTCCAAAACAGGCTGATTTTCTGAGAAATCCACCAACACTCCACGAAACCGGAAATTTTTAAATTTTCTTAGTTTTCCACCCAATCACACCCTGAAAACTGCCCTGGCTGTGTAACACTGTTCTTTACAGCTCTCTTGCAAATCCAATTGCTTCAACTCGCTGCCTACACAGTCAATTACTTAGCCATCATCAATGATTTTCTCGAAATCACCGGAACTGCAAGTTTCTCCGTGAATTCTCCCCGGAATCCACCTACGACGATCGTTCTGATCTTCTTCGAAGCTCCGATCAAAGGAACTTTGTTGTCTCCTGTCATCCAGACTGCCGATACCCCGTATGGAGTCCTCTCTCCTGAGACTCTCTAAGTGCTATTTCTACTGGTGAAAGACGCTATTCCATAGCTCCACCGGATCGTGCATACCTGCATCACCCTTGACGCTCTGATACCAAGTTGAAATTCTGTTAGGATCTAGTGGAGTGCAGATCACATCACACAATCACCATAGCCACTCCTCACAAGCTCTCAAGAATGGCACAACAAAAGTTAAGTCTATTATGAAGAAACACTATACATATAGCAAAGCCCCAAACTGCATGGGCTCAACAGGTGTCACTAAACTGGCCTACCACCTGCCAAACTAGACTTAGGCCCAATATGGCCACATATACTGACAAACCCAGGACAGGTCCCTGAGTATAGCATAATGAACTCAAAATCATTGTACATGCTAATTTCTTCCTATGTGTGGCTACCCGGCTAACCCGAGTAGCCGTCTATGGGATCAGTGCCCGATCAATATATCCTAACGGGTCATGTCCCGAACACAACCATATACATTAAACCAAATAAACTGTACACCAATTACATCATCACATTTACAGCTTATATAAAATGTATATTAGATTAACTCTGATTTCTAACTCTTCCTCCTTCCAATCCGATGTAGAGCTTGCCTCCAATCCCATCCAAAATCGCATCTTATCTGGGCTCTGATACCAATGTAAAAACCATAAGGGATAACCCCCTAAGATGAGGATGAGAGAACCCAATAAGAGAGACTATGGAGCCAAACCGCCCAACCAATCCTAGATCAAACCTAGATCTAGGCCCCAAGCCATGCTATGTGAAGCAAGAGGAGAAGAGAGAAACTGGTAACCTAAACCCAATGTGTCGACAGGAGAATCCCTATCTCATTATATAGAGAGTAGAGTCCTGTGCATGAAACCATGCAACCCCCATGCAAGTCAACTATAAATAGGTCACATCTCTTCATGCAGTCCTCCTGCCTATATCTGTCACACAGACATGCAATACTCCATATGTCTCAATTAGAGTGTCTAGGTCCTCTCAAGGTAATTAGTCACAGATAGGCCTCAACATGGAATTAAATATTCATAACAATACGTGGCTACCATGTGGCAACCTATGATAGGATTGGTAGATAGTAGGCCTATGTGGCCTACTACACAAGCCTATGGTAGGCCATGTGGCAAGCTACACAAGCATATGGTAGGCCTACGTGGCTTGCCACATGGCCAGTCCCAAGCCTACATAGTTTTCCATGTGGCAGGCCTACATGGCTTGCCATGTGGCAACTTTTAGGCCCCAATTCTCTCTTTATGTCCACTTAGGCCTACGTGGCAAAGCCTGGTTGGCTTGCCACGCAAGCCTATGTTAGAACTACGTGGTTTGCCACATGCCAAATCCCCAAGCTTGCATGACTTGCCATGGGTAGGCCTACATGGCTTGTCTTGTGGCAGTCTGCGACAGACTTGGTAGATAGCAAACCTTTGACAAGCCTATGTGGCCTGCTACACATGGCTTTCCATGTGGCAAATCCCAAGCCTACATGGTGTCAAATAATCAGATATGCAAAATCAAGCATTCACCATAAGCAATCACCAAGTAAGGGGGCGGAAGAAGAACATGCAATATCACTCTATCACACTGAATCATATTGAATGTAAAATGTACAAATTATGAACCCTGCACCCTGATAGAGAGAGAGAACCTAGGAGTAGACTACTAGAATAGCCTACAACTAGTTACAGTTGGTAGTAGCTGTCAATAATAAAGTACATCGTGAACAGTGACTAAGAAGTATAACAATGAAGTTTATCATTGATATCTAACACTCTCCCTCAATGATAAAATTGCATTCTTCTATTCCTAAGAGACTACGAAGATTCTCAAATTTACATTTACCTAAGAACTTAGTAAAAATATCAACCACTTGATCTTCAGATTTACAAAAAACTAGATCAATGGTGCCATCAATTATTTTCTCTCGAACAAAGTGATGATGTATCTCGATGTGTTTTGTTCGAGCATGTGGAATTGGGTTTCTGGCAAGATGGATACAGCTTTTGTTGTTGCAATATATAGCTGTAGCATCTACTTGTGATTGACCCAAATCAGTAAGCAATCTTCGCAGCCATATTACCTCTTATGTAGCATTTCTAAGTGCACGATACTCAGCTTCTGTCGAAGATAAGGCTACCATAGGTTGCTTCTTGCTGCTCCAAGAAATAGCAGCTATACCATAGCTAAATGTATAACCGCTGGTAGATCGTCTATCATCAATATTTCCTGCCTAATCAGCATCTGTATAACCTGCAAACATTAGGGCTTCAGACTAATATACTTCAAGCCAAAATTTAACGTGCCTCGAACATATCTCAAAATACGCTTAGCAGCTTTCCAGTGAGTCTGACTAGGTTCTTGCATTAATTGACTTACCACACCAAGAACATAAGCAATATTAGGACGTGTGTGTGTGTCAAATAAATTAAGCTGCCCACTAACTGCCTATATAGATATGCATCAACTTTCTCGGCTTCATCCAATGCAGAAAGTTTGGTATTGGCCTCCCTTGGAGTACTTAGTGACTTGCAATCCTGCATATTGAACTTATACAATAGATATCGTGCATACTTGCTTTGCGTAAGAATAACACTGTCTTCATTTTGCCAAACTTCAATACCAAGACAATAATGCATCAACCCTAAATCGCTCATGGCAAAGGTATTGGAAAGGTATGATTTCATTTCATCGATTAAGCCCATATTACTTCCTGTAATAATCAAATCATCAACATAGAGGACAACGAACACTATATCTGAGTTTTGCCTAAGAATGTAAAGATTAGGATCAGCATCACTCTTTATCATTCCCCTTCACTTGAAGTGTTCATCAATGCAAGAGTACCACGCTCGTGGCACTTGCTTCAATCCATATATGGCTTTGTTGAGTTTACAAACCAAATGATCTCTCCCTGGCTCAACAAACCCTTGAAGTTGCTCTAAATATACCTCTTCATCCAACACTCTATTAAGAAAAGCATATTTGACATCCATTTGCTGGATTTTCCAGCCATTGAAAGCAGAAATTGCAATGATAGAACGAATAGTTACCATTTTGGCTATGGGTGCGAAGGTCTCCTCAAAGTCTATACCTTCCTGCTGGTCAAAACCTCTTTCAACTAGTCGTGGCTTGTACTTGTTGAGTTGCACATCTACTCCATACTTTGTCTTATAGATCCACTTACATGTGATAGGCAACTTACCATCAGGTAGCTCAACCAAGTCCCACGTTTTGTTCTTTGATATAGCCTCCATTTTTGTTTCCATAGCTGCACACCACTCCTTATGATGAGATAGTAACAGCCACTAATGGACCTAGTTTGTATTGGTCCACATAGATCACTATGAAGGAGATCAAGAATGCCATTGGCTCTTCTTGCTCCACCTTTGGGAAATCTCTCTCTATGCTATTTTCCCAAAATGCAACCCATCACAAACTTTTTTAGCAAAAGAGATATCAGACAATCCAACAACTAGATTACCTCTTTTAAGGATTTGCAAGCTTTGAGCACTAATATGACCAAACCTTTGATGCCAAAGGTCACTTCGACTATCAACAGTGCTTAGCATAGCTTGAGTGAAAGATCTCGCATTCAATTTGTAGAGTCAATTTCCGTTGACTCTAGCTCCTATAGCACTTGACAAGACATTTGTCGCTTTCAAACTCAACCTTGAGTTGTTGATCAGCCATTGTCCCAACAGATAGTAGATTGTTAGCTAAGCCAGGCACATATTGCACATTGCTTATCTGCTTTATCTTCCCCCGACTTCATCACCATTGTGAGTTTCCTTGAGTTCTAAAAACCACTCTTTCCTTGAAGTCATGTGTTTGGATGCACCACTATCAATGTACCAGATATCTCCTTCTGTTTCTTGAAGCATTCATGCTCCCAATGTCCAGGTTTGTTGCAATACCTACAATTTCTAGGTTTATTTTGCTTGAAATAGCCATGTCCTTGACCTCGGTCTTGATTCCAATTGCCTCGATTTAGGCCATCATTGGATTGTTCTTGAAATTATTGGAACGATTTACGATTTGTTTTCACCTCTTGATTGGTGTCTTCCACGACCAAATCTGTCACCACGTCCTCTGACTGTAAGAGCTTGATCAAATCCTCTATTGCGATGACTCAAGTTCTCTTGACGTTGTTCTTCCAGCAAAGGCAATCCACCTAATTCTTCATAGGTTGGAAGATTTTCCCGTGTAGCTATACTTGTCACAAACATCTGATGTGACTCACTCAAACTATTCAATGTCAATTGTACGATCTCACGATCCTGAACTCGCTCTCCAACTATTGCTAATTGGTCACGAATCTCTTTGATCTTCAGTAGGTGATCAGCAATAGTTGCACCATCATTCATCCGCAATGTGTGCAGTTTCGTCTTCAGGAATAGCACTCGAGATGTGTTTGTGGGCTCAAACAATGCTTTCAACGTATCACATGCTTCTTTTGGTCCTTCTGAATCTGAAATGTAGGGAATAATTGCATCTCTAACTGATAAGTTTATGACATTTTGTGCTTTCCGTTTTCTCCTATCAAATGTCTTCTGATCTTTTTCAAGCACTGGCCTTGTCTCTTCACCTGTCACGATCTCTCATAGATCCTTTTCCATCAAAATGTTTTTCAGTTTGAATTTCCAAACTGCATAGTTGTTGGCTCCTTCCAATTTGCTTGACTCATTATGGACACTCTCACTTAGAGTTGCCATTACTAGGTAGATGAGTCCGGATCAAGCAATTTATCACACCACAGAACTGTTTTTTTTTTTTTTGTTGTACACCTGATATGAGTACAAGACGCGATATCGGACTGGAGCACAAATGCACAATTGCTCGGGATTCTCTTTAGCTAGCGCGCGTGGATCCGATATTGGTACGTACATGTGATATTGGACTAGAGTACAGATGTACAACTGCTCGGGATTCTCTCTGGCTCACCCACGTGGATCCGATATTGTACGGACATGCGATATTGGACTGGAGCGCGGATGTACGACTGATCGGAATTCTCTCTAGCTTGCACGCTTGGATCCGATATTGCTATGGATATGAAAAGTAGAGAGAATATAAGAACTTTCAAAGAGAATATTCTAGATTCCTCCGACTTCGGCGGGGCGGCTATGCCGCCTCCTCTTTGCAAAGATTTTGAAACAAGTGATCGTTCAAACAAACAGATATCAGTAATGTGAGAAGTATGAAGCCTCAAAAACTCTGAATGGCAGTACTAGACACTGTCTGGTGTGATTTGCAATACCCCAAACAAATAGATGAGAGATTTCTTGGCATGACTCTCTGACAAATGGCACTTTTCACAAAGACGATTAAAGTATCGTAAAACTTTTTCCACTCAATAGATCTTCAATCACTCAACAGATTTTCAATCTGTCTGATGCTGCCCTGGCCTTTTCGATGTCTTTGGGACTGTGTCTTTGTTCCCCACTAATAACTGTGAGCTCCAAAACCTGCAAAATACACCAAGAAGAATTTCTTTCAATTGTCTTGTCTCTCCAAGCTTTCACCTCCTGTGAAGGACTTTCTCACTTCATTGCGGAGCCTGTGACAAGTTATATCCACTGATCAAGCATGCATGACTATCGTAGCTCTGATACCATGTCAAATAATCATATATGCAACATCAAGCATTCACCATAAGCAATCACCAAGTAAGGAGACGGAAGAAGAACACGCAATATCATCTATCACACTGAATCATACTGAATGTAAAATGTACAAATAAACCCTGAATCCTGATAGAGAGAGAAAACCTAGGAGTAGACTACTAGACTAGCCTACGGCTAGTTACAACTGGTAATAGCTATCAATAATAAAGTACATCGTGAGCAGTAACTAAGAAGTGTAACAATGAAGGTTATCGTTGATTTTTAACAATGGTTTTACATGTGGCAAGCCTATATTGCTTCCCATGTGGCAACTTTCAAGCCCGTCTCTCTCTCTCTCTCTCTCTCTCTCTCTCTCTCTCTCTCTCTCTCTCTCTCTCTCTCTCTCTCTCTCTCTCTCAAGCCTACGTGGTAGAGCCTGGTTGGTTTGCCATGCAAGCCTATGGTATGCCTACGTGGTTGCCACATGGCAAACCCGAAGTCTGCATAATTTGCCATGTGTCCGACCTATGTGGCTTGCCATGTGGTAGCCTACACTTAGCTTGGCAGATAGCAGGCCTATGACATGCATATGTGGCCTGCTACACAAGCCTATGGTAGGCCTATGTGGCTTGCCACATGGCAAACCCCAAGTTTGCATGGTTTGGCATGTGGCAGGCCTACATGATAGGGCACAATGAGGTGACCTCCAGCCACATTCAATCTCTAATTTGTAGGGGAGAGTTGTTTTTTTAAGGGAGCTCTTTGTTTTTATTGCACCCCCTCCCCTCCCCTCAAAAAAATAAAGAGGCCCCATCCCCAAGCCCCACAAAAAAGGTTTTTCTTTAATTTAAGAGGTGGGGGGGGGGGAGGATTTAGCCTACCCACACATTCTTTTGTTTAGGGTGGGGGAGAGGGCTACATTCCCCCACCCCTGTTTCCCCCCATTTTTTTAGGGGGGAGTGACCTACCTGAAGAGGCAATAGCTACAGTAGACATTGATATTCGCAACCATGAGGCGAATGTCACAACAGTCCCGAAGAAAGACAACAAGGATGAACCCACCAAAATGACAAAAAAGGGCAAAAAGAAGGTGTTGGATTCCTTGAAGTCAATCAACTTGGACTCAGATACAGCGTCATCTTCTACACAGGTGACAAAAAATAAAAAAATGGCCAGTCGGGCCAAGATCAATTTGTTGAAAGAGGAATCTCGACGAGCTCCAATTCACGAGATGCTTGATACTTTCAAGAATTATACATTGGACGACGTCGTAATCATGATGGCGCAAGCCCAACGAGAACCTGATCAAAGTCAGGCACCAGCGGAACAAGTCTTTGAGTGACCTGCGTGAACACAGCCGATGAATCTTGCGGAACCAGGAGAAGAAGAAAGGATAGTGCATGTGGGAGAGTAGCTAACACCCACGCAGTTCAAGAGACTATGATCCTTGTTGGTGGAATACAAAGACTGTTTTGCCTGGAGCTATAGTGATCTAAAGGGCATTCCACCAACAATAGTCCAACACACCATACCTTTGGTGGACGAAGCAGTCCCCAAGGTAAGCCGTTACTACCGCTGCAACCCGAATTATACAAAACTGATCAAGCAAGAGTTGTAGAAACTTATGGATGCAGATTTCATTTATGAAATCGAGCACACGGAATGGGTACCGCCGATAGTTATAGTATCCAAGAAGAATGGCAAAATGCGTATCTGTGTGAATCTGAAAGCGCTTAATGCAGTCACCAAAAAAAACCATTTTCCTTTACCATTTACGGAAGGTGTCCTCGATAGAGTAGTTGGCGACGAAGCCTACAGTTTTCTGGACGGCTTCAACGGCTACAACCAGGTGAAAATAGCCCCCTAGGACCAGCACAAGACAGCATTCGCCATGGAATGAGGAACTTATGCCTATAAAGTGATGCCATTCGGACTTTGCAATGCCCCAAGCACTTTCCAGCAAGTCATGCAGGTGACATATAAAGATTATCTACAAAAAAATTTGGAAATTTTCTTAGACGATTTGTGCGTGCATGGACCAGATTCAAAACACTTATCCAATTTGGAGAAGGTGTTACAAAAATGTCACGAATACCAGATCTCCTTGAATCCAGAAAAATGTCAATTCTAGGTGACACGTGGCTTGATACTTGGCCATATAGTGTCAAGACATGGGATCGCCACATATCTATCAAAGATCAGGATCATTGTTGATCTACCACCATCGGGGACGATCCGCGAGGTCTACATTTTCATGGGTCAAGCTAACTATTATACGATCTTCATTCTTGATTTTGCGGAGTTAGCCAGACCAATTTACAAGCTCACAACGGATCCACATTGGAATGAGAAAACTCTAAAGGCTTTCCAAAATATTAAGGATGCATTGGTCTCAGCATGAATCTTACGACCACCCAATTGGTCCATTGAGTTCCACGTGCATACGGACGCATTGGAGTATGCAGTTGGAGCAGTTTTAACCCAGCCAGGTGAACACAAAAAGGATTTTCCAATCCAATTTGCAAGCCGACAGCTCAATGATACCAAAATAAATTATTCAACCACAGAGCAGGAAGCACTAGCAATGATCTATGAGGTTAAGAAGTTTCGACACTATTTGATGGCCACACATTTTGCTTTTTATACGGACTATCAACCCTTGCTATATCTCGTTAATAAAACTTGCAACACTGGGAGAATCACCATATGGCTCCTTTTGTTGTTGGAATTTGATTTTCGGATAGTAGTTCGCAAGGGAAAACAACACTACATGACTGATCATGTGTCACGAATAAAGGAAAAGGAGATTGCAACCCAACCCGACGATGAGCTGGCAGATGCTGCCTTATTTTATCTGGATACAGTACCAGAATGGGCTGCCGACATTGTTAAATATTTAATGCGGGGCCAACCAGACAAACCACTACCAAAGGCAAAACAGCGAAAATTGATCTTGAAGGCTAGACCTTATCAGCTGATTGCTGGCCAGTTGTACCGAAGAGGTCTAGACGGAATTCTTCGACGGTGTATTCTTCCTCATGAGACCACCCAGATCATTGCGCTTTCACATGAAGGCATGGGTGGAGGCCATTTTGCATCTGACATTACAGTTCACAAGATCCTGCAATCAAGATGTTGGTGGCCAACGATTCATAAAGACACGGAGGAATACTTGAAAAAGTGCAATGTGTGCCAAAGGGCAAGGAGACCAACAAGATTGAACTATGATCTACTACACCCAGTCTTAGCCCAAGCACCATTCAAGAAATGGAGATTGGATTATATTGGTCCAATTCACCCTGCAGCATGGAGTTCCCAGGCTCGATACATAATCGTAGCCACAGACTACCTCACCAAATGGATCGAAGCCAAGGCAGTAAGAGTAGTTGATGCTAGGACCACTGCCAAGTTCCTTTATGAAAATATCATTGTGCGCTTCGGGTGTCCGGTGGAACTAGTCGCTGATCGCGGAAGCCATTTCATCAATGAGACCATCAAGGTCCTGTTGGAGGAATTCTTCGTGATCCATAGAACCAGTATGTCTTATTATCCTCGTGGTAATGGGCAAGCAGAATCATCCAATAAGATCCTGTGTAGCGTGCTTACGAGAACAGTTGAAGCTAGCAGATCAGATTGGGAACACAAGTTGCATGCTGCATTGTGGGCATTCAGGACAGCATATAAAGGGAGCAGTAATCAAACACCATTCCAATTGGTATATGGTCAGGATGCTGTGATGTCAGTAGAGTTTTTAGTTCCTTCATTAAGAACTGCCACCGCGCAACATCTTAATGAGTCCAAATCTCTATAGCTACGCCACAAAGCTCTGCATAAACTCTGTGAAACACGCTTACTAGTTGTGCACGCACTGGCAGCTGAAAAGGAAAGACGCAAAGCTTGGCATGATCGCAGATTACAAAAGAAGGATCTTCGTTCAGGAGATCTGGTCCTGATGTATAAAACAAAGGTGATCAAGGGGAAGTTAAAATTCACGGGCGAAGGTCCTTATAAGATCAAGGAAATTCTTAATCATGGGGCCGTTAACTTAGAACAACTTGATGGGACGCCCTTCGACACACCCATCGACGGTAGCCGGTTTTCAAGTACTGGCCACCATAGTAAGACAGATCCAGATTGGGAGTGGCACGTTACAAAAAGCTAATTTGCTCAGCCATCACCGCTAGATCTAAGAAGATCAAGCCAAATCAAGCTAAATCCATCAAGATTCAGCCAGATCTGGCAAGATCGGAGAAATCCATCAGAATCCAAGGAGGATCTAGATCCTGATAGGGTAAAAAAAGAAGCAGATCATCAGATTGACTGAGGGATCTACTACCAAGAATCAATCAGAACTTCTTGAGCACTACCAGCAGTCAGATCAAGCCTGGATGAAGCTGATTACCAGTTTACAAAAGTTAAAAATCAGAAAATCTCGAGATCTCGTCAAAAAACACTCTAAAGGAGCACTTTTTTCATGATTTTTTGAGATCCCCTTGGAGATAGCTCTTGAAAATTGGACAGTCACCAGATTTGACCTAGATGCATCCATGAAAATCTCTACAAGAGTTCCTGATGGAGGAATCATCATTTGTAGTGTATGCAAGAGTTCCCATAAGCAAAATTTTCTAAACCCTCGCAGAGCATCAAGATCAACTTACCAACTCTTGCAAGGTGTCTAAATGGAATCAGAGTAGTGAAATTAGCTTGCCTACATAGTCTGATCTTGAAAATCCAATCACAGGAACAAGTTGTGCGAGAGATCACTTCCTACGAGAGTTGAACCCTCGCAGACAACCTGAACCCTCGCAGAACCTTCGCATGGCAGTCAAATCACCTTCTGAACTCTCGCAGACTTCCTTGAGGTCTTAAAATTTTGTGAAGAAGGTGCTTGCCAAAATTTGGGTGGAAATGAGCAAGGGAAAGTGAATTTAACCTAATACGCACTCTAAATTCCGCTATATAAGGGCTGAATTCGAGTCATTTGTCACCTTTGCTAGCGAATCTCTGCCGAAATTTTCACTGAAAATACCAAGTTTTCTGTTTTCAACCAAACTTTCTACCAGCTGTCATCTGCTCATATTAAACACTGATCTGCACTCTGAACTACAATCATTGTCATCCAACACTCATTATTCTCAGTTTTCTACTGTTTCCACATCTTTTTCCATTTTCCACCATTTTTTCTACTTTTTCGACTTTTTCGACCACTAATCATCATTGCTAACATGGCCTCCTCATCCTTTGAAGACTCTGGCGCCAAACAGGTGATCCAGCGTGACATCCCCGAGGCCAGGCAGATTTGGCCTCTACCCTCTGACACTCTGATCCAACCATGGCTGCAGACAGCCGGCCCACTCCTTGAAGCAATGGATTTTTACTCGGCGCTCTTCCATTTTGAGATTAATGTGGGCCTCGCTCTTCACGCTTATGCCACCTGGGACGAGGAGAAGGCTTGTTTTCACTTCCTGTTCCAAGGTACCACGTACAAGGTGAGGATTAACGCCGACTCGATGATCATCATTGGTATTATGTCCGATTATCGTCAACCCATCTCCCATCGCCACGCCAAAGCTCTGATCAAACCATTCGTCACCCAAACCACACCAAAAATCCCCATCCAGACTAACAATGGTTACTTGATAGAAGCTATCACGGAACCCGTCATTCAGACAGTTGCGCATCTGTTGAATAACTTTCTGGTTATTTCAACATTTTGCAAGGACAAAATCCAGTCTACACTGATGAGTCAGATAGTGGAATCCTTTCTGGAATTCCCTAACCCCTCCGTTGTGCCATACGACTGGCATAGCTTCCTTATTCGAGAACTAACAAACTCCATCAAACCCAATAACCGTGAGCGAATCGCAGCAGGCCCCCTGTTGTGTAACTTTGTCTGCACACTTCTCGAGGCGAAAGTGCGCGGTTTCCAACGCTCATCTCTCCTGTCTACCCTTGTGCCACATACTAACATTTAACCACCATCTCAAGCATCTACCTCCTCCCAACCTACAGTCATTAACACAACAACAATGCATGGCACTGCCTCTACATCCACATCTCCACCTGTTACCCGAAGATGTGTCTCCATTGCAGCACTAACTACTCCATCAACCACCGCCACTTCTTCTTCCGTGCAACCAGCCACTCCAATTTCTATTGTCGCTACCTCTCTTCCTATTCCATCCACACCTATTTCTGTCTCCATCCCCATTTCTTCTGTTGATACCACTCCTACTTCTCTTCCAGTGTCCGTTGCTCGATCCATCACCATCACATCCTCCATTACTCCTGCCACCACCGTTGCTCCTCTCACATTCAACCCTTCTGATTCGCAACTGTCCCCCGACACTCTGGCATGGATGCAAGTTATCAATTTTTCACCCCCATGCCAGATACTTTCTGCTCCATCCTCACCTTCTTCCATACTCCACACCACCCTTCAGTTCCCCACTACTCCTCCCATCCTCTCGTTCGGACAAACTGTCCTCACCCTTGTTTCCTCAGTTGTTTCTCACACCCCACCCGCTTCGCCAAAGGTTGTCGAGGGCAACCAACCGCTGTCTGATGACGCATTTGTACAATTAGTTTTTGAAGCATCACTAGATCGGACTGACCCTACTGCCCCAGATGGCATCAGAACAAATGAAAACCTGATCGAAGACAATGATGACAGAATTCCACAAGTCGTCGGGACCGATACAACACAAGCCCCTACCAGTGCCAGTGCACCAGCTGCTCCTACAGATCTGACGGCGGCGTACCAAACCCTAGGAAAATACATCCTGGATGCGGTAGCAGCCAAAGCTATTCCGGAAAGTAGGGTACTACAGTTGGCAACGAGTAATACACATTTGTGAGCAGACCTCTGGCTCAGCAACACGAACAAGCAGGGCACCAAGAGATTGCCAAGCTGTAGCAGAAGGAGGAGGGCCTAGACAAATATATTCAAAGCCTCTCCAAAGCGCTGACTGAGGCCTCCACAAAGGTGCGAGAGCTTCAAGCTGAAGCATCCCAACGGCTTGCCTCCATCCAAGCACAAATTACACTTTTGGAAGCAGAGAACACGCGTCCGGGGATGGAGGTTAAAGCCTTACAAGATGAGAAGCTCGTTTGGTTAGCTCAATCTACACCGGACACAAGGCTGCTTTTCCAATCAGAGATGAATCTTCTACGGCGTCAGGTGTAGATTTATAGCTAAACCCTCAACAGTTACTAGGCGGAGTTCAATAAGTGTCGGGCAAGCTCAACGCAAGAGCTCGCCCAGGCCAAGCAAGCCCTCAAGGCATGCCAGAAATACATGACAACGAAGGCCCAGTCCACCCCCGTGGTAATTCCACCGCCACCTAATTTTGACGTTGCACAAGCTAGTACCAGCCAAGATCAGAGCCAGCAGGCAACAGGCGGATTTCAACCAGATCAAGGGTCCGAAGGCCAAGACCGAGGGCAGACAGATGCGGCCGCTGAGACGCGAGACCAGAGCCAAGGTGCAACCACCAGCCAGGGCCAAGCAACATCATCCAGAGGGTCACGAACGATATCTGCCAGCCGGGTCTTCTGAAGACCGAAATCTGTGGAGGAGAACATCAATGAATTTTTATCCAAATATTTTCACGAGTCATCAAGAGGCGGCTGGCAGATATCATTCTCAGCTTAGACCATCAAGGGAATAGAACTGCAAGCCTTACTCGCCCTCCAACCACAACCGGAGGGCGACAACGGTTATTTGAGAGAGACCCTGCGGCCATCAGGGCTTACGTGACGAGTCCGCAACAGTTATGGGTGAACGCGCATTTCCTGCCATGTCCAAGAAGATGCAAATGGGCGAAATGCGGCACTCCTCTGGACCAGATCACACTCAGCAATTTCAACTGGCCAATCATCAAATCCGAATATGGGTGGACAACGGATGTAGACGCCAGAAGGGCTCTCTCCGCATTCGCCAGTCACTACATCAATTGGCCCGATCCCACAATCCGCGCAACAGCCACTTACGTCCGGGTCTTGGAATATTTAATGGGCATTGAAACAAAATGGGATGATTTCCTTTCCTCCATATTTTTTGATCCAAATAAGGTGCTTGCTTCCGACAAAGTCGAAGACCAGCTGCCAGTCGCTCGCATATATTACCGAGCTGCATTCCTTGGAGATCCCTGGACGAAACGATTCCAAGCATGGGTGGACCAGGATTGGCTCACAGGAGTCCACAAGTCCTTCCACACGCCAAAGGACTCGAAGAAACTGGACCGTCTCAACTTCATGGAAGACGTTAAGAGATATCTCATCCACCAGAGGCGGTCCAAGAGAAGCTCTACTAAACCGGCAGAGTGTCGAGGGACCGGCACTACTTCAGGCCGTGGGTCCTGTTGGGGGTATTCCCAACAAAGTGTAAATAAATAAAATCCTCCAATAAAATGTGTTGCGAGGGCATGGCATCCTACGTGTATAAGCCCATGGCCCAATGAGCACGCAATTGAAGTTGTAAATAAAATAAACTTGACTTGGGCCTTGTAATTAAAATAAAACTAGAGGCCCGATGTCATTTTTAAACTTAGAGATCACTTTTTAGAGTTGGGTCCAAATTGGGACTCACATGAATCTTGTGATTTCTAATGTACTTTTTGTGGACCCTTGGATCAAGTTGGGTCCAAGATGAATGGTTAGGATCATTGTGAATATTAGCCAATAAGATTGAGGGGCAAGGGCCTTTCCCATTTTATAAAAAGACACCATTTGTACACTATTTTCATGCTTAATGAGAAGGAAGAAACTCTACCATTTTTGGAAGAGAAGCATCCTCATTTGCTATTCACTACTTGCTATTGCTCTTGGTTGTGTTTTCTATTGCTTTCTATTTCCATGTTTATTGTTTGCCATAGTGAATGTTTTTCCATTAGCAAGCATAAGGAGCATTTGAGCTAACCTCCACCCTCACCCTCTTTCTCTCTCTTTCTCTTCTCTTCTCAATCTCTTCTTCTCCATTCCTTCCCTTCAACCAAACTATGATGAATGATAGTGTAGAGGAGTAGAGTTAAAGAGGAGTAGCGTAGTGGTGAGTAGAGTCAAAAGGAGAAAGTAGGAAATTAAAGTTAAAGTATAGCTAGGCACCTATCCAGTGATCTAACCTTTGTTGACAGGCGGAAGGGCTATACTACGAGAGATCTTCGACCCCACACCTTCCAGACAACTAGAACATTGCTGGCAAAGGATCTTACTATGACACTCGAAAAGGTAGTTGTCAAGATTCGAGAAGAAGTCGAAGCTCGAGAGCACCTTAATCACAAGGATGCTTCTAACCAAGCTCTCTACAACAACAAGGAGAAGACAAAAAAGCAATTCAAGCCTAAGAGGGAGTCAGATCGGAGGTAGGATCGAGATCAACAAGTAGAAGGAGCCAACAAAGGCAAATGGAGGAACAAAGGAAAGCCAAAACAACGTGCATGAAATGCAAACGCGAAGGACATACTGTTGATTCATGTTGGCGAAACCCGAAAATCGAGTGTATCCACTATCATAAGAAGGGTCATGCAGCCATGGACTGCCACCAGAACCCAAGAAACAAATAAGCTCAAGGCAGACAGGAGAACAACAATAGTTCATCCTATGTCGAGGAGCCAGAGAGCTCGAAGATGGGGGAAGAAAGATCGAATCACAGAAATTCGACCGCCTACATTTGTGCAGTATCAACACCTGACACAAAGGAGGTAATCCTTGATTTAGGAGCTACCTCACACTTCGTCCATCAAGACGGATCATGTTTGATTTTCAAAGTGCATATCCATCAAGATTTATCATTCTTGGAGATGGATCAAAGCATCAAGTAAATGGTATTGGTTCACTATGGCTCAACACAAACGGCAGAGACAGACGACTCAAAGATGTTCTGTTCATGCCTACACTTCAACATGACTTGCTATCAGTGGCAAGAATAGCTGATGCAGGGATGCATGTAACGTTCTCAGACGAAGCATGCAACTTTTTTGTTGTAGATGCATGTTTTGTAGTGTAGGACTGTAAAGAATCAGATAAACACTATCAAGCATTCACCATACGCAATCACCATGAATCAGAGGAAGAACACAACATCACAGTCACACTATTACACTAGCTGAAAATCATGTGTACAAAAGTAACTCTGAAATAGAGAGAGAGAGAGAGAGAGAGAGAGAGAGAGAGAGAGAGAGAGAGAGAGAGAGAGAGAGAGAGAGAGAGAGAGAGAGAGAGAGAGAGAGAGAGAGAGAGAGAGAGAGAGAGAGAGAGAGAGAGAGAGAGAGAGAGAGAGAGAGAGAGAGAGAGAGAGAGAGAGAGAGAGACAACTAGGAGTTGACTACTAAATTAGCCTACAGCTAATTATAGCTAGCAATAGTAACATAAACATTACACCGTAACTCTATCATTGCTTTCTAACACTCTTCCTCAATGATAAAATTACATTCTTCTATTCCTAAGAGACTACGAAGGTTCTCAAATTTACATTTACCTAAAGACTTAGTGAAAATATCAGCCACCTGATCTTCAGATTTACAAAAAACTAAACAGTCTTTGTAGCCATATTACCTCTTGTGTAGCATTGCTAAGTGCACGATACTCAGCTGTCATCGAAGATAAGGGTACTATAGGTTGCTTCTTGCTGCTCCAAGAAATAGCAGTTGTACCATAGCTAAATGTATGGCCACTAGTAGATTGTCTATCATCAATACTTCCAGCCCAATCAGCATCTGTATAACCTACCAACATTAAGACTTCAGACTGATCATACTTCAAGCCAAAATTTAACGTGCCTCGAACATATCTCAAAATACGTTTAGCAGCTTTCTAGTGAGTCTGACTAGGTTCTTGCATAAATTGACTTACCACACCAACAACATAAGCAATATTAGGACGTGTGTGTGTCAAATAGATTAAACTGCCCACTAACTGCCTATATAAGTATGCATCAACTTTCTCGGCTTCATCACATGCAAAAAGTTTGATATTGGCCTCCATTGGAGTACTTAGTTACTTGCAATCCTACATATTGAACTTATACAATAGATCTCTTGCATACTTGCTTTGTGTAAGAATAACACTGTCTTTCTTTTGCCAAACTTCAATACCAAGACAATAATGCATTGGTCATGTCAAAGTTATTGGAAAGGTATGATTGGATTTCATCAATTAAGCCCATATTACTTCCTGTAATAATCAAATCATCGACATAGAGGAGAATGATCACTATATCTAAGTTTTGCCTAAGAATGTAAAGATTAGGATCAACATCACTATATAACATTCCCCTTTGCTTGAAGTATTCATCAATGCAAGAGTACCACACTCGTGGTGCTTGCTTCAATCCATATATGGCTTTGTTGAGTTTACAAACCAAATGATCTCTCCCTGGCTCAACAAACCCTTGAGGTTGCTCTAAATGTATCTCTTCATCCAACGCTCCATTAAGAAAAGCAGATTTGACGTCCATTTGCTGGATTTTCCAACCATAGAAAGCAGAATTTGCAATGATAGAACGAATAGTTACCATTTTGGCTACGGGTGCGAAGGTCTCCCAAATATTGCAAAGAAATTCATTCCTCTCGAAATTATGGTTTCTCCTTTGTGCTTGAGTTGTTTTATGAAAAAGGAATATAAGATAAAATGTAAAGTAAATTATCATTTGTGAAAGTGACACATTAAGAAATCTTGAAGTCCATAAAATAACTCATAAAATGTCCATAAATTGAGTTAACACATTACACTTTGTATAAAGTCAAAATCTATGAGCCATAGAATATTTTTAGTCATAATTTAATAATGCCAAGACAATCTTGTGCACTTGTGAGAGGTCTTTTTAATAACCTTTGCACCCATTAAAACGGCCATAAAATTACGACATGACGTTGCCATAATTTTACAACCATTTGACCAAGTGCAAAAATCACTTAACAAAAAACAATTTTTCAATAAAAAAAAGACAAATAAGATGCGCACATCGCTATCAGTCTAAAACAAATAATTGTATTGACTAGCTCTAATCCAAAGATTTACCATAATATAGCAGTTCCTGAGAACTATATGGCACATCTCTTGATTTTTTATTTGAAGATTGACATGGTTTGCTAGATTTGATGGATTTATGTATATGGTAAAGTCCACAGGCGGGGGCTTTATGAGTCATAAACACTATTGTTGGGCGGGTATGCAGGGTCTTGGATGGTATCAATAATGGGTATCAACATGGTATCACAAAACTAGCTCGGATGATATATGATTTTGTAATACCAGGGTCTAGAACTGGATCTCCAATATTAACCATCTTAATACTCATATTGATATCCAAATTTGGGACATTTTATGGATTTTTGCCATGGTATCAATAGTAGTATATGTTTAGTACATTTATTATATTTCTAATTCTTTTTAATCTCAAATTACATATTACCCTTTAGAAGAGTATTTTAAACAATTCGTACATGTCTATACCCGGGTTAATAACCGACTGATATCTCAACCTTGTTATAACCGGCTGGTATTAGGCTGATATATACCAATCTACAACTTCTATACCTCCTTATATTGAAATTTTAATATTATAATTAAAAAAAAACTACAATATCCGGACCTGGCTGGTATCAAAAATTTTGATACCCGTCCAACACCGATAAACACCTTCGTAGTTTTGTGCTAGTCCGGGGTTTTATGGGCATAAAGCTTTGATTGTGTTATTACTATCATAATGCCTTGCCCTGCACTCCAATAAGGGCATTATGCTGCATGATGATCAGCCTTGCATATTTGAATGGGGGACAAAAGTGGAGGTGTTTATGCATTGATTACTCGCCCTGGGGATGGAGCATAATGGCACCATACCCACTTAGATGTGAGCCACGAGTCATGAGCTGCCACTTGGAAAGTTTTGGATGGTTGACACAAAAGCACATGTCAAAAGTTTGATGGTTGGAGGAGTATCCAACGGTACAAGAGAGTCCTAGCCCACACTAGTACAATGGCCCAATCCTACAATAGATTACCAACCTTGCAATAGAGGCCCAACTTGCCCATCCCCTTAGGTTTACCACCAATACTCCATCAATAAATCTTGGCTAGGCACCTTATTGAGCAAACAGAGTCTACGTGCCATGTCTAATAGTCATTATAGGCCAATTAGACTTTAAAAAATGAGTATGTGCTAAGCTTGTCAAAATTGTTGGCCCAGACCCAGATGGGCCTGCCCCTTGTTGTTTCATAATATGAAAAGTGGGACATGGAATTGAGAATGCACCATGCGATGCCCAAAGGCTTGACATGCTTTAGACACGTAGGAATGATATTTATAAATTTTCACTTGACCGTTATTTTTATATTAAGTCAAAGTAAAAGATTCTATTTGAATTTTACTTCATATGGTTGAAGTGCATCAAATGATGCAAAGAACTTCATTCTTCTCAAAATGATGGGGTTTTAGGGTCACTCTTTGAGGCCGTTCCGTCGAGAAAGGGCTGAGGAGGTGACCTTCCACGATGTTGTTTTTACTTTTTTTCGCCATAAATTTTTATTTACATTCAAGGGAGAGAGAGAGAGAGAGAGAGCGTTATGAATCTTAAATAACTTCCTAGTTTTGCATGAGTCCGGGATTTTCCTGACATAAAGCTTTGATTGGGCTATTATTATCATAATGCCCTGGGGACTCCAAATTCCAATAAGGGCATTATGATCAGCCTTGCACATTTGATTAGGGGCATTTATGACTCGCCCTGGGGCCTGGCTGGGCATGGAGCCTAATGGCACCATACCTACTTAGATGAGAGCCAGGCAGGAGCTGCCACTTGGAAAGTTTTCGATCGTTGACACAAGACCACGTGTCTTAGGAGAGTATCCAGCAGTAGCGGGCTTAGAGTGGGTAGCGTGCCGTTGAGATACATGCGGCGGAACCAGCTCAGCGACAGCAGATGGACATGTGGCTCAGAACGCGACTCCCCTTTCGACTTCCTTTTCGTCATTTTTCTTTTTCGTTTCCCCGCCTTCGTTTCTCGTCCTCCTCTATCAGAGAAAGATTTTCTGCGGATCTGCTGGCTAGCCATAGTTGTGGTGGTCATCGATCGATCGATCGCCTTGCTCGGGGGAGTGTTTCTGCTGCTGATGAGTTTTCTTGAAGGCTAGCATGCGGGCAGATGCATCTTTTGTCTTTTGAAGTTGAGGTTTGAAGCTCTTCGAGTTCAATCTGATAGCTTAATAAGTTTCGGGCTGTTCATTGCGCCTCCTATTCTGTAAAGATCTGTGACAGTATCATCACGCCTGTTGTGAACGAACGCAGGCACATAAACCTCTCACAGGGCATCTGGATAAAAATCGAATCGACTTTTGTCTCTGACAAGCTTCGTTCTCTTTTAGCTTTTTTCTGTTAATCAGAGTTCACATATTTCTCACAAATTTGCCATCAGCAGTTTGGCCACTTTAAGAGATCTCGCAGCTTAGGTAATGTTTTTCTAAGCAACTTATCTACTTTTCAGTTGAGAATGCTCCATTTATGCTAGATTCATCTATAAGTGATCATTTATAGAAGAGAAGACATAGAGGCAATGACACACAGGGTGGACGATCAGTACGATTACCTGTTCAAGGTGGTATTAATAGGAGATTCAGGGGTGGGGAAGTCCAACCTTCTTTCAAGGTTTACACGTAACGAGTTTTGTCTTGAATCGAAGTCTACCATTGGCGTTGAGTTCGCAACTCGCTCTATCGAGGTAGCATTCTTTTTTCGAAGTAAAAATTGCTTTTATTTACGATAAATTTTACTCATCGTTATGGCACTGCTGTTTTTCATGCTGTTAGCTTCCATCTGCCATGTGCCTCTAGTTGACTTATTAATGAAGAATTAAACTGCGGCACCCGTTGGTTGTTGTCATCTATTTCTTAGATTATATAATCTGTACAACTTGTTTTTACTTCTCATATTTCAATACTACCAGTTCCATCTCAAGGTATATCGGCTTTCATAAATACTTGCTGTAAACTTTGTGGCCGCTTTTGAACTTTTAATTGGAGGATAATGTATTATTGTCCTTACATGCTGCTCCAGGCCCTCAACTCACCAAAAAGCCTTCCTATAATTTCTGTTTGTATTTTTACGAAACTCATCATTCCATTTGTTGACCTTAGAGTATTAAACCCGCCCGTTAGCTTCATGGGCATAATGCCTTAAGGGAAAGTTGAAGGGTAAAATTTAGATGGAAATTTGAGAGATCAAGCACATTCTCCCGCAAAGAGTCATCACTATGTTAAGTTTGAGATTCCAAATGGTGCCATAAGAACCTAGGTTCGGGAGCCCTAGATTGTTCATGTCCTAAGTTGCACCAGAACGCCGTTCCAGACCCCCCGGCCACACGATCCAGAACGCAGCGTTCCGGAACTCCAAATGCTGTGTTGAAATTTTTGTTAATGATATGGTAATAACAGTCATTTTCAATCTGAGGCCAATTGACTAATATTCTGTTATCAGGCTCATTAACTATAGAAGAGTAAAGGGAGGCAGTTTCCCAGTTCCTTTTAATGTACTAATTTCAAGAACTAATATTGCAAAAATTTCAGAGTGTGTCACAAAGTTACTATCAACGCCAAACTTGAGTTGCATGTTCTCCTTGGTATTCATTGTTTGGTTATTATGCCTGCTCCTTAATTTTGTTTTAATCATTACTTTATTTCATCTGGATATATTATTAATAATTACTTTTTGAATCTCTTAAAACCATTTGGCCATGCACTGCTCACTAATAAACAGACACCCTTTCATTCCCATCTAGTAGAAAGTCTGGCGTTCCCTAGAACATCCCCAGTACAAAACACCATACTATGAGACAAACTAAGGCATGGTAGAGGAGCACCGACCACACCAATATTGCCCCATACTTTGCAGTACTGGTCTCTATGTTACAATTATAGGGCTCGATACTATGATACATGGCCTTCGAACAGAAGATTTAGCAATAGAAGTGGATAATGAGGGATTCCGAGTAAAGGCCATGCTATACATCAAGATAAATCAACAATGGGTATTGATGACCACCCGCACCATACAATTAAAACCGATTGATCAAGCTTTTACCTCGATAGACTCCTCATGACTAGTACGGCATTTGGTGATCTACCCCTATCAGGAGATTTCTGTCAGGTATTTATTGATTTACAGAAGCATTTACATTTAATTAAGAGTAATTACCAAGGGAAGAAGCTAAGAAAGTACTTTGGCAGCAAGAGAGTACCAAAAAATGACACAAATATTCATCAAAACGAGCAAAGGTCTGAAAAAAAATAAAAATAAAAACTCAGCAGCGTTCTGATCTGGAAGGTTGCTGTATTCTGGAACAGTTCTGGAACCAGCGGTCCGGAATGCTCCCGGAATACAGCGTTTTGGAACGGCGTGATCTATGGTAATGTCTTAATGCCTTCTGGAAATTTGGATGGTAAATTTAGGAGACTTTGAAATTTTAAATTATTGAAGTACTTGGCTGATTAAGGTGTGGGATTTATTTGTTAATTTTCTCATCAATCATAATTTATGACAACGTCTAACAGTTGGAGGATTTAGAAGGCAACATTTTTGAAAAACCGACAAACTTTCATAAATGCAAGATATTGAAGGGAAACTTAAGAGGAAGTTTTCCAACACAATTGTATAGGTCTTGAAGTCCTAGAATGTGCTAGGCCATCCTTCTAAGTTCTTGCATGGCAAAGACCTATAGGTAAATGATTGCAAAAATGTGATTCCTACCATAGTTGCAAACAAACGCGTTTTTGGGCAACCGCGTTTCTAGAAACGCATTTCTCAGAAACGCAGAAATGTGAATTGACATGCTAAGATGATGGTACACTTCTTAATTATCTTTAATGGGGGGGGGGCAAAACCAACTGGGAATTTTTGAACAGAGTCCCTTTTTTTTTTGTTTCACAACACCAGCTAAGCATTGGAAAGAAAGAGAACAGCCTGATACATGTCAACATGAAGGTTCTTTGAAGTTTAACAATTCTTTAGCATCAAAGATTTGAATCTCCTATTTCATATTAAGAAAAGTAGAATAGGTACCATGCGGATGGGTTTGTGTGCAAAAGACTCTGCAATTCAAGTTCCAGGTATTTGAATTTTGTTTGTTAACTCCTTTGGGTCTATCAAAAAGTTCAGGGAAAACTAAGATTTGATATATGCAAAAACTACCTTGGCATAGTAACTGCTCATTATCGATGCAGTGATTAGACAGGAAATGGAACACATTTCCATAGAAAACTTTTAACTTTGATAGAATCCAATAGGCATTGTTGCCCCCAAACTGGACCACATTGTACCCGAAAGTAAAGTGCATATGATTTCTATTTCATCTATGGTAGGAGGAAACACATGTAAAAAGTAGAACTGATGTTAGAGCCCAATTACGGCTCTATCAGACCTCGGCACGGCCGGTTACCAGAGGCCCTGTGGCCTAGTATTGGCAAGGGTCGGTGACCGACGAGGACATCTGTTCCAAGTTGAGACAGATGCGTCACAAGCAGTAACCCGGTGTGGCCGCCTGACAAGCTGTCAGAGATGCGGTGTGTTTTGACAGTCGGGATCCTAGCCGTCATTAACGAGATGCTAGTCGGCAAGTAGTCGGGGTGACCAAGCGGGGCACAGGTCTTTGGCGTGGCACGAGGGTGGTACCCTATGAGTCACTCAGTATGCATCCCAAGTGGACTGATCACCCAAAGGTGGATGCCATGTGCCAGTTGACAAGAATAGCAAGTAGAAGGACTCAAAGAGGGGGTGCCAATGGTCAGGAGGTTGATTCTTTACACCGACCTTCTAGGATTCACGAGCTTGGAGAGATTTGCTTGTGACAATTGGTATCAGAGCCTTGTTCTAGAGAGAGAAAGTGAAGAACTCTTTGATTTTTGCTTGTTTTTGAAGGATTTTGAGGGGGGGAATCGTGGAGACAGCTGTTATAGGTGTTCTTGGACCTCCATCGCCGCTGCTCCAGCCCAAGAGTTCGATTGAGTTGCTGCTTTTCAGATCAGAATTCTTCAAAACGTCCTACAGGTCCATCGCTGCCTAGGAACGGGAAAAATCAAGGCTTCAACTGGACATAACTTTTCCTATAGGTGTCAGATTGCGGTGAGATTTTGGCAGGCTATTGTGGGTGCTGGATCGCTGCTAGGGAGGCTGAAAATTTGAGAAAATTTCTAAATCGCTGATTCTGCCCAAAAAAACAGATTTTGCACGTCTTTTTTTAGAGGTTTTGGAGTTGAAACGTCGCAACTTCGTCGTATGTCCGTTTGACCTGAGATTTGGCACATAGAATCCTTACAAGAGGGTGACCTACTACAGTAGTACCTTCAGCCTGTTTGCAGACCTGAGCATGCATAAGTTCACATTGATTTGGCACTGTTTTTTCACCTATTTTCGCAAAAAGTCGACAAAACTCCAAAATTTTCAGGCAACCTCTTCATTGGTATCCATACCACGTCTTTGGGAACCAGGGAGTGATCTAGATATCTTTGCTGATTTATTTTGCTTTCTGTTTCCCTTTCCACAAGTAAAATTGTTTTTTTTGTTTATTTTGTGTACATTCAAAAAGAGTGTTTTTTCTATGCCTTTTTTGTTCATTATGGAAGATGATCGTGTTGTCATGTCATGAGTATTTTAGTGCGGAAGCTTGTTCCAGAGGCACCAGTTTTTTATTTGTCCACCAAGGCGCGTGAAGCTTATCATTTTTCAGATAATGAACTGATACGCATGAGGGGGAAGCTGGAAGGTCATGACGTGTTCGTCTTATTTGGCACCGGTTCCTTGCTTAATATTATCAATTCTCGCGTGGTGAGGAAGTTTCGCTTAGCTACTGTTCCATTTTATTACCGGTATACTGTTGACATGCCAGAGGGTAAGGGAACAGAGGTTTGGGATGAAAGAGTCTCTCGGGCATCTTTGTCTATTCAGACAGACGTATAAGTTTGATATTGTACTTGGTAAGCGGTGGCATGCAAGTAGGCAGCCCGCTATAGATTTTAAGTCGCATGTATATAAGGTTACACATGAGGGTATGTCTCACGTCTTAAAGGGGGAGTGACCATTTGTTGAAGGTCCTCTTATTACCTGTATGCAAATAAACAGAATGGAGATTCAGTATTTGTGGTTGTGTTATGTGAATGTTGATTCCAGTTTTGATTCTCGTTTTTGTAATAATCAACTAAGCACACTCGCTAATGAACCACAAGAAACTTCATTTACATTAGCATCCCCTAGTGCACATGTTGTTTCAATACAGCCAAGATATTAGGATCAATAGGAGAAGAACCCACACAGAAGAAGAGTGACTCTGGATCTCCACCCACAATCTTGTACCTGGCTCTACATTCACAGGCCACCATATAGGACCAACGCCCAACCTCCAGGAGGCCATGCACTCCTCTCACATGCACAGTTGCCACTGTGCATGTGGATGTCCCTCATGCAAACTGAGCATGTGGCACACAGGTCCTACCTAACTTGAGGGACCCACCCTTAGCATCTAAGGGTGCCGTCCACTTAGTGGCACTCCCTATGAATATAGACCAAGTCCTCTAGATCCTAGTCCTTAAGGGTTATTATCCCGAACTATGGGGCTGAGTGTCACCCCGCCGAGACCCCCTAGGGTCTAACGAGTCACTAGTATCCCTGTGTTTGCCAATGACCATAACATATCCTCCCCCTAAAAGGAGCTTTCATCCTCGAAAGCGATATCTTCAAAGATGAAATTAGGATACCTCTTGCGAAGCTTGCTTACAGACTCCCAGGTTGCCTCTTCTTGGGACCCATCCTTCCACTTGACTAAAACTTCTCAAAAGACCGCATGACGAGTCTTGCGATTTCGGATATTCAGAATTTCCTCTGGTTGATGTGGCAAGGAATTGGGTTCCTCAAAGGCTATTAGGGTGTGTTCTGGGACAATGTTGTCTTCTTCTCGCAACACCCGCTTCAGTCGACTGACATGAAAGACCGGATGTACCTTTGCGGATTCTGGCAAAGCAGCTGGTAAGCAGAACTTCCAATTCTCTTAAGTATTGTGAAGGGACCACAATACCTTGGGGATAACTTAGGACACTTGTTTGTGCTTAGAGTGGTAGAGTCTTCAGGAACTTTCAAAAACACCCGATCACCTTCTTGAAAGGTCACATCCCTATGGGTTTTATCCGCATAATGCTTAGCTCGTGCTTGTGCTTGCTTCACATTAGCTTTAGCTATCTTGATCATAGTTTCCATATCCTCAAGAAACTCTCTAACACTCTGTACTTTTTCCTTTCTAAGCCCTACGGCCATAGGGGCTCTAGGCTGAAATCCATACATTAGCATGAATGGACTATACCCTGTAGTGGTATGTTTAGTGCTATTATAAGCAAATTCCAAAAGTGGAAGATATTCTTCCCAATTGGTTTGCTTTTTACTAACATATGCTCGTAGCGTATCTTGCAGAACCTGATTGACCCTTTCCGTTTGACCATCCCTTTCGGGATGATCAGTGGAGCTCATGGACAACTTAGTTTTTAACTTGTTAAATAGCGCTCTCCAAAAGTTACCTGTAAACTTTGGATCTCGATCGCTAATTATATTAGCGGGAAGTCCATATAGCTTATAGATGTCTTCTATAAAAAGCCTGGCGACTTCTGGAGCTGTAATAGTTTTCTTGGTCGGTACAAACCGCACCATCTTGGTCAATCGGTCTACAACTGCCCAGATTGAGTCATGGCCTTTACTCGTTCTTGGTAACCCCACTATAAAATCCATGCTGATACTCTCCCATCTACCACCGGGTATCTCGAGTGGCTGGAGGAGCCCGCCTACCTTGAGACGTTCAGCCTTTATGGCCTGGCATGTGGTGCACCTTAACACGTTCTCCTGTACGTCTTTCTGCATACTAGGCCAATAAAACTTATTCTTTGCAAGAGCATAGGTCCTCTTTATCCCGGGATGCCCTGCACTAGGACTGTCGTGACTTTCCTCAAGAATTTGGCGCCTAAAGTCACCGTCCTTGGGTACACATACTCTCCCTTTATAAAGGAGGTACCCGTCCTCAATGTAGAAAGTCTTCCATCGAGCATCCGCAACACCTGCTGATGGCACATCCACTCCGGATGTTTCCACAACATCTTCAGGTGGCGCGTCCCGTCCCGACGCAACTGGAACATCTTCCGATGGCCCTGGTGTGGCTGTGGAATTCCTTTGCTCAATAGCCTGCCACACAGGTGCGTAGTGAGAATCACTAACACACTTTCCTCTGAGTGATTCCAGGAATTCACTCCTGAATGCCATAAAACTTAGCGTGCTTACCATGGGCATTCGACTCAGGGCATCTGCTACCACATTGTAGTGCCCTTTCCTGTACCTTAGTTGATAGTCAAACTTTTGGAGTAGTTCGGCCCAGCGAGCTTTTCTTCCTTGCAAGTCACTTTGGGAGGAAAGCCACTTGATACTTTCTTGATCAAACACGATCTCAAACTTAGCTCCATAGAGGTAGTGCCTCCATTTCTTAAGAGCATAGACTATTGCGAACAACTCCTTCTCATAAGTGGAATAATTCAACTGGTGTTTATCCAGTTTCTTACTCTCAAACGCGACTGGACGGTCGTGTTGAGTAAGAACAACACCAATTGCCTGATCACTGGCATCGGTCTCTACTATGAATGCTTCATTTGGATCCACTAAACTTAAGACAGGAGCAGTTGCAATTGCAGCCTTTAGATTTTCGAAGCTCGCTTGTTGTTTAGGGCCCCAACTAAAGTATTTGCCATACTGTTGAGCAAGTCTGTCAAAAGAGCAGTCAGGAGGGCATACATATTAAATTTCGTCCTCCTCTTTCAGTTGATGCTTGCTTGTTAGAATCTTTAAGTAAGAGTGCTAATAACTTCATTTACTGTATTGAAGAATCTTTTGAAGTCCATTGTTTGTTATCAAAATGGAAAGCTAAAGTTTTAAATAACGTGACTTTGAATCTGAAAAATGTCTCATTTGTTCCATATTTTAATTTTTGACACTCGTACCTCATTTTCTTTTGAGGAGTTTCTTTGTAAGTTTCATAGACGTTTTCTCATTTTGTATGTGGAAAAATGGTCAATCAATTTTGTATTTGTCTGCAAAAAATTCTATTTGGAGTCATTATTGAATGAAGTTCATTCTCTAGTGGGAACTTATAACACTTTTTCTTTTTCAACTATGAGTGTAATACTTTCAAGATTTTTGTCTTTCTATATATAACCTTATTTGTTACCCAAATCGTCCATTTTTTTGCAGTGTGGAAATTCCATAAAGTTCCTAAAAGACATAGGTTTATTGTAGCAGCCTGTAAAACTATGCTAACTGACCTTCTAAGTGTCCAACTAACTACATCAAAGCGTTGGTTTCTTCTCTTTTTGTGCTTTGGGTAAACTTACTTAAGGATGCAGATGTTCCTGTAAATTGTAGCCAGATTTAAACGATTCTGTTGGTATAATAGAAATAATAAATGTTTTCAACTCCCCCTACTATAGAATAAAAAAGCCAACCTATACTTGAAGCTTAGTTGCCCGTTCCGGAACGCGTTCCAGAACGCGTTCCGTTCCGGAACGAGACCATTAAAAAAAATAAAAAAATACGTTTTTTTACAAAGTAAAAAAAAACCATAATATCTAAGGAAGCTTGAGGAGCAATCAAGCTCAAAGGAAAAAGAACAGTAAATCACTCAGCAAATAAAATGACAAACATCGATTGGACATAAAAAGCACAATTACCAAAAAAATATGTAAAGAGCATATCATGGACGTGGTCCAGGAGTTTCCAGTGATGGTGAGCTTGCGGAAAGAAAGCAGGAAGCCTTGTGGATGTTCACCTTTGATTGAACACACAGTGATAAGGTGCCACCAGGCAGGGTACAGAGATTCGTGACTCAGAAGTTGTATGTCCGAGCCACCCCGATCGGTTCAACGGAAACATTGGATTCAGAGACGGGGGGAAGGGCTATTCAGATACATATATGCGAAATAAATGAGCATTAGCCTTCACTTCATATGATGAATATTCCCGATATGCACAATTGCCCCGGTTTCCAGCTATATAGTCAGTTTGACTGAGCTTCACTGTAGATTAATATAGACTGTTCTTCAGTATTCACTTCATCTTTTTCTTGATGAATTCAGGAGGGGGCGATTCTGAAGCAAGAATGTCAATCTCTTCATGAAAGCAAGTGCTTTTTGAAGCAACAGGTAAAATTAGAAAATATGTCAGTCATCAATGAAATGCAAATGCAGAATGCGTGGGCCAGCAGGGTCGTTTTACATTTTTTTTTTAACTCACAAAAAATCGTTCCGACCCAGTACGTTCCGGAACGTACGGAATGGAACGTTCCGACCCATTTTGGTCGGAACGGGCTTCTAAGACTCGAAGCCTATGACTTCATGACAATATACACTAAAATCAATTTGGAAGATTCGAAGGTCCGTGTTGATAAGCTAACTCAAGATGTGTTTAGCAGTAAACTAAAGGACACTCAATGCAAGCCTTTGAAAGTTGATGAGTGCTTTGCATTTTGATTTTTGTTGCGGACAAAAATCAACATGTCAATTCAAAGAAGAAAAAATTTACTAAAATTGTTGATGTTGATATGAAGTTTTTTGCAACTAACACAAGCTATATGCAACTGGCATTTCATTGTTGAATTGGGTTAATGTATGTGGCAAAGGACTTGGTCTTTTTATATTAGAAAGTTTTAGAGCAGCAAAACGTGCTTTTAATCAGTGAATTGTTCCTTTGTCCAGGTTGATGGAAAAACTATAAAGGCACAAATATGGGATACTGCTGGTCAAGAGAGGTATAGGGCAATTACCAGTGCATATTATCGGGGCGCTGTTGGTGCCCTTCTGGTTTATGATCTAACCAAGCACTCAACGTATGACAATATTCAACGGTGGCTGAAAGAGCTTAGAGACCATGCAGATTCGAACATTGTGATTATGCTAGTCGGAAACAAGTCTGATTTGAAACATCTCAGAGGAGTCACTACAGAAGAAGGGCAAGCATTTTCAGAGAAGGAGGGCTTGTCCTTCTTAGAGACGTCAGCATTAGATTCAACCAATGTCGAAAGAGCTTTCCAAAGTACTCTCACAGAAATCTATCGCATTGTGAGTAAAAAAGCTCTTGCTTCTGAGGAGCTAGTGTCTGCAGTTCCTGGAGAAGGAACTCAAATTCTACTGGGAGATGCTGAAGCAAGCAAGAAGAGAGTCTGCTGTTCATACTAGAGTGTTTACATATTCTATACAGCTATATTTTAGAAATGGGAAGGGAGAAGTTGGTCCCCTAAGGTACAAACATAAATAGAAAAGCTGAAATTGATCATTCGATTGTTTTTGTTGCAACTTTAGAGTTGGGTGTGCCTCTTGTTGTCGAAAAGGAAATATAATGGGTAGGTGGAGATATTATATGCTTTAATATAGGCTTATGCTACGATTGCTTGCTTGATTTCTATACACTGTGGACTTGCTTGATTTCTATACACCGTGGACGCAATGGCACCAAAGCAGCAAAATGCAGTGCACACTTTTTCAGTTATTTGAGTTGCTAGGTGGCTTTGACAAGGCAGTCAAGTTTGGTTACACTTGATTTTACCTAATGACTCTTAACCTTAGCATTCTTCAATATATTTGCAGTTCTGGAAATAACTATTTTCAAGTGTAAGAGCATCAATGTAATCTTTCTCTGGCACAAATTCCTGTTCCAACGTGAGTGCTACTTTGTATTTGCCCAAATTTGTCTTCATGAAAAGCATGCATGCCAAGGTCTGAATTGTGCAACTGTAAGGAAAGATTTTCCTTCAAATGCTTTTTCACAAAAAACAAATCACTCTGCTGAACCTCCATCCTGCATGATATGTTACTTGTCTGCTGTTTGCTGTTTCAAAGCAGCAACATCTGCTCAGTAATGTAGAACTGGCTTTATGTTTGTATTCAGTTTTTTTGAATGGTCTTAAATGATCATGATCAAATATAGAAGGGGAAGATGTGAATGTATGAAAATTTTAAATCCAACATCATAAAGCAACCATGTCAACAGACAAGACATCCAATTTCTCAGGTTTATACAAAGTGGAACTTGTGGATTTTTTTGAAAGTCTATAACAACCTTATTGACACTCTTTTGTCAATAACCTTTACATTGTTTTCCTCTATTAAACAAAAAGATTTTTCTTTTGTGGTTGATGCATGAGACTCAAAGCTATGTAACATGCTGTGATGCTTTGAGCAGCAATGTATGGAAATAACTTGCTAATTATGTGAAATCGATGGTTATTCTCGTACTAAGTTGAATTATTAGTTCGGCATTATATTTTAATTATGGCGGTGGTTGATATATTTGCCACGGCAAATACATCAACCATCGCCATAATTTAAATATAATAAGAGGTATTGCTTGATAGATGAGAATGGATTTTGTGCTAGATTGCATCACATGGTCTCAATTTCCTACCTTAATACAAAAAAATGCATTACTGGAGACTCTCTCTCTCTCTCTCTCTCTCTCTCTCTCTCTCTCTCTCTCTCTCTCTCTCTCTGTGTGTTTCTCTTTTTGGGCATTGCCCTTGCCTCGATCGTTGGGCATTGCCCCATGCCTCCATCCTTGTAGTTGTAGCTCCCTTGTTGATTATTACATAGTGCCTTGATGGGCTTTGGCATTTTGTGAGTTTCTTTTTTGTTATGATTCAATAAAAATATAGCACATGGTGTGCTACCTTTTTTATGCCAGTACTTCAATGTTTATTATTAAGAATGTTGTTTGGTACATAGTTAAAAATCTCACACAATAAAAAAAAAAAATTCAAATTATTTTTTTTGTAGCCTTTGAACATAGCACGTCGGCGTGCTCAACCTGGCTGATCGACAAAAAAAATTAAAGAAAAAATTAAATTTTATTTTGAATCAGTCCAGCATGTCGACGTGCTATGTTTGGAGGCTACAAAAAAATTAATCATTTTATATAGCACGTCGGCGTGCTATGTTTAAAAGTTGCATAAAATTATCTCATTTTATATAACACGCAGACGTGCTATCTTTAAGGTTGCAATTTTTTATTTATAGTTGTTTTACTTTAATTTCCAAACATAATAAGTAGACGTGCTAGGTAAAACAGTCATAAAAAACAATTGCAACCTTTAAAGATAGCACGTTGGTGTGCTATATAAAATGAGATGATTTTTTGCAGCTTCCAAAACATAGCACGCCGACGTGCTACATAAAATGAGAAGATTTTTTGCAGCCTCCAAATATAGCATGCCGACGTGCTGGGCCGAGCCAAAAAAGGATGAATGTTTTTTTTTTTCCGGCCCAGCCCAGCATGTTGGCGTGCTATAATTGGAGGCTGCGAAAAAAATTAATTTGAATTTTTTTTTTTTACTTTGTGAGATTTTTAACTATGTAACAAACCACATTCTTAATGATAAACATTGAAGTAGTGGCATAAAAAAGGTAGCACACCATGTTGAATCATGACAAGAAAGAAACTCGCAAAACGTGCAAAAAATTTACTCGCAGAATGTCAAAACCCCCTGCTGATGGCTTTGCCATGCTCCTGAATTTGACTGCAGGTTAGCCTCCATGCATTGATCTCTGCATTCCAGACTCGTTCCAGCTATGGCGCCCTTTCTTGTGCCCTGATCCTACTGCCTCCACACTCAGATTTCCACAAGTTGCATATGTTTGAATGGCCAAGAAAGGTAACACCCGGGGGGGGCCTTCGGCTCCCTCCCCACGCACCTCTGCCTGCACAGACAGCTGAACAGACAGTATCGCTGTCTGAGCAGCCAACAGGGATGCCTGTGGATCTTCCTCCTATCTCCATCCCAGATCTGCCTACAGCCATACCTCTCTCCCTTTCAAACCCTATTTTGGATCTTAATGAACCCAATATTGCTCTCCCTTTAACCCCTAATTATGATCACGATTCGATGACTCCATCACTCTCTTCAATGGTCTTTGCACTAAGTGCAAATAGTGTAAGGCTGTTCCAGCTTCTTGCTAACCAACGAAAAGAGATCGAGAAATGATTTTATTCGTGCAATCACACCTTCAACGGACAGATGCATCAATTGAAGGACTCAGACGAGAAATTACGACCATCAAATGTGCAACATCCTCCCAAGCAGCTACTTCAAATACTATCCAACAACTCGAAAACAAAGTGGAGCAGCACCATACGACTGTCCAGTCTTGGGCAGAGGTTCTCAAAGGTCCAACTAAAGTGGATGCTCCAATTTCTTTCATCTTTGCTACATCTACGGAGAGTCAGTTGCTAGAGCAAAAGGCTTTTAATGTTCGTGTCAGAGGCATCTCAGATTCCCCTGGATTCCCAGGATGCTCTTAAGGAAGCAAGGAATTTTTGGAAACTAATCTCCAGCACCATGACAATGGTTTGGACTCAGCTTGGCATACCAAGAAAGATGCTAGCACTCTTGTCCTACACTTCAATTTGTTGGAGCCTAGGCGTGAGGTACTACGTCAGAGACATAAGCTAAAAGATATCAGGATCTTCCTGGATGAAGATATCACATTTGTCTAAGTTGTGAAAAGAAAAAGGCCTTGCAAAATGCAAAAGGATACATGGAGACGCTAAATATATAGAGATGACAATATCCGTTTTGTTGACGCTAAACCTTTAGTTGAAACTAAATAGACAATTGTCATAATGATATCTGAGATTGGTCAGAGTTAAAGGTAGAGTTAGAGAATTGAAGAGATGTCCAATTGAACCTGTAAATGGTCTAGGTACCATACAATCCTGGCCATTAATCTCTTCTTAGTTAGATTTGTTTACTATTGTTGATTGACAACATCGATCCGTCTCTTTTCCATTTTTTTTAATGTATTGTTCGGTCTTATATGCCTTATGGCATGGAAAAGACGTTAAATAAAGCTTTCAATAGGTGTTTTAAGTACATGTGTGAAAGTGGAATAGTTTTGTAAGGATGTCAAGTTATTTTGCATGTGGAAAGACTTTTAGAATGGTTGGGGCTCGACAAAAATGGCTAAAGCATAAGGAACTTGTCAATAGAGTTCTTTTGCACTTGGAAGAAATTTAGAATGGTGGGCCCTGACAAAAATGGCTTAAGCATAAGGAACTTGTCAATAGAGAAGTATGTCAATAAATGTCATGACCAATAGTCGATTAAAAAGGCTCTGATAGGCTTGGCTTGTTAATGAGTACAATGATTTTAACATATGATGTCGTAGTTTTAGTGAAAAAAAAATGTTTTCAATGTGGAAAATTGGGTTGACTTAGAAAGGATTATAGTAGCAAAGTTCAAACTCAGACAAAGTTATGATTGTGACCATGAAAGCTGCACATTACTTGGAGAACGGAGTTTTGATAGAGCTGTTCTAATTGCGTTGATTAAAAGTATCAGTTTAGGTGTCGTAGACAACCATAGAGAGAGATTGCAGAAACGACTAGGCGTTTGAGACAACCATGCAAAAAACAATCAAGCGTCAAAGATAGCCATACATTTCTTCGTTTATGATACTTGCAGAAGAAGAGTGAGAGTTAATGAACATCAACAAGAATGCAATGAGATAGAACAATAGTGAATCTTTATATTTAATGTTGTAATAACAACGATCAGATCACAATACAATTGCGTTGATAATGCGTGATCCTACTTACGGAAACAAGTCAATTGCTATAGGTCTGAATATTTTACTCTCTCTCTATATATATATATGTGTGTGTGTGTGTGTGTGTGTGTGTGTGTGTGTGTGTGTGTGTGTTCTCTAACTCCGAGGAGTCAGATACCATGAAGACCAGTTTTAGTTGTAAGATCTCTATTGGAGTATCTTCATGCATCATTATCCATCTACAATGCTCATTTCCTTATATAGCAGCTGGATGATCTTGTCCTATTCTAACTTTACAATTACAAGATCGTTAACAACTGTTTAACTAGTCAATTAGATCAATTATTATTGGAGCGTGAAGACGTAACAGTCTGTACTTGAAATCCTGTGTAAATTTGCACAGTGTTGTTTTTTTTGCATTCTTCGAAAAAAATGTCGCATCTCTTTAAGTGCCCAACATGGCCCGAAATCTTGAGTAAACACTTTGTCGCATTTCTCGCAAAATCCTTTTGTATTGAGAATGACCCGAAAGTGAAGTAGAAGACTTTGTCGGGTTTTTTGCCTTTTTCAACACGAAAGTGAAGTAGAAGACTTTGTCGGGTTTTTTGCTTTTTCGCCTGTTGAAATTTGCGAGTAGAAATGTAGATGGTTGCGACAAACAGTTAAAAAATGTAGACTGTTGCAAAACAATTCATTTTTAGCAGACAACTTTGAGAGAGTGATTTACATAAAGGAAAAGGAGGGCAGTTAGGATGAGTAGGAGAAAGATTAAACTCCAACATGATGTAGCATATTTAGATAGACATATGAAGCTAAAATCCAATCCTCTTATGACTTCTATTCCTAGAGTGAAGTGCAATAGGTCGAGATCAACCATCATGAACTCTTTAGATAGAGCAATCTTAACATCTCTTATTCCATCTAGATCATTTCCACTTAAATTAATGTCATCAACATACAATATAAGTACAATGATCTTTCCATCATGAAATCTTATATACAATGATGGATCGTATGAACTCAAAACAAAATTGATGGAGATAATGAAAGAGTTTAGCCTAGAGTACCATGTTGTAGGTGCTTGCTTGAGTCCATAAAGACTCTTTTTCAAGAAACAAACTTTTTCATCAAACTCCTCCTTCCTACATCTCTTACAATGATTGGACCATTTTGGTGGACCTCACAATATGATTGGTCCAAATAGACAAATGAGATCAAGAGGTGATATGTCATTCATCCTCTAGTATCAAGCCATTGTCAGTAGCCTACACTACCATGAACTAATCCACTTCCAAAATTGGCCTAATCTCTTATTTACAAGTGTACAGAGAGTGGCTTTGAAAGAAGACCCCCAAACCTCAAGATAGATGGCTTTTACAATTTCACATCCATTACATGGTGGAAAGCATCCCGTTAATTTCTAAAATATTGTGCTCCTCTTGGCACACGCTACAAATATGGCTTGCTATATTTATTAGGTACATTCTTAGTCATGCTAGTTATCCCCAATAGCAAAAAAAGTTCCTTCTAAATTCAAGAATGTTAAATATACCCACTATAGATCACTAGATAGACCACTCTCTCATGCATTTCACAAAGTTATTCTCTTTGAAGGTAGTACAAAAACTTTCAAATAAAATTTAAAGAAATCCCTACATTTGGTGAGATTCAAAAAGAAATATCCTATCAACCAATGTACTACATTTGAGAGACACTACAACAAAATTTAAAACTTAAACAAATGGAAGATAATATACACCTACAATCAACAAGATTTTATATATTGTGATATCGGTAATAGTGCACACAAACATTTCCAAGTACTTGATTGTGAAAGTTCCTAATAAAAGCAATTGTTTTAAAATAATGAATGTAAATGTGATTAAATTTTATTTGTGTTGAAATGACTATGTCGATCTAAAAATCTTCTTCTAACATTAATTTTTTTGTGTCACATAGTCAATTATTAAATATTTTATGCACAACAAATGACATGATCATGTGCATTTTATCATGGAGAAATAAATTTAGTATCCATGTAACATATTTTTATCTTATCCCATTGGACTTTTGTACCAAGTTGAGATATAATCATTTACGAGAAAGCTTTTCACTTACATCTAAACAAACTTGACACATAATTGTGGTTAGCAAAAGAATCTTATTTGAAGGTTTGGAATTGTGATGTACAACAAAATATTGATATTGGCCTAGTTAAAAGCTAATCAGTGCAGTAAATGTTCCAATCATTTTGGCATGTTCTATAAGATTTTTTTGTAGCTATAATCTGGATCAACCACAATAACTACCATACTAATATGTTTTACAAATTAATGGCTCAGTCATGACCACGTAGCATGAAGAAAAAAGCCAACATGTTTTTTTAAGTCTTCGAATTTAATTGCAACTTTATGCTTCAACTATGACCACGTAGCATGAAAGGAAAACCAAAATATTTGAATCACAAAATTCCATTAGTATTTCATTTATTCAATATTCAAATCTTCAAAGTGATGCCTAAACAAAGAATGAAATTATGCAATGTGATGAATGTTACATCATCCAGTCAAAAGCTTAAGATTATATAAGACATGAAAATAATGACCCAAATATACAAGCCTTCATAGACAAGTTTAGAATAGTTTTGAGCAAAAGACAAGAGTGTGAATATTTTTAAACTTTAAAAAAATGATAAAGCAACAAGCTGCCTTTGCTTACATTATTAGAGGAAATATAAATTTGAAAGAGATAAAGACACCAACCAAGTCACATATATTTGAAGTCGAAAAAAGTATTGGAGGCCTACTTCAAAAAATATAAATGCTACAAGAATGTATGATGTCCCCACTAATTTTCTTTTCATCTATGGCTTCATAGATGTTTACTTTTTAGATAAGTAATTTGAAATTAGTTCCATTTAATAACATATTCTACAATTTCATTATGAAATATTCCCAAGGCAATCTAATGAATGAAAGTTTTATTGACAATTCAAGCCATTAGAAATGAATCGTATATATATTTTCGTCCGACAAACAAATTTTGAAACTTTTCAATATTCAAATTGAAAGTCTTTGTACTCGGATTCCATCATATTGAATAGCTTCAACTTCAATGACTTTTGAAGCTAACCAATGTCAAACTAATTTGGCCTATATTGATGCTAGAACAACCCGTTGTTCACATCACCTGAGCAAATAAATTGACAATTAATCAACAATTTATTATTTGTCAACATCATCCAAGCAAACAATTAGAATTTGAGTATTAGATCATAACAACTCTACACACTAATATCTACATTTATGTCAATTGGCATTTAACTTGGTCGGCGAAGGTTCCCAAAGTGGTAAGCTTTTGAATGTTCGCCTAACCTCAAAATAGGTACTTCCTCTACAAGATAACCTTTCCCCAACTCAATACTTAATGCTATTTATATCTTCTAAAGAGTTTTTGGTTGCTTCAACTTTTTTCTGTTTGCAACCTACATGTGTGGGCGAGGGGGAATGATTTTTGGTGAGCATTTCATGGCGAGCAATTTTATGACCAAGGCGAGCGTCTCTAGCCCTTCTTCGACTTTCAAACCATTTATGCTTTGTAATTGCTCGCCAAAAACTTTCCAAAGCAATGTATAGATTAGAAGGTCACCGCTATTAGAGATACCAAATTATAATGGGTTATCTGATTCTATCAGATTTCTCAAAATCTGTTCTGAATCATGTGAGGTATATGGTGAAGGTTTTCCAGAGATAAACTTAAGCTATTCTCTATGGCCTTAACAGGAGCAACACAAGATTGGTTTTACAACCAAGATGAAAACAAAATGTACAGATTGAGAAGTTGTTAAACAAGCCCTCATCACAAGATTTAAAACAAGAAAATTTATGGAAGATCCTTTCCTACTTTTAAGTAAAATTAAAATGGGAAAGAGAAAATGAGTATGAGATTATATTGAATGGGTTAAGCACTTCAGATCTGAGTGTGATGTCGATTTAATTAATGAAGATGCTATGATTATGTGATTTTTAACAGGTCTACCTAAGAACAATGAACCAAAGCACCACTTGGATGCTTTTCATGTAGAGAGAACCACAGAGTTGCCGAATGTCCAAACAAAGGGAAGTTTGTTCCATTCTGTCGTGAATGCGGTTATGGACATTGTTACAAGGATTGTCCAACAAGACCAAAACCACCGTCGGTTACTGCTCCATTTAATATGATTACAATCAAGACCAACAGCTCAGCCTACTGATCCAAGTGTACCTTTGATGATTGTTACCAGAGCTCAGAGTAGAAAGACGTTCCAGTTGATCCAAGACCTACTGAATCTGCACCAACTACAAATATACCTTTATTTGATCATTAGCATTTGATAGATTGAACCTAGATCTAGACAATGCACTAAAACGCATGAATTTTGGACTAGTATGCAAGATTTTGGACCAAAAACAATTATGGAACTTGTTTTGACAACTGTTGTATGGCCTCACACGTGTGGTCAGTACACCTGCAGCCACAAATCGATTTGGACCAAAACAAATGAAGCTATCAATCTCTTAGAACTCGCCCACACAAGATTAGATCAAAATCAACAATTTCACAACGATTTTCAATTGTTCAATGGATCATTACATTCCTCTTGATACCAAGCTTTGATACCATGTGAATTTTTTGATTTTAGGACAATGATTGATTGTACTAATCAATCTACAAGAGTTATTGATTGCCAAATCAAAGGATTCATCAAGTTCTATTGACTAGATCTTGATCTAAGATCAATAGATGTAACACCAAAAAACTATCAAGGGCGGCCTCACACGTGTGGAAAAGAGTCATTGTACAGACTATGACCAGAGAGAAAAGTACGAAACTTATTCGATAGCTTACAAGCATAAAATCACAAGACAAATGTGTAGATCTCAAGCAAATTGCTAGAATGTAAGTCTCTCATCAACTTCTCATTAGATTTGGTGATCTCTTTATAGGTCAAGTACATGAACGACCAGGTACTAGTCCAGTAGGTCTTCACACATGTGGGGAGTGCCACATCATGTAGATCCACCAATGGGAGCAAGATATGCCCATAGATCAAAGTTGACTCTACTAGCTAGAATCCAAATGCTAGTCTCCACAAAAAATGGGAATCTTTCCTATAAAATAGGATCTAGGAGAATATGTACATCTTATCTAGTACATCCAGATCCACACATGTGAACAACATCTTGACATGTGGAAGCATTTACTCATTCACATGGAAGTGCAAGCTAATTACAAGAAGATTGACCAAAATGACTTTTTCTTATATTCTAGTCAAAAGTCAAGTTCACACTTGTGTAGATTGATCTAAAATGAATCTAACTTTACACAAGTACTTTTTCTACTTCCCTTCACACGTGGGAACAGGCTCCACACATGTGAGATCTCAATATGCATCTAGATCTCAAGATTAACATATTACATCAAGTTAGAAGTGACAATTTCAACAAAATAAAGGCTTAGGAAAACCTTAGAATTAGACATTTTACTAATTAAGTTTAACTATTACTAACAACCATTTGTAATAGCTTAACTTAGAAAGTCTAAGTTTAAGAGCTAATTCCTAAGTTCAAGTTAAATTCTAAGTTCACGCACTTTACAAGTTAATTAGCATTAAGCTTAAGTTAGTCCCATAAGCTTGTTAGAACAAAGGCCCACCATTCTTGGCCTATATGGGAGTAGAAGTGGGCTTTTACAACACTTGTACAAGCTATTGTGATAATAGAGCACTCTTGTGTTATCTTTCTATGCTATCTTGTGTTCCCATTGGTGATTGAATACCTTGTGGTAGGTGCTTGAGCCCCACTAGGCCTTCTCCATTGGTTTCTGTTGCATTTGCTTATGGGATAATTGTTATCTTCCATCTCTAAACCCTTGTGGAGTTAGCTAGGATTTTTTAGACTTTTAGGTAGGAATCTCTGAGAAACTGAAGATCTATGTCTGCATTTACACTTCTGCTTGTCATGTGCCAAATCTAAGCAAATAGCAATTACAATGGAAGTAAAGCTAAGTGCAAGAAAAGTACAAAGCATAAAAGATAGCATATCCATAGAAAGTTAGAAACACAAAGATCTCCATAGAATCACAATAGAAATGAAATAAAGAGTACAAAGCAATGTAGATAAGGCAAATGAGACCTAGCAAAGGAAATCCTCATATCTCATATTCACAAGGAGGAAGCTAGAAGCTCTCACTTGCAAATGAGCCAAAAGATTCAAAAATTGTTGTCTCTTGCCTAGTTATAGACAATGCTCTTACTTAACTAAACTTAACTATCTTGAGGGATAGTTAGCCCTATTACGTAGACTACATTGGGCCCTTATTGGCCTATTATCCTTATTAGTTACTTTGGAGGGCCTAAAGAGGGAACCGCCTTGTTCTTAAGGCTAATAGTTCCTTTTGGGCCTACAAAGCTTACATTGGATATTATCTTGCATGTATAAGCATGGATGTAATAACAGTACATGACACCGCTGAAAAGCAGTAAGTGCTAATAGCAAAAACTCTAAAGGAACTCTAAAGAACTGAGCTAGAATGCTCAAGAGTGTTCAAGCTTGAAAGCTTGAGAGAGCTGCTACTTGATTCTATGAATACTTTGAAAAGCATTAGAAATGATAGAAGTATGATCAGCTATTTATACTAAGCAAAATGCGGCTAGTCTAGTAGGATAGCTAATGAGGTCATAGATCTTAATGGCCAGTTGACCATAGTGAGTTGGCTACATCCATCCAGTTATTACTTTACTTGCTAAAAGGGTAAGTCTGTATCTTGAGCAATTTTCGAGTATTTCTGCAAACTGTAGAAACATGCATAAAACTGCAGAACTGGATAATAAGTGAATGACGATTAAAAGATCAATTAGTCGATGATCAAGAGAATAATCCAACAACCTCTATAACATGAGGCCTCCTTTCCACTTGCTAATTTTTCTTACTCCCAAGAATTTTACAAGGGAAAAGTATTAACTGTTATTTAAAAAAAAAAAACTTACTCCCTCCTTAAAGAGTTTGACCTAGGTACCTGTATGAGAGGGTCAAGTGCTTACTTGGGTTTGTTAAAAAAGTGCAATTCATGAGGAAAACAGTGAATGATGACCATATTCAAGACAACTTGTTTGACATTTTTCTAAGGATCCATCCTCCATCAATGAGGCTTAACATTGCGAACATCGCAACTTGAAAATTAAATTTGTAGCTTTTTTTAAGGCTTCAATTCAACTTGTTAGGAACTCAAAGATTTGAGTGTCTATTCTAAGGGTCTGTCCTTGATCATGAGTGTTACATCCACGCCCTGTATATAGGATTCTGCATCATCCTAGACTTGGATACATGGTAATCCAATGCTCGAGATTATTGGTTACGCCTCGTCATTCCAGACTAGGCCAGAAATGTAATTAATAACATTGTGATGACCCAATCAAACATCTAATGACATGTAAAGCTAGTGCATGGGTTAGGATGACTATTGGCATGGTGTAGGGTATCATGTATGAGAATATTCTAAGCTTGCATGGTATATGGAAAAACTTGCCCTCCTCCCATGCCTATTTTTTGATTTCATTACCAATTTTCTCTTTCTACACTTGCATCCAATCTTGTGGCTTGGATGCTATTAGAGATTGTGATCAATAGCTTCTCATTGGTTGGGTGGCTTTGCTCCACTGTTATTCCTTGGTGTGTGTCTTGTAAGCAGGATCTTGAGGTGCTTTCCCTTATAATGAGGTTTACATAAGAGTCTCAACTATTAAGTTTGTAGTATCTTTGCATCATGTTTTTTTTTTTTTGGTGGGTTCAGGGCCTCAACTCACTTTATTAGCAATGCAAAATAGCTTATTTGTTTACATCCTTGATTGATGCCTTCTACGTTCTTTTATTATTTTTATTTGATTATGTGGACACTTGTTACCTTAAAATGTTTGTTTACATCCTTGTTTGATTCCTTCTAAGTTTTAATATTATTTTTATTTGATACTTGTCACCTTAAAATATGCTAATTTGTAGGGTGATGACCTTGTTATTGTTATCGTGTAAATTCTTTACAGTCGTGAGTATTTTTTAACCTTGTTAACCCATTGTAATAGTAAATATTTTTTACTTGAATCACTCTAAAAATAATATGCCTTGAAATCTAATAGTTATTAAAAAAAATTCATTTACAAAAACCTGGGCGGAAGGCTGTGCGCCCTCGGGCTACTGGCCTGGGGCGGACCCACTTCTTGGGCGGAACTCCTTGGGGAGCATCCTCCCGCAGCCCCATGCCCCATAATAGAGGGGAAAATGAAAGACCTTCTTTGAAAGCCTTGTGATGCATGTGCAAATAGTTAGAAAGCAAAATTTGCAAAAATAAAGCATTGGCAGCCCCGGTTGAAGCATGGAGTGAAAAATGGGCCATCAGACCAGGAAGGGAAGGGACAGAGCTCGCCAAGGGGAGGTGGAACTCCAGGTCCAGGCAGGATGGGTCCTCGTGTGACAGTGATGTATGCTCCTTCGTCTCTCTCTCTCTCTCTCTCTCTCTCTTCTCGACTCTTCTTTTCCTTTTCCTTTTGGCTTCGTCCAAAAGTGCCAACCAATTACCAAACGAGGTGCGCCTAATAATGAATGAATTCATGAAGCCATGCGATTTTGTGTCACGATCTATGGAGGAGCTTCTTAATATATTTCTGATTTCTACAGGTGCAGGACTTTAGGCAGCCAGGCCTGGCCCAGCATGCGTTGGTGCCATGGAAATCATTAATGGAGGCATGTAGCTGTACTTGTCGCTGAATCCAGCTCTCCTTCTTTAAAACTTTTTATGGTTGAATAGTTTTGGTGATCGTAAAGTTTTGTGTATGGTTTTTTGAGAATTTATTACTGCTTTCTCAAATTGGAGTACGTGGATTGTAATGGTTTGAGAGAATTAGTGGTAATTGTATATGAGCCAGTCGTGCGCTGAAGCAGCCTTATCGTTTTCAAAGTGAGGAAAGGGATGGATTGTCAGTGAGGAAAGCTACTCAGCTTCGGTGAGGTAAGCGACATCGGATAGGAACTTGGTAGATTTTCTGTTGCCGGGCGGAACGTAATCAACTGCACGGTCTGCAGCTTGTTGGCAGAAGGTGCAAATCCAGTTTGTGAAAGTGGTTTAACTATTTCCTTTTCACGCATTGTCGGTACTTCATACTTTTCACGCAATATCAGTTGATCGTCAGGGCAGGTTAACGGTTTAGCTTGTGAAGAATTCAGGCTTTTGGTTACATTCGTGTGTTCTTGTTGATCACAACTGGGAAGTTCTAACAAACTATATCATTGTTGTATGGTCAAAATTCCGAACCATAGACTCGGCGTTAAACTTGTATACTTTGTCGAATGCGTTTCCCATGCTCGGGCTGTGGAGTTTTATTCAAGGGGTCAAAAATTGATCATCCATAGCCAAGAATTTCAGCATTAGTTGATCTTTACCTCGTCAATGTGTAATTTATGTAAAAATCGGCACATTGGTGGGGAGTGCTCGAAAGAGATAATATTACTAACTTTGACATTCACTATCAATTCTCTATCTGATCTCGATTTTTTAATGTGCGACTAAGTACCGTACTTAGTAGAGAAGCTGAATGTGGCTGTTCTATCCTGGAGTTGTATTACATAGTCTCGCAGAAATTTTTCAAGTAAACGTGAACATGTTTAATTGATTCGATTAGTGCACTATGGAACACTTGTCTGATAACCAAGCATAACGAAAACTTTTGTTTAGGGGCCTTGTTTGGTCATCAAGTTGAGGCGAGATTTTTAACTTGTTTGCCTTTATCCTGATGTGCAGAACGATACAGGCTTTGCTGATAACGTAAGCAGAAGGCTTTTTTATGAGTGAAATGGTTTGGACAGGTCAACGGAGCTGCCTATTTTTTAGCGGACGACTTACCCGCGGCTTAAGTATCATTGTGATGTCGTTTCTTGAGACCCGAAGTAGCTCACACAATGTTGTTTCTTAAGAATATCACAAGCAGTTTTTCAGTAGCAAGACGCACGGACGCGCCGGTAGTAAAGCCTGGTTCGAAATAGATTATTTCTTCGTAATTCTACTTTTCAATGGTAAAAAAACACCATGAGAGGTGGCACTATTAGGGAGAAGACATTAAACTGCCTGGGGAGCAGTACCTGAGCTTGGGGTTGAAATTGTGCGTATTTTGGGTACTTTCGGGATCTTATCAGCAACTTGGTAAGGGTGCCACTACGTCTGTTCAAAAGAACAATTTTCAAACGTCGAGGATTTGTTGTAGGAGAGAGGCATAATATCCGACAAATTTATAAGTTAGCTGAAAGGGATTCAATGTTATGAATTGTTTTCGACTTGTAGGTAACTTTTCTAAACTAGCGACTAACAATTACCCTATATGATACTCATTCTATCCTCTAGTCTAGTGGGACTGTATGCATGATGAGTCTATGGAATGGGTGGAAATTTGGTCTGGACCTTATGCATGTCACCATTGCCCCTTTTTTTAATTTGTCATTAGCGTTTGGAAATCAGAAATGTAACTGCTATTCAGAATTTTTTCACTTTTCTAATCAATGTGTAGGGAGTTCAAAGGAATTTTAGGAATGAATGACAATGCAGAGAATTCATCGACTGAAATCAAATTGGGAAAAAGTGTGCGTGTCTAGGACTCTAGGTTTAGTAGAATAATTTCTACAAGATGAGTTCTATCGAGTTGGTTCTGTGGTAATTTTTTAAGTTCTAGGCTGGTGAATGAAAACTGTTATATGTATTTGGCTTACAGATTGCGTACATACTAGTGCCTGAAACTGAACTCTCCAGTTCCTATGTGCATTCTTATACTTGCTGTTAGAGAAGTAATCTCTGCATTAAGGTAACCAAGTAAATTAGTGTCAAGTGCGATTAAGTAAATTAAGTATATATAGTCATTAAGTAACGTGACATTGGAATTGAAATGACGCGATTAGAGATCGTGTGTTGGTCTTTAGTGATCAGTAGGCAATCACTGAATGGAGCTAGCAATGGCCTGGTGTGGCTTAGAAAGATGAGAGAGCTTACTTGCATAGAGACAGATGTCTTGTTTCTGATTTTTGCTGTCCTGGTGACGATCGATGAGGCTAGCAGCGATGTCTGAGACAGATGTCTTGTTTCTGATTTTTGCTGTCATGGTGATGAGTGATGAGGCTAGCAGGGATGTCCGATGAGTGGGGACTCTGTTTTCTTTCTCTGACCTTCTCGACCTGAAATTGACGTCTGAAGGTTGTCACAGGGGCTGCAGTCGCTCTTGTTTTCTGCAATTCTGCATTGTGCTGAGATTTCAGCAAGTTCTCTGAATTTTTTGATAATGCCTTTGTATGTGGATGGTGCTGCCATCTGGAAGTTCAATGGGGAAAATTTGCATGGTGAAGATTTATTGGAGTGTTTGAAGGCAGTGAACCTCAACCAACAACTGATTCCAATCCGCTACTCTGTAAGTGGGTACAGAAGGATGCAAAGGCACTTTTTCTGATTCACATACATCGAAGGACACATTTGGTCAAAGGAATTTCGTAGGAAAATCATTTTTTAAAAAGGGGTCTTTACAATGACAGAAGAAGAGAGTGCGACATCTCATGTGAGCATTGTGAGAACAATGATAGATCAACTTGCAGATCCTGGTGCAGAAATAAGTGAAGAGGAGATTTTATTTTTTTACTAGAAAGTATGTCTGTATATTATGAGATCAAGTGGCAAGTTCCGATTCCAGTCAAGCGAATCTGACTATGGCAGAAGCAAAAACTGAATCAACTCAAGAAGTAATCTGATAGAAGCCATACAGGGTTATAAGAAATACTTCAGTGCCAGGTGCTCTCTTACCAATGCTCAACAGAAGCGATGGAAAAGAATTTGCGAATTTCTGGGGAAAAGTGCTTTAATTGAAACAAAGTAGTGAATCTGAGTATGTTTTCACTGCAAAGAAACCAGGACACTTTTTGGAAGACAGAAAAATTATACGAAAGTGATTCGTCAGTTATTTCTAGAGCTAATGAGTTTGCAGGTTATGCTCAGTTGTGAAAGCTTTGTGAAACACTCCACTGGGAGTTCGGACCTTACTCCAGTGGGGGGTAATACCTTGTGGCAGCCGGGTAATGTTGTGTGATCTTTAACAGTGTGGTGATTCAGTGCTTGATTGAGCCTCACCAGTATGATGGATGCTTGTTCGAGTGGGGATGCTGGAGAAGTGATCTCCACATCTGCTACCGAGTAAATTATTGTTGAAAACATTCAGTAAAATAAAGTGTGTTTAGTCACTGAGAGATGTGATTTCGGAAGGGAAATGGCAACCATTCATCAGGCGGTCAGCCCGTTGCATTGCATTCTTCCTGACTTCCATTGCTTCCACCATCTATTTGGTGTGATTGTTCTGCTGCTTCATATCTGATTTCTTAAATTTGTCCATCTCTGTAGTCCAGGTATTTTCGATTGTATGGAAGTATGAACGCAGCTTATGTGTTTTCATCTGAACTGATCATTAGACTTGTTTGGTTTTTTTCAATTTTATGCCTACAGAATGATGGACATGTTGTTGGTCTTTGCAAACATTACTTAGGTTAAGCTCTGAATAGTTCATCAGCTGATTTTAGTTTGGGTCTTAAAGTCTGACAAAATGCTGTAAATTTCTCAAATCAGCAACAAAGAATTCTTTTATTTAATTACAGTTGATAGTTGGCAGCTTGATGTCTAGACATAATTTGTTCGAAGAGAGCAAATTTGGGACTTAGTAAGTTCTGAGCATCTATAGTTCTAGCTCATGTTTTGATAAAACATTTGGTTTTTGTCAGGGATTCCAATGATATAACCACTGTAGCCTTTTCAACAAGAGTTCTTAGTCGACTCTCCACTGCTGCAAGTATATTGCAGTTCTTCACTTCATCTGCTACCATTTTTTGGGGATGATCATTGTTCTGCCACAGCACAGCAAGTTTCCTGGATTCATTCGACACTATTACCAAACATTGCACTTGGTGTTGGACTGATGATCTGATCATACACAATAATCTTGCTTGTTATTGACCAGTAATTTTCTCTTTGATTATACACTGTACCATGCTTTAACAGTTACAGAAGCATATATGGCTAGGGAATTGCTAAATCTAGACAAAATAATTGAACTCTCTTGAAAACCATCTGCATATCTTGAAATTGTGCTATTTGTATAGCCACTACCCCACTTGAGTAGGTAGGAAATCAGGTATATGGTGGGATACTTTTACCTGAGTTAGGCACGCAGTGTAAACCATTCAATTCTGGAAGAAATCAAAGAACAGGATTTTGACATTGTCCAGGGTATACCATATTAGGTATGATAAATGCATCGTATTGTAGATTCTATTGTCTCAGGCTTTTCAGTATACAATGCTGGCTGGTGCACATATTATGGTCTCTTAAACCTACAAGAATAGGAATCTACTTAGCATATTGCTTTTAGTATGTTGAGGCCATGCTCGTGCTCTAAATCCAAAGGAGCTGAAAATTCCAGCTTGAAGGTCCTGGAAAAAACACAGCAAAAGGCATCAGTTGCGCATTATCAAGAGTCAAGAACAGCAGAATGGCAGAAGAGTGCATCAACACATTCATATGATCTTTGTGGAGGTGTGGCAGCCTCTGTTTTAGGTACTCCTCCTGGATGTTATGCTGGCAACTTAAACACCAAATTGGCTTCTAAAGAAGTCGCATTGACCGAGCATTGTCAGTTACCACAGTCAGTAATGCAGATAGTTGCCACATCATTACAGTCTGATCTTTTAGTTGCCGCTACTTTGCAAAGTCCTCAAAGGCTTGCAGAGACAGTGTTGTGTGTTCCTGCTGGACAAGTAACAGTGCCTGTACGACTCAGTCAGGCGGTCCTTGCTGCAGTTACATGCAAGGTCTGAGATTTAGAGCTTATCCTGAAACTAACTCTTTTTTTGTGTTTTTAACAAGCGCTGGTATGACGAAGTTTCGTCAAAATTACAGAACTTATTGATCACAACGTATCATTACTTTTTCAGTGCATATCATGCATCTGCTAACATCTTAGGATATTAGTGTGACCTTGGAAGTGATGAAAATGAGAAATGGAAGTTGCTGGTTTTAAACTTTCACTCTACAGTTGGCTTTCTTTGCAGTTGCATAACTAATTTGCTTGACATCTAGAGCAATGCTATGAAAAATTACTGTTCCTGCGCTGCAACAGTTACTTTTTGAAAAGGAACCTCTTCCAGGGTCATTGTGTTTGTAAACATTACAATTGATTTTGATAATATGGGAATGTATAAAAAATTGTGGAATCTTATTGTCTAGATTGGTTCTTGCCAGGTCGTCAGTACTGAGGGCCTTCTATTGCCTAGTGTGCTAACAGCTGCATTAGGAGCTAGGCCTAAACGATTCCTCGCCACTCAGTTTTGGACAGAAGGGTATGTTGTATTTATCAAAATTCTTGGTTTTGCATATGTATCCTTGTTACCTAAGTTTTGTGCCTTGGGTCCATTCACTCTGCATTGGATTTTCTGTCTTCTTAGCAAGTGGCTTTTTCAAATAGTATTTATCAAAATTCTTGGTTTTGCATATGTATCCTTGTTACCTAAGTTTTGTGCCTTGGGTCCATTCACTCTGCATTGGATTTTCTGTCTTCTTAGCAAGTGGCTTTTTCAAATAGTTAGCTCATGAACGGGGCCTTGCTTCTTCCCCTTTTTTCTTTATATCAACTACTCGAGATAGGACTCAGGAATCTGATGGTGCTGTCCCTGTTGAGTCCACTTGCTTGTACTTGTCGTTCAAAGTCACTGTCAAGGCTAGTGAAGTCTTCAACATTTAGGATTGTCATTGCTTGAAATCCGAGGCCTATTTAGTTTATATCTATGTAGTAAAATTTGGCAGCTATTAATATGTTCTCTCGTTTGCATAATCTTAAATGGTTCTGATATAAGAAAATCGGTTTACAAGTATGCAAGCTTGACCAATTTGATAATGTGATGGGAAAGATCACCTCATCTGGAAGATTAGACTTTCTTTACCTACGTACCCCCATAAAAGTTTTTAAATACTGGGAGAATGTACTTAAAAAAAGGGATCATTTTTCTTCAACCGTTTCAAATCCTACTTTTAGTAGCGTTTGACATTTGATTTGACATTCTTGTAAAGGTCTTTTTTTTATATTCAAGGAGTTAAGAATGTCAGAGATTCGGGATGAGAATGACTGCCATTGGACCTAGCCGCCATTGCCAGAGTTATCTGTGACAGGATAAACTAGCAATGTCAGAGATGCGGGATGAGAATGACCAGCATTGGACCTAGCTGCCAATGCCAGGGTTAGTTTGGACATTGGTTAAACTAGCAGAACAACTACGAGGTTGGTCAAGTTGACCATTGTACCATGTTGGTGATCATTATTGCTAATACAGTCTCAGCATTGACTAGTTTTGGAGCGAATAGCTTGTGTAGGTAGGTTCCTAACACTAGTAGTCTGTCTCTCTTTTTTGCCGTTGTATTCCTTGGTCTATCAATATGTGCAACCACCTTAAATCGATTTTTTATATCCTTGACAAAAAAATTATCCTTACAAAATTCAGCTTTTAGGTCTTGGTATGTCAGACATCCTACAGAAAAAAGTTTCTAGCATTCAAGGATTCTAGATTGGGGATCAAGTGAGCGTTCTTTATCTTGCATCTCTTTGATTGGAAGGAAGGTCAATTTGTATGTCAACTACTACTTGTGCTTTGTGTGTTGTCATCACCCAAAATAACTTAATTTTTGCTGCATTGATGCACATAGTTAGTATACCACTGTTTGTGAGATGGTATATGTAATGATGCCTAGTCTAGATACCATTCACCTTTACTTAAGAATAGAATCCTTTGCCATGAAGTATTATTCATCTTCATTGCTCCTTTCTCCAAAACAATTGGTAGACTTAGTGGCTTACCTTTGAGAGTAGATTTGAGAACTAACATAAGATCCTCTCCCCCTTCTTCTCACACTTGTAGCCACCTTTTTTTATTTGACATGCATTTTTAAGGTGCCCATCCTTCCCACAATAGTTACATGGGACTTTCTTTCTAGAACCACTTGAAAAAGACAGATTCAGCATGAGAACTTTGAAAGTATATGATGATGCTTGAAAATCACTTCCTTGATCTTGGACATTTCGGTGGTGGGAAGAGTTTTAATTATTTCCCCTTACTCTCTCTTTACCCTGACCATGTCTTCTTGAGTTGTTAAATCTTGTCATAAGAGCTTGGTCATGGTTTTTGACCCTTTTGCAATAGAAATCTCTAGAATTTCTCAAAAGTACGGAATGTTTTGATCATACACAACACTCTTGTAGCCTTTCGATTCCACTCAGCTCTTTTTCTCTTAATATCCAGCTTTCGGACTTCCTTATCTTGCCCTTCTCTTAAAGAGGTTCAATGGATTGCAGATCAATCTTCTTTTGCGATACAAATGTTCCAATCGTTATGATGTCTTGCTTAGCAAAAGAATAAGCTTTAGTTGCATTTTCTCACAATTGTACCTTCAACCTTTGAGTTGATAAAGCACCATGCCATCATAAACAAACCAAGGGGATTCATAAAAACATAAGGTTGGGTCTTGATATGTTTTTCTTTTTTTGGTCCTGTTGCCTTTTTTTCATTTTTATTTCATCAATCTATAGATGCTCAAAGTATTCCGTAATGATGTTGGGTCCATTATTATTTGATTTGGTCACTAGTTAAGTAGCTTGTAGATATTTGGTCACTCAATATTAGCACATTTGAGTGATTGAGTAAATACCTACGAGCTGCTTACCTTATTTGGTCACCAAGCAGGCATACATATCAGCAGTTACTGTAGTAGCTTGTCATTTTGTTATTCATTTGGCCGTTAGACTTGCATTTCACTTTTATAGTACATTTACAATTCTGTTCCATTTCCTTTCAATATCGTTGCGCACTAACTCTGTTGTTTAGGCCATAACTGATTTTTTAAACCTTAAAACTTCTCCTGGTCTGAAGTTTTTGCCTTTCATGTTTTGGACTATTTTGATCAACTGAAATAAATTTCTCTCTTCAAGATCAGTTGGAAACTGTTTGACATTTTTTATATTAGCTAGCTATCAGCGGGCAGCCTAAAATCCTTGATCAGACAAACAAACTGAGGATGCAATGTGATAATCTGCTGCTCTAGTATTTTTGTACATGCCTTTTGCTCCAAAATTATTTGTATGAAGTGAATTAACTATGGGAGTTGAATTTTAAAAAATTTGTAACTTCTTAGAAGTTAATATGTTCTGATACGTAGGTTTGTCATTATATCCACAACAGCTTGTTAGATTCCTATCAAGCATCAGATTTATTATTTGTGGGTCAAAAGTGCCTCATTTTGTCGAAAGTTGATATTGCAATTTCAGGTTCCAGTTTGAGTGTTATTTCTTTTATTCAAATTTCCCATCACTTTCCAAATAGTAAGCAGTAACATTGGTATTGTGGTCTTTGAGAAACTTTGCAAGGACAATCTGATGCACAGATTGTTTTTATTTACAGTGGACCAGTTTATTTCAGTGGTGGCATCTGGGTCGGCTCAGGATAGAAATCCATAGATATCTTAAAGCTGGTATTATGTGCAGGTGCAAGGGGTTATGCTATGCCCTCTGGTTAGAGCCTGATAGAGTCCCAGATACTGCTGAATCTGTCATGGTCGAGGCTGGTGATTCTTTACCTTTGCTACTAGCAAACCGTGTGAGAGCACTTTGCTGTGATCGAATGGGTCGACGGTTTGATGCAATATTGAAGAGGATGCCACAAGCTGTTGTGTTTGTTGATGCTGGATTTGGTCCTTGTTTGATCAATCCTGCGGCAGCTAAGTTGCTTGGTCTGTCTTCAGCTGGTGAAACAGATCCAATAGAAGTGGCCTTTGGAATGCGAAAGCTTGCTGATAGGAGCATTTGTCGTTCAAAAGCATACAGGTTACCTTATTTTCTCATCATCAATCAATGAACGATGTTTTCTACGTAAGCTTTTTTTTATGCAATGTGCTAAACAAGAGAGGCTGAAGGCACTAACACTAAGTAGGTCCTTAAGAGATCTGCCGCAGAATCATTCTGAATGTTAGGAGATAATGAGAATCGTAATAAAGATTTGGGTCCATCTATCTGGGAGTACTATATGCCACTGAGGTAATTCTTGGAGTTGCTTGTGATTGCATGCAGATTCTGGCTTTCAATTCTCAACAGTTGTCTGCTCTTATTAAGCTCTAATTCTGTGTTGAATTGGCCACTATGGAGAAGATTCGCTCATCATAAATTGATGAAATCCACCTATTCATATTGTAGTTGAGGCATGTGGTTGCTTTCACACTTTGGCATGTACTGATTTGAGAAGTAGAAAGACATTGCACATGAGAAACATAAGAAATTATCAAATAGTTTTTATGTAGTATTGACACAGGAAACAACTTAAGTTTAGATAGTGTGGGGAAGCATCAGCTTCTTTCAGAGAGAAATCCTCCAGATTTTTATGAAAGTCTATGACAGGCTAGGCTGTTTGCACCCTTCATTTACCATTGGATGCAGCTGCACTGCAGAGCAAAGAGACCAAAGGTGGCCTTTTTCGAGGCTTTTCTATTCAGAGAGATCAAGTTTGGTGATGGATGAAGCAATTGGCCGTGTTATTTTATAATCTGGAGGATTGGTCACTTTGTGAAAACACTCATGCTCTGTCATTATCTGCAGCAGGCTTCTCAAATTGTATTAATCTGTTGGTTTTTTGAGAAACAGGTTGTAGTTCATGGGTGACATCTGAAGAGAGAATATTATGCTCTGGAAAAACCTCATCTTTTGTAGAGCCTAACTAGATAAGTTGGATGCTTAAAGATGGAGGTCATTTTTAGGACTTGGAATCTTGTCATTTGCTGGGATTAAGAGTTTAACAGATTGATAGTTTAATGGACCACACTGTAGGGTGGTACTGAAACAAGTAATTAAGTACCATTGTGACTGAAGATTATTTTGTAAGTGAACAAACTTCATATGAAAATGGCATGGTGCAGGGATCTGATGTCGTTAGCTGGTAATCCAAGTCAAAAGATTGAATGGGACTTAGAGTTGAAAGATCCACGCTGTGTGTTACGGGTTCGATCGTACCCTATCAGTAACATTGCAACTCATGGTCGAGTTTGGTTTTTTGATGATATCACCTCGGAGCGTGATGCACATGATGCTGTTGAAGCAGCTGATGCTGCAAAATCCCAGTTCCTTGCCATGATGAGTCACGAGTTGCGCACTCCATTGACAGGTACCATCAAGAACTTTCAGCTGCATGATAATCAGAGACTAGGTGATCCCAAACCTACTTAAAAGATTTATTGCACAAGTTAGATATATTTACAAAGAAATTTGTTGCTAATTTCTTTGGAAAGTTGTCAGCAGATTTTATGCGGCCTTGTCCAAGCATGTTCTCAACTAGGAACCCATATAAGATTAAACATATTGAAAGCAATCAATGCTACATGAATTATAATGTCGTGATCACTGAGCGAAGACTAACGCTGTATTTTCCAAAACTTCCTTCTATCCTCAATTACATATGATTCTAAGTTTTTATGGTCTTTTGTATATGAAGTATGAAATCAGTGTGGCTTTATGGTCAAAGATGTTGCAAGACTTTTCATATGGTCTCAAATCTAACAATCAAGTTCATCTTATTCAAAATCAAATTAGAAGTCTAAAATGTCTAAATAAAAATTGTTATGTTATATATTGAGATGACACATATACACATGATCACACCCCCTCCCCCAACTCGCAGACACATTTTTTGAAAGGTTGGGTGCATCAAAATCTACACCTTCAAGTTTGTAATTATATCTTCAACTGAAACTATTCTTGCCATTAGAGGTTTTTAAGCTGTGAGTGCAATTAGCAATTTTCTTGCTAGATGAATTTGTCTCTTTTGCTTTTTTCCTTTTTGACAATTCAGCTTCTTGTGTCATCTTTTAAGCGAAATTAATAAAAAAAAATTGGGAAAGCGGGGTGGCGGGCAGCATAACCAAGAAATAACATTGATAATAAGTAATTGTATCAGTTCTCAACAAAGAATGTTAAGACTTTATCAGATTCTAATGGCGAAAGTGTATTTATGTGGCTGGAATCTGGAAAGTTTTCTTGTAACTTTTCTAACCTCTATTTCTAGGTTATAATTGTAGTTTGTCCTGAAATCTTTAGTCATGTTACCCTTTCAAACGCTTGTCTAGTTTCTGTGATCCAGAAAGTGAGCATTTCAAATGCAGTTATAAGCTAATTGAAATTTTGAAATTTTGTGTACAGGAGTTCTCGGCATGCTTGATCTTCTGCGCCTTACACGATTGACTCCTGAGCAAACAGGATATGTCCGGGTGATGCAAGGGTCTGCTGAGGGCCTGATTCAGGTCCTGGATGAAATTATTGACTTCTCAAAGATACAATCTGGCCACCTGGCTCTGGAGGTTGTTGATTTCCATATAGGAGAGTTGTTAGAACAGGTGTGTATTCCTGTTTGTTTTTAATTTTTAATTTTATTTTTTTATTTCTTTTATGATTCAAAACAGAATTTCAGCTGTTATTCAAAAGACTCCAGTAAATCTACCATCAAGTTTGACGGTTGGACACAGAATCTAAAAAAGCATTGCTATTAGATCTGAGTTGACCACTGAGGTAGGGTTCTTACACACAGAATTCATAACAAAACTTTGCTATGTTCAGGATGAAGGTTGCATTTACAGAGTGCAGTTTTGCAAATTAGTTGCTGCATGCCTTTGATGTGTCCAGTTGTGTGCAGGAGAAAATACCTTCCTTGAATTGATAGAAGGTTTGGCCATGCTAATACTTCAAGTCCCAAGGATGCACTTAAAGAGTGCAAGGCTTAGTCTGTTTCCTCCTTGAGCTCCAATCATGTCACTTGACAAATATACTGATGCAATGAAAATGAGTGTGCTTATTTGTAAAATTTAGTTTATTGGGGGCTGGATGGGGTTCCAGATATTCATCTGTTTGGCTTTGACTTTTTTTGGATATTTAGCCTTTCATGCCATCATTTAAGATTGAAAGTAACTAATTCTATCACTTTTTAATTACCACTGCTCAAAATTTTATTGAACCCAAGTGTGAATCGATCGGACTGGAAATCTGATGAAACCTTTCAATTTTTTATGTTCTTGTAATGGAGTCCTGATTTCTCCTAGATTGTGTAATAAATCAGATACAAAATAAAATAGGAAAATTCTTTCTAGAAGTTAAGTGCTTATGTTTATGATAATCAGATCAACTTGCATGCTGCTATACTGTTCGTGAGGTATCTAAAATTTATCTTGCTTGAATTGCAGGTATCAGCTTTATTTCAAGGCAGACTGGCTGAGAGAAAATTGACCCTTACAGTTCAAGTTCCAAGAAAAGATGAAATGTGTGTCCGAGGAGATCCAAACCGTATAAGACAGGTAGTCATCTATCCTGGCATTTGATATCTTGGAGTTCTTACTTTTCTCACCATAGATTGCCAGAGTGCAGTGCATTGTGCATGGAAGGGTAAAGACACTTAATGTTGGAAATATGGGAAGATTTAGAGATGAAATGATGCAGAGTTGAAGAAAAGGCTTCTCCAATAATCACAAAATGGGTTCACATTCACCAGAAAAGTGCAAGATTTTTTAACTTATGCCATGATAATGACGTTGACAGTTGGTGCTATATTACTTGATTTGCTAGTTTACCTACACCAAGGTTGTGAGTACCTTCTCCATTCTGACCTACCCTTACTGTTTTAAGATATCAGTTTTTTCCTATTTCAAAGTTTAAGCTTTTTGCTCAAAGACAGTAGCCATGTGGTGTATTGTGTACTGTAGATGTGTGTTAAAATGGGGGGTTGTGATTTGATGTTTGTTCATAAATTGGAAGCAAGCACATAGCTCCATGTGGCTTTCAGGTGGCTTTCTAATTTTCCTTTCATTTCTTTCGCATCTACACTCACAGAAAAAAAATGCCCTTGCTAGGTAGTCGTGTCTACTTTAACTTATTTTGGATACAAATTGTTTCTTTGTATCCTTGGCAAGTGTTGAAGGTAGCCTTCAAACTGAATTTTACCTTGCATTCTTCCAATCCTTGTCTTTCCAAATTATACGATAGAGATGCATCACCCCTAATACATAATTTACATCTCAATCTCTACTTTGTCATAGTCACATAGCACTCCTTGATTTTCACCCGAAAATTTTGGACTTATTAAGCCCACACTTGTGAGATCAGCATGGATAGATGGTTGTTTTAGATTCTAGCTGAGTATCAAGAGGTAGCATACCTTAGCTTCTTACACAGAATCTAGTATTTTGAAGGCTTCTATTATCCTCCTCTGATTGGCAGCTCTTGAATATTCTTAAAAGTGTATTTGGGTGCAAAAACAGTTCACTCTGATATCATGGTGCAAACTGAATTTTGGGGAATTGTAGTTGTTTCTTCACACCATCAATAAAACATTCTCAATCAAATAATATTCATATGAAGAGCTCACCTAAAGCCCAAACATCGTACCATGCATTTTTGTTTCCCACTGATTATCGTGCGAATGCTAAGAGCGCCACTTACAGTAGCTTCTCCTCATGATTCATCTTTCATTCTATTGATTTTTGGTTTCTAGGTGCTGACGAACCTGGTTAGTAATGCCATTAAGTTTACTGAGCAAGGTGGCATTGGTATCAGTTGGAAGCGCATAATGAAGTCAACTTACGCTTATTCTGACTGCAAGGATATGTCAGCTACTGGTATTGATGCAGACGCTCGGACGATTGGGCATCAGATCACAGGTGAAAGTGATCCAAAAAACAATATTGAAATTGGTCATTCAGATGTCCTTTTATCTGAAGTTGATGACTTTGATAAAGGCGGTGAATATAAGCTTCCCACCTTCGGTGAAACGTGTGAAATTGATTCTACATTACCGACAAACGCTGATGCCAGTGTGGAGCCAAGGTGGATGTTTGAAGTCAGAGTAGCGGATACAGGTATCGGGCTTTCGAAAGAGCAACAAAAGAAACTTTTTCAATCTTTTTCACAGGCCGATAGCAGTACGACTCGGAAGTTTGGTGGTACAGGTCTCGGATTAGCTATTTGTAAGGGACTTGTTGAAGTTATGGGTGGGAAGATATGGGTTGAAAGCGAACCATGTAAAGGCAGTGTATTTGCTTTCAGTGTGCCACTTCTTCCTGCTTTGGACCCTTTGACATTTCTCGCTACCAGGCAATCAGTGGAGAACCATAAGGTTTTGCCTCAACAGTTTCTGCATGAGAGCAAGTCTTTAAAGTTCCTTGTAGCAGAAGACAACATGGTGAACCAACTTCTCATCAAAAAAATGCTGAAACATTATGGTCATGAGGTGAGAACTTAAATGATACATCCGTGGAAGGTTTTTAAAGCACGACTCATAGAATTCTAGAGTTTGAACTTTGCTGTATGGAGCTCATATTCTAATGATATTTTTTTTTGTGTTGTCATGGTCCCTTTTCAGGTTGAGCTTGTTGGTAATGGACAGCTTGCTGTAGACGCAGTAAGAAAGCGGAAGTATGACATTATTCTGATGGATTTACAGATGCCTGTCCTTGACGGTTTAAAGGCAACAAAAGCAATCCGGGCACTTGGTGGCACAGCGTCAGTCTTACCTATATATGCTTTGACTGCTGATGTTTTGACCAAAGGCAAGGATACTCTAGAAGCCATGGGTTTGGATGGCTACCTCACTAAGCCGATTAACTGGGAGAAACTTTCTCAAGTCATAGACGAAGTAGTGACTAGTGGAAACAGTGGTGGCTGTGATTTCAATGGTTGCTAGTTTATGATGATGCAGGCAAACATCTACAAAAACTGGTAACCTCGAAAGTATGAGAGCTATCAGTGATTTCATTTATATAGTGCTGTATCGCGAGCAACTGATTGCATAAGAACCCTTTGATGACGGGACTTTCTTTACTTAAAATCTTCTTTACTTAAAATCTTCCTTTGAGAACAAGGCCCTGCTCGTTATGGGTTCTAATTTTGATATTACTTTCTTAACAAGGCTAAGAATCGCCCATCTTCAATGGGAGGTCGGTTGTGTCTGGAAGAGGTTGAGGTTTTTAACACGCTCTTGGAAGTTGCGCAAGATAAAGAATGCCCATTTTTAATCTGCAAACTCGATGGATCTTTTGTGAACACAGTACGTTAAGTTCTTCCAAGTGGCCGTCTTGGGAAATAGTGATTTGATTGCTGGATGATCCACGAGTGGAAATCCACAGTCTTTGGCACAGCCATGTCAAAGGATCTGGGTGATATGCTAAAGTGTATACGTCCACATGTTTGATTTTCTTTGAGGTAGAAAGGTTACAGGTTATATCCAGGTAATGGATTTTTGGTGACTATTCTGCCCGTTTCTGAACAGATTAAAAAGCAGAATAGTCACCTGTTTATTTAAAAAAAAATTAGTGCAGATTCTGCCTGCGTCTGCCACGTGGCAGCATCGGATTGGTCTAAAAAAAAATTAGTGCTGATTCCGCTTGCACCTGCCATGTGGCAGCTAAGGATTGGTTTAAAAAGGGTCCAAAAATCCATTACGCAATGGAAGGGGCCGGGCAGAGGCCATTTTGCCCGGTTCGGATTTCCAAAAACTTTTAGGCTCGGCCCCTCCGGGCCTCGCCTAAAAAAATTCTGGAAATCCTTACCGGGCAGAACGGCCTAAAAACCGGCTCCTTCCATAATACGTTTTGGGCCTATATTATATTGCATAATATAGGGCCCCAAACTTGCCATCCACCTAACTATGTTCCCATTGCCCGTCTGCCTGCCTGTCTGTCTGTCCACACCCGTCTGCCTGCCTGTCCACCCGTTGCTCTGTCCCGTTGCCCGTCGTCTGTCCAAAGTGCGCGAGCTATTGTGAGAGGGTGAGAGAGAGATGCTGCGAGAGAGAGAATGGGGCGGATGAAGAGAAATGTGGACAGAGAGGGGGAGGGGAGATGATGCGTGCGAGAGAGAGAGAGAGAGAGAGAGAGAGAGAGAGAGAGAGAGAGAGAGAGAGAGATGCTGCACGCGAGAGAGTGGGGGGGAGGGAATGCGACGGAGCAAGAGAGGAGAGGAGAGATGATGAGAGAGAGATCTAGAGAGCAGCTGAGAGAGAGAGAGAGAGAGAGAGAGAGAGAGAGAGAGAGAGAGAGAGAGAGAGAGAGATGTCGGGACAGAGAGATCAACAGATTCACATGCTCCTAAGATTAACATAAAAATCTACCAACGACAATTACGCACGATAATGGCCCATTGGTCGGGCCATTACCACAAAATAATCTGGTCCCCAGGCAGCGAGTGGCCTCCGCCACGAGCTGCCTAGGTCCCAGATTATTTGTGGTAATGGCCCTCCCAATGGCCATTATCTACTACGTAATTGTAATGGGCTCACAAGTTATGTTGGTAGCCCGAGTGTATGTCAACATTGTAGTCTGTATAGCAACACTTCGCATGTTCCACATAATTTTAGCAGCCTGACACGCCAGCCAGCCAGGGGCTAGCCAAAAAGGTGCAAGCGAGCGCTGTGGCGCCAGGGCGGGCGCGCCAGGTGGCACCAGGTAGTGCCAGCGCCAGGTGGGTGGCGAGCAGGTAGCGCCCAGGTGGCTCCGAGAACCGGGCAGGTGGCACTGGGTAGCTTCACACCCACCTGCACACATGTGAGTAAGCAGGTGGGTTCAGTTATATATAGGTACTGGTTTATCTCAGAGATTTGCTTATGGGATAAACCCTGGTGCCCGACATGTGGCACCAGGGCAACCAGTTCAAAAAAAAAAAAAAACTCCCTGCCTGGCCCACCTTGACGCATGTCAGCACCCGTCAGGGTGCTAAAAATAAGAGGAGCCCACTTCTTAGTGCTATGCTACCGAATGCGCATGCGGATGCTTGTACGTGGGTGAAACATGTACGTACAAGGTCTCTCTCTCCTTGTAAGCTCTATTCTAATTTCTACCTTCGGGGAGAGCAAATCAGCGTGAAGTGAGCTGCGCGCATTGAAAGAAGAGGGGCTCTTAAGCAATTATTTCAGCTGAGCAAGCAATATGCCTTGTGAGAACTAAATAGCGATTCTCTCTCTTTCAGATCAGGGGAAAAGATTCTGTTGTTTGACCATAGGTGGCCCAGGCCCAGGCCTGGTGTTCACTGTTCACTGTTCATTTTAGAAGTTTATCATTTTCTGCAAAAAGTAGTTGAGAAGCATAAAACATTTCATTTGTGAGGGCCAAGTATTTTCAAGATTCCAAATGAGAATTTTGTACTGAATCTTACACCAATCCAATTTGTATAAAACAATGAGGTCCTATTATTATGCCTAAGGTAACGGCAGTCCCGTATAATATTATTTGAGTACACACACATTATGTTTAGAAAGTTTAAATTTTTGTTGCATTGGTTAAATTTAAAGGTACAGTCCATCGCAGCGCGGTGCTTGGGTAGAGTGGTTGACTACGACTAGCATGGCGCAGGCTCGAATCCCAGCCGCTGCGTAGAGCTTGTTACGATCTTGGCATTGCCCAGATGGCGTGGCCAGGCTGTATATATTGTGTATAACCCACTAGTGGCGTAACTCTATATAAAAAAAAAACAAATTTAAAGGTACCATTTGAAACATATTTTATATGAAAGCCAAAAATCAATAAAGCCTCACAACTAAAAGTAGGGTATGCACGTCAAATACCAAGCTTGAGCTAATCACGAGGTAGAATTTTGGCCTCAAGCTGATTAGGATGGGTCAGCAAGAGCATGATGTTGATCATCTCCAAGATTTAACATAAGGTATCTTGCCTCCAGACTTGCTATTCTACCTCTACATATGCATTAGTAAATAAAGCAGACAAAATGTGTTTGCAAAAGGTATTGTATGTGTAGGTGCCCAAGAAAGTAAAAGTGATCGACGTGATATTGTTTACTTAATTGGTAGACCAAATTGGCAAACTACATTTGGCTACATATAGATATAGATATATGTATATATATATGGATGACCTGCACATGGTACGTCATGACATTCATAAAGAATTCTCTTCTGTTACTCATCATCTGCTGGTACACAAACTTTCCCGTTTCAAAATGGTAAATAGCCTCGGATGGCGAACTGTTTCATTATGTTCTTACCTTTCTTAGGAACCTAAGATCCCTATGCGTTAATCTCTATTCCATTCTCATTTTTCTCAGTCTCAACCATTTTCCAAATGCGACCAAAATGAGAATCTATTTCACACTTTTCTCTTAATGAAAGATTTAGACCAGTGGAAATCTGGGTTAATGAAAGTTTATTTAGTTCACCAATCTGATTAAGAGCGTCTGCAACCTGATTAGAGCTGCCTTTGACATATCAGATTTCATGATCAAATTTCTGCATAAGCTCAGCCCAGCGCGATCGTGCTGACTGCAAAAGTACTTTAGAGGTTGGTGATTGACTACCATAAAGGTAATGTCTTCAGGTTTTTAGTGCATGTATCACAACAAGGAACTCCTTCCCCCGAATTGTATAACACAACTGAGGTCCAAAATTTTTTTGCTTTTAAACGTTATCGGCCTATCATTTTGTAAAAGAACCACTCCTATCGTTGAATCACTTGTGTCAGTTTGTACCATGTAAGATAAATCTGGACTCGCGATTTGTAAAACAGGAGCTGAAGCAACCATATGTTTGAGTTTTTCAAAATATTGATTCAGTTCTTCATTCCACTCAATAGGCAAACTAGGTTGACCTCTCTTATTTTTTTTATTACCTCTGCCTTTAGTCAGATTATTAAGAGGCATTATTACCTTTGCATAATCCTCAATTGACTTACAAAAGAAAATAGCAAAATCGAGAATAGATTTAACTTCTCTAACCATCTTCGATATTGGCCACTCAAGCATTGTCTTGACCTTACTTTTGTCTATCGTCAACCCTTATGGGGTGATCTTATGACCAAGGTATACTAACTCATGCTTAAAGAGCTCACATTTAGATTCTTTAGCAAATAATTTTTCTCTTTTGAGAATTCTCAAGACAATATTAAGATGGTTCAAATGCTCCTTAAGATTTTTATTGTAGATGAGAATATTATCTAAAAATACAACTACGAATTAACTCAAATGTGGTCGAAAAATTCCGTTTATCATTAATTGAAATGTCATAGGTGCATTCGTCAACCCAAAAGGAAGCACAAGAAATTCATAATGACCGAATCTCATCCGAAAATCAGTCTTTTGCACATCATCCGGATGAATTCTAATCTGATGATACTCGATGTTGAGATCTATTTTTGTGAAGTATATATGCTCCACCTCATTGATCCACCAGATCATCCATTCAGGGCAATGGACATTTATTCTCAATAATTACTTTATTCAATTCTTTGTAGTCAACACACATCCAGAATCCTCCGTCTTTCTTCACTTTCATATGAACATGTGACTTACTAGGTTGTATGTGATCCATCTTAAGATAATTTCTCTATCTCTTCTTTTTGAGAAAACCGGTATGGTTGTCTAAAGATAGGTTGACTACCTGGACTTTACTCAATTATGTGGTCTCTCAACCTAGACGATGGTATTCCATGAGATAATTCAATTGAAAAAACATCTTTGAATTCATTTAAGATCTTATTCATTTTTATTTGCTCATGATCTAAGTCCAATGAGGTAAGAATTTTAGACAATTCACATCTACTTAGATGCATTTCAAAAAATCCAAAAATTGGGTTTTGCAAACAAAGAATAAGCTTCATACTATGAATCAAAAATTTCCATTACATTAGCAACTGAAATCATCCCAAATGGATGTACATATTTGTCTATAAACAATGTAACTACTTTATTACCCTCTTGAAATGAGAGCACATGCTTTTCAAAATCAATATAAAGAGATTTACTGAATAGCCATTCATACCCTAGAATTATGTCTGTACGTGCTAAATTTAAAACATGAAAATCAATTAAATCTTTATAGTCTTGAATCCAAAGTGGGAGCTTCGGAACTTCGACATTCCAAGTCTCCAACTCCTCACCTAAAGCTAGATATACCTTATATCTATGATCATTGACTTCAATTTCCAGGCCGAGTTTCTGTACAAGACAAGAAATTATGAGTTGAACCACTATCTACTAATATACTAACATCGGGCCCTTTACCTTTCAAACAAACTAATTCATTAGACAAGAATGAAGCAGTGCTGAATGAACATTCACACTCACAAATAATCTTATTGATTTCCAATTTCAGATTTTTTTTACGTGGCATCTCAATAATCTGAGCTGCTGGTTTCTTTCGTTCCGGGTAAAACTTCATAACATATCCAGGTTTATTGTAGAGAAAACACACATTTGCCTTCTTAGCCTTCTTCCGGGACATCTACTTCTTTTGCTTAGATTTAGATGCCATTTGATCTAGTTCGTCAAAATATTTGACTTTTTTTTTGGTCACGAACTCGTTTTTTTTTTTTTTAGTTAGAACCCGATGATTAGCCTTAGATACTTATATAGATTGGCACATTGTTATTCTGATTCTAGTCAAGCTTTGAAAACCTCTATTCTTGTCAATAAAGCATTATCATGGCATCATCGCTTAGGACACTTCTGAATGTATCTTGACTGATATAGATACAATCTTCCAACTTGAAGATCTCTGTCAATCTGTAAGCCCAGGTAGCACTTTTCTTCTCCTAGGTCCGATATTTTGAAGTGCATCGAAATATCTACCTTCACCTATGCAATCAGGTTGTCGCTCCATGACAGGATCAACGTGTCATCTACATAAACACCGATTATAATGATCTCTCCGTTTATGACTTTCACATAAACGTTGTAGTCAGCCATTAAAGGCTGGAAGCCCAAGGATCTTAGTGTGTGATCCTTCTTCTTGTACCATTGTCTGGCGGACTGTTTCAGTCCATAGATGCTTCTGTGCATTCTGTAGACATAGTCAGCAAGTGACTCGCAGGTAAAACCTGGTGGCTGGTCCATGTAGACCACTTCATTGAGCTCACCATGTAGAAATGTCTCATCTACAATGTGGATCTTCAGATTATAGGCAGCTGCATATGCAAATAATATGCATAGAGATGTGTGCTTCACAACAGGAGAAAAGGTCTCTGTATAGTCAATGTCATACTTCTGTGAGGAACCTTTTGCAACTAGCCTAGCTTTGTATCTTAATACATTGTCGTCTGGTCCATACTTGTGCTTGTAGACCCACTTACACTTGACGGTCTTTATGTCAGTTGGTAGTGGCTCAAGAGTCCCCACTTCATTTTGCTTCATGGAACTCATTTCATCTTCCATGGCCTTGATCCACTTGTCCTTGTTTGGATAGCTTGGCTTCTTCGTAAGTCTGTGGTTCACCACCAAATCCACAAAATTCTTTCTGAGTAAAAGATGAACTATCAGGTATATATCTGACTGGTGCTCTTCTTTGTTTGGCAGATATCCTTGGAGATAATACAAGCTCAACAATTGCTTTGTCTGCCAATGCAGGACCTCGGTGTATCGTTGGTGTGCTAGGTACTCCCGATATGTTAGTCTACTCATCGTCCGAACTATCGTTCAATGCAGCTAGTATCTGCATCTAGATGCTCAGGGTCTGCTCCCTCTGTCGATGTGGATAGGTCATAGTACTGTCTACTGAGAACTTCATAGATGATCGGATCCTCCTCAGCCATTGTTCTTGTATCGTCAAATCTGACGTCTCTAACAGTTTTTACTTCATTGGTTTGAGGCATGTATACTCCGTAATATGTAGAATGTATATCATAACCAACCAAGATTCCTTGCTCCACCTAGTAGCTTGTGAGGCTGCGATATACCCTAATTCTGTAGAAGATTGTTTGCGACTGTTCCAGGAAATTGGACCATTGTTGAGGAGGAATGTAAATCCGGAAGTAGATTTACGAGTGTCTATATCACCTGCCCCACTTGCATCTGTGTAACCACTAAGTAGATTGAGTTTGTCGTTGTCGACTGCTCCATAACAAATGCAAAAGTCCATAGTAGCTCAAAGATATCTCATGACTTTGATGAGAGCCTTCCAATGTGCTACACCAGGGTTGGTCATATATTGACTTAGGGATCTGACTACAAAAGCTATGTCTAGCCTGTTATAGATCATTGCGTGCATAAGAGATCCTATTATCGAATGATAAGGATACTCTCGCATCTAGATCTGCTCCTTTTCTTCAATTGTTCGGGGACACTGGTCCTTTGACAATTTGAGACCTGGTTCCATTGGTGAGAGAGCTAACTTACAATTAACCAGATTATATCTGACTAACATATTGTAGATGTACCTATGTTGAGTAATGTAGATCAACTTTCGATTTTTGTCTCTGTAAATTTGAATACCAAGGCAGAAATGAGCTTCACCCAGATCCCAAAGACGAAGCAAAATGACAAGCAATGGAGCATAAGCCTTGTGAAGGATTTTAGATCATTCAAGATCCAATCCATGTCCCTGATCTTTGGTTACAATAAGGAACAAACCAACAATCCTGCCAATGTAGAAAAATCAACATTTACATACAAAATGAGATGCAAACTCTAAGAGATACTGATCAAACATGAACCAGAACATAAAATATAGTTGACATCTGTACAATTACGAGAACCTACTGCATTTCACACGTGTACACCGAAAATAGCAATAAATGAGCATTCTACACATAGAATTGCAAGATAACATCATGAGAGTGCACCAATGAGTAGTAGAACCCAAAGAAAACCATGCATAATGATAAAATGAGAGAGAGAAGAGAGGAGATGTGTCTCTCCATGAGTTTCCTCCTTTTATAACAGGTCCAAACCCTATTTGGCCACTTGTTTTTTCCTCCAAAGTGCTAACCCTACTATTTTGGGTCTAGATTCAAAGTACCCAACATTCAAATTTGAATCTCTCTCAAACTCAACTACCAACTTTCCCACACTTTCAAAAAATGTTTATTGAATGTATTTTAAACTAATATAACTTCAAAAAGTTTGTCTCTAAGTCTAAAATGAGTTTTGGCCTCATATTGACAATTTACCAAAATATCACTAAACTAGTTGAAAACTCTCACACTCCCTCTTCAACTAGTTTTGGCATAGTTTTAACTATACTACTTTGATCCAACTTTAGAATGATCTATATCCTAAGTACAAATCTCTTTTCTAAGGTTCTAAAGTATCTTTTATAATTGATATAAAGAATAGTGTCCAAACTGGATGCTTCACTATTTCTTACATCAATTTTACACATCAAGATATAACTAGAACATGAAGAACCAATTAGAATGTAAATGAAATGATTCCTCCATGTTTCAAACTTTCAACTCTCTGAAAAATTACAACAACCAGACAATAAATGTGAGTGCTGATTATTTGCTTGCTTGTCTCCTTCAGCTTTGTCCTTTTTTGATATGTCTCTAACATAAAACTCCATGAATGAGCCTCCATCTCCATCTTGCCACAAGATATCATCAACACTTGATGACCTGGACATGAATGAGTGACATAATGAACCTCCAATAGCAAAACTAGCCAAAAATGCTAGTACAACTCCAACAAAAAGATATTGCAAGACAATGTAGCTAGTTTGTCCATATCTTAACAATTTGCACGTGAAATACCTCAAATGTGAGATAGAACAAGTAAAGTAAACTTGAACAACACTTCCTTGCTGCTCCTTTGACCTTTGATATTTAAAGGTCATTAGATGATTATATGGAAATATGATGATTCTTAAGATGGTGAGTAATTCTTGATCAATTGGTTGAGCTAAAAATTTAGATTTGTTGTTTGAACTCTAAATTTGTGTACAAGCTTGAGATTGTTTGGATTTCATAGGCATTTTCTTTAAGTAATTGTTTACTTATGAGGAATTTGCTTACCTTTACAGATTGTAGTCAAGGAATGCTTGCATATTGTTTTTCAGCCTAAAATCTCCGGTTAACTAGGAGCAATTAAGTTTATTAAGATTGAATGGTTGCTATTTTCTAGCATATGATGCTAGGGATAGAGTACTTAACTCAAGAGAGTATCTGGGTTACTCAGGACTGAGTTAAAGTCATTTGTGGATAGTCTTGGACTATATTTGTTTCGAATCTTTAACTTTTGAATATTGATCTCTAATGTAAGGTGAGAACTCACCCAGTGATTCATGTAAAATTGAGGTTACATGAAGGTGATGTTATTAGATTGGAGAGAATCAAACTTGTTAGGGAAATTAATCTATTGGTGTACTTCTAAAGGTCGATATAATACTTCAGTGTAGAGACAGATAATTATTATTCCATCTCTAAGTACTAATTTGATATTGAAGTCAGACTAAAGATTGATTTTCAAGGTAAAAGTGAAAGTTAAATGATTGATTTGTTAGCTTTTAAACTTAATCTTCAGGTTTAGTCGACTGTTATCCAATGTATCAAGTAAATTTGCTTTACATGATGATGACAGTTTGATGTATTAAATATTTTATCCATTTGGGAGATTTATCGCTCATTGTATCATTGGACCCTGAATGAGTACTCCAGGATCGGAGATAAACAATTGAGAAATTGTTCTGTCTCTGTGTGCTTGCTTAGGTTGGTTGATCAAATTGAGGATAATGATTCATTGGAAGAATTAAAAGCATAGAAATTTGATCTTCCCTTGTTACTCGTTCTGAGGATAGAAGTGGTCTAAGGGGAGAAGAATGTTATGTCCATTAATTGTACAAGGGAATCGGATTAATTCCTGACGTGGATAGCTGATCACTCTAGGTGTATATGGTTATTGGTTATGCCTCGTCATTCCAAGCTTGGCATGTTAAGTAGTTAATAATCATATGAGGACCCAGACCTGTAATTGGACATAGGAGCACATGCATGGTGAAGATTGCTTCAATGCAAAAATAGGAGGTCAATAGCTCAATTTAGGTTGCATGGGGATCCTAGGGAGAATATTATCTCTCTCTTGAGGAGAATAAGTCCATTGGAAACTCGCCCATCTACCTATTGTGAATTCAGATTTTTGAGCCAGTTTCTCCTCCCCTCTCTTGTGTTCTTCACTATGGCTTGGGGGCTAGATCCATGAGAAAACTCCAGGAGGGATCTAGATTTGGATGGGTGGTTTTGCTACATAGGTGTCCTTTGGGTTGTTTTGCAACAGGATCTAATCAGATCTTCATAAGGAGATCATTACACCCTCTTAATGATTGTATCATAAGAAGTAGAAACCTCAAAACCATTAGAAGCCATGAAAAAAATGATTAGTACCTTCAACATAAGGATGATTGAAGTACTCTCTTTTTTTAAACAAGAACTTCTACTCAATGATGTAGGTAATGACTCATATGATAATGATTCTTCCTCACTATCATTCACAATGACATCATTCAAAGTACATATCCTACTTTGAACTCTTCACATACTTCTCTTCTTCTTGACTTGTGACTATCTCCCTCACCAAGTCTCATGATAGAACCATTTGATCTACTCTCTTTATGAAGACATGTGACTCCACTTTTTGCAAAAATGACTTTCTTGGAATCATAACAAAGTAATGAAGAAGAACCATCTTCTTCATGAATGCACCTAGCAACATCTCTTTCCATATGATCAAAGAAATCATTAGCAACAACCTTTTCCAAGGAAGAACCTTCACTTCCATTGATGAAGTTAGCTCTTTCCTTACCTTTTGCATGCTTGCACTTGCCATGAAGAACCATTGAAACACCATCATTATCCTCAAGACTAGCCAAGTTAGCACAAAGATGAACATCTCCAAGAAGCATATTAGATCTTGACCTAGATCTAGCATAAGGAAGCTTGTTAGACTTTGAATAAGATTCACCAATCTTATTGATGCTAAAAGATAACTTTCAAAATTTGAGACCAATCTCCTTTTCCATTTCATCCTTTTTGTTAGCCATAACAAAAGCATCAAGCTTGAAAAGTCTAGCTTGTCTATTGCCCCTAACAACCAAGATTTCTTCCTTTGTAATGAAACAAGCATCGCCACGAAACTTTACCATGTATCCTTTCTCTATCATTTGACCAACACTTAACAAATTCTTTGAAATTGAAGGAATATAAAGAACACCATCAAGTCTCACTTTCCTATTAGTAGAGAGACAAATAGGAATTGAACCAATACCTTCAATCACACACCACATGTTAATTGCTTTCTTGGCTCCATCATAAGTGACCAAAGAAGTAAAGAACTTCTTGTGACTAGTCATGTGTGAAGTAGCTCCACTATCAATCCACCATGAATCTTTGTCACCTTCACTTGATATTGGACTTGAAGAACACATCAAAAGAGAATCACAACCACCTAGATCCTCATCATTAGTAGTAAAGCTGATTTGCTTGCTACCTTCATCTCTTTGCTTCTTCAAACATTCATTTGCAAAATGCCCTTTGATTCCACAATAAAAGTATTTCAACTTAGACTTATCTTTCTTTTTGCCAAAAGAGGAAGTCTCACCTTGATCTTGTCCTTTTGACCACTTGCATTTGCCTTTGCCCTTAAACTTGACTTTGATGAACATAGCCTCCTCTTCATAATGAGATGTCGATGTAGATCCACCTCCTCTTGATTGAAGGCTATACTCCTCATTCACCAAGATCTCTTGCAAATCCACAATACTTGGCAAATTTTTTTGAATAGCAAAACTTTGAACAAAAAAAATTAGCATGATCATCCAACAATCCATTAAGTATAACTTGAACAAGTTCTACTTCCTTAATGCTTTCATCAATACATGCTAACTCATCATTGAATGCTTTAACCCTCAAAACAAAAGCATGAGTACTTTCTTCCTTCTTTTGCAAACTTTGAAAGATTTGCCTCCTAAGAGTAAGCACTCTTGATGTAGACTTGGATTCATAAAGCTTCCCAAGTCTCCAAAGATGATGTGCACTTACCAATCTCCTTGAGAAGTTCATTGGTAACATTCATCTTAATCATGTGTAGAGCTTTCAATTGCTCTCTTGTCATACCTCACTTGATCTTGAGGTGCTTGAGGCCTCTCCTCCACACCTCAGAACAATCTCCATCAACTCATTCATCTCTAATAAGGACTCCATCCTCACCTTCCAAGTAGAATAGTTGATTGAGGTAAGCCTATCATTGCCTTCCAACATGGATTCACCACTTGTAGCCATCTTGCAATAGCCTGATCTTCTTCTTTCAACTTGTTCCAATGCACAAAGCACTCTCTTGAATGTCAACAAATGAACTCAAGAAGAAATCACAAAGATATGGAACCTCTCAAATCTCTTCTAGCACTTCTAACTAGAAAATCAACACATAGAATAGTGAAATTTTGATCAACCTATGATCTATCCTCAATATAATGATTCTTGCCACTTCCTAAGATTGAAACACACTCAAATGAAGTTTAGTAACCTCAAAAACTAGAGATCCAATCAAAATTAGGATTTTGACAAAATTACAAAAAATTGAATATCTCAAACTACATGCAATTTCTAAAAACTTGATATATCATCTTGTAGCCTCCAATGAGACCTTTCTAATGCACCAAAAGTCAGATAATTCCAGTAAACCAAGTGTGAAATCAGATTTGATCAAGTATATAACCTTATATTGAGTTTTGACCTACAAAAGATCAATTCTACACATGCAAAAATGCTGATTTTTGAGTAGAGATCAATCTAGCATGCTCTAGCATTGGTAACTCCTCCAAATCCTTTCTAAATATGGCTGATCCTTTCATAACCTGAAACACAAGAGCTCTGATACTATGTGAAGGATTTTAGATCATTCAAGATCGAATCCATGTCCCTGATCTTTGGTTACAATAAGGAGCAAACCAACAATCCTGCCAATGTAGAAAAATCAACATCTACATACAAAATGAGATGCAAACTCTAAGAGATACTGATCAAACATGAACCAAAACATAAAATATAGTTTTTGTCCGTACAATTACAGTACCCTACTGTATTTCACACGTGTGAAATCGAAAATAGCAGTAAATGATCATTCTACACATAGAATTGCAAGATAACGTCATGAGAGTTCACCAATGAGTAGTAGAACCCAAAGAGAAACATGTATAATGATGGAATGAGAGAGAGACGAGAGGAGATGTGTCTCTCCACAGGTTTCCTCCTTTTATAACAGGTCCAAACCCTATTTGGCCACTTGGTTTTCCCTCGAAAATGCTAACCCTACTATTTTTTGTCTAGATTCAAAGTACCCAACATTCAAATTGGAATCTCTCTCAAAATCAACTACCAAATTTTCCACACTTTCAAAAAATGTTTATTGAATGTATTTTAAACTAATATAACTTCAAAAAGTTTATCTCTAAGTCTAAAATGAGTTTTGGCTTCATATTAACAATTTACCAAAATATGACTAAACTAGACTAAACTAGTTGAAAACTCTCACAAGCCTTACAGAAGGCTTATTGGTCCTTTGATATACTTGGCTGACAATACGCGGCCAGGCATTGCTTATGCAGTGTTCAAATTGAGCCAATTCAATATCAATCCAGGTCCAACACACTGGAAGATCGCCAAGAGGATTCTGACACAAAGGACTATGGCCTATGCTATTGTTGAGATGCAGAATTCAAGATTGAATCCTACAGTGATGCAAGTTGGGCGTCCCTGAAAGATGATAGTAAACGCATCTCAGGAGGATGCACCATAGTAGCCGATGCAGCCGTTATTTGGATCAACGTAAAGTAGACAATAATTGCCTAATCATCCTGTGAGGCAGAATATGTTGTTGCAGTCAAAATGGCCAATGAGCTGACATGGCTCACACAGTTCCTAGATAGACTAGGACAGATCACCAGTGCACGTTGATCCTACACATGGACAACACCTCTGCTATTCATCTGACAAAGGACCCAGTGTTTCATTCCAGAACAAAGCGCATCACCATCAACTATCACTTGATCAGAGATTTGGTTGAGAATGACAAATTGAAGATCGCGCCTTCCTACCGACAAAGCAGATGGTAGCTGATATTTTTACAAAGGCATTGGACAAGGCAATGTTTGAAAGGCAGAGAGCCAGCTTGGAAATTGAAAAAATACACGCTTCAAGAGGGAGCTGAAAAAACATTAAGTTTCTATTTTTCTAAAGTCGTACCCCAGTTGTGTACTACTTGCACAGTCCTTAATCATGGTCTTCCCAGTAAAGCACGGTATGCAGATGGAGATTCCTACTCCCTGAGAAGGTCCGAGAGATAGAGCCTAAGGCTAGCATTGCCCCAGCCAAACTGGACCAAAGTAAACTATATCGTGTCAAACGACCGGTATACGAATGGGAGATACATGATACTGAATCTATCTACGCGATAGATGATGCAATCTTAATCGAAGTCCCTCAAGCGTCCAAGCCACACAAAAACACCGTTCACAGGGTGCATGCAAAACCAACTAGGAAGGAAGCTATCTATGAGAAAATGAAAAAGATTATAGAGGTGGAGCCTCCTCGCTATCTCACGATAGCTCGAGAAACCTCGGGTGAAGCACAATCCTCTAGGTCCACAAGCCACACAGCTAGAACCCCTAAGGATCCACCTAAAGCCAGGACTAAGAAGCCCTACGCCCCTGATAAAATTGATGTGCCCAACCATTTCAAGGACTTCACCATTGAAGATGTAACTATCCACCTGCCTCAAGCTCAACGGGAGCCAAAGGGGAATGAGCCATATGATGGCCCTGCTCAAACCATAAAGTTAAATCTTCAAGAGCCTGATGAGATAGAGGAAAAGTTTGTCTATATTGGAGCACACCTCAACCCCGAACAACATCTGGCCTTAGAGAAACTCCTTAGAAAATATCGTCATAACTTCAGTATTTTTTCTTTTCTTTTTAGACTGCTACATATTTCAACTAGTTTTTTGCACAGTCTGCACATTTGAATTGTTTTTCGCACAATTCGTATTTTTTGCATTTTTTGCAATCTTCGTAAAGAAGGATGACAATAGGTCTAAAATGACCAAGGACTTTGTTTTAGCCAACCTTCGGCTTTTTTGCCACATACTTAGAAAGCCAACACTTCGAGATTAAGGCCGACACCTCAGAGTATCCATATTCAAGCTAGGGTGAGGACGAACTATCAGCTCAGGCGTGAAGTTTTTCAAATTATCATGATCCACCGCCACCATGGAACGTTAATAGAAACATACTTAAACAGATGCTTAGCTTAAATTTAGCTAATCAATCTTGTAATTTAATCCAACATGATATATGTATTGGGTCAAAGACAGAAGAAGAGTATCCTGAACGCAACAGTCAGTGAGATACGTATCAAGGAAGAAATATAGTTCTAGTAGTAGCCAGTTCCATGCATGAGAAGAGAACACCTCTCTCATGCCAATGCGTTGATCTAGGAAATAGACAACGCTCAAGAAAAAAATTTATTGTACACTCGATTCTGATAATATAGACGAGTACATCCTTTCTGCTTAATGTGCAATCTGTAAATGTTATGATGCTTGTTTGAGTAGATATAATTCCGTTGTCATTAGACATTATCTGTTGTTCATAAATTTATCGTCAGATTAGCAGTAGCTATTTGCTTGTTCAGCGGATGACTGATCGCGCTTGAGGCAGTAGCCTTAACCGCTAGATCGGCTCCATCTGAGCCAGTTCCAAAGGAAGGATCACAGTAGCATTAGGTACAACATGAGGTGGTGAAGAATGTTGTTGTGAGGTTGTATCTGATGTCGAGCCTTCGTCTTGGGAATCTGTCGTTGATTCTATTTTCTTGGTCTCTGTGCCATCGGATGAAGTAGGCTTCTTTGCTTGCATCTTATTCCTTGATCGGGCTTGTCGTGTAAGTGGTTGTGTGGCCAGGTTGGTGGTGTCGGCTTGTTGATCAGAAGACCCTTTTGGAGTAGTGTCTTGTTGTGATGCCGAGGACATGGGTTGCTTCCTCAAGGTCAGATTCATGATACTAGTGTTTGGTCTCTTTGTAGGTGGCCCTTGTGGAGAGGATGAAAGTGTCCTCTTCTTGGAAGATGCATGAGTATACTTGGTCTTCTTAGGTGGTGTTGGACTCTCCCAAGCTTTATCAGCTATCATTAACATCTCTCGCAACTTCACTCGGTTGCTCAGTGTAAGATCCATTAGAAGGTAGCCCAATAAAGTTCTTTATACTCCTGTAAAGACAAGAAGTTCTCCCAATAGACAATATTGTGTAAACACTAGAATGTGCTTTAATAGACATTGGATAAACACTATCATGTAGAGTTGATTGTGTCCAATTGATTTCACCTTTAAGTACATACGTCCTCCAACTTTTATGCCAAATAAATTGCTCTCTTCAGTTACTCTATTTACCAAGCCAAAATCTCATTGTTTGTCAGTGATGATGTTGAACTTGGTGGTTGTTGATTATGTAATGTGAGCACATCCATAAGTCAAACGTGTTAGCTAGAATCAAGATTCCTGGTGGGTTTGTAGTGTATTTAACTCATTTTCTAAAGTTGAAGCTATTACATATGTGGGCACATGCATCTTATGATTTTTTGCACATGACATGAGTGTGGATAAATTTTCTATAGTGTGTTCCAATGTCAAAAGAGATTTTGGAAAAGTGTTATATCTTGGACATGGATGAATGGATTGATGGTTGTGTAGCTATATTATAATAGTTACAAAATTCACAATTACAATCAACAATTATTTTTAACCACATAGTCCACGGTCTTCACTAAAATTCGTTCATTCATTTACTTATTAATTGACCATATAGTCTTTCATCTATGAACCTATTGTTGATATACATCCATTTAGAATATGAATTTTAGTAGAATTTGTTTATGCCATGCGTGGCAAATCTCTAGCAAATGTCTTGTAATTATTGCCATATGCAACAAATAATCATATTTGAGTGAAATGTAGTTAAATATTGAATATTCATGCCATGTTTAACTCTACAACACGATGGATTTTTCCGTCTTATTTCAAATTTGAATTTTGAAAGTGTGGCAATGTCACGCAAGAAAAAAAAAACATATTGTTGATTTCCAAAGTTACCCCAGCTTTGACTAGTGGAGTTGCTTAAAAATTATGGGCATGGATGTGCCACACTATGTTTTCCATTGGAGTTTGTTAGTGACTGTGATACACATTTGCTCGATGAAATTATACAGATGTCACTATCTCATTTCCTAATTGTCCATCGCAGGAGTACACTATACTAACTTAAATGTAATGGCTAGGCAAAATCTTCAAATAAGATTTTTTTCAAGATCATCACCAAAATCATAGAAGCTATTGGGAACATTAACCTCTCGCAACATTGTAGGCGTTATGTATGACCTTTAAGCTCTTCGTTGGTTGTACTCCTTTCATTTAAGTGCAAAGGACTATGCATAAGGACTTTCCGCTAGTCTTTGTCAAAATATTATACATTCTATATGGAATATCCCAACCTCATTATCCCATACCAAATGATGTGAAAAGTAGAAATGTGTGCCCTATCCTATACCTTAGAAATAACACACCACTAAAAAAGAGACCTGGTAAGCAAATCAACGTTGAGGAGATTTTCCTCAAGGATGAAGCATACTTCCAAAAGCATACGTAAAACTTGACTGTGAAGTCAATTCCAGAAGACGAGGTGTGAGGGGGGCTATGCCAAGTCATTGAAATTATCCAAACATAAATTAATGTCAAGTACTTCATCCTTATAATGTACATTTCTAAGTATGTATATCTTGGTCATGGAAAGTCCCCAACACCTACCCCTAACCAAGGTTAGAGCAAACCATACTCACTTCAAGTATCAATTTTCTGTAGTAATATGTGTGCAGTCCACAATCTAGCCAAGTTGGATAAGACCCAAGAGTATTCCCTTGCAGAGGGCAATAATCCCAACCGCATTCCACCTTGCAATAGAGACACCCTCGGAGCTTGCTTAGACTTGCTAGGCCATCTTATAGATGTTGTAAAGAACAACAACATATAACATGGTGACTATTGTTGCCACACACGTAATGCCTTGTGCTCAGGTGTCCTTTGTATTTTGGGACCACCTCCAGGAGCATAATGTCCATCCAATTTTCTCTCTCCTAGGAATTTGTTATTCTCTCTCTACGGATTGCACGTTCTGTCTCCTCTCTCCGGTGGAATGTACATGCTATGTGGCAGTTTGTCATTGGGTGTCCACATCCACATTCCACCACAAATGTAAAAATATTTGCCAAGAAAAAAAGAAACTAGTCCATTGGTACATACGTACTGCCTGAAAAAAAATTAAATTTAAAAAAAAAAAAAAAAAAAAACCTTCGCACAATGGCATTACGCAAGGGAAGGCCTGAAGTCCTCGGGCCGTCCTTGCTGGTCGGGCGGGGCCTGCCCTCGGCCTCCCGCCCTCGGGCGAGGGCCCTCCCAGCAAGGAAGGCCCTCAGACACGGCCTTCCCCCCAAGGTAAAGTGCATGCCACCATCAACCATGGCTCATGTGTATATTGGTAAGACTAATGTAAGGTTTCACATGGGGATCATTCATAGAATCCTAGATAGACTTGGTGGACCAAAAACCAAAGAAAATTTGAAGGCCAACAAAACATTTGCAAGAAGAAATCACCTCGTCAATCATTAGCAAGGAAAGGAACACGAGATGTTGGAACCTCATAATCTAACCTACACAATGGCAAATAATCAGCATTACAGGAGGTTATGAAGTATAGACGAACAAGGTGTTCTTTAAGAAAACCCAACTTACTACCTGAGTATGTGACCTTGAGATTGAGGCAACATGAGTGACATGAGAATTTAGTAATTTGTCTCAAAATCATTCATTTTTGCAGCAGCTCATCTACCATAAGGCTTTCACTCAAAGAATGCTGATACTGAATCTGCTACAGCATCCTTTGATCATTCCTTGGCTGTATCTTTAATTCCAGATCTCTGGCTGGCATCACCAAACTAGTTGAAACAAGTAAAACAAGATATGGATCAGCTATGGCTTAATGACGTTTTCTGCTCACTTAGATCTCATCCTTCTGAAGTGCTTGCCTGCATAGCTAGTGTTTTTTCAGCACGATCCAGCTTCAAAATTTTCAATTGTGCAAAAGACTAGATCAGCTTGCTTGAATGTCACTGAGTTTAGGGAAGGCTCCCATGAATCTAGCCTTCAGAGCTCTGATCGTGGTTTCTAGCAATGCATCATTATCTCTGAACGATCTGTTTATACCCAGGCAACTCTGCTGCCTCTTTTCCACTTCTTCCCTTTTGAGAGCTCTCACTGTTGGTACAATTCGATGCATCTCCGTTGAAGGAAACTGCAGAATGCAGCGATGCCACTGGAAAAGTGTATCAAAGGGTTTCACATAGTTGTCTGCGATCAAAACCGGTATTGTCCCTGCGCTCAGAACCTCCCCAAATCTGTAGGAGCTGGGCTGCACACCTGCGGGCACTAGACCAAAAGTGGAATTCATCAGTTGATTGTAAGTGTAGTTTCTGTAAATTGCTTCATCTTCTTCGCAATAAGCTCCTAGAGCCGGATTTTCCTTCCTTTGAAGATTATTGGTCGAATGTTTGCAGGAAGTAGCTACGACAACGTCCTTCCCATTATGCATCGCTCTGAAGGATTCATGGCTTCTCAGAGTTCCCTCTCCTCTATATCCGAGATAGCGCAAGCCTCTGAAAGCTAGAAGATATTGCCTGTCGAAAGGCTTGACGTTTTGGAGCTCATTGATATGGTACTTGGCAGGCAATGGAATGCTTATATCAAATCCAGGCCTGTATGTAGTCTCGTGAATGTCTGAAGCGAGGACGGATGCAAATCCTATGGAATCCTGGAAAGGGCCCTTTTGGGACCATTTATCTGCAAAGATGATCAGGACATGGTTCAGACCTCCATTCCAAAACGGAAGCTCTTTCGGATGAGGAGGCCACGGCCCTGGTGCATCCAGAAACCCAAAGAAGAGGCATGCTTTATCCGGATCGCTGGTATGCCACTTGCTTTCCCTGATCCGAGAAAAGTACCTCACAGGGGGACTTGGTAGATCATAGGAATAAATCAGGAGCTCATCGGCATTTTCACAACGAGAGTAGTTGAAGCAAGCATCCATGGAGCAGCGAGGAAACCTCGAAGGATAATGCCAGACTTTTCCTTCTGCCCACCACGGTTCGCGTTTGATTATGTTTTGTACTACTGGAACAGGATCTTGTTTTATATCTGGGCATGGCTCCTTCACCACCTCCTTCGCTGTTTCTCTGACGGGTTCCTTTTCCACTATTCTCACCTCTGCTGGCTTGCATACCGGAGGATTGATTCTGGAGCAGTTACATCCAACAGAAGGCTTGCCAAAGGAGGGGACGTAGTCCACGAAGCAGTTACAGGGGCCAGCTGAGAATGTGATCCTCGGAGGGTTACTACCAAAAGCCGTCAACACAATTTGGCTGCATCCAAGAAGAGAATTTTGCATGCTGAAGAGACTAAGACCAATAGCCACGCACAGCAAAGCCACCAACAAAATCGACTGCCCATGCTTGCCCATAATCTTCAAACATACGCACAATATGCTATGTGTCAGATCACTACAGCTCCATAGCCCGCTCAAACACCACACGACAACCTGGGAGACATTTACTGCAGTGTGCAACTATCCATGAGATTAGAAACTCAGCTTTCTCACTTCTGGTGCCTGATCTATTATCGAGAGAGAGAGAGAGAGAGAGAGACACACACACACACACACACACACACACACAGACCTGCCATCTCCATAGCTGGAGTGTGGCACATAAATCATCTTGGTTTGGGAACAGACAGCTGCCAGCAGAAACTAGCTCATGGGCGGTTGGGTTGATGTTGCCTATCCCATCAGCAGCTCCTGGTTTTTATAATTTTTTATTCATGTTCTCCTGACGTGGAGAAGAGCTGCTTCCTTCCTTGTTGAGGATCATACTTGATTCACTGTCGAAGATCCTGGTGCAGTACAGTGGCGCATGTGATGTTGAGGTGTTGAAGATGGATGTTCATGTGATCTCACATGGAATTAAGGCGATCTTCTGAAGATCTTGTCGTTGAAAGAGGTGTTGCTCTTGTGGCATTGTGCTCTACTGCTGAACGACGTTGCAGGAAGAGCTTCAAGGCTTGATTTCTGAGTTTTGCTATTTTGTAAAATTTCTTGGATTTTTTTTCAATAGAGAGCAGATCAAGGTGCACAATTGCTTTACTTTTGTTGCTCTGAACTCTAGGATTTAATGTTTTCCTACTTTTAGGCTTAAGGGCACGAGGGTTAGGGCACAACACACGTGACAGAACAGGGCTCATGGGTACTTTAGGGTTTTGACCAGCACCAGTCAACGAAATCTTATTGATGTACACGTGTTTCACTATATACCATAAAACATGTTGTGCTCTAACTCAAAGTTAATATATATTGCACCTCATTGAAATATTGTAGAATGTGTGTATATGCAACCTTGCTTGTAGAAGAGCTCTTTCTATAGAGAGAGAGAGAGAGAGAGAGAAAAGTCAAAGTTTCCATGAATGAGAGAGTGAGTGAGTTCAATCATTTTCTATTTAGGGTTAGGGCTTTATTTTAGGATTTGGGGATCTTAAAATAGCAATAAAGCGAGGTGTTGGAGAAAGGGACATTTTTTAGGGTTTTATTTAAACCCAAAAACTTGTGCATGAAACGTACATCTTCATGATCATATTTTCGTAGACAATCAATCTTAGCATATCTGGAAGTTCCTCATGTGTAAATGACTCGTATTGTATTATGTGTCAACATACTTGCACAAAACCTCCACTTGGGTGAAAAGAAAATTCATAATGGTGTTACTTCATATAGCTTCGTACCTAGATGCGAGGTGAAGACATTTTTTGCGAGCTACCTGTTGCGTCGGTGCCTCAAAGGGCGTTGGGACTTGAGCGGTTTTTCCAAGACGTGCTTAAGTCTAACATTCATCCATCATGCACTTACGTAAAAGCCAACTTAGAAAACGTAACAAGCTTAACCATTCAGACTTAAGAAAATTGGAATCCCAACCAACCCGAAAGCCAACTTAGAATCCGTCCCCAAAAGGTAACCAAAGACAAAGACAAGCCACACATGAAACCCAAGGCATAGTGGTCGCCAAACTGACCAAATGGCATAGCGACGAGCCACACATTAGCGACGTGGACCCTTAGGCACTAGCGACGCAAGAAGGTTGTAGTAAGGGTCCTTCCACTTGGACCAGTTCCGGAGGCGAAACCGAAATGGTAATCATCTCCAAGGATCAACTTTATTAAATTTGGAAGAGGTTACATTCATACATAGACTGACTGAAAAAGCTATTGTGAATGTCCAAGAAGAAACATGACAAAGGTAGCCACATAGTGGGAATGTGAAGGGAAACACTGAGTAGTAACATGAAGAGTCTTTTGAGCGATACAATGGACCGAGACTACCACTTGTCTTCCATAGTGAATCTGTCATAGCTAATCAATGCCATAACAACACTATTAGTAGATATAGCGAACAAAGCGATTAATGCTCTCTCTCTCTCTCTCTCTCTCTCTCTCTCTCTCTCTCTCTCTCTCTCTCTCTCTCTCTCTCTCTCTCTCTGAAAAATGCCAAAAAAAGAACGGTTAGAACCGTTTTTTCTTCAAAAAAAAATTAAGCTTTTTTTTTCCGGTTTGAACCAGGCCAATGAAGTGAATGATCTTGTCTTGGATACAGCCTTTCAGGTACAATGACTTTGATCCTCTTGCATGAATTGCCATGAGATGTTCACGATAAGTCGCAAGAGCTCCTATTTGTTGTAAGGCATTCAAGTCGGACTCCATCAATTTGGGTCTTCTTCATCATCCTGTTCATCATCTTCTTGATCGAACGCCTCTCTTTCCATCTTATCAAATACCTCGGTCGCCGCCATGATTTGTTTGTTCAACGGCTTGGGGCATGACCTCCAAGAGTGACCTTGCTATTGACAGTTAAAGCAGCGCATGGAACTGCCCATAGTTGGTGAGCTGTTGTTGTGACTAGCTGCAGGTTCAACGTTGTTCCTTCTTTGAAAAGTGTTCCCTCCACTATTGCCTTGGTTGCCAAACCCTGTTTTTGCTGGGAATCTGTTCATGCTACTCGAGGCTAAGTCCCCTTCTTGAAAAGAAGCTTGGAATCGGTCTGGATCCACTAAATACTCTTGCTGAGGTTGAGGGAGCAGTTGGTGCCAATGCGGTCTCATAAGTGCAAACCATTTCAGCCGCCCGAATAGTTGAGTTGAAGTCATTGGACATGTAGTTGTCTATTGCTCGCCGGGTCCAAGACTGCATTCCAGACAAGAGATAGTGGGTCTTGTCAGCCTCGGACATATCTTCAATAGCCCATATACTATGTCTGAATTTATTTAGGTAATTTCGCAATGAACCTTTCTGCTTGAGTCCTAATAATTCTGCCCTCAATCTCATGTGTGAATCTTTAGGTATGAACTCCTCTCATAATCCAGTTTTGAACGCGTCCCATGTCTGGAACTGCATCTCTACCACCCAGTACCAATTTGTGGTGTAGCCTTCAAAAAAATGCTAATGCCGAGTCGACTCTTTCTTCTTCAGGAGTGTTCATCAAACGAAAGTAATGGTCCATGTGAAACAACCAATCTTCCACGATTCGAATGTCACGCTCTCTTTTGAAAGTAAGTGGTGCTTTTACTTTAGCAGTCTTCTTCAGGCCTTCTATGTTTCGCGCCCATGGGTCCCTTGGTATGAGTGGAGGAGGTGCACTTGCATTCCCTCTTGTTGCCTCTAGCTCTTCAAACCTGGCTTCGAGCTGTGTTAGCCCATCTCTCATTCCCTCTTGTTGCCTCCAGCTCTTCAAACCCGGCTTTGAGCTGTGTTAGCCCATCTCTCATTTCTCTAGCAAGGTTGAATTGATTGTGGTTCTTGGCTCGCAAGGATGCTTGCCATTCTTTCCTTTTTGTTTCTCTGTCTCACTTTACCTCACTAAGCATAGTCGTCATTGCACTTGATAAGTATTGACGCATCTTTACTTCAAAGAGGTCTTGTTGCGCCTCTGGTATGGGTCTGAAGAAACAAAGTGTTCCTGATTACAAAGCCTTGCTAGCTTTCAGTCCTTCACTTGACGAAGATTTTTTTGAACTCGAACATCTGGAGACACAAAACACAAAGAGTTTCGCGAACATGAAAGTCAACGGAGATGAAGACGAACGGTTCGCGAACATGAAGGATCCACGAACGAGATTCTTTTGTGGTCCAGCAAGGGAGAAAGGCAGACGAGGTAAGCGAAACCAACGGTGGAAACGAAACCCGTTATGTCCTCGTGCTCCAAGGAGTACCACCAGAGATCACGCAAGTACCCAGAAGTACAGAGATCTGACATGATGGCATGACGTCAGCAGATACTTCCTAGGTCGTGGCTAATCTGCCACTCTTGTAATTCCCTGATTAGTTGTAGATGTATAATCACTCTAATCTTAGGTTTACATAGAGAGACCATACTTACTGGATAATCCTTGACACGTATCAGAACAGAATACACAGAGTGTAACTAAGAGAAGAGACACTGAAGAAGTCTGATGCTAGTAAGCAATCAAGACGAACACAGACAGAAGCTCCGCCTACGTGCAAGAAGATAATTCTGCCTAGGATCATAAGATCCAATTGTCCGCTAGTGAAGTAAGACTGGCAATAAGTTCTTCACTTTTGCATAGTATCAGGGTGTCGTCCACGTACATCTACAATGATGATCTTCCCATCTATGATTCTTACATAAACATTGGAATCAGCTATTAGTGGCTTGAATCCCAAGGATCTCAGGACATGATCTTTTTTCTTATACCATTGTCGTGCTGATTGTTTCAGACCGTAGATACTCTTGTGCATTCTGCATGCATAAGTAGGAAGTGAGTCCAAAATGTACCTTGGAGGTTGATCCATGTAGACTTCTTCATCTAGCTCACCATGTAAGAACGTTGTCTTCTTGTCCACAATGTAAATTATGAGATCATAAGTGGCTGCATATGCAAATAGTAGGCATAGGGACGAATGTTTCACGACTGGAGAGAAGGTCTCAGCATAGTCAATACCATATTTATGAGAAAAATCCTTCGCTACAAGTCTGGCTTTATACTTCGAAACATTTTCATTTGGTCCATACTTCAGCTTGTATACCCATTTGCATTGTACAGTCTTTCGCTTATCTAGTAGTGGCTGTGATGTCCATACCTCGTTCTTCTTCATGGATTCCATCTCCTCATTCATGGCTTGGATCCATTTGGACATTCAATTGCTTCCTTGAATGTTTATGGTTCTCTACTTAACCCACAAAACCCTTCACATGTAGAAGCCGAGCTACCTGGCACAAATCTTGCTGGCGCTCTTCGCTCTCTTGTTGATCTCTTGGGAGATCCTTCTGGTACTGCAATGCCCTTGCTTATATCTGTTCTGCTAGGTCATGAACCATTTTAGTTTACAGGTGTTGTAGCAGTAGGCAGACTCACGGACCTTGATTTGCCTCCAAGAATATTAAATCTTGATGGATCTACACTCCGCCTATAAGGCCAAAGTAAATTTTTATTGATCTGTACAGAAGTATTAGAGGCAAAAAAACAATGACTTAATTTGTACAAGTATCCATGTCTCTTTCCGAGTGCTAGGATCTTGTCTGTCCTTCCCACTGTTTTACATTGACCATATTCGAATTCTACTTTGTATCCTAGATTTGTAATTCTTAGAGAGAGCAGATTTGTAGAAAGATCTGGTACATGCAAGACACTTGAAAGTAGTTTGGATTGATCATTTGAAAAGCTTAATCTTAATGTACCTTCACCTTTGATAGCATGTGTCCTATTGTCGCCCAGGTGAACATACCTTTTGGCATAATAAGGCATATAGGACTTGAAGCAGCCGATATGGCTGGTCATATGCTGTGTGGCTCCGGATCCAGAAACCAAGAACTGTCGTTTGATGTTTCTTGATGGCTAGTCATGAATGCATCATGATCCGCTTCTTGGTTAGGTTGTGCTGCTTCTGCAACTGCATTTGCCATCTAATTTAATTGCCCTTTGATGTTGTTCTTGGCTTGTAGTATGTGTGAAAGATTCAACTAGTTTCATCACATTTTGCAATATTTCCATATTTGGCATATTGAGGCCAAAACTTGTTTTAGACTTAGAGGTTGACTTTTCAAAGTTCACTAGTCTAAATTTCATTTGAATAAACAGTTTTTGAAAGTGTGGGAAAGATAGAATGCGAGTTTGAGTAGATTCATGTATGCTTGCTAATGATGGAGATCTAGATCCTTGGTGGATTGATAGTGGAGCAAGTTCACACATGACCTTTCACAAAGAGTACTTCACTTCTTTGTTGGCATATGGAGATGACAAGAGGGTGATCTACACAGCCAATGATGGTGAGTGTGCAATCAAAGGGATTGGCACAATTCCTATTTCTCTCTCTACAAATAGGAATGTTCATTTGGAGGATGTCTTGTTTATTCCATCTATTACCAAGAATTTTCTTAGTGTGAGTCAAATGCTAAGTAAGGGCCTCAAGGTGGAGTTTGATGGAGATGCTTGTTTGATCAAAAGGAAGGATGTCTTGATTGGAAAAGGTAAAAGGCAAGGGAAGTTGTTCAAACTTGATGCTTGTGTTATTGCTAACCAAGTTGGATGTGTTGCAAGGGAGCAAATTTCTAATCAAGAGGTTTGGCACAAAAGGATGGGACACCTCAACTTCAATTCATTGGAGGTAATGGCAAGGAAGAAGGTTGTGATTGGTCTTCCAAGTTCCTTAAGTAATGACAAGCATGTTTGTGAGTCTTGTGCTTTGTCTAAGTCACATAGACTACCTTATACTAGATCTATTTCTAGATCTACAAAGCCTTTTCAACTTGTACATTCGGATATTCATGGATTTACTACAATTAGCAATAGTGGAGCTAAGATGTATGTAACATTCATTGATGATTTTAGTAGATTTTGTTGGATCTATCTACTAAAGAGCAAGGATGAAGTGTATGATGTCTTTGTCAAGTTCAAGAATGCAAGGGAGAACCAATTCTCCACAAAGATCAAGTGCTTGAGAGGTGACAATGGTGGTGAGTACATATCTAACAAGTTCAAGGCCTTTTGTGATGAGCATGGGATCAAGAGGGAGTATACAACATCAAGGACCCCACAACAAAATGGAGTGGCTGAAAGGAAGAATAGAACTTTATGTGAAAGTGCTAAAGCTATGAGGTTAAGTGCTAATCTTGACAAACCATTTTGGGATCAAGCTTTGTTGTGTGCCAATTTCTTGTGCAATAGGTGGCCGAGTGCTATTTTGGATGGAAGGACACCTTTTGAGATGCTATTCAAGAGGAGGCCGAGTGTCAACTTTCTAAGAACCTTTGGATGCATATGCTATGTCAACATCACTCTTGATGATAGGACCAAGGAGGATCCATCTTCAAGAAGAGGTATTTTTGTTGGATATAGCGAGGTGAGTAAAGTCTACAAGGTTTACATTCCTTCTACTAACAAAGTGATTGTTGGTAGAGATGTCATTTTTGATGAGGGAAACATTCCAAAGGTGTCTTCAAGCATGATTGATGGTAAAGTAGATGGTTCTAACATTCTTGATGTTGATGAGAAGGATCCTACTTTGGATGGTGGTGATGATGGACCTTCATCAAGTCAAAAGCCAAGGAGAACATCAAGAGAAAGACAAGTACCTTCAAGACTCACATATGATCAAAAGGGTAAGCAAGTAGTTTCTGGAAATTATGTTGCTTTCCTAACCTCTTTGGATGATCCTACAAGTGTAGATCAAGCAAGGAAAGAAGAAGAGTGGATCCAAGCAATGGATCTTGAGTATCGATCTCTTATGAAGAGTGAAACATCTTTTGGAAGATCTTCTTGTGTACATGGAGCTATGCAAGTGGATGGATGTTATCTTGCTGTAAAATCAAGTAATGGATCTGGAAAACAAAGTTTGTTCAATGACTTTGATGGTCAAGTTGAAGATCAAGAGGTTGATCTCAAAGCGCTTCAACTAGTCAAAAGGGAAGTTGGCAATTTGGAGCTAGTCAAGAGCATCAAAGGAGAGGTAATCGGCAAAGATGTTATGGATCTGTTTTTGCAGCATATTGAAGACTCAAGTAAGGTCAAAGGATCAGCAAGGAAGTGTTGTTCAAGTTTACTTTACTTGTTCTATCTCATGTTTGAGCAATTTCATGTGGATGTGTGGTGAAACTAGCTACATTGGTGAGCATTGTTTTGATGTTGGATTTGTACTAGCATTCTTGGCTGATTTTGCTGATGGAAATGAAGCTATTGGAGGTTCATTATGTCACTCATCCATGGCTAAGTTCTCAAGTGTTGAGCTACTCGGTGCCAATACTTGGAGATTGTCAAATTTTGGTGAATTCATGGTCATTTTCTTGTGTCAAGTAGATCTTGAAGATGGACTAGTGCAAACTACTTGGTTTATGGAGTCATGTGGTGCTGGATTTGCATCATTAATGTACTCACCTACTCATGTATTTCCAAGGTTTGATGGTTTCTTGTGGCAAGATGAAGATGGAGGCTCATTCATGGAGTATCATGGTGGATACAAGGCAACAAAGGACAAAGGAGGAGGAGACATGCAAGCAAAAGTTGATCACTCACATTTATTGTTTGTTTGCTGTATTTTTCCAGAGAGTTCAAAGTTGGAAGCATGGTGGAATCATTTCATTTACATTCTATTTGATTCTTCATGTTCTAGTGACATTTTTACATGTAAAATTGATGTAAGAAATAGTGAAGCATCCCAAGTGGACACTATTCTCTATATCAATTATGGTTGTTTCTATTTTGAGCATTACATGATCATTGAAAGGAGATCTATTCCTAGGAAGAAGATCATTCTTATGATGGATCAAAGTTCTATTGGCAAAAATTATGCTAGGAGCATTGGAAGCTAGGAAAGCGAGTTTTGAGGTACATCATTGGAACTCGAGATTTTGGCATATTGTATGAGGGATCATCACCTAATCTTTTTGGATTTTCAGATTTGGACTATGCTGGAGATGTAATGGATAGGAAATCCATTAGTTCTTATTGTATTTTCATAGGTGATGGAGCTATATCATGGATGTCAAAGAAACAAGCCACTATCTCATTGTCATCTAGTGAGGCCAAGTACAAAGCTCTTAAACATTGCACAAAGGAGATGGTATGGATCAAAAGGATGATCAAGGATCTTCACTTGCTGGATTTTTCAGAGAGCCCAATCATCTTTTGTGACAATCAATCAGCCCAAAGAATGGCATCCAATCCTATCTTTCATGCTAGGAGCAAGCATATTGAGATACAATATCATTTTGTGAGGGAGCGAGTCATTGCAAAGGAGGTGGAGCTTCAACATGTGTCTTCAAGGGAATGTGTAGCTGATATCTTCACCAAAGCATTGGGAAAAGACTTGTTCATGAAGCATAGGACTTCACTTGGAGTATTATCAAAGTCTATGCTAAAACTAGTTGAACAGGGAGTGTGAAAGATTCAACTAGTTTCATCACATTTTGCAATATTTTCATATTTGGCATATTGAGGCCAAAACCTGTTTTAGACTTAGAGGTTGACTTTTCAAAGTTCATTAGTCTAAATTTCATTTGAATAAAAACTTTTTGAAAGTGTGGGAAAGATAGAATGCGAGTTTGAGTAGATTCAATTTGAATAAGTTGGGTACATTGAATCTAGACCCAAAATTGGTAGGGTTAGCATTTTGGTGGGAAAGCCAAGTGGCCAAATAGGGTTTGGACCTGTTATAAAAGGATGTAACTCATGGAGAGAGTTATCTTCTCTCTTCTCTATCTCATTTCATGCTTATACATGGTTCTCTTGGGTTCTACTATCCATTGGTGTTCTATCTTGGTGATTGCTTGCAATTCTATGTGTAGAATGATCTATATTTGCTATTTTTGGATCCACACGTGTGAAATACAATAGCTTGCTGGTTTTGTACGGACAGCAATAGTACATAATCATTTCATTCAAGTTTGATCAAGTTCTATTAGTGTTTGCATATCAAATTGTGTGTAGATGTTGATTTTTCTACATTGGTGAAATTGGTAGTGTATTTCTCTTTCTAACCAAAGATCATTCAAGTAGATTGGATCTTAAGGATCTGAAATCTTTCACAGTATGCGACAATCTTGAATTTCTTGGTTGGTTCATTTGCAGTATCTGTAGAACAACTCCTTCCTTGTCGGTGGGTTTGACTGCTCTTGACATCGTGTTGGCTTATGATTTGACTTTGGTTGCTTCGGGCCTTTTTTTTTCTGCTTAGTCGAGCTTCTGTTGGTGTACAGGGCGTGAGAGTCAACAGTTGGAAAACTGGAGGGTTTGTTCTTTCTGGTGTCTTTCTGCAGCAACATTGTAATGACTCTTGAAAGAGTCAGTTCTGGGTGTGTCGTCAGCCAATTGTTGTATGAGCTTGGCAAGCTTGAAAGCAGTGTCATTATTGCTTTATGATCGTCTATGACTGATCCGACGACGACCATTTGTCTCAAAAAGTTTTTGAACTGGTTGATGTGATTCTATAGGGAATCACCATTTGTCATCTTGAGGGAGAAGAATTTTCTCCTGGGATGTATTTTGGAAGCTACGTCGTGCACTGCGTACATAGTGCTCAAAATGTCCCAGACTTCCTTGGAGGTCTGAGCTTCAGACACATGGCGGATTTGTGTGTTTGATATGTTGAGGATGATCAGTGCAAAAGCCTTTCCATCCTCCAGCTTCCATCGGGAGATTGCATTGTCGTCGACTTTGGGTCTTGCACCTATGACAACATCATACAACTCCTTAGCCATTAGCATAGTTTTCATGTTAAATTTTCACAAATGGTAATTGGCTCCATCAAGCTTGTCCATGATGGGACTGGCTTTCCCTTGGAAATCCATGTGGAAGTTAGTCTAAGTAACAGTAATAACTATCAGTGATTTAAGAATGAAAATCTAATGCAGTTTAAAAAACAAAAAAACAATTATTCTATTGGCTAATAGAATCGGATTCTGTGGGAAGCTGATCAGGATATAAAAATAGCTCAAAAATAAAACTGCTTATGATACAATATAAGTATCAGATTAGGAAATCATATGAGCTCTGATACTTGTTGAAGTTCAAGATTCTTCTTGCACATTTTTTATCATTGATCTAGGGTCAGATGAAACTTACTTTGGTCATATGTCTGCTCATCTGATACCTGGAGGAATCACAGAACTCAAATAGCCGAACTATTCGAAGAATGACTACATCGGGCTTCCGACTAATCTTCATTCATCCATGGATGAAAGACTAAAGGGTAACCAATCATATTCTCCTTCTCACATTCAAATGTTAAGTCAAGTTATTTGAAGGACATCGAAGACCTGACTATCTTCACTATCTTCACAACAGCCTGTAGAATTGAACTGTTTTTTCACACAGTTCGCATTTTTATCGAAAGGCGAAAAGTACAAAGTGCCCATCTACTTCGACGAAATATCAGTTCCAAGTTCATTGTCACATTTTCCTAAAATGCGAAATATGCAAAGACCCATCTACTTCGACGAATTAAAAGTTTCAAGCTCATTGTCACATTTTCCCAAAAGCCAAAAAATGCGAAGTATGCGAGGAATGCAAGAAACTTGTTTATTCCAACGACTTCAAGCTATTTGACCTAACTACCGCCCAAAGGCACCGCCAAGCAACCGTATGGTCACTATGCAAAGACCAAATGCCAAGGCACTGCAAGGAACTGCCAAGGCATCACAAAAGTCAACATGCAGTTGCAACAAGCACCGCCATATCAGTCTCCCAAAGGAGATCATTAACTTATGTACACATTGTACAACTGTCATTATAAGTCAACTACTTCTTGAGTACAACGAAATACTTAGTTAGATGACAAACATTTATTGTAATGTAGTGTATAAATACATCTTCATTACGCACTCTATGTGGTGATGCTCCACCAACAGAGCGAATGATATCGAGCATCTAAGTTACGCCTCCATTCATGGTTGTAACGTACTCAATGTTGTTCAAGCTTTCATTGTAATATAGAAGCAACTCATTCTATCCTCTGTGTTTAACGTAGATGTATGATGTTATAATTTGATTACACTCTTACTGCTTGTTCACACTTGTTACTCACTTTGACCAGATCACGGACGTCTACGACTCCTCAGAATCTGATCAAACGATGGCTGTCTTTGACGCTTGAGGAACTTGCATTATCACGCAGTGCTATCATTTTACATTCTGAACTGAACTTCGTTCTGAATTTGATTTACAATAATACCACACCTCTTCTAATCTCTTCGGTGGAATGTACTCATTTTTTATTTGGGAATGAATAAAATTTTAAGATCCTGTGAGTGAGAACTCATGAGCTGTGAATCCATTTTTGCATTAACAAGACTGTTCTTGCTACTAGCAGCCCATAACAACGGGAGAGTTGTTCAGCAAATATTTCCTTCTCTCTTTCTCCATTTCGTCCTCTCACCCTTATAGATTGGTATCAGAGCATCAACTCAATAAACCGCGAGATTAAGATTGTTCTATTAGTATTATTGTCAACATGCCTCTTACTGGTACTCCTCATCTTCTTCATCCAATGAAGTTAGAATCATTGACAAGTTCAACAAATCTAACTTCTATATCTGGAAGTTAAAACTCCGGATGACGCTGATAGATAGAGATCTTTGGGATGTTGTAGATGGGTTTGACCCGAAACTGGAAAACGTTGATCATCAATCAACTAAGGCCTGGAAGATCAAAGATCAGAAGGCCCTAGCAGCAATCATGCTGAATCTAGCCGACTCCCAAATATCACACGTTACCATGTGCAAGTCCTCCAAAGAAGCATTAGACTTGTTATCGAATGTGTATGAGACTCACGATGTAACTACAAGGTTATACCTTAGAAGGAAGTTCTTCACTTTAAGAATGTCCGATTCTACAACCATCACTTCTCACATCAACAGTTTTAAGTCTTTATTACATCAGTTATCAGCTGTAGGATGTGCTATTCAAGATGATGATGTTGTTATGACCTTGCTTTTTTCTTTACCAAAGTCCTATGAATACTTTGTTATTATGATCTCCACTCAATCTGAGCCGACTCTTCAAAAGGTCATCGGTCATCTTCTTGAAGAAGAACTGCGGAGAAAGACCAGCGATCTGTCCGTCAAAGACAAGTCCCTGGCCCTATACACAAAGAATAAAGACAACTTCAAGGTCAAGAATCAAGTGCCTCATACTCAATCAGAGAGTAGTGGATCGCGCAAGAAACTCTTTTGCAGATATTGTAAGAGGGCTAACCATGACATCAAGGAGTGACATATCCGCATCTACAACGTGTCCAAGAAGCAACAACAACTGCAACCCAATTCCTCCAATGCGGCGAAATTCAAGGAGCACATCTCTGATGAAGACAAACCATCAGAACTGCTAATGGCTTACAAAAGTAGCAACAAAGACTATGATAGCTGGTATCTAGATAGTGGTGCTACCCAATACATGACTTCTTGCAAAGAATGGTTTATTGAGTACTTAGCTTATAGCAGAGATCAATTCATCTACCTCGGAGATTCAAGCACCATCCGCGTGGAAGGCAAAGGGACAGTCAAGATCTTATTCAACAACGATTTTTTTATTTTCATTCCAAATGTTCTTCACATACCTTAGCTATCTAAGAACCTGTTATTAGTCTCTAAGATAACTGATGAGGGCTACACTGTAACGTTTTCTTTTGAACAGTGTAAATCTTCGATGAAGATACTACTTTGACTACGTGTACTAGAGTAAAAAATCTATATGTGCTCTCTGACTCAGTTGCATTAGCTCGTATCTCAAATGAAAATGTGAACAATCAGACTTCACTATGGCATGGTCGATTTGGACATGTGAATACAAGATCACTTTCTTACATGCGTTCTAATAATTTAGTTGTTGGATTGTATTTCCCTCTTTCATTAGATAGGAAATGATTTTTCTGTAAATATTGCATCTATGGCAAACACTTCAGAAGCAAATTTCCCAAAACACACTCCATCAAAACAAAGCACGTATTAGATCTTGTACATAGTGATCTTTGTGGTCCAATACCAACTCCATCCTTAGGAGATGCACTCTATTTTATCACCTTCATAGATGATTATTCTAGATGGTCTACAGTCATGTTTGTAAAACATAAATCTGAAGCCTTTGAATGGTTGAAGAAATTCAAGGCCACGACTGAGACCCAAACATCTTACAAGGTGAAAGCACTCCGAAATGATGGTGGCGGCGGATACATCTCCAACGAGATGTCCGACTATCTGGCTGAACACGACATTCGAAGACAATTTACAACTTCCTACTCACCTCAACAAAATAAAATTGCAAAAAGGAAGAATCGAATGCTTTTCAACTCAGCCAAATCTATGCTACATCAAGCGCACCTGCCTGTGAAATTTTGGGCAGAAGCTACTGCCACAGCCTATTACATGCATAACAGATCCAACACTAAAGCCGTCAACAACAAAACTCCTTATGAAGTATGGCATGGACACAAGCCTAGTGTTAGCCATTTAAAAATCTTGGGTTGTATATGTTTTGTTCATGTTTCTAAATATCTTAGGAAGAAGCTAGATCATAGGACAAATAAATGCATTTTCATTGGCTATCTTGATGAACATAAAGCTTATAAAGTTTATGATCCATCCACCAATGTAGCATTTGTTTCAAGAGATGTAATCTTCAAGGAAGATATGTTCTATGACTTCAAACAGCCATTGATAAAAGATGTTGTGTCATTTCATCCTATTTTACGCAGCATAGAATCTTCCAATCATGATGTTTCTTCCTCAGAACCTGCAACTACAACTATAGAAGCCGAGTAGCCGACAATACCTATCACCAGACCAGACCAAGCTAGCTCGAGCAGATCTGGACAAACTCAAGAAGAAGCACCATCGTACCCTAGGAATCATAAGACTACCACGCTTTGAGAGGGAGTTGAAGAAACATGAAGTTTCTACCCACAAAGCATTGCTAGCTTATGAACCAATAATTGCATAAATACTCGTGAAAGGCCAGCAGATTTTCTCTGCAGGGATACATGGGAACTGCCCACAGGTAGAAACCGTAAACAACCACAACCGCACTGCAAACGGTCTCAACGAAGGCCACCGAAGGCAATCGCAAAGTCCTGCAATCAGTCTCAACAAAGGCCACCGCAAAGTCCTGCAAACGATTTTCAACGAAGGCAATGAAGGCCATTGAAGACAACCACAAAGCAAAGCAAAATAATGAAGACCAATGAAAGGTGTCAACGCCAGGAACTGCAAGGCACCAGCATACGGCCCGTTACAACATATTTAATGTATCATTTTCAATTACCAATTAGCCTTTCATTATAACATGTGCCATGGGAAATCTCTCCTTGAATATAGGAACCAATTCACATATGAAAAATAGACTTGCTGCATAAGAAAAACTAGTTCCAAATGGACTCCAAGGGCTAGAGCCTATCTTTCACAAAATTCATTGACATAATGCCACATTCACCTTATACCTTCAACTTTAAGAATAAAAATAGGGCACATTTCAAAACCATTTTCTTGAAATAGTCCACTTCAAGAAGTTATGAAACCTTGAAATAGAAATGTTCATTGTTCCTTCGATTGGATCTAGAGCTCTTTGTGAAATGCTTGTATAGAATCTAGAGATCTTGGTGATGTAATGAAGCTATGGTGTGATATTGTGGCTCATTGCATTTTGCAATTGTCAAGATGTGAATATACACGAAGACAATGATATGCCATCAACGTCCACAACTATGCAATGTTGAAAACAAGTAAAAATGAGGTCTAAGTGTCCTCTATTTTGTACACATTACAAGAGTAACAAAAGGTAGTCAATGTTGGAATGTGCCTTTTGTATCGTGTGCTAAGTGTTTTAGTAGAAGTGTCGTGTAATGTATGCTTTACATTCTTACATGAAGTGCCTTGATGTGATAGTAGTGGAAATTTCGGTAATAATAGTGAAAAATGTTGTAGGAGAAAATATACCTAATCAAATTGCTAAAATAATAGAAAGTCATAAAAAAGAAGGAATTTATCTTAGACTCATTAAGTTGGAAAGTAGCCAATAAAAAGTTGCCACAAAAGCATGTAAGAAAACAATCTTGAAAAGGATCAAATTACTCGTACTATAGTCCTTTGAGTTCATTGGAGCTCCATCCATAAGGGCTTTAAGTTTTCAAGATTACATCCATGAGGGCTCCTTGTCTTGAAGATTCTTATCCATGAAGACTCATTACCTTCGAGATCTTTTCCATGGGGCTAGTATTTCAAGATTACACCCATGAAAGATCCCTATTTCATCCACGAGGGCATAGTATATTTAACCTCTAGAGGATTTATTCAAAAAATTCCTTCACATTGTTGAAGAGCATTAAACGTTGCAAATGTCGAGATTCCTCAAAAAACCATGCGTTCATCCTTGTCTGTCAGAACTCATGAAGATAATGTTACCCTTAAAATATTGAACCGCAATTATGAACTTTTAAATTGACATCACTTATGTTTTGGCATCTATTGAAATCTTAAGTCTATGAAAAAACTTCCACAAGAACATCGTGCCCATATAAGGATCTTAAACCCTTTGCACTTGGGAAAGGTTTTTTATGGTGACCTCTGCACCCGGTAAAACGATCATACACTAATGGCAAGACCAAACCATTAAAAAATTGGGTGTCATGCAACATTCATTAAAAAGATCACCTCCCAATGTATAAAATCCGACTAGATTCTAAACAAAAAAGGTTCCCGACGACGATTGTGGCATAGGGGAGAGTGGTCCCTAAACTCAATCTTAACCGTCCATTTATGTAAGACTTGGTCCATTTGTGTAACACTTGGGTATTGTTCCACATGAGCATTTTTGCCAAAAAAACATAATATTCCAAAAACAAAAAAAACTCCGGGTATTTAAAAACACTTTGGCCTATTTGAGTGCAAATGGTTGCAAGAGAACTGCAGAGAGAAAGCAAGGGGATGGTGATCGAGCAATATTTCTCTGCCACGATCGCCAGCAGCTCGATCCAATTTTCTCTCTAACAATTTGGATAATTATATACAGATTGGTTATACTTTAAGATCAGAATAGTCTGCTCACAAGAAGGCTTTGAAAATGGATGGAAAAAAGGTGCTGTTCAATCTTGGTGATGAACACATCAGTGCGGAAGAAGGTACGTAATACGCAAGCATTTCTTCAAAAACAAGTGACATTGTCCTGCTTCCCTGTTCTTGAGCTCTATTCTAAGCTGCACAAAGACATACTTTTAAAAAAACAGCAAGTGGCTGAAATTTTATCTCAAACATTTCATGTAAATAGCGTTTCTGGATCGGGTACAGTTTTTCCAGAGCACAATTATGATGTGGAAATTTATAAATGTTTGAATCAGCTTAAGAGTTAATTTATAGTTTTCGTTTGATAGTCATTGCTATGAAATGCTCGTTGTGGTACAGGAATAGGGAAATGTGCTGAAGTGAGTAGTCGCTTCAATTTTGCGGTGGCTCACGGATATCATCACCAGCACTTTAGATGATAGCCATACTAGCCATTAGTGCCGCTACCATAATGAAATCTTAACTGCAATCAGTTAGTGTTAAGGATAGTCTGCTGCCCCATCCCATGGATTGCAGGCACGATTGCAAAAGCTTTCAGACCGGCTCAATGAATATTCGTTTTCTTATGGCAAAATTTATTGATCAAAATTTTCATGATATATTGCCATGTAGCTCGGTCGTACCACACCATCACAATGCACAAAACTTACTGTACAAGTGTCACGTTTGAATCAATTAGGATTCTTTGCTTCGTGGTTGCGATTTTGAAAGGCCATTTTTTGTTCATATCTATATATACTTCTGTGAGAACGTTTTTGTTTGTTTAAACCCGATCCCACACGATGTGTAAGCTGGTAAATATTTCAAATTCTTTCAGACCTTGTGACCTGCTATGTACCACGTGACAATGCTTGTGCAGCCGGGTCCAAATGCGGATTCCAGCTTTACGCGACTTGAAGATGCGAGGTGCCCTACTGTTGTTAGTAAGTTTGGTTAGTGCTAATTTAACCAGGTTGCTGAACCATGACAACAAACCCTAAATTGATTACAAATTATCAGATGAGAGGGAGAGACACAAAAAAAGAAAGCTTTATTAATGTCTATAGAGTACCATAAGGTACATAAGATTGAAAGTACATTTCAAGAGTGTAGAATAGGGGCGTAGAACGCTCCCTTGGGCCTTAACATTAACCAAAATCAATTTGTTAGCTAAAAACAAATGACAAAGATTCACTAACTAATCACCAAAAATATATAATAGCATCATGAATCAAGTAACACCCAATATTACTTGTAATGTGAAAGAAGTAGAGAATGTAGCGTAAGTAAATCAGACTAGAACTCCAACGAAAGCATGGTAGCTGATGTAGCTAGTGAAATTGTGGTAGAGGAGGTGCCTTGTGCATCTAGAGGAACGCACGGTTGGGGTAGAGGTAAAGTCCTCTATGTCCCATCACAATGTCTATAAGTAATAAGAGTGTCTGTTGGTGTAGAGGTAAAGTCCTCTATGTCCCATCACAATGTCTATAAGTAATAAGAGTGTCTCGTGAATCTGAGTCTCATATGTGTCGCCTGAAGAAAAAGGAAGGAATATGAGTCTAGGAAGAGCAATTGGCTGTTGTGTTGAGGCATGTATCATCACTAAGGTGAGAGATCTTTAGTAACATAAGGGCTATGCATCTTTGTTCTTTGTACGATATCAATGAGCAAAGTGTAACCACTGGGTTCCAATAAAGGCAATAATAACTTCTTCGAATCTCATAGTATAAAGGACAACAGAAAATGAAATGATCCTTTGACTCAACCTCCCCCATGAAACACATTTGAAAAATCCTCTCCTCTTGTGGAATACCTTGAAACTGTCCCATCTCAATATGGAAATCCTCTCCTCTTGTGGAATACCTTGAAACTGTCCCATCTCAATATGAAGATGGCTAAAAGATTCCTAAACTGACCCAACGTGGATCTTAAGCATATGACATCTTATGATTTATGTAAGGTGAGTGTGTAAGGACCCCATAGGTGCTAATATCTAGAAGACGAAGGTGACATAGAGACCCTGGAAGATGAAGTCGACAGTGATAATTCCTCAGAGGATGAGAGTGATCCATCTGATGATGATGATAGCATTGACGAGGATCCTGCTCCTGAGCCTGCACGTGCGAGTAGGTCACAGCTTCCACGAGTGACTAGGAGGAGGCTACATTACGCTTTAGTTAGCGTTGGCCTTGGAGGCTGGCCCATTTGGCATTTAGTATTTAGTATTTAGTATTTAGGTATTCAGTTTATAGAAGTCGGGAGTTGACCTTGAAGTTTTGAGATTATAAACTTGAGACTAGTTACTAGCATATAGTAATTTGTTATCATGTGTACAATGTTATTATTATTTATGGATGAGTTAAAACTACATATATGATTCAAGACTCAAGTAACAAGTTTACATTTTGGTAATGTTCAAATGTGGAATGTTTCAAATTTCAATGTTGAATGTCGGATGGGATTTGTACTCATAGTAACTCAAGAGTTAATGCTTAGAAGCTAGTACTTACTACTTAGTACTGTTACCTGTAAGCTGTTAGAAGTTAGTTCTATAATCTATTACCTATTAATAATTTAAAGTTACATAATGCATTGTATACATTGTCATTCTCGTGAAATTTGAATCATTGAACATTTGCTAATTTACTACTAACTAGCCATGCACATGGTACATTGTAATATGTAATATGTATGGTGTGACATTATTGTTTTGAAAAAGAATGAAACCCTAAAACCGATTTGCCGGTTTGAACCTGGAGAAGCCGATTCTTTCCTGATTCATACTTGATTCAAACACGGTTCGAAAAGGCGATTTGAAAGGTACCACAAAACCTTGGTGACTAGAGAACTACACTTACTATCAGCATCTCAAATGAGTCTCCTAAAGCATATTTTTCCTAAGTGAACTACATAAGTCTTACCTTTACCCAATCTGCTCATGGATGATTTTCTCATGCTAAATCTAGGACCAATGAAAAGAGCACCCCGGTAAGTGTAAGAAGAGACTAGCTCCAAAGGCTGATTGTCCAAAGAAAACATATGCCTATGCGTGAACGATCTTGATGTTTTAAAAAGACCAGAACATTAGTCTTCTATATATTGACCTCCAAACCCCACCTAGAACAAAAGCTGTGGAATGTATCAAGATGTCATTGTAACCATGGTATGATAAATTTCTGGTTTCTCATATCATCATCGGCCTTATGTGACATTATTTGTGCACCATGACGTCTTTATCCTATGTAACATAGACCTATATTTGCATTGAGTTTCATATACAAGATGAGGAAGATAGATGTTATGTTGTGCAAGTGTATAGGTTGTGACTTACCACTGACCAGGTGCAACATACTTGCACTCATATCTTGCTCATTAATGTTTATTCTTTCTTGCAGTTTTAGGATTTCTAGCTTCCATTCAACAAATGCAAAATTTATCAGGAGCTTTGCTGAGGAAGATAGTAAAAGCTCTGAAGATGAGACAATTTGGTGAGTAGTCTATTGCAATTTCATTGGCAATTATGAATATGATAGATATGTGAAAGCTGGTTTTAACTTTTTATAATTTTTTATAGTTCAATTTGTTATTTATTGCACATGTTGGTCATTTCTAAATTGTTATAGTTACATAGTCAATAATTAAGTTTTACTTGATGACACAAGTTTTGTATTATCCTACACTTAAATGTTGTATATATACATGTGGGTGCATGTGTCTAGTTACCTAGACTATGGGACGACCACGTATCGAAAGCTGTATTGTAAGGAATGTAGCATTTTTCAAATATTTTGTCTGAAATTTTGCTATTTGATATATATTTCTATTTAGTTTCATACATACAGAATAGAGTATTGCCTAAAAGGCGAGGAATCGGCATCTATGATGTATATGTGTGTGTGTATGTATTTATTATAAATCTATATTTGTATGCACTCGCCGTTGTTGTCTTGTCGATGTATTTACTGCTTCAAGGTGTAGGTCCACGAGCCTTGGCTCGTTGTCAATTGGTGTGTTCCTCTGTTAATATCCTGGGCTGAGGTTCCCTCCCTTTAAGGGTAATAGATTTTTTAAACTTGAGTTTGCCATCCTCCCCATGTAGATGGAGGCTATCTTTCAATTGATCATGTACATGCAAAGAATTTTTGCTTTTGGGTTCAGTTGAGAGCACCAATCAATGCTCACTGAAACTTACATGTAAACATCCATTGATAGCATTCGCATAATCTAGGGCGCCTCATGAGCAAGGGCATCGTTTCTCTTGATATTCTTCCATTTGGCATCTCTAAATCTCAACTTATGGAGGGAACATTTGCATCTATTCGATGAGCCATCAATAGATGATATGTTCAGACAATATGGAGAATCACTCTGAAGGGCAAGCTAGATTGATGTCGTACTCAATTTCTAGGATATTGATGTAAATGGAGATATTGTCCCACCATGCTACATGCTACTTGAACTTAGGCTTATCATCACATGAATGCATGCGTTTACTGGAAAGCATCTAGTGTAGTTCACTCTCTTTGAATTATAGTTGGTGCACGAAAAATGTAGATGCCACATAACCACCTTGATGATAATGAGACTTGTATTTGTACAATCTAATGGCATGTTGCATTACTCATTAAAACACTCGTACTGTCAAGATTTGTTGCATAAGCAAGAAGCTTTTCCCTACAGTCAGGTTTGACATCAAAAGTTTGAAAAGCTCTTCAATACTGTCTCGAGACATTATTACACCTTGAGATTATTCCTGTAGCATTAATTGTTGGAAAGTTTGTCATATAATAAAGTGCGTACATTGCAAAATAGTTTGCCATGGAAGATTGTGCTTGACATGTTGCTAGCCAACTCACCATTTGGGTGGATGTGTAGTTAATTGGATTACATTACCTATTGTAAAAATCAAAATGGCCGCCAACACGAGAAGAATGGGCATTAGACAAAAAGGGAACTGAGTTGATAAATGAATGAGAGCTCGCAACCTCAACAATGAGCGTCTGTGGAGCAGGATTAGGCAAAGCATGAATCCGGCTGGAAATGTAACTGCTGAGAAAAGAATGAATACTGCTAGTGTCGACCAAGGCAATATACTCACACCCAGTAATGTGCACACAGGAGGTGATGAAGTAATGCCAAAGCTAGGTAAAGATGTCATGGGGGCCTTGCCAGGACCATGATGAAGCTTTATGGCATCAATTTGGGACTGAAGAGAGGAAAAGCCTATTATGACGACATCTAAACGGGAAGAATTCCCAGAAATAGCACTATCAATGACTTGTTGAATGTGTTCAGCTAAGGCATCCTGAGGTGTCTCACTAGTAGATGGAGATGAAGTAGCCATTGAGAAAGTAGTGATAAGGTGGAAAAAAATAGACAAAAGCCCGAGGAAGAGGACTTTTGTCGTGACCCCAGCTTAGTCTTATTCAAGCACCAAAAACACGACTAATATGGACAGCCAAAAGAAGGTAACAATGGTGTAAAATGGAGTAGCTAAGGAGATATAATAGCTGACAAATAACAACAAAAAATGGCATAAGGTAAAGAAGTAAGAACTACGGTAATTGCTATATAACAATGTTGGAAAAATAGCTCCAAACAATCTCGATAATGCTGGCTGAAGATAGGCGCTCAAACTGCCAACATAAGAGCCTCCAATTAGTTGGAAAATTGTCACCAATACAATAGAGGTAATGGCTAGGAAAAATGTCCATAAATAGGCGCCAAATATAGGTATAGATGGGCGCTGAAAATAGGAAGTATAATGGCAAAAAATGGATAGCAAATGGGTGAAATGATGGCTGTGAGAGAGAGAGAGAGAGAGAGAGAGAGAGAGAGAGAGAGAGAGAGAGAGAGAGAGAGAGAGAGAGAGAGAGAGAGAGAGATGTATACATGTAATACATTATCATGTATGAGCCCTACTATATTTCTATAACCTACCCTCTTTATAACAAGAAAGCGTAATACTTTTTTTTGTCCACCCAGGACCTGGCGAACTTATTTCGGACGGTCAGGCTGGTCAAGAATTTTACATTATTTGGAAAGGAGAGGTATGACTGTTTATCCTAGGAAAAAGTACATTATAGACATGCTTGTTAATGCTGAATGCCTGCACTTTCAAATTTGTGATGTCTAAGATAGAATCTATAGGAGAGTCATTTTATCATGAGAACATTTTTTTTGAAGATTGAGATTTCAGAGTGTAGTTAATTTGCAGGTTGAAGTTCGTGCACAAAGAGTAGCTGTTGCTGGAGGGTCACCTGCACTTGTATTGAAAGCTGGAGATTGTTTTGGAGCAGGTAGAAGCGGCTTGAGCCCATAAGCTACATTGTATCTGAGAAATAGTCCAACTTTTATGCACGAAACATATATTTTCTCTTAATATTGGCCAGAGTTGGATCTTCGAACTCAAATGAGACTATAAAGCACTGTGAACTATTTCAAATGAAGTAAGCACAGTTTGTAATTTTAAGCTTTCTGGAGAACCAGTGACTGTAGCATCAATGGTTGCTGTAGTAAACCTGGAAGTGTACACATGTGATTGGCACAAATCGGCAAATTATCACTAATATGCAGTTTACGGTATTTCCAAGCATTGAATTGAAAAGGTATCTAGGCCTTGTACTCTATTGCTTCTTACTTTCCTCCACCCCAAAACAAAAGTGTAAACCCTATGCTCTTGTGTTGTGCCCTGAAATTGGTCTACCATAATCTGTAGCTGATATAATGAGACCCCAGGTTGGCTAATCACATATCTATGACTAGGAACCATAAGAAGATCAAGGTACCATGAGCACTCTATAAAAGAATTGGTCTTACGCTGTTATCCCTGTATTGTCTGGTTGAGTTGTAAGGCCTTATGGACCACACATATAGGAATGTGATGATAAAAATATGGAATACTAGGAACACTGCTTTTCCTTTTTGAAAGTACAATCAAAAAGTACAAAAGAGCTTTGGGCTTCTGTGGCCCACGTCAATCAAATAACTTCTGGTGTTGAACCTGTGACGAGATTGGGAAAGGATCCAATGTCTGAATTACTACTACCCACTGGATTTCCGTCAGCTACCAGAGCCAGAGATACATGGAACTTTTTCTGTGAAAGCTAAATCATTGTAGGGAGATATGAATTTATCTGAAAATTTGAAATTGGGCATTGCACAAACTTGTCAGCTGCCACTTTTTTAAGGACACTGCATTTGGATGAAGGTACACTTAACCACAAACGAAGCCACATTGTATGTGAGTCTTTTCAGGAATACTACTGCCACCACAGATAGCATAAGCATCACAGAGGCTCAATAGAGTTGGTAGTGACTTGATATTTTGAGCATTCAGATTATCATAAGTTTAAGTTGTGACATTTCTTACTGTAATGCTGCACATGTTCACATTGGGAGCTTGACGTTAGTAGCTTAATATGATTAAAGTTTGTAGGAGTGCCTTTTTTCTATCGTTATAATGAAGTGGTTGAGACACTTAGCACTCCCACGACATGACGTGTTTGTTGATGTACTATTTTTGGCTTATGTACCAATTTCTGTACATGAAATCTACATATCCTCCTTCCCCCCCGCCTCCTGCATGCGCTTTGTTTCAATCATAGATGATGTTGATTCAACAAGTAGAGCCCATGTACTATTTGTTTCAGATAAGGTTTCGTCATCTAGGTCTATGATCTAATACACACATTCATCTTCATTTAGGCCTTGCAGGAGTATTGGAAAGCCATACCCAAGTTGAAGTTCTTGCTCTTGATGAGGTATATTCTCGTACAACCAGCTTGTCGAAGCTCTGCATCTGTTTTTGGTTAACATTAAAAAAACAGTTCACTTGCTCTCACCAGGTGTATAGGTTTTGTTGTTTTTCTGCATGTACTGTCCATTTCTTGAATGTGATTGTTCATAAATCACTACGAAGATATTTGTGTGAGCATGTCCATAACCAAAGTTATTTCTGTTCTCATCATCTCTATTGTACTCTGATTATTTTTTTACGATTGCACGGGCTTAGCAGTGCATCAGTAAACCTGTGGCCCTGTGTTTCATAAAGCTCTTTAGATATTCTCCAGATGGAACCTTTTTTTATCACAGTAGTACGGAGATAGTTCATATTACCTTCTCTCCATTGAGGACTTTTGACAAAACCTTTTGCAGGTGACATGTTTGTTTCTCAGCCATGAGCATCTGAGCCTGGTCTCAAATGTCTCAGCTAGGAGCTCAATGCTTACTGAAGGTGTTGCTGTTGTGGAGCAGATTTTGAATCTAGAGAACCTTGCAGTAAGTCTCAGACCTTGCAGTAAGTGGGCAAGCAGACTCCATAGGTCATAACTACCAATGCATCCAAGGGCACAGCCTCCTGCAAGTGTACTTTTGCTAGTTTGCACGCAGTTTTCACCATATATGTAGCAAATACGTTTAAGTCTGACTAGGTGCAAGACAAGGTCTTTGAAATTCAGAGTATATTTCAATCTGAAGCATCAAGCTGGCCACCGCTTGAAAGGTATTTCACAAAGGCACCTAATTGATGGCCTAGGATTTTGTTAGATGCATGTGTATGTAGCGAATTCTTTTGAAGTTATGGATAGCTATAAGCGTGTACAGTTTATATTTAAGGCTTGTCCATATGTCTTCGATATACTTGTTATCTTCATGGCTTGCTCAACTTTGAACCCCCCCAGTGGGTATTAGATGATAAGTAAGCATGTAGAAACATGCTTTTGAGCTACAAAGAAGGGACTAATGAAGATAGTGTCGGGTAAGATTTCGTTCTTCCAGTCCAGTGCTGTGCAAAACATTGTTCTGGGACTAACACATGAGCTGATTCTGGAATAAAGTTCTGCACAAGGCAATCTTAGGAGCATTTTTTGGAAGCAAGGATTAAGGTCTATTACCAGTTTTGCTAGAATACTTGTGTCAAAGAATATCTCCGTACATGTTTTTGCAACTGGAGGTTTCATCTGAAAGTGCATCATTTGCTGGGTGCGAATGCAGTTTTTGATTATTCAGGATCTTAGGATGTTAAGCAGAATAAATTAAATAGTTCTTATGGAAGTGGTGAGCATAGGAGAGCCAATGAGAGGGTTAAATTAACTGCTGCTAGAAGTTTCTTCTTTATTTTTCTTTGAAAAGTTTGACTTAATATATGCAAGGTGCAGTTACTTGCCATAGTGTTGGGAAATACTATTCTCCTGTGTTTTTGAAAGTGCAAATACGTTTTGCGATGTCCATGTTTCCTGATCATGAGAAATATTTTGGGAAATGGCGTTTCTCCTACTGGAGAAATGCGGTTTCTCAACGCATGAGCATCTTGAAGCAGTGGGAGAAACACAGTTTTCCAACACACAAGCATCTTGAAGCATTTTTGCACATTGGAAAGTTCATTCTTGGGAAATGAGCTTCCTATAGAGGAAAGAAGTTTCTCTACTGCAAAACATGAGTTGACATGTTATATATGTGAACATTTTACCTTAATTTAATTAATGGATCATGGAGTTTAGTACAATTTTGATGTTCCAAGCAATTGTTGCACTTTGAAAAAGTTTCACCATGATCCGATGATGCATTTCTTGTTTTCCTGTATTCTGTTTCTGGTTTTCCAGTTTCCGAGAAATCTGCATTCAACACTACAATAAGCTTTTCTACATAGAAGAGCAATCTATCTACGACGTGCTAAATTCAGCAGCTATTGACTGTATCATGCTTTGAATGCCATGCTGAAGATCAGAGCATGGAACATGCATCCACAACATTAGAAGAAAATAGAGGCGAACAAAACCTGTATTACACTCGATCCAAAATGATACATGACAGAGGAATTATAACTGTTTGTATCTCTTCACATCTGGTCCTTTGATCCCAAGTCCTTTTACGCATTCTCATCAATTATAGTTTATGAGGTAGAAGGCTCGTGTATCTTCTTCAGATCAGCATGTTAGGCTTCAACAATACTAATTTTCCGCTTCACTTTTATAGAAGTGATAAAACAACTCAATACGTTGGTCTCTGTACAAAATGTATGAAAGCTGATGCAGATGTGGTGAGCACGTCACCTAAACCTAGTCCTGAGTGTTAAGTGCATGTAACATGTGCTATGCTTGATCAAATTGATGATTGGACAACTAAAGGATATCTAGCTTTTTTTGCATGAACCTTAATCTATAATCTTCAATCAAAGACTAGTAAGTACATTGTCGTGATGCATTTCAGAGCTAAGAATTTGCACTGATTTTTGTTTTTTTGGCATTTTTGATCTCGTGACAAAAGTAAGAAGACAATTTAGACGGGGTATAAGAAATGAGCTAATATAGTCTAGAGTTAAAAAGATGACAAGTGATCGCAAGCAAGCCAATGAAACTTCCCATTTTTTTGACTTAGCTTTTGAAAAGTTCAAACCGGAGAATTTTAGAATGAAAGTATTTAGTATTAAAAGTTATGTTGCTGAATTTGGCATCCTAGTCTCAGAGCTATTCTAGTCACTTAGCTATCCAAGAAATAATGACCACTCTGTAAATATGGTTGAATGTGCCGGTTTAAGGTCTTTCCTAACTACGCAGAGGTGTTCACCAATGGGAGCATTAATGGATACCTGCACTTGGACTTCTTTGGTATGCAAGAGATTGGGTGCATGAGATGAGCTCACACGTGTTGGATCTCAACATTTAATTTTACATTGATAGCTTGCAAGTTGGGTGTGGCCAGCACGTGAGTGGCAGAGCTCTCCACGCTTTTTATTTGCTTAGGAATAGTGGATTTTTAGAATATTCAATACAGCTACTGAAGTTAATGGGACAGTTCTAGTCAATTGAAAAGATGACATGAAATCATTGTTTCATCATAGGACTTATATGGTGAGTGCTACAAAACATTTCTTATTTGCATGAGTTGTTACTTATGTGCACATCTTTAGTGGTTGAAAGTTTTGATTGTGTGGGGCAGTGTGAGCAGCCAGATGCTCCTTTTTAAGATACTTGCTGTCTATAGAGACGTTTCTCCCTCCTTTGGTGTGAGCTGCATATATTCCAAGGGATGATATTAGATTGTATTTTCTATAGCATTTCAGGATTGCTTTTTTTCAAAAAGTGCTGCAGGTGGTAGCCACCACCTAAGATGACCTGCATGGCTGTGAAATAGTGTGCAAACTAGTCAGAGCTTGCCAGGAATATATGTCTGGTTAACATGCAGCTTCTTATTGAAAAGATGCTAATGAGAACTCTTTCTTTGTTTCTTACTGAGGTTTCAAAACTTTTGTCTAAACCACCTAGGTTGATCTTTTTCGAGGATTTACTTTACCTGGTGCACCCTCGTTTGGGAATGTCTATGGTGGACAGCTTGTTGCTCAGGTATTCTTCCTTCTTTATTTGTATACGTTCTTATTTTTTCATACCAAGGTCATGGTTGTTCAGTTGAGCTGTATTGGTGTGACATCATGTTAGAGATTTTTCTTCCTCGAGGCTTAGCTGCTTGGGTGCTGTATTTGAACTTAGCCATATGCATCCTAGTTTTTGTGTGTCAAATAGTGCCATCAACTCCAAGGTCTCTCTTGGCCAAAATGAAAAGCTTACCTCTACTACGTTGCAACTACTTATAGGATGTAGTGATGTACATAACACAAAAAAAGCCCTTGCAATCAAAGACGAGTCCGTTGCAAAATCAAGTTTGGGGCTAGTAATCTTGGCCTGTAGCATATGACCAATTATGACAACATAACCTCTTTGTAGTTGATATTCCCATGGAAAAGCTATTGTGGGTGAAGTATTGGTCAAAATCTCACACGATCTTTCCATCTTTATGAAGAAATTTGATTCCAAGCACATGGTTTTCACAAATCTCAAGAGCCACAAGATCTCCTAAGTTGAGGAAGGTTCAAAATAAAAAAACCACAGATGGAAAGAGCAGCCTCAAAAACCCTAAGTGGCACCGGCATGTCAAAAGCAGAAGAAAAGTAAAAAATTTCCATTAAACAGGAGAGATAAAGTACAACCTCCTTACCTCACACGTGTGAAGGACTCCATTCTCCGATCATCCATTTAGTAGCTCGTGTTGGATTCAAACCATGCATTTAATATAATAAATGTTTATGGGACAAATCACAATTGATGACATTTTACCTAAGTAACTCGAGCTTCTATGGAAGGGTACGTAGTAAATAACCGTAAGTCCCATGTAACATATGTACACCGCATAGTAACGAGTACATCAACATATACCTCCCAAAAAATATTTATTTCTCGATTTCTAGCATACACCCCTGCGCTAATGATTGTTTTGTTTTCTACAAGATTCAAAGAGTGTCTAAACTTTGTAGACTTATCTCTACCAAACATCCATATAAACATATCAAAAATGTTTTCTTGTGTAGTACAATGCATAGGTTGACTTTCACTACTAAGAATCTGTTCCATGTATAAAGTGTTGGTGAATTTTGATCGCTGCAATTCGTGATTCGCTGGTAATTTTGTTTTTTGGAATTTATCTAACCTTATGCCAAAAGCATCAAAGAGCACTCTAAGGCAGTGAGGACAAAGTCTGTAGCTCATACCATAGGTTTAAATAAGGGCTGATGGAATAAAGAAAGGCAGCAGAAACATCCACATGAGACTTTTGATTGGCCACCATCCTGAATGTCATGCATTCTCTAGAGTCGTGAGGTACATTATCAAAAAGAAAACCTGCAAACTTGTTAAGTAGACTTGCTTTGATCTACTTCACTTTCATTCAAGAGAAGTCTTACAGGCACAGTCTATAACAGCTGACAAGAATGCCTCAAATGATTCAGGCAGCTGACTGCAACGGGTTCACTTTACAGTTTAGAGTCTAAGCAATGAATGAATATCAAGTGATCGTGGAAATTCCAGCAAGATGGAATCAGCAGTACATAACATTCACCCTTCATCTAAGGAACGTTAAGCTCAAACAGCTCCTTCCAAAATCAAATACTAAGAAAAAGTCTCTTTTATGATGCTTAGTCAAAGGCCCATAGATTGAGCACGGCCAGCACGGGTTTGCTGGCTCGTGGCCTCATTTTTTTTAAACTAAAAAAAATAACGAATCTGGCCAGTGAATCACAATTCGCTGCATTTTTTTGTGATTTTCTTGTGGGCAATATGGGTATCAGATTAAAGCTCTAATTAAGGGTAATACATTTATATAGGTTGCCGAATGTTTCAGGTACAGGATGGTCCAATTCATTCCGCTCACAAGCGGATGTTGAACAATCCTGTGCAAGGACTCTCTCGGCCAGTCTTCGCAAGTCACCTATGCTGCGCCTGTGAATGCTCCACCACGTCACAGGCCTCAACACACCCTCATCTAACATTGCTCTCCATCGAATGGAAAGTGGGAACGTTCAAAAGTGATCAGTTGGCGTGCTATGTTTCTGAGCATCAGACCTGTTGGCAAAAGAAACATGGCACACGTAAGTCCATTGAATCGACACACTAGCAATGAGTACACTACTGCAACATTATGAATACTAAGCAATTTCTCAATTATACTTGGTCCGGGCCATACGTGCTCAGTGTACTCCACCTATCCCCTGTGCAACTCCCGATCATCCAAATCCCTGGTAGAGCGCCACAAGGGGTGCAACATGTGGGCTACAGCGTGGATGGGTCGGTGGAAGTAGTTTCATCTGGCCTCCCAGATCTGTGAGAAATATTAAACAAGACACTGAAGAGTCATACCTATCCTCGTCCAAGGCCGACATCTGCACGGTCTACTAGGCACAAGTTGCAACACATAGAAATGGGTTGAAGGACCCCCACAGGCTCCTCTGCATGTGTCCAGAACTCATCGCCAGACACTGGCCTGGAAATATGTCGCATCTGCGCTGATGCCCCTAGAGTCCAGGAAGGCCTCGCTAGAAACCATCCGCCGCAATGGGTCCTTCACTGCCATCGGTCCTCTAGAACCTTGCAGTAGTAGGCAAAGCGGGTGGGTGCTGGCTTCTTCAGGTCCAGTGGCGAGAAGGTGCAGAATTGGGCCAACATGTGCTTCTTCCTGGGATGAAACTGACCACGCGCATGGCTTGAGAAGTGATCTGCAACATAGACACCCCCCCAGTAGAAAGTTTAGATAACTGCTGAGATGGGTTTAGCAGCATGGAGCAAGCGTCAAGGAAGATAGCAAAGCAAATGGAAAAAATTATACCTCTCTGATCCATGGAAGACTGAAGTGCACATAGGTCATGAATGAGGTCTATGATGTGTGTAGCACGTGGTGTCCATACAATGGTGGGGTGCTCCCTCATCAGAATCTCTCCCATCTGCTTACAATTCGTGGTTGTCTGTGACAACCTGAACCACGTGCTCCACCCCAATGTCAACAATCACATCTCTCACAACCTCCCATATGAAGTCGGCTGTGATGACTGCACCACCTCGAGTGGCATCCACGCCACGCAGGAAGACTGTGCCAAGCGGGCAAGAAACCAAGATATTGATGACGGATCGCCGACGAATGTCGGTCCATCCATCACTCAATATCGTGCATCCATGCCTGCCGTAAAATACCCATTAGCCACATGCAAAAAGTGCGCTATTGGCAAAATGGAACGAAAGCAAAGAGTTTCAAGAGACAAAGTACTTAACGTCTGCCACGCTGGGCGAATGGTCTCCTCTTGACGAAGCATCCCACCTCGTAGTGCCTCTTGCCTGGGAGGCCTCCATGTAGCATCCACTACTGCAATCTGCACACAGAGTTCCCGAAATATCCAAGTGTCAGCAACAACAAAAGGAATGCCGCACTCGTAAAAGAATTGACCAACCAGTCGAGTGCACCGGGTATGCTGCTTTCTCTGCCACCCGCATCGATCAAGAGTCTGTTGTCTAGGCCTAATCCCTCTCTGCTGTACATAGGGTGCTCGTGGTCTAGCACGCCCAATGGATGGGTGATATGTGGGTGTGTTTGACCGTCTTGGAGGTGTGTCACTCTCTCTGGCAGGATCTGTCAAAGCATGTGGTGCATCTGCTGGCTGACGACGACGACCCGCTGCCACTGATCCAACATGCTCGGGTGATGCTCGTGACTCTGATCTAGGCCCTGCTGCTGCGGATGGAACTGGAGTGGCCTCGCCTAGACCATGCACTGCACCTAAACCATGCCCAGACCGTGCTTTGTACAAGTGGCGGAAGGGAAAACGGCCCTACAAAAAGCGAAGGACACAGGGAGACGCCTAGTTCATAGAGATGGTAATATCCGTTTTGTTGAAGCTAAGCATTTAGTTGAGACAAATTGATATATTGTACTTGACTTTGCTTTAAGGTAGAATCTAGAATTTGCGTTTGAGTATGGAGTTTGAGTTTGAGATGTCTAGTTGACCTTGTAAATGCTTGTGTTTTTTCGCCCCATGAATTCCTGGACCACTCCTAGCTGTTAGTTTTAGTATCTTATTAGCTTGTTGACGACATTGATGATTGTTCCGTCTTGGGGTCCATTATTACGCTGTACTTTTTCTTGTCTTATATGCCTTTGGGCATGAAAACGACATAGCTTTCTTTCTTTCTTTCTCATGGTAAGAGGTGCTTTTCCCACCCTCTTATGCTTCAAGTTTCCTTTGCTAGATATGTGATTGAGTGTAGCTCTTTCAGTTCAATGAGGTACCAGAATTTTTCTGCGACTGATAAGTATGTTTCAAACAACCTTTCGAGTTTTTAAAAGACAACTTTGGAGCACAACGTTTTAAATGCTGAGGGTTCAAATACCACTTCGAAAAATGCCAGTAATTGTACAACCTGCTAGAAGCTAGGGCTTTAAGAATATTTGGTTCTTCTTCATAAAGTTGGGATTCCCTATTGCACGACTGGATTTGTAGGGACCCAATTGAATGTAGTTGCTTTGAGAGAACTGGGGCCTGATACCCAATGAAATTTCTATAGAGAAATTATTCCACTTGGATGTCCTGAATGCTTTAATAAATAGGTGACACTAGTTATGCATATGCTCTGGAATTTTTGGACGGGTTAATTTTCTTGGCTCATCTCTAGAAATCTTTTCTACAGCTTTGCAATCGGTGAAATATACCTTTTAACAAATGCTTCAGTCATAATATATTTTGAGAAGCATTTGTTTTTGCAGAATTTGCTGATTATATACATGGTTCAATTTTTGCTCCTAATCCAGTCTGAAGATTCAGGACTCATCGATTTGGTTTATTGCTGACATTGTTATTGATAATTAATTATGTTTTGCAGGCTTTAGCAGCAGCAAGTCAGTCTGTCAACCCGCCACTTCTAGTTCATAGCCTCCATTGTTATTTTGTTGTTGGTGGAGATATTACATGTAAGTGAGTATACACGTAGTTTTTGTTTCAAGATATTTTGTTGGGCCTTTAGTAAGAGCCCAAATTTGAATCACGCTTTTCTAAAAACAATGAGAAGTTTGCTATATACTGTAGAGCAGCTGCTCTCCGTTCACATGAGTGTACTGGGACGCAGGTGGATGATCATATCCTGTAGTCTTAGGAAGAAATATTGTTTGGACACAACGCTACTTGAAGCTTGTAAAAGCCTAAGTAAGATTTGGTAGGGCCTGGACTAACTGGAATAGATCATGAAAAGTTTCGCCATACGCAAGTCTATCATCTCCCGGATCATCAACGCAACACATCTAGAGTCCTCATACGATATCAAGGTAGAGAGTGCAAATGGATGATCTCGAAACAAGCAGTAGTATCTCCCTCGAATCTCATAGTAAGCTGGGCATCTGAAGAGAAAATGAAACTCATCCTCTATATCATGTAGGTCACACATACTACAAAACCGCGCATCTCTTGGGATGCTCCTATATTTGCCAGTCTCAACGGCTAACTGGTGAGAGGAAACCCGGAACTGACCCATCACTATCCGCAGTCTGTGTGAGATACTGTCCACTAGGTATCTGGGTACAATGGGATACCCAACAGGATCCCGGGATAGAAAATGTGCACGATAAAACTCCGTCTTCACCCCAGATGAATCCTGCCAAGTGCTCTGAAGATATGCCCTGTATTGGTATCCTCTAATATACTGATGAGTACCAGCTGGTAGATCCGTAATGTGAATACTCAATGTGGAGAGGAGACGACAAGACTGGGAATACCACGAAAAGGAGTGTCCCTCAGAGTGTAGGTGCTGGGAGGACGACAAAGTTGCTGCAGCATAGTGTGTGCCTCTACCCTGGAGATCCTCCAGGCGCTGTATGAATATAACAATATGGAACAATGCCTCTATCTGAATAGGGGGGACGACAAACTCTTCCAATATAATATGATGGGGGATAGAGGGCTTAGCCCGTATCATCCGAGAGAGCATATGAATCTGAAGTCGTGAGATGCGCGCCCACTCGGTAGCCGTCAAGCCAGTACTCCATGTCTCTGATGCGTATAGAGCTGAGGGAACGACCATAGTGTCAAAGAGTCAACACTTACTAGTCGCATCTCTAACATGTGAGCTGAAACATAGTCTCTCCAAATCTACCAATGATGCATAACCCTTCCGTAGCCGGGAAAATGCCGCCTGTCGCATGTTGAAAGTGGGACCGAAAAATACCACACCTAGGTATGTGTAGGAGTCAACTACCTCAAGTGGATGCACCTGTCGTATCATGAAGGATCTGGAGGTGCTAAATACCATAACTTTGGTTTTGGCCACATCTACTGATAATCCCCACTGAGTACAAAAAGAGTGAAGCGCATCAAGATGCCACTGCAGACCTTCCCTCGTCCTCGAAAGCAAAACCGCATCATTAGCATATAATAGGATAGCGATAACGAGGTCACCCAATGTGCATCCCTCACCTCTCTCTGTCTGTATAACCTGCTCAAGCTCGTCTATATATAAACCAAAGAGTGTAGGAGAGAGAGGACATCCCTGCTTAACCCCAGTGGTACTCTCTATCTCTGGTGATACAACTCCTGATACTTGGATACGACCAATAACTCGTCTGTACAATGCCACAACTGCCTGTATGATATCCTCATGGAGGCCACGGTCCCGAAGTCTCTGTATCAGTAGATGTCGAGGCACAGAGTCAAAGGCCTTGCGGAAATCCACAAAGCAATAGTATACACGCTCTCTCTTGGCCTTAGCCTCCTCAATGATGGATCTCAAGGTGAAAATATGATCTGCTATAGTATATCCTGGTCTGAAATTTGCCTGACCTATGGCATGCAGTGCTCGGGTATCCATCTCTGTACTGATCTCTGACTGAAGAATAAAACCATAAACCTTGGCAAAGAGGTGGCTGATCATGATGGTACGATAGTTGTTGGCTTTCATGGGATCACGGCCTTTATGGATAGGATGGATAAGGTTTGTGGACCAGGGAGAGGGGAAACTAGATGTGATAGAGCGGTTAAAGAGGAAAGAGAGGAAGGGTGAGAGAATGTTAGCAACTTGCTTCAAAAGTTCAGCTTCTAGATCATCAATATCTTTGGCCTTATGTAGATTTAATCGGTCCATGGCCTCTTCTACTATGGCTGGGGAGAATATATCAGAAGTACGCGTGTAGGGATGTGTGGGAAGTGGAGGGGTGTCAGGAACAATGTACAACGATGTGGTTACCCATGTGCTAAGATCTGTGATCTGGGGTGGAGGTGCCCGTGAGAGGAATTTTTGCCAAAATGATCGCGACGAGGAGCTAAAGAGAAGGTCCATCATCTTCTTCCCCTGGCCGAGTTCGTAAGTAATTTTCTTTTTTTGGGTGGTTCTACGATATACATGGGATAAGTCCTTTACCATATGGGGAAGGTGGCAGCATGCATAAATCAAGTCCAGATGAAGTTGGTTACACTTGTGGTCATACCAGGGGTTATGTGGTCGATTATGTCATAAGTGCTTGGGCCGTGGAGATGGAAAAGCAAGGAATGCAGCGGTATGCAAAGTTCGGACAAGAAAAAGAGACTGGTCTGTCAAAGTATCGTCGTAAGGGAAATGAGTCAGGAGGTCAGATAATGCTTCCCTGTACCTAGGGGTGTTTTGAGGATTATAGCGGTATACTGTCTTGTTGCCAGGAGTTGGGGTACTAGTACATGGGGTGTGAAGAAGGCCAATAGAGAGAGAGAGAGGTATGAGTGGTCAGACAAAGTGGTACGGTGAACCAGGAAAGATGAAATGTAGGGGAGGAGAGACGACAACCCATGAAATAGTCAACAACACTACTCCCTCCACTATGTGGAAAACAAGTAAAGTCACTTGAATTAGGCCACTGCAATAAGCCATTATAAATGGCCAATCCATGAGCCTCACCCAACTAAAGCATCTGCTCCCCATATGCAGTAACTGGACCCTCTGCATCTGCTGATCGTCGCCGGAGGCCAAGATCATCCCAGTCTAAAGCATGTATCCGCTGTGGATCATCCTTTGCTCTATGGAACTTTGTCTGCCTGGATCCAGTCCTAGCATTAAAGTCGCCAGCTAAAAGAACATAACCCTGCTCCTCATATCTGATAATGTTTGAGGAGATATCCATGTAAGGTGACTCCTCATCTGCTGTGAAAACTGATGTGTCCGGGGGAAAATAACAAATGGCCAGAAAGAGGTCACGGTTCAGTCCCATCAAAGTCCGGTCCACCCGAATCCAAATATAGCGAGCTCGCTCATCTGTATGCACCAACTCGACCCAAGGCCGAATGAAGTCGCGGACTAAGCAGGCCACCCCACCAGAACCCCGATCTGTCAATGCTCTCGTCGACCGCCGATGTGCAGAGTACCAGCAAAAACCCGTAACAACCGGTAGACCTCTTTCCGGACTCTCATGTGTCTCAGTGAATAGGAAGAGATCACCCTCCGCACAAAGTCTCTAAAATCGTCGGCAGTAGCTGAAGAGTGAATGCCATTGCAGTTCCATAGCCTCAACCACAATGCTCGAGAAGGACCCCCCGAACCGCTATTTAGTCCGAGGGGCATATTTGTCAGAATTCGGAGGATCAATGTATCGAGCCTTGCCATCTCAATAAATTATCCTCTTCCCCAAAGCTTTTGCCTCAATGAATGCTTTTTTCCGATCCGCAACTTGCATGGGAGTGAGATCATCATCCATAAATATAAGTGTACCTCTAAGCTGGCCCGTAGTTTGAGGGTTGCCCATCTCTCTTCCAGATTCGTGAAGCGAACTATGAGTGTAGAAGGTCTCTCTTGGTTCTCCAAGCTCTATCCAACCCTTCGGAGTGATGGGAGAGTGTGTTTGAGAGAAAGCTGGCTGCTTCAGTCATTGGATCGTTGGTGTCTTCAACTCCGCGGACCCTAATATTCAGGGATTTGTATTCTTGCATTCGCTCTTCGGATATGGTGGCCGAAATGACTCAGTTGAAGGATGGTGTACCCTCCCTAACATCCTCCTTGAACAGAGAAGCCCACGATTTTGTCTCAGCCTTATGTTGCTCTATCTTCTCTTCCAACTCTCGAATCTTAGTAGGTTCTCCTTGTTTACTTATTGCTGCCTCCAAAGAAGTAATTCGGGCTAACATGATCTCTCGTTCAGCGGCCATAGTGTGAATGACCGTTTGAAGCTGTCCCATTTCTTTTCGTAAAGAGGTGGATTTGTTCTTGATTTGCTCGATGTAGGAGAAAGTGTATTGCTCAAATGACTTGGTAGGTGTATAGATCTCAGGTATCAAGAAAGAGGAGTGAGCAGGTGGAGGGCAAGGAGTATGGACAGTAGGCAACACTGTCTCATCTTTCATACCGCATATGGTTCCATCTGTAAACGCAACAGTGCCATCATTAGGTCTCTAAGCAGCATTGGGAGCAGTGGCATACGGATTGGAAACAAAAGTTAGTGCCTCTGTAGCACTGGTGGACAGCGAGAAAGAGACTTTTGTAATATTGAAATCTGGAGCGCTGGAGGACAGAGAAGGAGCTGTAGCGCTAGGGGACAGCGGAGCTGCATCGATGCTGGAGCTAGGTGCAGCGCTGGTGGACGACATCAAAGCTGGAGCAATGGTGGAGCTGGATGTGTCGTTGGTGGACCCTGGGGCTTCATCGGTGGAGACCCGCGATAGAGGAAACAGGCCATTTAGCGATGGTTCATCGGTGGAGACCCGCGATGGAGGAACCTGGCCATTCAGTGATGGTGAAGGATGTGCCAATGGAGAAGTCTGGCCACGAGTAGAAGTCCGTGAGGGGGGGGAGCATGGGCTCCCCTTACCTTTTCTGGCCATAGACAAGGAAGCGAGCCCCTGCTACTGTAGTGCCATCTCCATCGCGGAGAGAGAGAGAGAGAGAGAGAGAGAGAGAGAGAGAGAGAGAGAGAGAGAGAGAGAGAGAGAGAGAGAGAGAGAGAGAGAGAGAGAGAGAGAGAGAGAGAGAGAGAGCTTTTAATGTCTTTTCCATGCCAAAAGGCATATAAGACTAGTAAATGTACATGTCAAGTATGGTAACAGTGGGAGCGTATGAAATGTCTCCAAAACAATAACAAAAATAACATATCTAAATGTGAACTGAAATAAATGCGATGAAATATGAAAGATGTGATCAGAGTTGCAGCATGGGGGGACTTTGGTGGTTGTTGACATCGTCTAGGAGGATGAGATCTTCTCGTGATAGGTCGTGTAGCTCGCGCTACAACATGAGTACGAGTGGGGTGCTGTCTCTGACCCTATGAGCGGGTATGTCAACATCATCATCGTCGTCATCACTAGACTCTAGGTCCCGTCGTCTTCTCCTAGAGAAGGAGGTAATCCGAGGCTGAGAAATATGACTCTGCTGAGTTGTTTGACGTAGGTCCTGTCACAGTAAGAGCATCTCGTATCATAAGTGCAACATAGCGGGAGTCCTCATAGCCTATGAGTGATTGTACCGTGATGGGCATGTTGCAAAACAGACAGTGGTATCTCCTTTTGGTCTCATAGTATATAGGGCACCTAAAGATAAAGTGTTCGTCAGACTGCACCTCATCCAGGGAGCGTAACTGGCAAACCCGACATAGGAAGCGTCTGATATACTGGTGAGTACCCGAGGGAAGCTCTGTATTGGAGATACCTAGTGACTCAAGGAGGAGGTGGGATGCCTGAGAGTACCATGAGAGCAAGTGTCCCAATGAGCATATGACACATCTTGTTGACCCGTCCATTGACCGTCCGACAAATGTCAAGTGTCCCAGTGAGCATATGACACATGTGGATAGGTCAACCCTCCCTACTTTTTAGGAGGTCAGTCCAGCAGACTCTCATGGGACCCAATATCTCCTTAGCCATCTCAAAGTTAGTCACTTTAACTGATATCTACATTGCAATTTACAATTGTCTCCACAGGCTAGTGACTTAGCCATTTACGATTTAATAATTACAATTTACATTTTACATTAGGCAAAGGGATTTAAAGTACATGTGACTTTGCCCATCTGATTCAAGATGATCAACAAAACTAAAACTAAGCGATGTTTCAAGGTTATGGAATACAACTAACCAAATCTGAAGCCTTTGTAGTTGACTTGACTAGTATGAACGTAGCTAAGTTAGTTAACCTGTCCACTATAACCCAAATAGAATCATTTTGCCGTTCAATGTTAGGAAGTCCAATTGCAAAATCCATAGATATGCTTCCCATCTCTTTGGATGGATATCTAAGTTGTAACAACCCTCCAGCCTTTAAGCGTTCCGCTTTGGCTAGCTGACAGGGTTTACACTTAACCACATAAGACTTGCATGTGGTTTGATTTTTGGCCAACAAAACTCTCTTCTGACCAAGTCTAAAGTCTTGTGTATACTTGGATGACCAACGCAGGGTAACGTCATGACATTCACAACGAATTCGCTTCTTTATCTCATCATCCCCTGGTACACAAACTTTCTCGTTTCGAGATAGTAACCCATTTCTAATGGCAAATTTGTTTTAAATCTAAAACAACTAATTCTTTATAATCTTGAATCAAAACTTGGAGCTTTGGTACTTTGACCTCCCTAGTCCCCAACTTTGCTCCTGAAGCTAGATATACTTTATATCTATGATTGCTGGCTACAGTTTCCAGGCCAAGTTTCTGCCCAAGATGAGAATTAATAAAATTATGAGTTGAACCACTGTCCACTAAAATATTGACTTCTTGATTTTTCATAGTGCCTTTCAGAAACAAATCATTTGGCCAAAAAGTAGTACTGAAGGAACATTCACACTCACAATCAATAAGGTCAATTTCCAGTTTTAAATTTTGAGTACCTGGCATCTCATTCAGTTGAGCTGTAGGGTTCTTCTATTCTGGGCAGAATTTCATTACATGTCCAGTCGTCCGCACCCACAAATGATTCTCTGAATATGTATTACTTGAGAGGGATCGTAGAGTGATTTTGAGATTTCAAGTTGAGGCATCATTGCATTCATATTGGCTGGTGGCCCAAGAGATTTGACTATCATTCCTCACTGTTCATTAGCCAGTAGTGTAGGAAGTGCAAGAGGTGGCTGATTTTGATTTGGCGTGTATTGAAATTGCCTAGCAGGTTGGGTTGGTTGTTGATTCTGGGGATAGTATTGTTGTGCAAGCACTTGAACTTGATGGTTATATGTACACTCGGAGGTATTATGACCGGACATGTTGCACAAATAACAATATCTCCAATGTTTCTCTAGGCTTTGGTGCCTCTATGGACACTCATTTGTAGTATGATCTCCATTGGACGACCAATAGCCTTTCTTCGTGGATATGTTGGCGGTTGTGACGCCCTTGGCACTGGTTGTACACCCTTGAGCGTTTGGTCCATGGTTCGAAGTAGCTCATTAGCAAAACAACTTGTGTGGTACAAAAACAATAAAGAAAGCACGCCGACACAAGGGCGAGCCAAATCTTGCTCACCCTTCTTGCAACTACATTCATCAGCTGTAGGAGCAACTGTTGCCCACAAAACAAAGATTCAGGGGAAGCCTCCCCACTCATGCTAGTTAAATAATCCCTTTCTCTTTGTTCCTTAGGCCCAATCACCATATACTCAAATGAAAGGTCTCCTCATCTGTGGGGCTGATTGGAGGTCCCCTTCACAAATATGCCACTCATCGATAGTTTAGGGGGCCTCTATTTAGGTACATTGGTTTTGGGATTGACTACTCATGTGGGTCAGTTGTAGATGCACATCAATAACCATATTACCTTTTAGAAGTAGCTTGAAGTCCCATCATGAATACACTAGGAGCTCGTGCTCCTCAATTGAGAATAGCGCCTTAGTTTCAGCGCATCTAGGACTTTAAACCCAATTTAATGACTTTGTACATGGGTATGTTTTAATTAATGATTTCTAATTATGACTTGGGGCTTTGACTACACATCTTATGAATGACCTAATTACAACAAAGCAGAAGTGCTAGATTTATACAACCCCTGATCACCATTTGGACTGTGCTTGATTGAGAGTAGAGCTTACTCTAGCTTAGTGCATTCTTTGTTCTCATTTCCAAATTTCAGCTTTATGTTTAGGAATACATTTTCAGTTTTAGCTTGCATTTCAGTAGAAAAGTACAAATTCGGTACATTATAATTGCAGTTCATTCAAGATTTCATGCATTTAAGTATTTCTCTAGTCTAGCTTAGTGTTCTTCTTTTCCATATGTTCAGATTACGTTGTCAATTTCAGCTTACATATGAATGGAAAAACACATTTCATGCAATATTTTTGCAGTTTGCTCAGTATTTAATAGATTTAAGTTGGGAACCTACTTTTTCCTAGAAGTACGGGTTCAAGCTTAGGTTTTTAATCAATGTTATCCGACCATATATTGACCAGAGGGAGAGTATGCTTCTACATTTGCAGTGCCTATTGTGTACCGGGTAAAGAGGCTCAAAGATGGCAACAGCTTTGCACTACGCCATGTTGATGCAATGCAAAATGGTCAAATCATATTTAACATGAATGCCTCCTTTCAGGTTGGTTTTATCATTGAATTTCTAGTCTCCATCCGATATCAAGTTTGGTATTGTTTGACAATGTTGTAGTAATGGTCAAATTGATGATACTTTAAGCAAAAATCTCTTGCAATCTAGCAGATTTGGCTACCAAAGGGTGGTGGGCTTTCACAGCAAAGTTGTAGTTGATAATGAATTTAGGCTAGTGTTTTAAATTTCTTTGCATTTATAGCGTTTGTGTATTTTCAAAGGAAATAGTATAAAATAAATGTTTTCGTGCTTTTACATTCAAAGAATGTGAGTATTATAACTAAATATAAAGTGCACATTGCAAAAGCAGTTCTTCTGATGGCAAAATCTATCAGAATTTCGCAACTACCTATGTCTAGCAACAACCTTCGCTAGCTTGTTACCATCACTGTGGAATTGTATCCACCTTAGACTAGATTTTGCCTCAACTTTTTTTGTTATTCAATGCAAAATTGTCTTTGAGCTAAGATATGTTCTCTTTGTCATCAAATATAATAGTCTTGGACTCTTTTTTCCAAGCTTAAGAGCTGGACTCTATTTCCATGTGAACCAACATGTGCATAGCCTAGTTAATGGCTACGAGCTTTTAGATATGGAATGGGGTTTCTGACTTTGTGAAAAAGTTATGCCCCTTTGAGTATTAACCACACACGTAGCAAAGAGGTCTGGTCATTCAGGCATCGATGGAATGGCCTTGGGCGTGAGAAAGGGATTTATGAGATACACTTGAGAGCTAGTAGTTTATGAGTTTGTGAATCGATTAGGTTTCACTTGAAATAAGGACTGTCCCTATAAAAATATTATTTGACTTATTTACCGATGTTTGACAATTAATTACTCAATTGTGGTGAATAAGGAATTGCTATCATTAAGTACTTGCTATTATTTGGAAATTGCTTCATCCTAAATTGCAATGTGCAATAACTAATTATACATGTAACTTGCCCAAGCTGGCTAATAATATAGCGCCAAGGGATCCTGAATCTTAAATGAAAGAGGATGGACATGGAGAGGGAAATTTCTTATTCAACTAAATTCTCTACTACGGAGGATCTCGTGCCTAAGTGAATTGGAGCTCCGCTGAAGTAAGAAAGGATAGATGGTTCCGGAACCATAGATGATGTTGAAGGTGTAGGATGTCATCCCCCATCTCCTCATACGGGTACTCGTAGTCTCTCAAGACCTTTAAACAGTTCTCAGTCTCCGTACTATACACTACCTCAGATCATTGTGCTGGTCACAAGACAAGATATTTATCTCACCCTCGGATAATGTCTCACTCTCAGTGTCTGCTTTGGAGTGTCTCGTGAAAAAGGAGGTAATCTGGGGCTGGGAACCTAAATCTCCATACTAGCTTGGTTGACATATCTGTCAGCGGAGACATTTCTCCTATCATCAGGACAACACAGCGTGGATCCTCATAGGAAATAAGAGAGCGTAATGTGACTGGAGAATCTCGAAAAAAGCAATGGTAATGCCCTCTGATTCATAATAAACAAGACATGTGAATACAACATGCTCCCATCTATTCAAATGTCTCTATAAGCCCTCCTCTGGATGAAATCAGTGCCGTGTCATTCACATATAATAAGGTGGAAATAAGAATGTTGCCAAGTCTACATCCGATACAACCATCCTAGTCAATGGCTCGCTCTAGCTCATCGATATATAACCCAAAGAGTGTGGGGGAGAGGAGTAAGCTTGCTTCACCCCCATCGTACTTCTAACCAACTGGGAGAAACCCTCATCTGTCCTGAAACAACCTTAGACCTACTCATAGAGTGTCATGATTGCCAGTCCTGTGTCAATGAAGAACCCAAGCTCTATCAATCTCTGTATAAGTGTCTCGGGACCGAGTCAAATGCCTTCCAGAAATCAGCAAAACAATAGTACACCCTCTCATGCGTAGACCTGTTCTCCTCAATAATAGCCCAAAGCTTGAAAACATGGTCAATAGAAGAGTGCTGAGCTCTGAAACCTTCCTGATTCAATGTGTGGAGTCTTCAAATCTATGCCTCATTGCTCATAGCTGTCTGAAGGATAGTGCCATAAAGTTTCACCACAATGTGGCCAATCATGATGGTTTGATAATTCTCAGGATTCATAGGGTCACCACTCTTGTTACTATGGTCGATGATAATGGTACATCATGTCAGAAGGATACCAGATATAATTGCTTGGTTATGTAAAGTGGCCATAAAGTAAATAAATTTGAGCTCTCAAAATTGAGCAAATTGAATCACAATAACTAGATTTATCTCTATTCGTCATTATCTGTGGATATATCTCTATTCGTCACTATTTATGGATGTGATTGTGGTGTCCACATCTATGGATCTTTGTTGCCGTGCTATGTCTATAACGAGGCTGAGCATGAGGTCTATGCTGTCACTGTTGCTGTTGCTACGTCTGTCACCTGCTCAGTTCCAAATTTGAAACATGCCTTGGTTTAATGCACTAACGTTTAGCACGATGTTTGTGTCTCACTAGAATATCTATCTCATCGTTTGATCTGTCCTTTGTATCCTCTATAGAGCTCTAACTAGTTCTAGTAATGAACTCAACGGTACTTATCTGGTGGTGAGTAAAGGTCTGGCCCTCAGATAGATCTCATCTTAGAAACATCAGCTCTCGTATCATTCAGTATAAGCAATTATATTTCCTATATAAGTTGGAGATTATAGTGATGTGTGCCCTCCAAAAACAATGATAAAGAGATACCAAGAGAGTCAAGTAAACACACTACTTGGGAATACCATGAGAGATGAAAACCCTGACTCTACAATAACCATGATGACATGAAAGTGGTGCAGAGAGAGAGAGAGAGAGAGAGAGAGAGAGAGAGAGAGAGAGAGAGAGAGAGAGAGAGAGAGAGATTTAATGATGTCCTTGAAATACCCCAAAGTACATAGGACTAAGAAAAGGTACATGTCAAGTGTGCATATAGGAGCTGAAAAGCTCCATCAGCTACAGAAAAACAATAACTGCAAACTCAAAAACTATATACATTGAAATGGCTGGCATAGTCAAAGCCCATTAGCCTGGTATAATAAGTGTCCATCAGCCTGGAAAAAATTGTGTATAGTATATTGTGAAACTATAGCTGAATGTGCCGCGGACCTCTGTCTTCGAGTGGACTGTTAGTGTCGTTTCAATTGTTGTGGAGCTGTGGAACTATGGTCTATGAACTAGCTGTCTCTCTGGACGTCGACACTATCTTTGCCGTCTGTGTCTGGAAGCATCTGGAATCTCAACCTCTCCATCACTAAAGGCTATCTCTTGTCTTTGTCTCCATCGGGATAGGCACTCCCTAATGCTCAAATGTATTGCGGGAAGGGGGGGGGGGGGGGAGAGAAGAAGAAAGAAGAAAGCTATATTAATGTCTTTTCCATGCCAAAAGGCATATAAGACAAAAGAAGTACATGTCAAGTATGTGGTAACCATGAGAACGTCTAAAACATCTCCAAAGCTGTAATAAAGAAAACATCTAGTACAAACGAAGATAATACATAAATGAGAATTCCTGTGCATAATAGTCATATGTATCCATGTCAAGATGTCAAGTCTGTGCTGACGCTGTAGAAGGATGTAATGCGAGCTATAACATGAGGGAGCACTGGAGCCCGCTAACGTCGTCTGTGAGCATGAGCATGTATAGTGCGTCTCTGTGTAGGAGGTCTGGTGTGGCATGTAACTCTCATGTTCGCCTGAGGCTGGGTGGTGCGCCGTCTCTGCGTCCTAGGTTTGGGAATGTTGTCGCAATTGCTATCAGTCATGTTTGCATCAGGACGCGATCTCCTTTGAGAGAAGAAGGATGTAATCTGAGATTGTGTGTCTGGATAGGTATGCCAAGCTGTCTGACATAGGTCCTGATGCAGGAGGGACATCTCACGTGTCATAAGTGCAACACATCGGGGGTCCTCATATGAGATAAGGGACCGCAGTGTAACTAGTGTCTGACGAAAAAGGCAATGATATCGCTCTCTGATCTCATAGTAAACTGGACATGTGAATAGGAAATGCTCCTCTGACTCGATCATAGATAATGAGCATAATTGGCAAAGCCGCTCCTCTCGTGGGGTACCTTGGAAGTGCCCAGTCTCAATCGCCAATTGGTATGAAGACACTCAGAACTGGCCCAGCAGAAACCGAAGCCCATGAGATAGTCCTGAGGTGAGATAGTGTGGCAGAACTGGAAATCCTACTGTGTCTAGCTCCAGAAAGTGTGTGTGTGTGTGTGAGAGAGAGAGAGAGAGAGAGAGAGAGAGAGAGAGAGAGAGAGAGAGAGAGAGAGAGAGAGAGAGAGAGAGAGAGCTTTATTAATGTCTTTTCCATGCCAAAAGGCATATAAGACTAGTAAATGACATGTCAAGTATGTGGTAACCATAGGAGCATATGAAACGTCTCCAAAACAGTAACAAAAGTAGCAATCTAGAGCTAAAGCTATAAACTGAAATAGATATGATGCTATAAGAAACATGTGGGAGCATGTATACTGCTAACAGTCATGAGTGAGGTATGACGCTATCATCTAGTCCTGTCCTGCTGGTGTTGATGCTATAGAAGGATGTAATACAGCCTGCGGCATGAAGGGCCACTGATGGTCTCTGACGTCGTCTGAGAGGATGAAGAGGTCTCCTCGTGATAGGTCGAGTAGCTCGTGCTGCAACATGGGTATGTGTGGGACGCTGTCTCTGGTCTCTGTGGGCAAGTAGGTCATCATCATCGTCATCGTCACCGTCATCAAAACGTCCTCTCCTCCTGGAGAAGAAAGAAGTGATCTGAGGCTGAGAAACCTGACTCGGCTGGGCTGTCTGATACAAATCCTGTCGTAGTATAAACATCTCTCGTATCATGAGTGTTGTGCATCGGGAATCCTCATAAGCTATGAGTGATCGTAAGGTGATAGGTGTGTCTCGGAACAAACAGTGGTATCTCCCTCTGATCTCGTAATATACCGGGCACCTAAAGATAAAGTGCTCCTCTGACTCCACCTCCTCTAAAGAGCATAACTGGCAAATCCGCTCCTCTCTCGGGGTACCCTGGAATCTACCAGTCTCAATAGCCAACTGATGTGATGATACGCGGAGCTGTCCCAATGTAAATTTGAGGCAATGTGATAGTCTCGAGTCCAAATAATGCGGTAAGACCGGGAACCCTGCTATGTCAAGCTCAATAAAATGAGTCCAGTAGTAGCCGGGTTTAACCCCAAGCTGTCGCCCCCAAGTACGATCGAGATATGCCGGATATAAGATGCGCCTGATATACTAATGAGTACCTGAGGGGAGCTCTGTAATGGAGATACCAAATGACTCAAGGAGGAAATGGGATGCCTAAGAGAACCACGATAGTCGATAACCCTGGTCATGAAGAAAGTGTGAGGAGATAAGTGCTGTCTGTGTATATCTCATATCCTCATTGGGAAGAGCTTGGATTCTCTGAATGTATGTGATAAGTTGGAACGCGACATACATCTAAATGGGTGGAACGGCAAACTCTACAAGAAGGATCTCATGTGGAACCGAGGGCTTCGCCCGAATCATACGAGCTAACATGGTGGTCTTCAATCATGAAATGCTGGCCCAATGTGATGAAGGGAGGCCGGTGCATCATCACCCCAATGGTGCTCCAAATGTGATCAGATAGGCCACTGCTATGTCGGAAACATCCCAAGATCTTCTCATAAAGAGCCATCACTGCTAAAACAATATCTGTGGAGAAACCAAGGTCATGAAGTCTTTGAATGAGCAGGGAGCGTGGTATAGAATCGAAGGCTTTCCTGAAATCTACAAAACAGCAGTAAACCCTCTCTTTCCTGTACTTAGCTTCCTCGATTAAGGCTCGAAGTGTAAAAATATGGTCAGTGGTAGAATAATGAGATTGGAAACCTGCCTGCCTCAATGCATGTAATCTCCGAGCTTCCACCTCTGAACTCACTGCAGACTGGAGTATGGTACCATAGAGCTTCGTGAGAACATGTCCGATCATGATGGTGCGGTAATTACCAGGAATCATGGGTTCACCATTTTTATGAATAGGGTGGATGATGTTGGTGCACCAGGATGAGGGGAAACCAGAGACAACGGCGGAATTGAGGAGAGTGGCTAGTGTGGGAGCAAGGAGGTCGGAAGCATGGGTTAGGAGTTCAGATTCAAGGTCTTCGATATCTCTTGCTTTATGGGACTTCATTCTCTTGATGGCCGTAAGGACCATGTCAGATGTGAAGAAGGTGAACTCAGAGGGGCGTGGGGAGATAGAGATGGGTGCGTCAGTGGGTATGGTATATAGTTTGGTAGCGTATTCGGTCCATATGCGAAGGTCATCCAGGAGGGGTGGTGGAGCACGAGGGATAAACTCACGCCAAAAGGCGCCTGAAGAGGAACTGAAGAGAAGGTCAACAAGACGCGTTCCTTTGGAGTCATCATAGATACGCTTTTTTCGGCGGAGTGTGCGACGGTAAGAGCGCCTGGCGGAGTGGAGGAGATGAGGATCGTGAGTGCGGGCATGGGTGACAAGCTGATGAAGAGAGCGACATTCAGCATCATACCACGAGGGGTGTGGGGGTCGTATCGATGAGGAGCGGGTGCCTCTGCTTTTATGGGGTTTAGATGGAAAAGCAAGGGAAGCAGCGGTATGAAGAGAAGTGCTAAGAAAGGCAGCTTGAGTCTCGATTGTACTATCGCGAGGGAAGGAATGGAGCAAGGAGGTTAGGAACTCCTGGTAGACTGGTGTATAGAGAGAACTGAATGTTTACTTGGGTGCCCGTGTAAGTAGGGGGTGTGAGGATGGCTGGGGAGGTGGGAGGCGGCCGATATCAAAGGAGAGAAAGGAATGATCTGGTGTGGGAAGAATAGGGTCAGAAGACAGAAGAGGAGCCGAATCAGGGGAGCAGCCATCAGAGAGGGGGGTGGGAGTTGTAGCAGGAGAGGGAGATGGGTCATCAAGGGGGTGAGGTGAAGTGGCAGCGAGGGGGGGGGGGCTGGAATGACAATGAGGTAAGGTGAGAGATCAGCGAGGGGGTGAGGTGAGGGGGCAGCGAGAGGGGGGGTTGGGGTCAGCGAGGAGCATGTGTCAACTGTGAAGCATTCAATAAGTGACAAGGAGGGGTCAACGAGAAGGATGGGTGAGGGGGATGCAGCTAGGAGATCAGGGAGGTCAGCGAGGGGGGGGGGGGATGGAGCAGCGAAGGGGGAAGGCAATATACTAAACTACGACCATGAAGTAGGTCTAAAATGCAAAGGAAGATGTGATGGGTATAACTCTTGGAGGTGGTCTCGATAGATGTTGACGTCGCCAAGAAGGTCGTCTCTAAATAGTGACTCTATAGGCAACATGAGTAGTGCGTCGTCTCTGGTCTCTGTGTAGTAGAGAGTCACTGTCTTCGCCGCTATCATCATCTACCCATGCATAAGTGCGACACATCTCGGGTCATCATATGCTATAAGGGACCGCAGTGTGACAGGAGTCTCTCTGAAGAGGCAATGGTATCTCTATCAGACTCCACATCTGAAACTTCACTTAAAACCTAGCATATCCCGTGCGCCCTGTCGATTTCCCTGTATGTACAAACATCAGAGCACACGAAACATGGTGGAGCTGGCTGCCTTGTCTCCTCCCAAGCTGCACAGATTATGATGAGGAATGCCTCTCTCTAGGCTCACTTATGCACAATCCTCAAGCACCCCTTAACCCTGACCTTTCCTAAAGTTGACAAATGGCCAATTCCATACACAGTCGACACTTGCCACTTGGCAGTACCCTGACACATAGGCAAGTGAGTAGGCTGACATGCGTCACTCATACACTAGACCAAGTGTCCCAGTGAGCATGTGACATGTGTCATGTTTGACCGGTCAACTCTTACATGTGTCACTCATTCACTGGACCAAGTGTCCCAGTGAGCATATGACACTTGTCCCGTTGACTAGTCAACTCCCACTTTTTAGGAGGTCAATGATCCAGTACCCCATGCCAAAGCTAAGCACGACTCTTTGAGGTCCAATGCCAACTAATTATAGTTTATTTACAATTTACTTACAAAGGTCACCACAGGCCGATGACTTAGCCATTTCAGTAATTACAATAATTACAAAGCGTACATGTGTCTCTAAAAACTGTAAATAATCGGGACAGCGAGTAAAGGCTCTAACATCCCTTCCCACTCAAAAAAGACATCGTCCGCGATGACCAAACTAGGGTATTTTGCACGCAAATGGTGCGCGGTCTCCCAGGCAGCATCTGCAAGAGGTCTTCCATGCCAAGCAAATAAATATATCAAAGATCAAGCGGTTACACAGACGTTTCTCCCGCCTATCCAATATCCTTTTCGGCTCATGGATCTCCTCTACGTGCTCCTAAATAGAGTCACAACTGACTCATCTCCGTACATCGGAGTTGTCAACAAGAACTGGCCTAATCAAGCCTCCTACGATAACCAACATCCCATACTATTGGCGATCGCACTTGGCTCTCACTAGCACCACAATTGCTTGTCTTAACTTTTTCAACTAACTCAATCATTTCACCCATTGAGTTAGACATCAGCTGTACTAGGCACTTTGAGGAATTCCCATCGTAACAAGACTAGTAGGCCTAAACCATATTGGGCCACCAAAAGTTACATAGGATCATCTCATAGGTCCAATCCACACCAGGATGACTAGCACCAATACTATCATGACATAAATGCAAAATCTCCCTACACAGCCCTTTACTAACTAGAATGAGGAGTTTGCCATTTTCTTTAACTATACCATCTACCATGTTATAATTTAGGCAAGTGTGAGCAAAGAGATCAGAGCTCTCCTTCTGAGACTCTACTTGGCCAAGATTTACCTCTCTCACAACCTCCTTACAATAAACAATGAGGATCCTCTTGCTAAATCTATCTGATCTCAGCAATTAGGTCATTCTCTATGACCACAAAGACATGTGATACAATATACGAGATAATGCATTAGGCACACGATTCGATACCTTTTATGTACTAAATTTCCAAGTGAAATTCCTGCATCAATTCAGCCCACTTGGCTAATTGCAGATATACATAAAAATGTCATGGTTGGCGTATACAAACCCGCACCACACAAATAATGCCTCCATACTTTCAAAGCATGGACAATGGCATACAACTCTTCTGAGCAGGGTTGAGGAAAACACTAACTGATCCACCCAACCTTGCCTACTCCCTGATATGGAGCAAGCCCCTCCTAGCCCAGTGTGAGGATTGATAGCATGCATACTGCCAAGTGTCGGCCACGTGGCACTGATGTGGCCGACTGCACGTCAGGACCCAACTGTTAGGAATTAATATTTATTTGATATCCCTTAATGATGGTTTGGCCATGCCTGCGTGCTAGTTTTAGGGGCATTCTATTTATAGTAAATTCGTTTTTTAAGGCTTATGCATGTAGGTGGGTGCATCTATTTAGTACTTAGAAGTTCATTTTTGGTTCTTGCCATATATAGGTAGTATTATTAGTAAATAGCTTTTGTTATTTTGCTATTTACTTTAGGCTCATTAGCTTTTATCAATCGTTAGAGAAACTATATAAGAAGGCTGGCGCCCCACCACAACTATTCCATTCAATTCCATTATGCTAGAGCAATTGCTCAATTCTCCTATGATCTGAATTCTCTCTATGCTTGGTTTTGTGTGAGTGCTAGTAGGACTAGTATCTTCATCTAGAATTTGTATCACAAATTCTGACATGGTATCAGAGCAGGCTTTTTGGTGAGAGAGAGAGATCTTATTGCAGGGTTGCAAGAAGTGAATTGAAGGTGTGGATCGCTGGTTGTAGCTGCGTGTTGGATCGCCAGTTGCACGTTGATTAGTCCGCTGGAATCAAGCTTGGTGGATCGCTGAGTTGAAAGCAGATCCGAACTGCTGTTTGAATCAAAACTGACAGCTGTCTATTGTTTGCTGAGCTGGAATCAAGCCTACAAATTGTTGGAAATCTGTTTGCTGAGATCAGAATTGATTAGAACGCTGGAATCTGGCTATTACCTACAGATTGCTACTGTCAGATCAGAATTGATTAGAAGGCTGGAATCTGGCTATTGCCTACAGATTGCTACTGTCAGATCACTGTCTACGCTGGCTGCAAGGTTGTTAGCTGCAGTACTGTCTACTGGAGGCAGATCGCTGTCAGATCATTGTCATTGGAGGCCAATCGCTGTCAGAACATTGTTATTGGAGGCCAATCGCTGTCAGATTTCAATCAGATCGCTGGACAGAAGTCAGATCACGGAAGAAGTTTACTGGATTTGGACCTGATTACTGGCTGGTTTAGTGGCTGTTGACCTAATCATTGAGTCTTTTGAAGACCTGATCATCACACCTGATTCTGGTTTTTGGTGGAGGAATACCTAGAACTGAGCTGGTCGCTGGAAGAGGAGAGTTTTGGGTCAATTCACAAGCAGGGATACAGATCTAAAGAATAGGTGATTTTGTTTGCTTGAAAAATCAGGTTGCTAAGAATTGTTACGGACTAGAACAATGGCAGGATTGAACGATGCTGTGTTGCCAGAGTCTAGCAAGCTAGATGGAACGAACTACAGCATATGGAAGTTCAAGATGCAAAATATTCTCCAAGATAGAGAATATTGGGAGGTCGTCACAGGTGTCGAGATACCTCCTACCACTGACAGAGAGTTGCGGGAGTATCGGAGACGTAGAAGAAAAGCTCATCATATCATCAACTTATCGGTTAGAGATATGATTATACCTCATATCAGAGATGCTGCTGGACCCAAGGAGGCTTGGGATATACTGAAGAACTTGTATGAGTCGGTAAATCAGTCACGAATCTTGTTCTGGACATTGCAAAATTGCCATGGGTTAAGGAGGTAGTGGACATCGCTTGATTCTTGGTGAGGTTTGTCACCAAATGACCGAAGGCCCTCTCCATCTATAGGGGATTCAAAGCCCCACAGATCCTCAAGCCCGTCCCCACTAGGTAACAGGTTTGCAAATTCCAATTTGCATTCATTTTGATTCTTTGTGAATCATGATTCAAGAGTCAAGTTTTCATAGTTCAAGGTACAAAACGTCAATTAAAACTTCAAAGCTCAAACTTCAAACTTGAACCAAACGTAAAGTTGAAAATGCTAGTTTAAACTTTAAACGTTTACTTGCACAACTTTTTTTGGCCCCACTTCGTCCATGGCCTTCTCGATTTCATAAAAAATATACTTGCCTGTCACAGTAGTACCTGGCACAAAAGTATCGATGGACCTCAAAAATGTGGTGCCTTTGCAAGAAGACACTAGTATATTGATGAGGTGGTACCTCTTGATATCACTCCCATTTGAAATAATGCTGCATCCATACCTAGCCCATGAATGTCGAATGGGCTGCAGCTCTATCTAGACGCTCTCCACCTCTGAGATCAAGTGCTTGGTCCTGAGCATCTCCATGGTAGGCCCTTGCCATGGTGGACCAATACAAGAAACAGCCTGAATCATATCCCTCCAAGCGGGGGTCTTGGCCAAATGGAAGAGAAGATCACACAAGTAGAGACACCACCTAATAGCAATGGTTGCCTTCTACTCATGTGATTGCACGATTTGGTGAAGAATTCTCTACAACCTCTCTGTGGCACTATGAGCTTAAAAAGGCCCTGACCTCTCGCAGCATTTGAGCCGGAAGTGCTAGGTATATCCTCTTCAAAATCAACACCTTCACGAGTAGCAGCAGATGAGCATGCTATAGTGCAATGTGAAACAGGACGAGGGGGACGAGATATGCAACCCCTCACGGGGAGTAGACCATTACATAGATCTTCTTCCTGACAGCTCTCTTGTATGACTTTTTCCCTATAGGATGAGCCCTAAGGAAGAAGATGAGGTTGCTAGTCACATGATGAGTCAATCTGTGATGAATGCATGTAAGTGGAGAAGAGTAAAATTGAGTTCTTGCGCGAACCAAATTGTGTCTTCATTATTTGATTCCATAGGATCAGAGATTTTAGAGAGAGTGAAAGCCATTCAGAGGATAGAGATAGTTATTTAATCTGTAACTAGCTAAGTAAGATCACTACACACAGTGCAACATTATTGTGAACCATGCTTGGGCACAGGATTGTGATCTGATCGTTGTACTTACAACTGCTTAATTCAGATTCTCTATTCTTCTTATGTGTGTTGCACTATGAAGGCTTTTTGGTCGTTTTCTTTCTCTATTGACGTTCACTCAATCTAGAATGTCTAATATTCGAAGGTAGCATGGTTGTCTTGGACGCCTAATTGTTCGCTCCTTCATGGTTGTCTTTGACACCTACAAGACATTCCTCCATTCGTTCTAAGTTAATGCTTATGCTGTAGTTTTGGTAAAGATCTTGAAAAGTTCTGTGTGTTGGAGTTGTGTCTCTTCTTCCGCACCTAATTTATTCGAGAGCACCCCAACAGAGTGGACCCTAGCAAACCTTTCCTGGTGGAAACTGATGCTAGTGACTATGTGGTGGGTGCAGTCCTTTACCAGGATGGTAGACCTGTGGCTTTGAAAGCAAGAAGTTGGACCCAGCTCAAAGTAGGTATTCTACTTATGAGAAGGAACTCTTTGATGTCATCCATGCGTTAAAGATCTGGAGACATTATTTGTACGGATCTAAATTCATGGTTATGACGGATCACGAGTCTCTTAAGTATATCTGTGATGCATCGGACCTTAGGTATCGTAAGGCCCGTTGGTCGGAACTCATTTAGGAGTTCGAATTTGACATTAAGTACTGTTGATGCTTTGAGCCGGATTGAAGAGGTTAATCAGTTATGCTCTGCTGAGTTCCAATCTGAGTTGTATCTTTCTCTGCGAGATCTTTGTCAGGTCAATGAGTATTTCGGTTGTATTTGGCAAGACGTCCTGGTAGGAAGCTCTTTTGTGAGAAATAATCTTGGAAAGCAGGATTCCAAGAAATATGCAAAAGAGAAGATACTTGTTGATTATTCCATTCGGAATGGTTTATTTTTCCGTAGAGGAAAAGTTTGTGTACCAGATATCGCGGACATTAGGGCCCAAATCCTGCATGAGTGCCATGATAGCCCCAATGCGGGACACCCTGGTATACCGAGGACACTTGACCTTGTTAAGAGAGAATTTTATTGGCCAAAACTGAAAGGCCATGTCGAGGTATATGTTCAAAAGTGTGAACAATGCCATGTGAACAAAGCGGGAAGACTCAAAGTAGCTGGTCTGTTACATCCGTTGGAAATTCCCAGCAAGAAATGGGAAAGTATTTCCATGGATTTTGTGGTCACTTCTCTCTCTCTCTCTCTCTCACACACACACACACACACACACACACACACACACACACACACACACACACACACACTCTTTCAACACCCAAACTCTCTCTTATACACACACACACCCTCTCTTGACTCTTAAGTCTTACACAAGATTCTAGATTAAAAATGATGATCTATGATCTATAAAGAGTACTTTTTACAGTTAGGAAAAGCCCACAAGCTTGCCATTTTTAATGGCATTGCCAAGTGGCCTTCTTCTAGTGATTTCACTTGTCACCCTCACAGCGGCGGCCACATTGTGGTAGACTACCTCATGGGATCACCTTCTTTTCTTCCTCATATTACTGCCTTCACCATCACACGCACTACTCTCTCTGATCATTTATTTCTCTCTTTCCATTTAGAAACAAAGCCCACTATCACTTTTACTTCCCACCTATCTTTCCCTCGTGCCCCAAGATATCGCTTTGAGAACCCATACATTCTCGTTTATCAGGCTTCATAACCTCCCTTCTACACTATTTCCCATACAACTCTCTTTTGAACACCAATCTGACTTTCTCACCAATGCCCTACACACTGCAACTTTCGTTTCTTTCACATCCCCAAAACCCAGAACAAAAACTAACACCTCCAAACGTCCAAGTGAGCCTCGGTATGATGATGAATGATACCAACTTCACAAGCATCTTAAACATGCATATGCCAACTCGCTCCCATCTATACGTGAGTAATAGTGACCATCTGGCAAATATCCTCGGATGGAAAATGTGCAACGGTAAGGGCCAAAGGCGCATGAATCATGTAAGGAACCGTAGAAATATCATGAGGCAGATCACAAACCTCAAGCAGAGATCCATGGAGTAAAGCGAAAGAAGATACAACCCGATCACCAATAGCGAAGGAACCATCAATCGTGGACCCGTGAAGAACCCTAGAGAAATCAGCAGGAACATCAGCCATAACGGACTCAAGAGATGGAGATATAGAGACCAATGGAGAAGATACTGCACCAACCACTGAACTAGGAGAGCTACCTGAGGTATGCGCAGAAGCAATAGTAGAAATGCCACCAAGGTATACGACCTCAATATCAATGAAACCAGGAATGACCACTGAGTACGATTTCGTGAATCAAGGCATATAGGTGCAAGGCATGCAGCAACAACCTGTAATCCGGAGCAGCATCAACCTCAAGAAGAGAACCCACGGATGGTGAAAGTGAAGCAACGAGCTGCATCTTGAGCCTTTGGTAGGCTACGCATAAACTGCTTCTTGGTAACCAACTGATAGTCACCCTGGGAATCAATACCAAGTGAATGATGCTGACTAGCATGAGTAAAGGAAAGTGTTTGCTGAGAGAGATCCACAACAACAGTACCAAGTGAAGAGAACCAGTCTGCACCAAAAATAATGTCATAGCGCTCCAGAGGAATGATGTAGAAATCTGCCTGACCAGAAAAAGCACCAATGCGATAATCCAAGCCCTGAAACATCTGAGATCTGAGAAAAGAATGGGAATGAGCAACCTCAACATTGAGAGGCTGGGAAGCAGGAACAGGTGTAGCACAAATCCTGGTGGAAATGTAACTGCTAATAAATGAATGTGTACTGGCTATATCCACTAAAGCAAAATACTCTCGCCGTGCATCTAGAATAATATGATCCACAAATGGAACAACATACGTAGGCATAATAACAAAAGCATCAACTGATAAGTTCTGGCCTAAATATGCATCTAGAAGAACCGCATACTCAACTAGACGGCTATCGGCAAAATAAGCTAGTGAGTATACAATAGGACCATCATGAAATGTATAACCATATGCCATATGGAGATGTACTGGAGGAGTAGGCAAAGCATCTGAAAGAGCAACCGTAGACCCATGAATAATATCGAAATAAGGAGCATAGGCGACGTCTATAGCATAGCACTTATGAACATGAGTAGCATCAAAGTTAACAACAATATCAAAGCATGCAACAACATGGGCAGTAGTAGCAAGGCATACTATATCAGTATCAAAGCATGGAACAATATCATAGCATGCAACAACATCGGTAGCACCATCAAAGCATGCAACGACATCAACAATAGTATCATAGCATGCTATATCAATATCAAAGACCATATCAGCCACAATCTGTATATGTGAATTAGTATCAGCAGGAACCTGTATATGTGACTCTAACTCACTATGGGATACAATGACGAGCTCAGGTAGATCAATAACTATCCCAAATAAATCAGGCAACTCGCTCACACTGTGTGATATAGAATCATCCTCATGTGTATCGCTAGCAATGTGTGAATCAACCTCATGTGAATCACTAGAAATATGTGACTCTATCTCTATTTGTCCTGCACAAGAATTTGGAACCTCGCATATGGAAGAATGATCACTGGTCTGAGTGAGACTACGGAATGTATCACGCTGGCGGTTGATCCACTGAGGATCAACCATAGCTTGACGGAGGTCACGGCGAAAGGTAGGCCAGATATGGAGCCCTTCCTGATCAGGATCGGCTTGATAGACCTGCCACCACGTGGCAGCGCGTCCATCTAAGTGTAAAGCAGCCAACTGGATCTTCTGAGGATCAGTCTTAGGGTAAATCTGAAAATATGTGTCAAGTTTGGCAAACCAATTCTCTAATAAGTTCCCAACAGAGGAACCGGAATAGGTAGCAAGCTGTACCCTATCACGAAAATCTAGAGCAAAGTGTGGCTCAGGAACTGTGGGACGTGGAAAGAAACCAGGAGGTGGGTTAGGTGGAAGGAATTGTCCACCACCAGGCTGACTAGCAGAAGAAGATGGAAATCCAAATGGAGTGGGAGTCCCAAATGGAACTGTGGGACGTGGAAAGAAACCAGGATCATGGGGCTGTAAAGAATCAATCTGTGACTGCATAGTGGCAAAGCCGGTCATAACCGTATCTAGGCGAAGAGTGAGGCCTGAAAGGGTATCTTCCATGCGACGAAACTGATCGGATAGGCTCTCTTGAAGAGTCTCACTCGGGGTAGGTGAATGTGTCATAATGAGGAAAATACGAAATGCGAGACAAGACGCTAATCAAGTGGACGAACTGAAGGAGAGGACATAAGTCATCACAACAGGTACGCCAATGAAAAGATGTGACAAAGCCCGCTAAAGAAAAAAGAGAGGGAAATGACAAATAGTGTAAGTAGTACCTCACAACTGCAATCGAAAGCGTGCTGAAAACGGTAGTAAAATGGAGAGATACCGGGCAGCCACCAAATAGAGATAAGAGGGGCCTGCAAAAGTAACCAAATAATGAGAGAAAGAAGTGGCAAGTAGTGGAGTATATGGCTAGAAATTGGCAGCCAAGTAAGGAAGGTGAGTGCCAAAAAGAGAGGGTTAGACAGCCAGCAAGCAAAACTGGAAAATCAGTAGAAAGCAGTGCAAGGAGGGGTGGGCAGGGAAAGAGTACAAATAGGTTGAGTTTTGGACAGCAAGCGAAAAGTAAAGTAGGGTGCTGGAAGTAGGTGATGGTGGGCTAGAAAATGGGCAGTAGGTGGGCAGCAGTAGGGGACCAGTCCTCCTCCAAACGATAGTGCGATCTGCAAAACAAGTGGAGAGAGAGAGCTGAAGATCCAAGCTGAAGACCCAATCTGAAAATGGGTGCTAGGCAGCAGCTAGTAAGATCCAGAAATGTCCTGCAAAATGATGGAAAAACTGCTGAAAATGGTGATGAAGTAGGGCGCTGGATAGCCTCCAAACAATCAGCAAAATGGACAGCAAATCGGTGGAGAAATCCGTTGAAGATGGCAAGGTAGTAGGCCGTTGGGCAGCAGCTACCAAAATCCGCACATAACCTGAAAAAAAACGGAGAAATGAAAATGTTGATGAAGTAGGGAGTTGGACAGCCTCCAATCAATCCACGAAATGGGCAAAAATTGGTGGAGAAAATCGATGAAAGTGAAAAGTAGTAGGGCGCTGGCCAGCCTCTACCAAATCTGGAAAAACGATGGAAATATGATGAAAAATCGACAAAAGTGATGGGTTAGTAGGGCGCTGGACAAGCCTCTACTAAATCTGAAAAAGTGTTGCAAAGGAAAGTGCTCTGATACGAAAGTTACGAATGAAGCCACAATTGATCTAGAGCTAAGCTATGAAAGCATCACATAAGCAAGACTCAGCCCTAGAAAGCAAGAAAGAGAGAGATTAAGGAGACTAAAGAGAGAGATCAATATCATCAGCTGAGTAACAAATGACACAGATTCCCTACTTATAGCCTAAAGAAAGCCCTAAAAGGAAGCTTCCAGTGGTTAGGGCCCAACTGGGAGAGATAAAAGTGCGCCCTCCAAGAAGGCCCCCACTCTCCAGTAATATGTCCAAATGTACAAATAATGAATAACAAGGCCCAAGGCCAACCATATAGTCTAAGTGTCAATAATGAATAAAAAAAGGGCCCAAGGCCTGCTTATGCATAAAGTAAAGTAAATGTAAATGGACGTGGCGAATGTAATGAGCTGAGTCTAACTACAACCCCAATGCGGGTCACCCTAGCATGCAAAGGACACTTGACCTAATTGGACGTAATTGTTATTAGCCAAAGATGAAAGGCCATGTGGATGCATATGCTGAAAAGTGAACAAGGCCAATCTAATAAAGTGGAAAGACTCAATGGAGTTGGTTTGTTACATTTGTGAGAAATTCTCGCCAAGAAATGAGAAAATATATCAGTGGAATATGTGACTGGACTTCCTAAGACTAGGAAGGGTCTGTGCAGGCTTTTGAGCATGCTCAGCTTTTTGGAAAAGTTGTATGGTTTGCTGAATGATTGTCAATGATCGTGATTCTAAGTTGACTAGTATGGAAATTATAACATGAAAAAATACCTTTGTGCTGCTTTTGTGCAATTACATCTATTGGTGTATTGTCCATTTGAATGCAAATTTGGCTCATGTTCATAATTTAATAGTCCATCGTTTCCCACCTTGTTTCTTTGATGTTGTTGTTCTTATGTTGCATCCTTAATTGCATGTACAATGAATACTTATATAGCTTGAAAGGTTTGGTGTTCTGCTGGGTATTAAGTTTTCTTATACGTATTTGAATTTCTCAGTGAATTGTTTGAAGACAAAGTTAAATCATACATCTAACAAAAAACTTATTGCTGTATTCTAGAAACCATGGGAGGGATTGGAACATCAAACTTTGAGGCCAGATGCCCCAGATCCTGAGACGGTACTAAACTCTTTGATCGATAGTATTACATAGTGTAGCTTATTTACTGATTAACAACTGATATTTCAGGTTACCTTTTTTTGGGTTCTAGATTCCAAGTCTCATACTTCATCAGGGACGTTTCTTCACAGAGGATCAATTTTTTAAGTGAGTAGATCCTTAACCATTTTTCTTAGTTCTCATGTCTTTGCTTGTTTGCCATGCTAGAGCAATTTGAGTCTTTTTCACACCCACACGCACGCGCGCATACACATACACACACATACATACAGATGTAATGTTGTAATTATCTGCCTTTGTAGCCCAAATCAAGCTAAGGGGTCTCCAGAGCTTTCAAGTATCTTTAGCTTTGATTATGCTTTTGCCATGTTGCATACACATGAGTTATATCATCCCTCTCTTGTAAATTAATCTAGTTAATGACATTTGGTATTTCTCAAGGTTGTCATGAATGCCTTAGGACTATGACTTTCATTTTACATTTCAATTATTTGCTAATATGTTTAGTTTCAATGTATCGATTTTAAATTGAATGACCCGCAGATGCCCGGGCTATCATGACATTCTAGCAGGATTTGGGACCTGATATCTTCATTATCCGGTACACTAACTTTGCCATTCCAGAAAAGTAAGCCATTCCTAATGGAATAATCTGTCTGTATGTTCCCTTTTAGAGAAGACTTGGAGTCTTGCACTCCCAATTCAGAATTACTAGCCAGGACTTACTGCCAGATCTGACCGAAGAAGGTATCAGTCCTACACAAATCTCCAAGAGAAAACTACTTTTTACGTTTGACGCGAATAAAGGAGTGGGTGTAGCCAAAGTGTCAAAGAAGCAACACTTACTTTGGGGATCTCATATATGTCGCCTGAAAAAAGTTGTTCCGGATGGACTAAGGAGGATTGGCCCTTCCTTAGTCGACAAGTGGCCGCCAGTCCCATGCTGAATATGGGGCGAGAAAATATATCACCTAAATGTGCATAGGAGGAGACAATCTCCAAAGGTTGATCTCCAATGTGAAAATCTGACGTATGTGGAGGAGTGGGATGTATGAAAGGCCATGACCTTGGTCTTATGTATATTCACTTCCAAACCATGTGTGTGAAAAAGGCAATGAATATCAATGTGCTACTACAAGACTTCCATTGTTAGGGAGACCAGGACCACATCTTTTGCCAATAATAAAATGGATATCAAGATGTCTCTAAGCCTATTTCCCTAACCATCATGTTGACTGATGATTGTCTCAAGCTCATCAACATAGATTGAGGATGTGGGTGAGAGTGAACATTGTTGCTTCACCCCAACCATGCTAGTGACTGGCTCAGATATACCACCTGAGGAATGAAAGCGTCCCATGACATGCATGGCTGTTAGTATAATGTCTTGTGAAAAGTGAAGATCTTGCAGCCTTTGGAAACATGTTAATTAAGGTCCATAGAGACGACCATAAAGTCTATGAAACCTTATAACAAAGTTACACAATTGATTGGTAATAGCACAATAACATAATTGTAAACAAAACTAAATCAAGGTCATGAAAACTAACTAAACATCTCCAAAATAAATTTCTGCCTAGTATGAACTTTATGACAAACTTACCATTAATACTAAGATTCTCTTGGCCGACGAAGCTATGAATAGATTGCAAGGTGTAGTAAACAGCTCTTAAAACTCCTCTCAAATTGGTTGTAGGCTGCAACATTCCATTAGGTAATGCTGTTCTATTCCTACTTTCCCATTTGACAATGCATACATATATGTTCTTCCCAATCCACTTTGAGTTGCATCACTTCTCCATTTCCATTCTTAAATCATGCAAATTAGTATGTATTCTAAAAATGAACTAATTTTTCTTCATGGAGATGCTTTTAAGAATAAGCAATTTTTTTGAATTGATCCACCGATATCCCCATTGAACCAATCTTTGCAATAATACATTTTATTCTTGAAAGGATCATTTAAAACAACGTTGATAAGATTCGTTTTCATTCAAGACTTCAAATCATGTGGAAAAGAGGGAGATATGGAGGGAGAAAGTGATTCATATTGCAAATATGATTCTAGGCTATGAGTGGTATTTAAGATCTTCATCCACATAAACTTGAGTGTCTCGCTTTTGCAATACAATTTTCCTTGTCTTTGTATTTGGAAATTTGACCAATAGGAACCTTTCTTTGTTGTTGAATGCTTTTCCTAGCCAAAAGGATTCTTTAATATTGTCTTTTGGCAAGCCCATCTTGTCAAACAAGAAGTCTAAGATAGATTTGTCATTTTCAGCAAGTCCCTTGGACTTGACGATTTCTTTTACACCTTTCACTAGAGTTGAGACTTCCTATCTTGTTTGTTGTCCAATTCTTTTGTCCTTTCATTTTCCAGTCATCTTAGTGACTAAGATAGAATCATGCTGTAACTGCGTACGAGGCAGGTTGGTGACAAAGTCCATGGAGATACTCTCCCATCTTCCTTCTGGCACAGGTAGTGGGTGCAAAACTCCAAGAGTTTTAATCCTTTCAACTTTATTTACGTGGCACTTCAAATAGTGCGTCACATAATGGTAAACATCCTTTGTTAAGCTTAGGCCAACAAAAGATACATAAGATCAACTCATAGGTTTTATTCACACCAAGATGACCTGCACTAGAGCTATCACGACATAAATGGACAATCTTCTTACGCAGCTCCTCACAAGTTGGAATGAGAAGTTTGCCATTTCTCTTGGCCATACCATCATGTATGGTATATCTAAGGTAAGTGTGAGCAAAGAGACTAGAACTCTCATCCTGAGATTCTACTTGCTCAAGATTTGCCTCTCTCACAATTCACTGACAATGAGGATCCTCTTGCTGAGCTTGTCTAATCTCAGTAATCAAGTCATTTTCAGTGACTACAAAAGACATTTGATACAATATACGAGATAATGTATCAGCCACTTGATTTTCGGCACCCTTCTTGTACCGAATTTTTATGTGAAATTCTTGCATCAACTCAGCCGACCTCACTTGCTGTCCTCTGAGGTCCGGTCTGGTTGCAGAAATATCTCAAAGTGTTATGGTCGGTGTACATAGAATTCCGCACCATACAAATAATGCCTCCATGCCTTCAAAGCGTGGACTACGACATACAACTCCTCATGAGTTGGATAATTCTTCTGTGCAGGGTTGAGCTTCTTGCTCTCAAACGCCACAGGCCTACCCTCTTGCATCAAAACTACCCCAACGACGATGTCACTTGCATCCTTTTCAACAACAGATGGTTTGTAAGGTTCAACAATTTTTAAAGTGATGAAGTCAGCCACAACCTATTTCAATGCATCGAAACTTTGTTGTTGAACCTCCGTCCATTCTTTCCACTTATTCTTTTGCAACATATCGGTCAATGGCGCAGCTATGTGTGAACAATTTTTCACACCTTTACGATAAAACATAGCCAATCCAAGAAAGGTTTTTAATGCTGTCAAGTCTGTAGGAACAGGGCAAGCAAGAAGAACAACTTTATGAGGATTTGGTTTTATCCCATCAGCTGACCCAAATATGCAATTTCCTTTTTAAACAATTCGCTCTTCTTATCATTAGCAAATAATATGTTTTCTCTCAAAGTTGACAACACAGTTCTAAGGTGACTCGCATGTGCAACGTCACTGCAATTGTAAACAAGGATGTCATTGACAAAGTTAGCCACAAATTTGCCCATAAATGGTCTAAGCACATCATTCATTAACATCATAAATGTTGTAGGGGTGTTAGTCAATCCAAAGGACATAAAGTTGAAATTCATAGTGTCCAAAGCGATTTTGGAAGGTAGTCTTCTAAACATCCTCTTTGTGAACTCTCCCCTGATGATAACCATGCTCAATTTTGCTAAACATTGTAGCACCATGAAGGGATAACTGTTATCTTGTTCCTCTCTTGATAATCCACACACATTCTCCAAGACCCATCCTTCTTTTTTACCAAAATGATCAGAGAGGCAAAGGGGGAGAAGTTAGGTCTTACCTGCCCTTTGGCAAGATAGTCCTCAATCATGCTTCACACCAATTCCTCCTCTTTCAGACTCAATCTTATTTTCCTCATTTCTTTTAGGGGGTAAAACAGATGGGAGTTCACTTGGAACTCATCCATAAACTCCTCCCTAATCTGACAATCTAGGTTCGTAGTAAGGTTAATTTGTTCTTGACATACATCATACTCACAGGCAAAAATAGACATATCATACAAAACATACATGCACTTACAGTGAACCTTACACAGCTACGTCGTCGTGATCGAAGGTCCTAGAGGCTTATCAAGCTCACCACGTAGGGAATGAATCTTACCATCGTGCTGGAACTCATCCACATGAGTAACGATGTAAGGTTTCCAAGCCACTTGCCAATAGATTCCAAGCACCACATTAAAACAACCCAAATGGGTAATCTTAAAATCTAACTCCTCAATATAGCCTTGAATGGTTAGAGGCATACCCACAACCCTGGCATCCCATACTTCCGCACCCTTTCCATCGGCCATGTCGACTCTGTACTAGTACCGGGATGGTTGTGTGCTCATTCTTGACCATTTAACCAAAGTGGTGTTAATAACGTTATATGAGGACCCAGTGTCAAATACAATCAAAACATCTCCAACACATAGCTTTCCACACGGGGCTGAGGTCTTGGTAACTTTGATGTCATCACAATCAATGGCCCGTATACGTAATTGGTCAGCAACGTCATGGAAGTCAATCTGTCTGGGGGCAATCTTGGCATTAAGATCACTAGTGAGAACATACCCTCGATCTGAGAATTTGACAATGTCTACAGAAAGGTCAGCATAAGGAGAGTCAATCTCCTCAACGAATGAAGAAGACTCTGGAGGAAAGTAACAAGCCACAACGAAGAGATCTCTATCTAGACCAATGTCATGTCCTGAAATGTGAGCTCGTATATATTGGCATGTACATTGTGACCCCTCCAGAACCTTTGCCGTTCATGGATTTCGTCTTTGTCCTGTATACTATGTCCCATCTATAACCTGGGAATGTAGGTAGTCCCCGCTTTGGGCTTTCGTGTGTCTCGATGAAAAACAATAGGTCCCTCCTTGTAATGAAGTCCATAAGATCTTTTATAGTAGATGATGAATGTATGCCATTACAATTCTATGCTCCAATACGTAGATGGTGTGGATAGGGCCTTGGGATAGGTGTAGTTGGCTTACTCCTTTTTTTTAGCATGGCTGCCCATGAATCTCTATGTTCTAATTTGGTTTCCAGCTCTTGGATTGTCGTTGATGCTGCTTTTATCCCTTACGAGAGTGGTCACCGTGGCTCTTAATTGTATCATTTCCTGTTTCATCCAGAATCGGCAAATTGGGAGAGGGGCAAGAGGCAGGTATTTCCTGTTTGCGAGGGAGGCAGGGCAAACACAGTAATGTGCAAATGATGATAGTACAGTAGTTACCAGGGTTCATGGGGTCACCGTTTTTGTGGATGGGGTGGATGATGTTAGTACAACAGGATGGGAAAACAACACGGTTGAGTAGAGTGGCTAAGATAGGAGAGAGTGGGACAACATCGTAGATCAACAATTCAGATTCAAGGTCCTCAATGTCTCTGGTACGATGAGTCTTCAATTTCTTGATGGCCGCATGGATCACATGGCGTGGGGACATAGAGATGGGTGAATCAGTAGGTATAGGGTATAGTGAGGTGGCATATGTGGTCCATGTTTGTAAGTCATCGAGGAGGGGACGTGGAGCATGAGGAATGAACGCGTGCCAAAAGGCACCTATGGAATAACTATGTAGGGTGTCGATAAGGCATCTCCCTTCTCGTTCTTCAAAGGCTCTTTTTTTGCGGCTAAGTGTACGATGGAGATTTCTAAATGCCTAACTCATGGGCATCACTCTACCCTAAGTGAGGTAGTGAGATTGGCTCAACAATTGCAGAAATTCGTGCTCAATTTTGTTGGGTATTGTTATGTTTTCTTGGGTGATTTTGAGCATTCAATCCCATATGTTATGCTTGGATCATAGTCATTGTATGCCATTCAACAAGTTTGATCTTAGTTTTGAGAATGTAAACCGCGATAATATGTCTAAGACCCTAATGTTAAGAAGCATACATGTTATTAGAGCATGTCTTGCTACTAAAATCTCTTGGTCTCTAGCAATTTCAAAGGATTTCCCTCCGATACAATGCATTAAAGGAGATTTGCAAGCAAGATCTAAGGACAAGTATTTGTTGGGGCATATTGAAGTGAGACTGAGAGTGCAAAAGTAATGGCCTTCTTGCTAAATTTGCCACTTATTAGATGAAATTCTTCTGAAGATCAATCTAAATAGATGAACAAGTCTCAAGGCAAAGACTACACATTTTAATTAGCATCTGAAATCTTAAGCTTTGAATGGCACCAATCTATGTTTTCCTTGTCTATGCAAGAAAATTATCCTTACAATCAAGCACTACTTTGGATGTTTGTTTTCTAGTAGAAGAAATGGTAATGTCCTTTGTCTTATGTTGCAATCTTCAAATTTGCTGTGTGGTGTTACCTGGTAGGCTGTAGATGATATAGTCTAATTGGAATAATCACATCATTCTCATTAGAAACCACCAAAGTTTTTTATCTGGCTTCTTTTGTCAAGGACATTGACTGCACGTAATTAGAGAGTAAGCTTTCAAGGATGTGCTACAACATTCGCTATTGCTTCAAGAAATGTACTTTCATTTAGGAAAATGTTTAGAGAGCAAGTTACGTGTTTTTGGTCCAAAGGTGATTACAATGGGTATGGGAATGGTAGTGTAGAGTGGCCGCCAAGTTAATGCTTTCTTGCCAATGTAAACTGGTATTAGAAGAAATTTTTTGTTAAGGTTTGAGGCAGTCAATACTAGTGACTTAATTGCTTGATGGCAACTAACCCATAGATTGTTTGGTAAAATGCCAATGTTGTTAATTGAAAGTGCTTTCTGAATAGCTTATGAATATCAAAGGCATTCTAATTTGTTGATGTATTCTCAGTAGCAAGTTGGTGGAAATGTTCTTCTTAGATATAGTCCTATGTGCTTTGCAGGAACATGAAGAATGAAGATAGAGAGAGATTCAGAGTAAAACGGCCTCTTGATGTCAGATCTTGTGACATAGTTTATCCTCACAATGAAAAAAAGTTGGATCCTAGGTATTTAAGCAATTGTTACACTTGCATGTGTGGTTTTCACCCTTGTACGTGCCTTTGAGGGAGTAAACCAAGTGAAAGGTTATTTCAGAAGACTGAACAATCTTCCTTGGTCCTTCTATATGCTTTTGCAGAGAAAAAGTTTGGATTCGATCAAAGGAGAAACTGACAAATGATGAAGCTCTGCATAGGTAGGGATTACATTTGTTGAAAGTTCTAAATGACATTTTGTTGACATGAACCAAATGATTCTAAGAATGGGATGGTTGTATTTTTGATGCATAATTGGCTGGAAGAACTATATCTTGTACACAGTTTCTCTGTAAACGTACATTGGAAGATATTGACGACTATTCAAACCTTGGACTAGGTTGGTGAATTTAGAAATAGAAGGTAACGGTTCATGTTGGATTAGTTGTAGAGCCAAGCATTCCTTCTGAGATGTGATTTTATAGTTACGATGTGGTCTTTGCTTGTGTTTGCGATACACTTTCAAGGTTGTGCATTTACAATAGTTAATCCATCACATATTCATGTATATGCATGCTGGTCCATACGTGAGTCTATTCCAGGTTATTTTAGTATATGTACATCAATTATGTACTGCCATTATGCACAAATATCGTGTATACACATACTTTTATCAACTATTGCATAGATATGTATAGTGTGTGTTTGGTAGATATTGCATGGAGTGATGAATGTATTTGAATATATGTACCACAAATTAAATTATATATCTGGTTCTTAGTATGGCATGTCTACAAAAGGAACAATCACTTTATGAAGAACGATCATAAGTTACAATATTGATTGAATGATTGATAATGTGATGTAATTGCTCAATCAATAGCAACATGCCATAACTTTTTGATGCAAGGACTTGTTTGACAAGTTAGTAGCTAACACAATCTGCAGAATACAATCACTTTGTCGCACAAATGGAGCTACTTTTTAGTGTTCAAGGGAGTTGTCTGGTCTTGTTGGGGCCTTTCCAACAAGCACTTAGGGTGGCTATGCAAGCTATTGGGCATGCCAAGCATGGCAAAAAGATGCGAGGCAAAATGGGAATTTTGTAAGGATCAAGACCCTTTGAGCCCATTCTAGATAGAAACAGAGAAAGAAAGAAGAGATGATCTACCTTCAAATTATCAAAAGATATATACAAGACATGGTAATTGTCATCATGCTGGAAAAAAGTTGATGACATAGTCGTCATTTGAGTCTAGTTCTCTATTTCTTTGTCTAGAGAAAAAGGATGTTATTTCTCTCTGTAATGTACTAGGAGCTTGGCATGTTTTAATCTCTCAAGTGAGATACCTCTCATGGCATCAAGGCAATACATCGCTGATCGTCATACTCAATCGGTAACCAGTTGGTCCTGAAATAATCAGTAGTATTAGTTATGAACTGAATCACAGATTTTAGCATCAATGAAGCATAAGGATCAAATATGAGGCATTAGAAGCCCTCTTCTAGAGGATAAGGTTACTGAAGCTAAGCTATCCTGGGTCCTTGGATCCCATAAGAACATGCCCTCAATGGTAATGGCCCAATACCTACAAGTATGCTAGTTAAGGGACCTACAAGTATGCTAGTTAAGGGCAATTCCCAGTATCTAACTCTCCCCTACTTTAAAAAACATTGTCTTCAATGTTGGCCCCAAGCAATAGTTGTGGTAATAGCCAATTGTAATATCTCAAAAATAATCTGAGTACTCATAAGATAGGAGAAATAATGCATGAGCGAATGGAAATACTAAAGGAGAGGACATAAGTTCTCACAAGTATTCCAAAAGCAACACACAAAAAACTTGCTAAGCATATATGCTACATCAACTGTAAAATAGCACTAAATTGAAAGCAACTACTATAGATTGATTTAGATGCATAAAGGAATCCAAGTGAGAAGGAAACTTGCTCAAGACACTCGGATAGCCCAAGAAAGCCATAAGAAAATATCAACATGCAGGACCCAAAGAAATGAAATATCAAAAGCTAGCCGAATAGCCCATGAATACCATAGAAAATGGATTGCTTGGCGGCAACCATAGCAACAGCTCGGAAACATCGACAAAAGCCAAGCAATATCCAACAACCAAATGTAGAAGCATATGACATATGTAGAGTTGTTGATTGAGTAGGCAAATCATATGCAACATCAACCATAGAATCAGGAACAATATCGAAATAAGGAGCATATGCTACAACATCTGTAGCACGGCACTTAGAATCAGGAGTAGCACCAAGGCACTCGACTTCAATATCAACATCAATATTAAATCATGCAACAACATCCACAACAACATCAAAGTGTGCAACAACATCGGCATCAACATCAAAGCATGCAACATTTGCAATATCAATGTCCACCTATATCTTTGACTCGAACATGCTAGGTGAGATAATGATTAGCTTAGGTAACTCAATGACTATCTCAAGCAACTTAGGAATGGGAAGAAATGCCAAGTGTGACCGAAATATGTGACTAAAAAATGATGGATTGTAACCGAAAAAAATGGACGTTACAAATATATATATATTTTGTTTCTATGACCATAAACAAAAATTGGAAAGAATTATGCATAAAATTATAGAAACAAGCAATAAACGATCCAATTTTTTTTTTGGGAGTTTGGCATGGACTGATAGTATGCTTACATGTGGGGCAGACGGGGTGGGTTCTACGCTGTATATATACCCTCCCCTGTGTCCATGAGGATCATTGAGAGTCTACGACCGTTGTGATTTGCCAAATCCCCTAGTGCTTGGGGGCTAGATCAAAGGAGATCTAGGATTGGTTGGGTTGGTTTAGCTACTGCACTTCCCCTTTGTGTTCTTGGAGCTCTATCTAGATTGGGAGTCTTGGGAGACGTTTTACATTGAGTGCATATATGATCACATACAAAGGGTACAACCCCCATGCCTTGCCAACGACTTGCGACCTGTTTGGTCACCTCGGCTACTTGCCGGCTAGTATCTCGTCATTGACGGCTAGGATCTCGACGGTCACAATCCACCTTGTCTCTGACAGCTTGTCAGGCGGTCACACCGGGTAAATGCTTGGGCACACCGGTCCCAACTTGGGACAGATGTCCACTCCGGTCACTAGCCTTCGTCGATACTTGGCCTCAAGCCCTCTAGTAACCAGCCGTGCCGAGGTCATGCTAGAGCAAGACTGGGCTCTAACAATGGTAAAGCCTTGTGTAGATGACATTCCACAGGTTGGATAGTTCTCCAATTTTTTATGGTCAGGTTGTATCATCTCTAGATTTACTTTTTACATCCTTGATTGAGATATGTGCTAATATTATTGATGCTTTTATGGTTTCCTCAAAAGATCTCTTTCAAATGGTCGTTGTTGATTATCTTGATGAGATTCTTTTGGATGAGTGTCCATGTATTTTCGAGTATCGTTGTGCTTTCATATATGGGTTTGTTGCAGTTGATGATGAGCCTATATACTCTTGGGATTTATAGATTCCTTGGAGTGTTGAACCTGTTTTCTTGGATACTACTATACATCCTTGGGCATTGTAGATACATTATGTTGCTCAACAGGTGTTCATTCCAATTGTTGTTTGTTAGGATGATCTACTTATGCTTGATGAAATTGTTGCATATCGCTTGGCCTCTAATGATGTTGCCAAGCTGCTGCTATGGTTGTCGAGTTGTCGGTTTTCTATAGTATTCCTAAGTTGTTTGACTAGCTTTGGTTATCTGACTTGTTGGAGTCTTGCACGATGACACTTTGATTTGGCATTCTTGGGCTATAAGAGTGCCTTGAGCGAGTTACAAGGTCACTCTGGTTTTTCTATTTTCTTGCATCTATCTCAGATATAGCGACTTAGTTTAACTATTTTACAACAATATTATATTGTCCATTACATTAGAGATACATTTACAACATGATCTATAGTTGATGTATCATGCTTTGTGGGCATGTGTGTGTTGCTTTTGGAATACTTGTTGTGATGAGTTATGTTCTCTCCTTCAATATCTTCATTTGTGCATGCGTTTTCTCCTCATGAATCAGAGTCTTTGAGATAGTTCTATTTTCATATATGTTCACAATTGGCTGTTGCCAAAGATATTGCTCGGGGCCTTTCTAATTTTTTTGGGTTTAGTAATCTGTTGTAAGCCCAACATGAAGGTCAATGTTTTATTAAAGTTTTGGAGAGTTATATAATCAAAATAACCTCTAAGTAGTATACCTTTAGGTACTGGGCCAACTACGACTAAGGACATGTCCTTATAGGTCCCAGGTACCCTTTGTTGCCTTAATCTCTAGAAAGTTTCACTAAGGGCATCTAGATAGTACATATAGGGCTATCATTTGGTTATTATATGGCTTATTATTTGGTATTGCTTGGGCTGTTCGTGGAAAAACCCTCTGCTATTGGTTGTAGGGCTTCAGTCATTGATTATATCATATGCTCTTGGCCATTCTTTGTGGGAGATCGCTTGATTGTCTTTCAAGTCATTATGCTTCATTGATATCAATATCCATAGATCGAGTCTATAACTTGTAGAAAATGAGGGGAGAAGGCACCTAGAGGTGTAGACTTCGAGGGGAGGAATGATTTCGTTTCAATCTAGATTTATATGATCTAGAAGGGATTGTGTGGAGGATTGTGGTAAGGAAGTTGGCTTGGATTTTTGGTGGCTGTCGTGTGGAAGATGGTGGAGCAAGGAGAGGAGCGATTCTTGGTTTGTAGGGGTGTAGGAAGTATTGAAAATGTAGTGAGGGGCAAGAGTGACACAGGTGTGGTATGCAATTTTTTTGAGTTGAAATGAAAGAGGGGAGTGGTTTGAAAGTGTAGTAGGCGAGACAATGAAGCTTGAGACAAGTGGGATGACCCCATGAGATAATTAACACTCTGATGACCTGGTCCACTATGCGGATGGAAAATAAATTCTACTAAAGAAGGCCACCTAGCTAGGCCATTATATATGACTAGCTCATGAGACTTAGTCAGACGAAGAAGATGCTCGTCACCTGAAGCCGTGACTAGTCCATCCTTTTTTGTTAAAGTCTTGAGAATGCCCAAGTCCTCAGTCTCAAGTTCATCATGGATATCAATTTGACAATTTGCTATCTGGGTGTTAAAATCATCCAAGAGTAGTTCATGCGCTCTTTCCGAGTAAGATATGATGTTTGATGAGCATGCACATAAGGGGATTGTGTGCCTCGACAAATGAAGAGGTCTTTGAAGGAAAGTAGCATGCAACGATCTAGACATCACTGTACAAGCCGATACTTTGGACCATGGTTGTTCTTTGCCAAGTTATCTTTCACTATGGCTGCCCATGAGTTTGTCTCTTATATATGCATTGCGAGCTTAGTGTCTAGATCCTAGATCATTGTCATTGACATGTCTATAGCTGGCTACCTTATCTTCAATATAGTTATGAACTAAATCATGGATTTTAGTATCAATGAAGCATAAATCGACAATACATGAGACATTGAAACAATCTTCCATAAAGATTGATAAAGAGCATCACATATCAACCTTTATCAATGATATGTCACATCAATCTTTATCAATGATATGCCAACCATTGTGTAGGAAACATTATCAATCTTTATGTGATATGCTAACCCCCCTACAAGCAATAGCAAAGGCAAGATTTCTCCCACAAAGAGCTCAAGCAATACCATCAATAAGCTGAAGAATGAACGTACATGGGGCTTACTTATACTTGCTTGAGGAACTCTAGAAGTAGAATTAAAAAATCAAGGGAGGCAGGACTTTTGGAGGGAAAATCGTCCGCCCTCCTAAACGGCCCCAATTCCAAATGCTTAATTTAATAATAGTTGTTGGGCCCCTGGTTTGTCCTAAATATAAATCTATAGAAGAAGGCTTTAGGCTTGTACATGAATTTGCCATAAAGCTGGTGAGTCACAAGGAGGCAAAAAATGATGGTCAAATGCTCAAACAAAGTAATGTTATAAACAAGTATTTCATCAAAATAGACCAGGATGCAGAAGCCAAGAGGAGGACGCATGATGTTATTCATGACATTCTGAAAGGTAAGTGGGCCATTGGTGACACTAGTAGTGAGGATTTTATATTCATAAAGGCCAAGGTGTGTACAAAAGGTAGTCTTATATTCATTAGAAGGATGCATACAAATTTGATGGTAGCCATAATGGAGATCACTTTTGGAAAGTTTTTTAGCTTTACCAAGCTGGTCAAAAAGGGTATCCATATGAGGAATAGGGTTCTGATTACGAATAGTAAGTGCTTGGACCCATTATTTGTTAACAAGTAAAGCAGGGGCACCAAAAGTGGTATGACTAGGAACAATCAGCCCTTGACATTAAAGGTTATTGATTTGATGTTGGACTTCATCGTGTTCTGACTTTAACATGTGATAAGGACGGGAGGAGAAGCAATGAGGAGTATGTCAATGTGGTGGTTGACATCACACAAAGTTGGCAATGTGGTGGGCTCATCATTAACATGGTGAGACTGTCATAAAAGGTCAGAAATCACCTGAGGTAGTGGTGTAGCAGAAGAAACGGCAAGTGAAACTAGAGCATTCTGAACTGCATGAACACATATGACTGCCGCACAATGAGCTTTGGGAAGGCTGCTTCGCATAAACTGCTTACCAGAAACAAGCTGGTAATCTTGTTGAGAATTGATGCCAACCATTTGTAGGAAACATTACAATGAACAAAGGAAACTGACTGATGCTGAAGATCCAGAGTAGCAACAGTTAGGAAAGAAAACCAATTGGCAGCAAGGATGATGTCATAGTGCTAAGGTGAAAATTGAAGTCTCCAATCCGATAATCCCTGAAGAATTTGAGTACTCAAAAGAGTGTGGGAACTAGCAACCTTGACATGAAATGGCTGAGGAACAGCATAGGAATAGTACATATACATGAGAGAATGTGGCTGCTCATAAAAGAATGCATGTTGCCAACATCTACTAAAGCGATGAACTTACAACCAGTGATGCGGATGCAAAGCTGAAAGAGTGGGGACCTAGCTTACTAGCCCATGTAGCATAAGGAAGGTAAGCATGACACTCGATAGGAGCAAGATCGGCAAGGCTAAGTCGGCAAGAGTAAGATCAGCAGAGTCCAAATTAGGAGGATCATCAAAGATCTAGATATAAAGGTCAGAGTCATCCTCACTCTCAAGGAAGTATACAATGGTAGTTGCACTAGAAGGCACCTGAAGGATGGACGAGTAGTGGAACTAAGGGTGGTGTTGGAACTGAAGAGGAAGCAAAGTGGCAGGATCAAGATTTACTTGATCCTGAACGGTCAAGAGTTTTAAGCTCATGTTGAGAAATGCGCAAAGCATCTAGCTGTGGCTGCAGGATCTACTGTATGACCTTCTAAAGAATCTCATGTAGAGAGGGGCCAACATCAGCACTGGAAGAAGCACCATGTGCTGTCTTTAAAGTCTCTAAGTGGGAAGAGTAGTCAAAGAGCACAAAACCAAGGAAGAGGCCGCTTGTTGTCGCCCCAACTAGGCTCAAAGAACATCAACCACACCCTCAGAAATAGGCCAGCAAAGTTTTGTCCTGGCAAAGCTCCAGTGATGCCCAAATGAATTGCTAAGTAGCGATGGCAGTAATACTTGTCTGATACTAATTGGATTTGAGATCAAGCTTTCTAGAAAATGTTGGAATGTAAATGGAATTGCTTACATTACCATAGGTTACTTTGACCCAAAAGGTCGAGAGTTGTGTAACCATGGTCATTTATTATATTAGGCCTACTAAACTTAGAGTTAGCTAAGTTAGTATGAAATTAACTTGGTAGGGACTCATGGGTCCACTAGGCCTAATTGTGACATTAAGTACCCCAACTTGACATATTGGAGGTACCTTATTCTTTCTATGTAACTTATAGAAAGTTGGATAGTCAATAGTCAAGTAGTTGGACAGCCAATAGTCAAGTAGTTGGATAGCCAATAGTCATGAAGTTAGATAGTCATGTTGGACTATATATATGTGTGCATCCTATTTGTATGAGATACTTTTGTAAGCAATACTGACTATTCTCCTTGGCTGTCCACGAGTTTCTACAAGAGGGTTTCTAGCCATCTCTCTCTTTCTTTTGAGAATGCTTTGTGTGATTGAACAGTTAAGATTCTGGATCCTTAGGCTTCTATTTCCTACAGAAAATACCCGGCCTCCCCAACAGAAAACCTATAGGAAAACTTGATAAGAGCCTGATAAATATCTAGTAACATCTTTTTGATCTATAAGTTAAACAAAACCACCAAAGAATGTTGATAAGGGACAATCACATCGAGCTGTTATAAATTGGAAACCTGCTTCTTGACCCCTTCTGCACCTATGGAGCTGCACCTAGAAGCAAGGTCAATGTGGTGATTAATTCTGCAATGTAGGCATGGATATTGGCTCACCAAACACCTATACATACTGATGCAACTGTTCCATTCTGCCCAAGGAGCAGGTGGTGAATCTAGTATTGGATCATGTAAAATCAGCCTCATGTATGGTAATTATAATGGCTACATGGCAGTAGAAATTGACAGTTTAAAAAACGTCTGAGTATAAATAGATGATATTGTGATGTAAATCCTCTCCAACGATAGGTGCATCTATCTAGTAATAGGCGGCAACCAAGCTCGAAATATTTCTTGGTCAAAGTGGACTAACAAAAATACTGAATAATTTACAGTCCAGCGATTATTCAGTTGCCCATTGAATGTCCTATAACCTATAAGAGTTTTTGACTGTCACATTATATTCCTTTTCCTCTTGTATGTCCTTCTTATGGGCTTTGAAAAGAATAGCATAATTTGGTTGAACATTTCAAAATGAAGTAGCCAGTTCCAAAGTAGCTCAATCTGAGCTAATGCAGCCATCCACATGTATTCCTGGCTAACCATTTGGTACCATCAAGACATTCATGAGGGAGGACATAGGTGATTTTGGATAGTTTAGTGGCTAAAAAAAGATTGATCAATATACTGCTGCAAGCATTACATTTCATATTTGAAGCTTTTCCCCGATGCACTTGAAATGATGGCATTCTCATCTAGATTTGACGTCAGTGCTCGTAGGAATCTGTTTCATATTCTATGCCTTCTGCTGACGCATAGAATAAAACCATGTGCAATTGTTGTATCAGAGGTTCTATTATATAAATATCTGACTATTTTCTATCAGAAGTCCTTTGACATATGACACTAATGGCTCAATAAATCTCTGAGCATTATTGTTTAGGATCAAGTGATGTCAAATCAGCCATCTCCTTTGATTTTCTACACAATCTAACCATCAGACTTAAGGTATAGAAAGGAAAAACATGTAAATCTTTAGTCAGATACCATTAGAGCAATTGTTATAGCAGAGTTTCTTTTATATGGATATATGACTATTTTCTATCAGGGGTCCTCTGATGTATGACACTGTTGCAGCGGATCGCGATCCGTGGCAAAAACGATCCGGATCGTGTTATCCGGATCGTGCGATCTGGATCGCAAAAAAATTTGCAAATTTTTTTCTGATGTCTAGGTCCACTGCTTTTGCTGTTGAAATGAATATCAGATTTTGAAATGAATATCTGATTTTGTCTTTCTTATGCCAATGGTTTGCAGATGTACTGATGTCCAGATTTCTGATGAATGTAGCCTGTGAATGCAGATCTGTGAATGCAAAAGCAAATATTTGCAGATCTGTGATGTCCAAATTTTTGATGAATGCAGCCATCTGAAACTAAGCAACAGAACTGAACAAAATTTTAATACAACCTTGTTGTGGGATTAAAAAAGAGAGTGTGTGTGTGTGTGTGTCTAAACCCCACTAACCAAACAAAATTACACATTATTGCCACAGCACAAAAATTACAAATTCTATAGTAAGATGTAATCGCATTTAGGATGGCATACTGTGCTTGCCCGATTTGAATACATAATTCCAGGTTATAGATCTGAGTGAAGCTGCTATAGGTGGTGCCATTTATTGAAGTAAAGAAGGGAAAATCTAGGCATTTTCTCTTTTTTGAGAAGCTTGCTCTACTTGAAAATTTTAAAATCAGATATTGAAGCTAGAGCTACATTTTTGTTTCGGGCATGAAGATTGTGCTTGCTTTAGTAAACATGCAATCAAAATATGATGAACCTATGCATTATACTCACAGAAGAGGGGAGACTTGATCCTTAGAAACTTATAGGTACTCAAGTGGCTCAGCCACTTGACAAATTTCATTGGCATCTATACTATGTAGAAAAAAATCGTCCTGAAATGTTATGGATGCAGTTTTTAACATTTAGAATATGCTGTATTTTTTGTAGGTGTGTTGCAGCTTATGCCTCAGATTGGACTATTTTGGATACATGTTTCCGCCCACATCACAGCAAGAATATACGTTTGAAAGGATTGAGTTTGGACCATTCGTATGTATTTGCTGGGCTCTTTCTTTTTTGTTCTCACTGTTATCATTACCTTAACAAGAAAGCACTCTAGGCTTTATTTTCTTTATATTATATCAAGCAACTGAAGAAACTATGTAAAACAAGTCAAATCTGAAATTTAGCCCTTGGTTTCTTTGAACCTAGCACCAATAGTTTTTATCTTGTTTTGTAGCATTCACTTTATGATGTTGCAAGCTCCAATTGTTGTTGCCTTTTAATGTCAATTTTTGTCTTGCACGTCAGCATAATATACTAGGACATTTTAACCAGGTCTTTAGCAGTTAGTTAGGCCCACAGTATGTGCACCAATATGTTGTCGCAAATCATTGTATATGAGCTTCAAGAATCATGATGCTGAGATTCGTGAAGAAGTTTAAGATTGTATATGCCAATAGCAAATAGCAAACATACTTTATTAACTATTACTGAACAGAAATTTGAGGAGGTTCATTGTTTGTCAATCATTATTGAACAAAATTTGAGGTCTATTTTGTTATTGACGTACTTGAGATAGTACATTGGCTAAAATGTAAAGCTCATCCTACTGAGTTGTGTGCAAGGGCGTACGATCCTAGTTTTTGAGATCAATCATGTATTGCATTCCAACATGTATAGATTAATGGACCTTTGAGAGGTCTATGCAGCCTTTTTTTCTCTTTTTTTCGGTTCATCTAAATATTAAATACTAGAAGCGTCATGCACACATTCACAAGTTTCGCAGCACGTTCAGGCCAATTGACAATATATTGATGATCAAATGGTAATCTCCAACTAAGAACACCATATAATCAACAATACATTCATGACAAGGCCTCCTATGAAGGATCAGTACTAGCATCTCCAACAAGTATAGTGAGAAGCATCTTAGTCATAATCTAATGAACAAATGTTTCTATCTCCTATGTGTAATAGACTAGAGGACTCTATTGGAACCTTCCAAGATGCCGCGAGATTAGGGCCAATGCTGCCCATCCTTATCTAGACTCAAGGCCCAATATGTAACTAAGCGTGAGTTTGGTTGTGCAATATGAAGAAAACAAGAAGTTTCTGACTCAATAGGATTCAAATTGAGAACATTACATCAATTATTGAATGCTAGAAATGGAATGACTAAGTTTAAATTGTACTAGACAAGTACACTTCACTATCATTTATAGATGTACACAACATGCATTAAATGAGATACAATAAGAAGGTAAAAAAACATCATTCTTCATTAAGATTTGTAGATGCAAGTACTAGCATTTATTATTGATAATCATCGAGTACAATCACAAGTACAATGAAGCAGCAGAAGAGTGCTAAATCAATGGTTTATCAAACTCGCTATAAGGCCCTAATATATATAGGCTTTATTATTTTCCTCACCTACCCCATGTACCTACACTACCTACTCACCTACCACCCCTACCTCGCCTACCTCACCTCCCTAACTACTAGTCAACAAATACTAGTCAAAGATGACACATGTAGTAGCTTGATTTAGGTCCCACTATTTTTTAGAGAAAGTTACATAGAGGTCTATGTACATACTTTTGGCCTAGACATTTAATTTCTAGATCTTTATTAAACATTTGACAATACTCCCCCTTAATGATGATCTAGAAATACTTGTGTCTTTAGATTTAGTTGAGTGTTAAGTCTTGTGTGCTTTTGTCCTTTGCCATTGCCTTGGTAAGAATATCAACTTTCATGTACTTTGTCTTGCAATATTCTAGCTTGACTTCTTTGTGCAGCACCTTGTCTCTGACATAATGATATTTGATCTTGATGTGCTTGCTTCTGGTATGGAATCTGGGATTCAGAGCCAAAAGCTATAATTTAAGTTGTCATAGAGTAGGATTGTCAGATTTCTTTGTGGTGAATTGATGTTTGATAGTAGTTGTCTCAGCCAACTTGCTTCATTTGTTGCATGTGTAGCTGTTATGTACTAGGCTTCGGTTGAGGACAAGGCCACTAAAGTTTGTTTCCTACTATTCTAGGATACAACATAATCTAGAAGTTGATCTTTTGGTACCCATGTCCAACGCAGTCTACATCTATGTATCCTCTTAGAACATTAGTCTTTGTTGTATTGCCATAGTCGATGCATATATCCTTGGTAGTATGCATATACTTGAGAACCCTTAGCAATGCTATTCAATGTACTATCCCTGGATTTGCACGAACTAGCTCAAAGTGCTTATTGCATACACAGTGTCCAGTCGGGTACAAACGATTAGGTGCATTAAGGAGTCAATAATAAAGTGATAAGGATATTTCTTCATGTCTACTTTCTCTTCTTCTAATTGAGGGCACGGATCCTTTGAAAGCTTCAACCCTGAGTCCATAGGTGTGTCAACTAACATACAGGTAGTCACCTCATACTTTGCTAGAATATCATGGAGATACTTCTGCTGGCTGATGCATATCTCCCTATTGTCTCTGTTTCTATGTATCTGAACTCCTAGACATAGTGAACTTCATCAAATTCAATCATTTCAAATTTACTAAAGAGCAATGAAGTAATAACTTTGTATCGTTGTTGTATAGTAATGTATCATCCACATAGAATGTTATTATGATGAATTAGTTTACATTCAAATCAGTTGTACTTGGAGTGAATCCTTATCTAGAAAGAATGTATTAATCCTTTGAAACCATGCTCTTGGTGATTTCTTAAGCCCATACAAGGATTTGTGCAGTTTCGATACATGCGTGGTCTTCCTTTCCTTCTATCACATATCCCTTTGGTTGAGACATATAAATGTCTTCTTTAATTACTCCCTTTAAAGATGTTGTTTGTAGATCCATTTGATGTACTTCTACGCCTTCAGTTGTTGCATATGAACAATATCATGGTTGAACTCAACTTAACTTGAGAGCATCCTTTGGCAACTGATTTTGCTTTCCACCTGCCTATTGACCCATTTGCTTTGTATTTGACTCTAAATTATGCACTTGCATGCAATAATGTTCCTATTCTCTAGAAGCTTGACGATTGAGCAAGTTTGATTCTTTATTAAGGAGTTATACTCTTTGCCATTGTCTGTCTCCACTTATCTGCGTTTGGATGCACCATAGCTTCACTTACATATTCAGGTTCTTTAACAAAAGAATAAGAGGCTATCTCATCAATAAGCCTTCATGTGGTTGAGTTGATTTAGATGATGTTGTCATAATTCTAAACTAGATTCTGTCATCATGATCTAGTTTATCAGCTCAGAAGTCCGAATTTCTTATTGAACATTTGGAGCTACTGCTACAATTGTAGGGCTTGAAATAGATACTAAAATGGTTGAATCTAGTTCTTTCTCTATCTCCTTGAAGTAATAAATCTGATCTTCAACAAAGATCACATCTCCGCTCACAAATATCTTTGATTATACTAGATCATAGATCTTATATCCTATATAATCAGATGGATAACCAATGAAAATGCATTTGGAATTGTATCATCAAGTTTTTTCCTCAATTTTAAGGATATATGTACGAATGCCACACAGCCAAATACCTTCATATTTATTATAGAAGGCTTTGTCTCTATCTACAACTCGTAGGGTGTTACATTTTGAAAGCTCTTGTGCAACTACTATTTTGGATGTATGCAACTGTAGCAATTGCCTCAATCCAATATATCTTAGGTAGCCTAGCCATTATTAGCATGCACCTTTTACTTTCTACCAATGTCTTATTCTTCTTTTCTGCTACCCCAGTTGATTGAGGAGAATAGCCGGTAACCATTTGTTGAACATAACTCTCTGAATTCCTTCGAGATAAGTTCTCCACCACCATCTGCCCTAAGTGCCTTAGTCTTCTTCGAGAGTTGATTCTCAGCAGATGCCTTAAGTTTTTTGAAACAATCAAGGGCTTTTGATTTTTGCTTAATGACTAAGATTGTTGTTCTTCTAGAATACTCATCAACAGATGTGATGTAGTGTCTTGCTCCCCCTAAAGCAACAACCTGCATTGGACCACAAGTCATAGTGTATCATCTTTAAAAGCTCCTTGGCTTTGTGAACTTGATCAGATTTAAATAGCAACCTTGTGTGTTTGCCACTAACACAAATTGAAGATTGACAATCTCAAAGGTCCAAGTCATTTACTATTGGCATTCTTGGTTGTTGCATATAGCTTGGCCTCCAGTGATATTGTAGAGTTGTTGTCGTGTTGCTAATGATACAACTATTATTTGGCATGCTTGGTCATTGCATATAGCTAGAAATTTATTTGATCCTCTTGCTTGGTGCTGGTATTCTGATGCTGTTATTTTTCCTTAGTATGGATACATTGGTCCTGCTATTCCTACCTATTGTTTTTTATCATTTCCTTGGATTGATGATCGTCGCCATGCCTAGTTTTTTTGTATAGCTCGGGTTATCCTTGTTGGACATGGTTCTCTACGATGGTATTCTTGGGCCATTTGACTGGCTTTGGAAATGTTCGTTGGTGTCCTTTATGGTGTTGTGTGCCTTTGGGACTCTTGGGCCATTAGGGTTCCTTGATTTTGCCTTTGGATTGACATGGATACTTGTTGTTGCTATCTCTTTTAGCATTTGTTATTTTTCAAATATAGTGGTTACATTTAAGGATGTTCATGTTGCTACTTCATAGCCGGCCATTGAGGGCCATGTTTTGTAAAGCGCCCCATTGAGGATGATGTTTTGTAAAGTTGGGGAGAGTACCCTAAGGTGCCCTAATCTCTACTGGTTCCATTAAGGGGCCTCTAGATAGTATATATAGGGCTAGCATTTAGTCGTTACATACAAATTAATCAAGAAACAATAATTTTATCTATCAAGCTTAAGACGCAAGCCTAAGGCACTTGTTTGGGCCAACAAAAAAAGGAAGGGGATATTTGGCATCATAATGCCGATTGCTATAGTTTATGATTGCAAACCCCTCTGCCATTGCTCAACAAGAGAAGTGTGCATGGTTATTGATGCAATAGGTTTTTTTTTTTTACACTTCAATTGTTTGTTTTTAGCCCTAGTCTGAAATTTTCTTGAATTTGATTACAAATTAGGCTATTCTTTCCTAAGTTTGAACTTCTTGTACATCTATTTTCATGTGGTAAGCAATATGACATGCTTTGTTTTAGTTTGCTTGTTATTTGCAACATTGTTTATACACACTACCACAGACAACTTTTAGGCCAATTTTGACTTTGCATCTACTTCCTTGTATATCTAGCACAATTTATGGTCATTATATGGCTTTTAGGATTGCGGGGGGTCGAATTCACGGTTTTTAATCTGCAATCAAGCTTAGAGAAGGAGCTAACATGTGGTATGACATGGAGATGATTGATACTAAAGAGAGTAAGGTAGTTAATGTGTACGTTGGTGGCAATGCCATTAGTAGCAATCTAACAACATTATTAACAAATTCCAGGGTGATTTTTTGGCATCATAGGGCTTCATGGATGGTCAATTGCTCTTGGACCATGCTTATAGTTTGATGTCAAGGAGTAGGCTCATCTCATTGCATCATATGATGATGGTAGCGTGGCAAAGCCCAAAGCACGAGCAGAAGGAGCTTTCAAGCTACTTTCTTAAGGGACATGTAGCACCATTGCCCTCTAGGTGCACAAGGATTAATCTCTATAAAAGTTCAGCTTTTTAACCGGTAACCCATCCTGTTCAGTGTTGCTTTGTCCACTTTTGCCTGTGTATGGTATGTACTTTCTCTTCTTGCTACCACTGCCAAATATCATAGAGCTTGGATTGTTTAAGTTGAAAGTACCAGGTCTCTTGTTTGAATTCTGAAAGTACATGTCTTCAAGAGTAGAGAAGCTAGGTTTCTTTAATAGTCTTTCAATCTCATGTATGTTTTCAGCATCTCCTAGATTAGCAAGGAGTGGGACAAGGCCCCTCTAGTTTTAGGAAGATAATATCAAGGCACTCTAGGCCATGTGGAGTCAGGCATAGCCCACCACTAGTAGGCAGGTACCAAGAAGGGCATCTAGTAGTAGGCAAGCACTAGCATATTTGACAGGTTAAGACTCCTATAGCCCATCCACTAGTAGGTAGGTAGCAACAAGGGCATCTAGTAGTAGGCAAGCAACAATTGTGACCTCCACTAGCATATTTGACAAATTAAGACTCATATTTCCAATTACCACATCTTCTATCACTCTTCTAGGGCACATCGAGGCCACCTGTGGGCATCTCAATTGTGACCTCCACTAGCATATTTGACATGTTAAGATTCCTATTTCCAATTACCACACCTTCCATCGCTCTTCTAGGGCACATCGAGGCCACTCGTAAACATTGTTGTGCCAACAAACCATCCTTGACCCTCATCATTGACGCTAGTCCTAGAAATGACCATGCAAAGTAAGAGGCTCACATTGGGAGGTTGGAGGAAGACATGAGAACATGCACATGGAGTTTGGTGCCCTAGAGGAGATCGCACACGTTCACAGGGTCCCCCATCTAGAGTTCTGATACAAGAGTCGATGACGCAAATTAGATATTGGCAATCATAGGATAGATGCTTAGGAGAACTCAACATGAGGCATCCACGAACACCACATCAAAGACAATCAACGACTGGAACCTCTCTTTTCTTAAGGGTGATGTGCCTTCAGAGGTGTCATAGGTTTCATGCAATATCATTTGGTAGCCGCCTTCAACAAAGACATTGTGCCATACACACATGAGCGCAGTAGTAGATAGAATCATTTATCATCTTCATATTGAAAGGTGGATATGGGCTCTTCGTTGTGACTGACGTTGGACAAGCATTCAGTTAAGACCCATTGTGAACTTCCTGATCCTCTATTTTATGGGAAGCATATCTCTCCAGGCAATACTTATATCACAAGGTTGTAGGGCTTATATATCAAAGTTTCACATATGAACAATTATGTTGGAGATTGTTATTGCTAACGAAGTATGACTCGTTACTAACAATGGCACCAATTGTAGGGACATGAAAGATATGTTGACTAGAGAGCTTCCGAGGATAATCTGGTCACCTTGGAGTATCCACTACATAATCTAATGTACAATATGGCAACATAGATGGGTGTCTCTAATCATTGCCACCGTTGCATACCTTGTCACTTTTGTGATAAGTAGGTAGCTAGAACTAGCTAGGTTTTGCATGTAAAGTGCTTGAACCTGAAGAAGCTTGCATTCACACAACTTTTTGATCACCAAGTAGTATTCAAGTGCTTTTATTGTCAATTAAACAATAGAAGAAGAAGAATCCTAAAGAAAAGAAGACAAATATTGAGCCAGACATATGCAAAACAACATGAGCAATAATAGAAATCTAAGAAGCTATTTTGCAAACATTCTAATATTGCAAGAGAACCAATCATGATATCAAACACTATTAGGTTCTCAAGCATAATGAAGCAAAGAAGATGCATCGATAGCTACAAGACACCTCAGATTTATTCAAGGATGTCCTAGAAACCCCAACGCTGTTAATGGCACAAGATCAACAAAGTTGAGATTCCCAATAATGGTATCATGACCCAGGAGCTCCTCAGCATATGAGACTTTGTAAGGACCTATTCACAAACCTCACAGTTGTCGATTCGAAGTACATTTGCTTTTGAAACTCAGGTTCACACAAAGCACAAGGAGCTATGCAAGATAGTTGGCAACCCATAGTTCCCACCAGAGGAGGGAATTGATGCCATGCACTTCAATATTGTTCCAATCGTTTGAAGTAGTCAAAACAGCTTGTGGTAGTGCTCCATCCTGTTTATTGCTTCTTCATCTAGTGCATCATGAGGTTAGCATCAAGATGTACAAGTTTATGGACTTCATTGTCAAGGCCCTTCGGGTAATTTGTTGCAATCCTTAGCTGGTTTTTGTAGGATGGAACAAAAGTGTGAACTTTAGCTAAGAGATGGGGTAGGTCCACTACCCATTTGCACAGTTGCACATCGCGTCCACCTGTTTTGGTTGTTACGAACCCAAGAGAGTGATGAGGAGTTTCACTTGGACTGGTTCCACTATAGAGAGGGTTGATCTAGGTGGACATTAGCAGTGATCCATCTAGCAAGAGAGAACAGTCTACAAGAGGCAACATGGAACATCAGTGTAGGTTTTGTCGAACCATCTTTGGGGCCTTATTGCCCTCTTGAGGCAGCTTGCCACTTGCATCCTCAAGTAGGAATGCTCACCCTATTGCTTTGAGAGGAAATGGAACACCTAGGTTCCTATTCACACAAATACACACAATAAGTTATTTGTTTAACAATGTGAGAAACTATTGTTTTTCAAATCTTCTCAAGGCTAGCTCACTGTCTCAAGGTGGCCACAAAGCCTAGAGGTGAACCCTAATGATGCCTTGTGGTTCCAGACCCAACAATGGCTCCACCTTCACAATGGCATAAGCCTAACCATGGAGCTCATATCTAGCTTCTATTGGTGCTTGGAATTCAAAGAAGTAAAATTTTGAAGCTAGAGTGATAATCTATTTGTTAGATAGCAAGAAACCCTATTGTAGATCAATCACTACTACATACATGTTGTTTGGACGATAAATTGTTGATAAAAAAACCCACCCTCTGTAGGTCAAGCATTGGCATGCAAACGATTTAAAGCATTATCACTAACAATGATCCCATCTTAAAGCAACAACTAACAACCATTGGAAAGAAAAGTACGCCTTTTGAATAGTGAGAATATTCTCTATAAGTTATTCATCGACTTACAACATGGTAGGAGCATATATTTGAATTAAATTTCCCTCTATATCAAGCACTGATATTGAAATTTCTTAGAGAGTAAGGATCACTGGAGCTTAAAAAGAATCCACCCATCACATGAAATATTCTCCTCTATAGAACAATACAAGGTAGATTGCTGGCTAGGAAGGTCCCATTTGTCAATTTGTTGAAGGTTGAATGATCTAAATTGTGGATCTTTGATAGAAATACTAAAAATAGATCAAACCAAATCAATGCATTATTTAAATCATGAATGTGACATCTTTATGCTTAATACCTTATTTGAAAAAGTCTTTGGCGTTTGCCATAGTACAGTTTGTCAATTGACATTTTCCATATTACTATAGGCTTATAGTAGCTTTGTGCACATTTTTGTATGGTTATTCTTTGGCCAAGAAGTTGCTTCCTATGATGTTATCAAATTCAAAGCATAAATTTGTTGCAATATGCTGGAATAGCTACTTATAAGTTTTTACATTTAGGAATTATGAATCGAATTTGTTGATTCCAATGTGTCGATATAACTTTTTTTCTACCAAAACAATCGCAACCATATCTTCTAGAGAAGATGTTCCCCAAGGGTTATTGGGAAACATGCTCTCTTAATGCCCTTTTTTGTTTTGGAGAATTAACCTCCCTAGGAGAATGTTATGAAACATTATATCCCGATGAAGAAAAGATGATGTCCATATGGGAGAAAATGGTTCAATGTTTCCCAAAAACATTATGGGTCCTACTATGAATATCCCATCCACATATGCACTCATAAGGAGGAATTGACCCATTGTCCTATTTTGTGTGCTTGTAAAGGTCAAGGATGTTCATATTGTCCTTCAAGTGTATAACAATAATAACCCTAAAAAATACTTGAAAAGGTGTGTAAAGCTCTTAGAATGAGTAGATGCGAAACTTGAAAAGAGTGTACCAAACAAGTTTGGGTTCAATTGTTGATATTATTTTGGGGACTTTTTGTGTTTTAATGCTAAAGTTCTCTCATTGTCATCGCCCATTAAGATTTTTTTCAAGAAAAAAAGTTGTATGATGCTAAGCTTGAGAAAAGGATTTGGATCTACGATTGCAGGATGTGGTTTCACAAGCCATTTAAAGCGGATGAGTGGCTTCTATTGGTGGTAATTTTAACATTCTCAATTATTGAAAGTAGTATTTATAATAGATTCCCCATTCATGACCATAATGCAATGCTTGTTTAAGTTGCAATATGATTTGAATAATTGTGTCACTTGTAGGCTGATAGTCCTCGTGCTAGCACTGGACGAGGATTGGCTTTGGGCCATTTTTATACACAAAGTGGGGAGGTATGAGCATGTAACTCCTTTTAGGCTTGAAAAAATCGTGATACAAAGCTCAAGAAAGGACGATGGATTGTCCATTCAATGTTAAAAGTGTTTTTTTTGAATTTTCACTCTAATTAGTCTAATGAATTATTTTATTATTGGAATTGTGCAGCTAGTTGTATCTGTAGCTCAGGAAGGTTTAATTCGTGAACTTGAGCAACAAAAGATCGAGTCTCGACTTTGACAGGTAGTTGACATTGATCAAGAATCTTACATGTAGCAAATGTTCTTGAATATTTAGAAGCTTGCATGCAATATAGTCAAAAATGCGGATTGTCAAATCAAGACAAATTAAACCAAAATAACAAAAAAAGAATAAACTTTACTCTTTTTAAAATGTTTTTGCTAATCTCACATGTGATTAAAAATATCTCCAATTTCCTAAACAAAAGTCCAATACGGATAGAAAAATCATTCACACCTGTTTTATCTATCCCCCTAGATTGATCACCTTGTAAAGCATTCTCACTTTATGAGTTTGCCATAACTCTCCTGCAAATTGGTTCAAAATGTGGGTCCTTTCTACATAGACCTCAAGGAAAGATAAAAGTCCGTGTTTATCTTAGTGAATGAAAGTTCGTTCACTTCACTGATTCGACTAAGCACCTCTACCACCCGATTAGGGGTACCCTTGATATAATGCACTTCAAATTTAGGTTCATGCAGGAATTCCGCCCATCAGGCATTACGACCTCTCAAATCATTTTGATTGCAAAAATACTTACAATGGTTGGTGATCTATATTCACCACACACTTATTGTCGTACATATCATTTAGTGTCTCCAAGTTTTCAATGCATGAATCATGGCAAATAGCTTCTTTTCATGAGTAGTATATCTTATCTGTGCATTAGGTAACTTCTTACTCTCAAATGCAACAGATCGACCCTCTTCCAACAAAATTGCTCCAATCCCCATATCACTCGCATTTGTATTCATGATGAATGAGAGATCATGATCAGCTTCTTTAAAACAGGACTGAAGACAACTAGACGTTTGAGTTTCCTAAAACTTTCATCTAATTTCTCATCCCATTTGATCGGTGGCCTTGGCCTACCTTTCCGGCTCTGAACCCCTTTAAATTATGATGGTGAATGAGAGATCCTAATAAGCTATTTTTTAAATAGGAGCCGAGACAATTAGAAGTTTGAGTTCTTAAAACTTTCATCTAATTTCTCAATTCATTTGATCGAAGGGCTTGGCCTACCTTTTCGGCTCTTAATCCCTTCTTCCAAATTGTTAAGTGGGGTGGCTATTTTTGCATATTCTCCAATAAATTTTCGGAAAAACATGATGAATCTCAAAAAAGATTTCAGTTCATGCATGGTTCCAAAAATTGGCCATTCCATAATGATCTTTACCTTTTCCTCATCAATCTTTATCCCTTCAACAATGATCTTATGACCAAGGTAATGAGTTCCTTTCGAAAGAATCCGCACTTAGATCCTTTGGCATAAAGCATCCTCGTCTAAATATTTTTAAGATTCTTTACGTGCTCCTCTAACATTAATATGCTATAGACTAAAATATCGTCAAGGAATACCATGACAAATCAACACGTCATAATCATAACTAGTTACGGGTTCGGATAGTCTGACCCCCTTACAAGATATTAATCCAAGGCCAGAGCTTCTTGGGCATGACATTCTTTCTCCCTTAATCAAGTTTTTACAAAAGTCTAGTGGCCAAGTTAAAAGCTCCTTGTAAAACCACTTCAGGGCATGCCTCTCTCTTTCAGCCATAGCCAAATGACTTTTTAATGAATGATAGCAACATTTGGACATTCTCTTTCTTGCATGCTCCCAATTCGACTGGTTGAAGATCTGAGCTCTTTTCTTTGGTTAGAACTCACATATTCCTACTTGTTATTGAACCCATTTTAAAATTGTTTATTGCTCTTTAGTGCTTGACTCATCATAGGGTTTATCCATGTCCATTGAATTGTTGTTTGAGCTAGAACATGCAAAGTCGCATTTTAAAGTCATGTGTAAAGTAACAAAGGTAGCCTCATAATTCCTTGGCTAGTTCGAGAGCATCCCAGTGAAACAACGTTCTTGGCATTCTTCAAAAGTACTCTTTAGTGTTTTTTGTCTATCTCTATAGGGAAACATATTTATGGAGGTTAGTTGAAATCAATTTTATAATTTCTACACATTACTGTTTGCTCAATGTTATTGACATGTTTTAGTTGTAGCCTTGAATCCATAAGCTTCTTGTATTTGTCAAATATCTTTTTACTTTTTATTGATTTGATCCCTACATCTCATTTTCTTTGTTTGGATTTTCAACAGGTTATGGATGAGCTATGATTATTCCACTTAAATTTGGGAGTTGTCCACAACTCTTAAATAGTTTGTGTAGCAACTATCAAACAATCATTTCTACATCATGATGGTCACTTCATTCTACTACACATTAAATCATTTTATTTTACTCATTTTGTGACAACCAACATCTTATGTTGACTATTGCATAACATTATCAATTACATGCATCAATGAATGTAATGTGAAAGAATTGTAAGGCATCTCTCTTTTGACATAATATATAGTGATAATTGTCGTGTGCTAGGGTGTATAGACAAGATAAATGATTGTGTTTGCCAAGTAGTATGGTATGGATACGTGGACTATGTGATCAGTGGCATGGTATATGGTATAAACAAGGAACTGTTTACCTACTGGTATTAGTAATAGTGGTACTCAGCTGGTCATTTTAATCTTAATAATGCTCTTTAGTGCTTGACTCATAATAGGTCTTAATTAGGATTGGTACATAGTGCAAGTTGATCCATTCCATATGTAGTATTATCTGAAGTCTCAGAAGGTGAAAGGCAAAATCCTTTGCTTGGGTATAAGGGAGCGAGTATGTTTATATATCTACATATTTGTATGGTGATACTTGACGACAATGCGTGTGCATGCATTTGTAAATGAGTGGAGAGTTATTGTTAATATTGTTGTTCTTTGCAAAAGAAATTCATGTATTGTGCGGCTAATCTATGTGTTGTGTCATGGTAGTTAAGTTTTGTATTTGTGATAATGGCTTTTCCATGTGCTAGAGCGTGTTCTCCTATATCAAGCTCATGCACTCTACTAGTTTTTGTTATGATGTGCACGAACACCTTTGGTTGTTTGATAATTAGTTCAAACTGACATATTTGAGAGAAAACTCTAGCACCGCATATTGTCTCAGTATGAGTAGGAAGGATGCATGAACAACATGAGGTATGGAGAAAGCTATGAGCCTAGAAGACATCATCGATGACAATACTTGGTAGACTCAAAAAGTTGTTGGTAAAGCTAAAGGTTATGCATGCTTTTACTAATGTGATTGTGATGATTGGCTAATTACAAGGTCATGAAGGAGTAACCAATTCATCTAATGTTTTAACTCTTTAGACCAAATATTAAGAATTGCGTAGGATATTTCTTTTTATATTGTGACCATGCATAGACTCTTATTTCGATTTTGGGAGTCGTAGGTGAGGCTTGCTAACCAATAAACTGGCTTTTGTATTCAATTGAGCATCGATGAAGCACTTGATCAACATTGTAAAGAGATACATGGGATTTTTTAGTCTTTTGAATAGACACATCTCTATGCATGTGGAAAGGAGGCTAAGTAAGGTTTGGAAGGATGTCTAAACAGTTCCAAAGGTTATTAAATTTTATCGATGTAATCCGAATTTTACAGATCTTATCAAGGAGGAGTTGCAGAGATTACTAGAAGTTGAGCTTATTATGAGATCGAACATATTGAATGAATTTCATCAATCGTTATCGTTCCAAAGAAGAATGGCAAGATGTGAATTTGTGTGAACCTAAAGGCCTTGAAAAAGGTCACGCGAAAGGATCATTTTCCATTACCTTTCACGAAAAGCATATTAGATCGCCTTGCTGGTGAAGAAGCTTATAGTTTTTTGGATGAATTAAGTGGATACAACCAAGTCAAGATTGCAGCAACCAATTTCGAAATCGTTAGCACTAAAGTGATTTCATAGCCAAACAATGAAATACTGAATTATCAAAGAAGATAATAAGAGATTTCTCAGTCACAAACAATCATAGAGAAGCATACATTCTGACATGATACTAAATGTAATAAAAGAGTAGATTGATTCAGTAAGTAGCATGTACAAATCAGATGATGATGAGCACAAGACAATTGCGGATAGAAATCGCGTACTCTAAGCTATCTCTGAGTAACTGAAAATTCTGTCTGATGCACTTCCGTTGATAAGCAATAAGTGTGAATAACAATACTCTAATTGAACTTTGAGAAAAAGCTAAACTAGAAAGCTGAGCAAAAGTTAGAAGAGCTATATAAGTCTTTGATGATCAACTATTTATACTAAGCAATAATGCGTATCTAGTAGGACAACTAATTAGGTCGCAGATCGTAATAGCCAGTTGGTCGTAATGCGCTGACATTCATCTAGTTAGGATTTCTCGAAAATTTACTTCCTAGACGGTTAGGACAAGTCTTTAGCTTCAATTCAAGTGGAACAATAACTGTCTTTCATTGACATGGCCGAAGTCTTCAACTTTCGTCGGGGATGTCGATATGTCGGATGATGTCCGATATGTCGGAGCCACCTGTTAGCGATTCTTGAGTATTTCTGCAGACTGTGTAGAATCACGTATAAAACTACAGAACTGGGTAATAGAGTGGATGAAGATTAAAGACCGATTATTCAGTTGAACCACTCTGACAGTAGAATAATCCAACACTCTCTCTTAATCTGAATCCATGAATGCTTTGACCATCAAACTTAGTTTTTCACAAAATTTTCTGTGTGCATCCAAACTCAATGCTTTAGTAAAAATATCCACTGTCATATCTTGCGTTCGACAATTTTGCAAGTCAACTTCTTTGTCGAAAACTTTGCTTCTGACATAGTGATACTTAATTTCAATGTGCTTACTCCTAGAATGAAATCTAGGGTTGTTTGATAAAGCAATGGCATTTTGATTATCACAAAATAAAATTGTCGGAGCATATTGATTCAGACTAACATCTAAAAGTAAGTCATATTGCTTTTTGCATCCGCTCATTCTCTTCGATTGTTCGGGGACATTGGTCCCTCGACATCTTGAGTCCCATCGGTGAGAGAGCTAATTTGCAATTCATCATATTATATCTGATTAAGACATTGTGAATGTATCTTTGCTAAGTGATATAAATCAATTTCTGTTTTCTGTCTCCTTGGATTTGAATACCTAGATAGTAATGAGCTTCGCCAAGATCGGTCATGTCGAATTCGGAAGATAACATTGTCTTGGCTTCTTTTATTAGATCAATATCGTTTCTAAAAGCAATGTGTTGTCCACATATAAAATGATAATAATAAAAGAATGCTGCACTGACTTTAAGTAGACATTAGAATATGAAGTGCTTGGTTTATAACCGCGATCGATAAAGAAAGTATTGATCCTTTGAAACCATGCTCGAGCAGATTGCTTCAAGCCATAAAGTGCTTTATGAAGTTTACACACATGATTGTGTTTACTTTCGATATTGTAACTTTCAGGTTGCACCATGTAAATGCCTTTTTCGATAACTTTATTAAAATATGTTGTCTGTACATTTATTTGATGTATTTCCAAATCTGCACCAGCAACAAATGACAATAGAAGTTGGATAGAAAAATATTTAACTACTGGACTGAAAGTCTCAGTGTAGTGGATCCATCTTCAAGGAAAGATATATTTGTTGGATATAGTGAGGTGAGTAAAGCTACAAGGTTTACATTCCTACTACTAATAATGTGATTATTGGTAGAGATGTCATTTTTTATGAGGGGAACATTCCAAAGATGTCTTCAAGTAATGATGTTGTGAATGGATCTAACAAATTTGATGTTGATGGCATGGATCCTACTTTAGATGGTGATGATGAAGGACCTTAATCAAGTCAAAAGGAGAACAAGAAGGGAAAGCCAAACACCTTCAAGGCTCACATATGATGAGAAGGGTAAGCAAGTGGTAGTGACTCATTTTGCTTTTCTCACATGTTTTGGTAAATCTTCTTGTGTAGATGATGCTATGCAAGTGGATGTTGGTATTCATGGTTTTCCAGAAATTAATGGATCTGGAAAAGAGGTCTTAGCAAATGACTTTGATGGTCAAGTGGAATATCAAGAGGTTGATCTCAAAGGGCTTCCCTAACCTTATAACACATTGTAATATGAAAATAATTGTTGGAGCGAGCAACGTTGATGCCCAAGAAATATAGCTGGATGCCAACGATCTTTGAAAATTATGAGAAAATTATAATTATGATGAATATAAACTAGAAGATCAAAAATAATTTTAATTGATGCACTATTCTTTAACAAGGCTAGCTACTACAATAAACGATAGTCTTTGATAGTTCTAGGATTTTAGAATGCAACATTTTTGAGTTGAAGGTCTTAAAAGACATTATTTTTCAAAAGCCGACATCCATTGAAAAATATAAGATATTAAAGGGAAACTTACGAAAGGTTTCCCGAGGACTACACCCACTCCAACTTGAGCCCTGCAAATGCCAAAAAGCTTGACCATGACCCTATGTTCGGGAAAGTAGAGAATGGAACCGACATCTTTCGTCAGGAAGTTGACTCAAAAAATTGACAACTTTTTTTAAATGCAAAAAATTTTAGATTTGTCATTTTCACACAGAGAACATTTTTGTTTTTGTTTGGTAAATTAGGTAGATCTCGATAAAAGGTGGGTTACGTAGGTTTATTGAGTCAATAAAATAAAATTTTAAAAATCTGATATGCAAGATTTAGAAGGTGAATTTTTCTAAAAACCGATTCAAAAAAATTCAGGAAATTGGAGGGAAACCTCAGTAACACTCTCAATGGGCATGAACCATATATTTATTAGAAGCACGAAGCACCCACTCGTGGACGTGTGGGGCAGGGCCTCCGCAGCAGCAGCAGCAGGAGCGGCCACGGTTGAGGCCACGGTGGCCCCTGCCTCCGATCAAGACTCCCAATAAATACCTACCCGGGGGCTGGGGCCTCGCTCGCTCCGTCGCAATTCAGCAGAAGAGCATACAGCTATTGAATGAACATGAAATTAATGCAGTTCAATTCCACCCTATATTTTAGGCTTCAGCTCTATTCTTGCCTCTAAAGTCTGCTTCAATTGCCCCTTCCTTCTCACCCGTCCCGCCATTGCCATCTCTAGGTTTATTTTGAAAAATCTTCAACTTTAGGGCTTTGGTGACCATATACACTATTATTCAGAACCCTAACTTCTAGGCCTTGTAGCAACCATATAATGAATTGCACCAAAATTGATGGCACCATGCATCTAATCTTCTCTCTCTCTCTCTCTCTCTCTCTCTCTCTCTCTCTCTCTATATATATATATATATATATATATATATATATATATATATATGTTTGTTTTTGTATGCGAGTAGGCCAATTCTCATGCATTACATAGGTTTTTCAATTTTCCTTGTAAAGTCACCTTGGCAATTGGAATGTGATTATTAAATTTTTGTATGCCTCTAGGCCAATTCTTACGCATTACATAGGTTTTTTAATTTTCTTTGTAAAGTCACCTTGGCAATTGGAATGTGATTCTTAGTGTTGGTCATTAACTTTTTGTGATAAAGTCATAAGGGGGAAGGTCCCCTCCCAAGGGTGTTCCGCCAAGGAAGGGTGTTTCCCCGAGAGTGGAAGCCCTTCCCCAGGCCCTTCACCGAGGGCAGAAGGGCCTAAAGAAGGGACCTTCTGCAATGTAATTTGTTTTAATCTTATTTTGTTGTTAATTTTTTTTCCAAGCGAAAGGTGCATGCAAAAATAGTTAAATCTGTTTACACACACTCTCCAACAACCGGTAGGTGCATGTAAAGAAATTTGCCATAATTTTTTTTATTTTGATGTGGGGGCCATCACCATTTCTTTTGTAAAAAGTTCAAAATGATATCACTATATATGAAAAGAAATTTGAAAACTGGTGATTCAGAGTATTGCTAACATAGACGATGCAAGGTTTCAGTTATATGATTTTGTAGCTGATATTGATGGGTATCAATGGGTATTGCCCCAGGTACTAACCAGGTAGTGTCATATTTTCATATCCGCTAATATTGCATGGTTATTAAAAATTGGATTTCCCAAGTATCAATATTCTACTAGTCATACTTGATCCTTTTCAGTCCATACCTACCCAACATTAGTAATTCCTAGCAAATTTGAGCAAAGAATATAATATAATTAAGGTGATGTAAAAGTTCAAAGGACCAAGAGCAACTTTGCCATATTTGAAAATAAGAAATAAAAAGTTTTGCAAAAAAAAAAAGAACACATTTGTCAATTTACATTTAACTAGAAGAGACTCATTTTTGAGAAAATAATCATGGCATGAAAACAAAATGTTTTGCATTAAAAAAAAAAAATCAGAATATCCTTAACTTTAACTCTACTAGAAAAGTCATTTCATCATTGAGAAAATCATCATCACGACATATAGAGCATCCCAACTTAAAAAAAACATGAGGTGGCATACCTTATTATGTTGCACTTTAAATCTTACTTAAATGGACACACCATTTAGATTTAGCCTGACTAGCATGCAATTGCTTTCGTTGAGATTTTGGGCCTTTGGGGGGCTTAATCGTATTGCAAAATATATCTAGCAAGAGAGAGAGAGAGAGAGAGAGAGAGAGAGAGAGAGAGAGAGAGAGAGAGAGAGAGAGAGAGAGAGAGAGAGAGAGAGAGAGAGAGAGAGAGAGAGAGAGAATCGGTTTTGTGAGTGAGAGTCAAGAAATTTCTAGAAAGAGAATGGAAATTCTAGAAAGACCAAAGTAGAGATGGTTCTAGAGAGATGCAATTTTTTGAGGGAGAGCTGGACTTGATGCAGTTCGAATTGAAGTAGAATCACTGTGCTACTGTATTGTGGGTCCTATCACTTGATAAGGATCAGTTGGTCTCGCCACGAGGCAAGTCGACGGGACACGCGTCCCGCCAACGGCAACCTGGGTCATGATGGGTTGCCTGAGTGAAGAACTATATGTATAGTGTAATTTCATTTTGAGAAACACAGTTGCTATGTGAGCTTGTTGTAGAGAGTGTTTTCTGTCTGTGTTACTGTGTAGCATGATCTGTGTTCCTGTTCGAAGCAAATTCTAAGTTGGTATCAGAGCCGTACAGGGAGTGTACATAGTACAGTGTTGCCGTTGAAGAGAGCTTCGGGAGACGTACAGTCTTATGAGAGTTTGGGGTTTACGACGGGTTGAAGACAGAATGAGAAGCACTGGTGCACAGATTCTAGCACACAGAAGCTTGTTGAGCTTGAGACTGTATGAGAATTCGGAGACAAGAGTTGTCGGCTGTTGAATTTCACACGTGTGGATTGTCCACTACATGTACTTGTGATCTCCTAAGGTGTGTAGATGCACCAAGATCAAGACTAGATTGAGATTCAAGATCTATCTTTGATTCTATGGCAAAAACACACTACTACATGCATTCAATCACTTCCAACTCTCACTCACACGTGTGGGAAGTGTTCCAAAAGTATTCTAAGTAAAAACAAGCTGCTCTCCTCGGGTAGAGAGAGAAAAACCATCATGAGCTCTCGGGTAGAGAGAGAAAGCTAGAAATTCAATGACACTCAAAATCCACTCAATCTCAAAATCAATTAGATCCAAAAGGATGAGTACAATGATACTAATAGATTCATGAGCTACCACTATGCTTAACTATGATTGGATCACACTTTGCCACCTCTTAATCCTATTGGACCATTGATCCATGCACCTCTAAATTCTATTGGACTATATTCAAGCACACCTCAATTTTCTATTGGACCTCACAAGGTTCCACCTCTAAATCCTATTGGACCTCTTAAGCTTCATCAAACAAAAGCATGACACTTGTCTACACTCTAATTGGCATAAGATTGGCTCTATTTTGGCTCAATATTGGCATTACAAGTGGAAATGGATAATTTGCCATCTATGCCAAATTTGACCCTATCAACATCCTACACCTAAATGCTTGACTATGAAATTCTATGAGACCCCTATATCAAACATTTTGATTTACTTTACAATTCTCCACACGTGGGAACATCCTCCACACATGTGAGATTCACTTACAAACTTCTATCATAAAAAATACCAAGCTAGATTTTTGCCAATTTCTCACATCGGCTGAATCAGAACCTCAGCAAAACAGAATTTTGAAATTCCGAAGGAAGGCTACTTGGCGTTTGCAAGGGCAAGAAGAAGTCTAAACAACAATTTTCCAAGACTTAGGAGGATGAGGGATCTTCCAGTAAGACCAAAAAGAAAGGCAAGTGCTTCCATTGCGATAAAAAGGGCCATTGGAAGAGTAACCAAAGCAAACAGGTAACCTTGTCAATGAGGGTGAGATTGAAGACTCTAGCATCTTCATATCTGCATTGTCATCTAATCAACATGATCAAGCATGGTATATTGACTCGGGAGCCACAAGACACATGACAGGTAACAAGGATTGGTTCAGTAGCTTGAAAGTGTTGGATAATGGAACATCCGTTCCACAAGCAAATGGTGATGTGTGCAAGATCAAAGGGATAGGCACCGTTTCCATCCAACTACTTGATGGCAAAAGCAAGATGATCAGAGAGGTGTTAAAATTGAAAAACAATCCATATTGATTTCTTGGCTTGCTACAAACGTTGTACCATGCAAGTATGTAGCTCATTAATGCAAAATGCCAAGTTTGGCCTACATAGAACTCGAGCTACATGGTTATGTATTATCTAGTTTGATAAATGCAACTTGCATATAGTTTGTAGACATGGAATTAGCATGATTATGCTTGTAGAAACTCGTGGCAACTCACATGCATTAATTGTAAGTGATCCATAGTGACATGCAAGGCATGCACAAAGTTTAATGGACACATGCATGATGATTTGGACATTTCTAGTTAGAACTAGTACACTTGTAAAAAGTTGGTAGAATTTCATGCATGACAAGTGACAAATGTCACATAGACTCTAGATGTCAATTTAGATGTCATTTTGGAATGGATAGATATGGTTCTACCTCGAGCTACCTCAATTTCCATAAATATGTGTAGCTCTCCACACAATCAACGATGAAGAACCAAAGTTTTGTAGCTATCTCATGTCATTTTGGATCTAAACAAATATCGCTTGTTATCTCTCTAGCTCTCTCTCTCTCTCTCTCTCTCTCTCTCTCTCTCTCTAACTCGTGTTGAGGCTAATGCTCATACATTGAAATCTTGTATTTTTTCATTCTTTGATCATTGCTATTATATTATGTTGATTAGCATGCTAGATTGTGGATTAGCCATTTCTTCTGAACTAGAATTTGTTAATCAATCTAGAATCAGGTTATAGTGCAATCACAAAGCTTAATTAAGATCAGTCACTCTTGTGGACATTCCCCACACGTGTGAATTCTGAAAATTTTGTCATGGTATCAGAGCCACATTAAGCTTTGCATGCTAACAACTCTGATTGTACAAGAAACTGAGAGCTAAATCGAGCAAAAAAATAGTTTTGCACTTTTTCTAACCCTTCTCTGAAGTGTATTTGGATCAAATCGGACTTGAATTGAATTTTTAGACTTGAATTGAGGAAGTACAGAATTCTGGAATTCCGCACGTGTGAAAATCAAAGTTTTTCAGTCCCTTTGTTCTCCTTACTTATAGATCCAAAGATAGCAGTGTTATAGCTTGATAGAGAGCATTTGATTTGTACTTTCCATAGAAATTGAAATCAAATCAATTTGATGTGTCTAGCAAGAGTTATAAGCTCTTAAAGAGGATAGGGATAGGTCCAAAATCCGAGTGACAACATTTTGATTTGATTCAATTATACTTTGTTCTGAATCCATTGTTTTGAGCATCCAACACAAGAAACTGTAGATCAAGATTGAGTTTGAAGTATTTGAACAACCTTTGAGTCTTCTGAGTGTCAATAGTGTTTTCTTTTGAAGCATTTCACACGTGCCAAAAGTAGGATTCAAACCAACCAAAGTGTCTCAAACCACTTTTTGTGTCTGATCTAGATAACTTGTCTTGTTGAATATTTGAGATTCATCTCATATATAGTTGCAAGTGTTTCACATAGGAAGGTAGTTCAACCTTGAAAATACCTATAGTGAAAGAGAGCAGCAACTCTAAGTCTGATAGGAACAAGCTCAAACATATCTCAATCCAATAACTAAGAAGTCTTCATTATAATGGCATCTCAGGGAGGATATCTTCTAGAAGCCAGTGAAAGACTAAACACTTCTAATTATTCAATTTGGAAGTTAAGAATGGAGTCTGTTTTGATTCTCCAGGATGTTATGGATATTGTGCTTGGTGTTGAGGAGGAGCCTCAAGCACAGGTTGAAATTCCTAAATATAAGAAGAGAGCTAGAATGGCTTTACATTTCATTAAGATGAATGTATCTATTGAAATTTTGAGAGAGATAGGATCTTGCACTATAGCCAAAGAAGCTTGGGATGCACTAAAGACCATCTATGAAGCAAAGAATACTTCTAGAATACTCACTCTTAGGAATCAGATTTTCCGAAGTTTCCAAAGAAGTGAAGAGAGTGCATTTAACTATGTTCTGAGAGTTAAAGATTTACATAGAGAGCTTTCCTGTGTTGGTGTTACCATTAACCAAGTTGAGCTAGTTCAAGTCATATTGAATGGCTTGAGAGATGACTATGATAATCTTGTTCAGTCTTTTGCTATTAAGGAGGAGTTACCTAATCTAGAAACTCTCCAAGGAATTCTTATTTCTGAAGAATCTAGACAAAGCTATAAACTCTCCAAGATGAACAAAGTTGAACATGGTGGAAGTGACAAAGCCCTCTTTGTCAAAGGCAAGCAGAAAGGAAGGAGTAAGAACCAATTCTCTCAAGCATACAACAAAGACAAAGCCAAAGATCGAGATCAAGATGGTGAAGAGGATGAAACATCTCATCCCTCTAACTCAAAAACCAAGAAGAAGAAAGTGAAGTGCTTCTTCTGTGGCAAAAAGGGGCACTATGCCTCTAATTGCTTTAAGAAGAAAAAACAACTCAAGCAAGCTAATCTCTCCAAAGAGATTGAAGAAGATTCTGTTGCAAGTGATGGAGAAGGATCACTTATTCTCCATCCCAAAATGGAGTAGCTGAGAGGAAAAATAAATCTGTGAATGTGCTAAAGCAATTTGAGTAGCAGCTTCTTTGCCTATTGAATATTGGGGTGAAGCTATAAATTGTGCAAACTATTTGTGCAATAGATTACCTCACAATGCTCTTGCTGGAAAAACACCTTTTGAAGTCTTGTTTCAGAAAAAACCTAAGGTAGATCACCTTAGAGTTTTTGGTTGTACTTGCTTTGTTAATATGCCCTTGGAAACAAGGAAAAGAGATGATCCTAATTCTGTTAAAGGGATCATGGTTGGATATGCATCCAACAAGAAAGCTTACATGATCTATGTTCCCTCTACCTCAACTACAATTGAGAGTAGAGATGTGATATTCCATGAAGATCAAAAATACATTCTTGAGAAGGCCGAGTTCAAAGATTCTCATAAACATACTCCAATCATCACCCATGAAGATCATCATGGAGAGATGGGGCCGAGATTTGAGGAGGAGTCACCTCGAATTTTTTTTACCAAGGAGATCTCAAAGAGAAAGATCCGAGCCTAGAAGGCTTACCTGTGAAGATAGAGGAAAGCAAGTGAAAATCAACTCCTGTTGTAAAGCTACCTTTACAAGCTTTACTTCCGGCGCCATCGGCGCCAGCTATGTCCCCGGCGCCAGCAGCGCCCCTGCTGCTCCCGGCGCCAATGGCGCCGGCGCCGCTCCCGGCGCCACTGTGACCAGAATCCAGCCTGCGCCAAGTTCCTATGGCTGAAAATCTTTGATCGGTTCTAGCGAAGTCCAGAGAGCTCAGATCGATGTGCAATCACCTCACACGATCTAGGCATGATTAAAGGAAACCTGGGGATCAATAAAATCTAGAGAGAGAAAATGACTTTCTAGAAAGAGAAAATCCTAGAGAGAGAAAAACGTGCTTTACCAGCTTGGGTAGAGTGCTTGGTATGAGAGGGGGTGCCGAATCACACCAATACTATAGGGGAGTGCGGGTTGCGACTCAGGGCGAGCTCCAACCAAGTCTCAGCCTCCCTTGCTGAAATGTTGTCATGGCTCTCGCCTTGGCATGCTAGCGCCCCGGAGACTAGGGTCGGTCACACACTTGAAATGTAACCTTCTCAAATTTGTCAATAAAGTGGGATTTTTCTCAAACTGACTCTGATTACCTTCTGGGTTTCAGTGTTCGGTAAAAGCGCCAGTTGTAAGGCCGCTTCAAAATTTTTAACTTGGCACATAGCTGAGGGTCGTATCCCGGGACGCCAGCGATATGCCGTCGGGACCATTCGGTCCGTGGCGCCAGCGGTATGCTGTCGGGACCATTTGGTCCAAGAACTGGTTGTTTTCATATCTGTCGCGGCTTGTGGTTCTGAGTGTTCCTTGCATGAACGTGAATGGGCTAAGCTCTTGGGGAACGGGCTCTAACCTGTCGGCTGAGTTTGATGGCTTGCTTGGGTGGATGTTACCTGTTTATGGCTGTCCAGTCTGGTGTGGCGCCAGGTTGGCTTCCAGCGCTTGTGACGAAGCTTTCAGTTGGTTAAGTCTGATGTAAGTCAGACCGCTTGCTTGGAATGGATGTTACTCGTTTGTAACGAAGCTTCGAGTTGGTTAAGTTTGATGCATGTCGGGCGGCTTGCTTGGAGGGAAGTCACCCACATCGGGACCCCCGATCTGGCATGGCGCCAGGTTGGATCTCAATGTTGGTCCTCGGAACTTCAAGTTGGTTAAGTCTGATCGTTGTTGGCGAGTTGGCTGCTTGTATGTCAAGTGGGTTCGGATGGCAAGAGTTGAAGGCTGGGAAGTTAAGTCGTGGTTCCCGGCTCCCTTTGGGATGCCTGCGCTACATGTGGTATCAGAGCCGACTGGCCGGTCAGCTATGCGGATCTCACGGAAATGGCCACAGTTTGGGGTTCATCAAGACAACTGTTGTGCAAGGTGCTGCCCACAGTGTAAGCACGGGTGCGTCCACGGTCGGGGTGGTCGGCAGAACGGGGGACTTGATGAGTCAAGGTGCTGCCCTTGAGGTGTAAGCACGGTCGGTTCTCGCGGTTCGGGCCTGGCGCTGTCTGCACGTAGGACGGATGAGGCAAAGTGCTGTCTAGGGAGGTGAAAGCACGGTCTGTACCTTGTGGGGTGCGGGGCGACATATTCGAACTGTACGGGTTAACCATTGATACAGAGATGCTGCTCGAATTCGGGTGTAAAGCACGGGTGGTTAGCTGCCGGTGCGGGATAGCTGCCGATCGTTTAGCTATAAGGGCTATCGACCAAAAAGTGGTGGGGCGTGACTGAGGCAATGTGCTGCTTAATGGTGAAAGCACGGATAGTTGGAGGGGTGTCCTATGTGGGCTGATTCCGTGATCGATTTGTATGGGCGCGGCCAGGCAAAGGTCCGTTGGCAGGACCATCTCAAAGGGGGATCTTGTCTTTGTTACTTGTTAGTAAACCTGCCTGAGTGTCTTACTTGTACGTATTCGTGGTGAGTCTTAGTACTCGTGCTTTGCCTGGTTTGCATGATTGCTTGTGATACAAGGAGCTGATGGCTCGAGAAGGAACCTTTTCTTTTGAAGGCTGATACCATCAAACAAAGAGGACTACAGAATCTGTGGGGCGGATTTGCAGTTCAAGTACTCGCACGTGAACGACAACGAAAACGACTCAATGTTTGCAAAGGATGGATGGCTAGCCTATTTCTTGGGTTAGTTTCATTTGCGACAACGCCCACCAGACACAAGCAGGAAGTCAAAAGTTGGAAAGGGCCATTTCAGGGGAGATCTTCTATGGAGCAGTTGGTTTTCATTTTGGGACGGCCACCTTCGGAACTGAAACTCACTGAGCGTGGGTGATATCCAGTATCAGTTGGGTTTTTCCTCAAAGGGGAAAAAGACTAGGATCCTCTTCAGAGATTGGCAACAAGTTGGATCGAGCCATAATCCTAGCAGATGGAAAGCAAAGTGTTGGAAAGGCTTTTTGTTCGAAGAACTCTACTCTAAGTCCGATCAGCTGATTTATTAAGTGGAGGGGAACTATCACACACACCTCTCTCTTGGGGCAAATTTTGAATGAAAGTTGATCAAAATGGGGGCAAATTCAAGGTGACCTAGCCATACTCACACGAGGAGACTGGTGAACTTTGGACCTAATAAGTTGACAAGCTTTTGTTGTGGAAAGGAAAGTTTGTTATAGGCTTTCTCTGGACCAGCAATGATGAGGAAACATATGAGTGTGAAAAACTCAGATCCAAAAGATGCTAAAGTTTCATAAAGATCTTGGCCATGGAAGTTATGCACATCTAGATTGAAAAAATGATAGAAATTGTGATGTTAAGCATACTAAACATCAACTAAACATCAAAATCTGATCATAAGCTTCCACAAACAGAAACTTGCTGTCCCTGTCCGTACTTCAGAGCCTACAACCTGCATTTCACACGTGTGAAGCCATAGCAACAAAGAAATCACAATTCTAGTGGCTAGAATGCAAGATATGAACAAAAAAGTGAGAGAGAAGAAGATGGATCTTCAAAGAGCATAACATTCATTCAATAGAATGAAAATGAGATGTGTACATACTCGTGGAGATGGCTATTTATAGCAGCCATAGTGCCTCTTGGCCACTTGTCTTATGATAGGCTAAAATTGGGGTCCAATAGGATTCACCCATATACCTAGAAATTTGGTCAAATAGGAATGCACCAAATTATGAGCCAATAGAAGAGCTCCACACTCGACCTCCTCTAATTAATGTGACCTCAAAAGTAGTGTACACATACTTTGGGCCTCTACATACATGTATGAACCTATCTCTAACTTTTATTTGGCCATAGGCCTACAAAATCTCAAGTTAGGAAAATACTACTAGTTGACAATTTTTCACACTCCCTCTTCAACTAGTTTTAGCATAGATTTAGAAAGTACACCAAGACTTGTTCTATGCTTGAAAAATAAGTCCTTTCCCAATGCTTTGGTAAAGATATCAGCCACACATTCCTTTGATGGGACATGTTCAAGCTTGATCTCTTTTGCCAACACTTGTTCTCTCACAAAATGGTAAGCCACCTCGATATGTTTGCTCCTTGCATGGAAAACCGGATTGCTTGCTAGACTTTGGGCTGAAAGGTTGTCACAAAAGATGATTGGACTCTCTGAAAAATCCAGCAAATGAAGCTCCATAATCATCCTCTTGATCCACACCATCTCCTTTGTGCATGATGTCAAAGCTTTGTACTCGGCCTCACTAGAAGAAAGTGATATAGTTGCTTGTTTCTTCGACATCCATGAGATAGCTCCATCACCTATGAAAATAGCATGTGCATTTATGGATTTTCTATCCATAAGGTCTCCTGCAAAATCTGAATCTGAAAAACCAAATAAGTTAGGTGATGAGCCTCTATAAACAATGCCAAAATCTTTTGTTCCCGAGATGTATCTCAAGATCCTCTTTCCTAGTTTCCAATGTTCTATGCTAGGATCTTGCATGAATTGGCTTAATCTACCAACACAATAAGATAAATCAGGTCTTGTGATGGTTAGATATATAAGAGAACCTATTAGCTTCCTATAGAGAGTAATGTCCTCGAAGGATCTTTCATTACCTCTTATAGTTAGCTTTACATGTGATTCCATAGGTGTATCAATAGGATTTGCATCTACCATATGAAATCTATTGAGAATAGAAATAGCATACTTCTCTTGTGAAATAAAAGTGATTTGAGAAGTTCTAATTACTTCTATTCCTAAGATATAGCTCAAAAGACCAAGATCATGCACTTCAAATTCCTTTTTTAGTGCTTTCTTGATATCTTCTATATCTTCCTTGTTCCCTCCACTTAAAATAATGTCATCCACATAAATTAGAAGGATTGTAACATCATTAGCACTAATTCTAAAGTAAAGTGAATGATCATACTCACTCATAGTGAAGTTTTGAGAAAGTAGAAAAGAGTTAAGCCTAGCATACCAACTCCTTGGTGCTTGCTTAAGACCATACAAACTTTTTTGTAGAAAACACACATGATTAGGCTTGCTATGAGAAACATAGCTCTCGGGTTGCTCCATGTAGACTTCCTCTTCAAGATCACCATTCAAGAAAGCATTAGAAATGTCTAATTGCCAAAGATCCCATCCATAAAGAGTTGCAAGGGAAATGATTACTCTTATGCTCACCATCTTTGCCACGGGTGCAAAGGTTTCCTCATAGTCAATGCCATGCTCTTGAGCATAACCTTTAGCCACCAACCTTGCCTTCAACTTGTTGATAGATCCATCTTGATTTGTCTTTACCTTGAAGATCCATTTGCATCCAATTGCACTTTTGCCCTTTGGAAGCTCCACCAATCTCCATGTGTTGTTCTTCATAAGTGCTTCAAACTCAAGATCCATTGCTTGGATCCATTCCTCTTTTTGCCTTGCTTCATCTACACATGAAGGTACATCAAAAGAAGTTAGGAAAGCATAGTTGGATCCATCCACCACTTGCTTACCTTTGCCATCATAAGTGAGCCTTGAGGGTTTCACTTTATGCCTTGGAGTTCTCCTTGGAATTTGACTTGAAGAGGCTTCTTCAACATCCACATCCAATGTGTCATCAACTCCATTGTCATCAAGCACATTAGTTGCAACAACACCATCATCACTTGAAACAACTTTTGGAATGTTACTTTCATCAAAAATGACATCCCTACTTGTGAACACTTTCTTGATTGAAGGAACATAAATCCTATATGCTTTGCTTACTTCACTATAACCAACAAAAATGCCCTTTCTTGAAGATGGATCCTCCTTAGTTCTATCATCAAGAGTAATGTTGAAGTAGCAAATGCATCCAAAAGTTCTTAGAAACTTGACATTAGGCTTCGTACCAAACAAAGCTTCAAAAGGGGTTTTTCCTTCCAATACAACACTTGGCCATCTATTGCATAGAAAATTTGCACACAACAAAGCATCACTCCAAAAAGGTTTAGGAAGATTAGCATTCAATCTCATTGCCTTTGCACTCTCACACAAGGTTCTATTCTTCCTCTCGGCCACTCCATTTTGTTGTGGTGTTCTTGGACATGTGTACTCCCTCTTGATCCCATGCTCATCGCAAAAGGCTTTGAATTTGTTAGAAATGTATTCACCACCATTGTCGCTCCTCAAGCATTTGATTTTGGTTGTAAATTGAGTCTCAATAGCAACTTTGAACTTGACAAACACATCAAACACCTCATCCTTGCTCTTTAGTAGATAAACCCAACAAAATCTACTAAAATCATCAATGAAAGTTACATACATCTTAGCACCTCCATTGCTAATTGTAGTAACACCATGAATATCCGAATGCAAGAGAGAAAAAGGCATCTTAGATCTAGATATAGATCTAGTATATGGCAATCTATGTGATTTAGACAAAGCACATTCTTCACAAACATGATTCAAGCAAGTAAGAGACTTGGGAAGTCCCCTTACTACCTCCTTTTTGGCTATTACCTCCAAGGCCTTGTAGTTGAGATGTCCCATCCTTTTATGCCATACCTCTTGAATTGACATTTGTTCATTTGCCATGCATCCAACTTGGTTAGCAACAACACATGCATCAAGCTTGAACAATTTCCCTTGCCTTTTCCCTTTTGCAATGATACTACACCCCTTTTTGATCAAGCAAGCATCACCATCAAACTCAACTTTGAATCCTTTGTCAAGCATTTGGCTTACACTAAGTAAGTTCTTGGTAATGGATGGAATGAGCAAAACATCTTTCAATTCTATATTCCTATTTGTAGAAAGTGAAATAGGAATTGTGCCAATCCCCTTGATTGCACACTCACCATCATTTGCGGTATAGATTACCTTCCTATCACCATCAAATGCCATTAAAGATGAAAAATACTCTTTATGATATGTCATATGAGAAGTGGCTCCACTATCAATCCACCAAGGATCAATGTCTCCATGATTAGCCAACAAGCAAGATGACATAACAAAAGCATCATTTGAAAGAAGCTCATCCCCACCCTCATCAATAGTTAGATTGGTTTGCTTTTCCCCTTGATCCCTCTTTTTCTTAAAACAATCACTAGCAAAATGCCCTTTGACTCCACAATAGAAACATTTTAGCTTAGATCTATCCTTCTTTTTGCCAAAAGTAGAGTGCTCACCTTGGTCTTGCCCTTTAGACCAATTGCTTTTACCTTTGCCCTTGAACTTGCCTTTAGAGAACATTGCCTCCTCTTCTCCTCCTTGAGATGTAGAAGATGCTCCCACTCTTGCTTGCAACCTGAATTCTTCAGCCAACAAGACCTCTTGCAAGTCTCTAACACTTGGTAAACATTTTTGGATAGCATAACTTTGAACAAGATTAGCATGATCATCCAACAAGCCATTGAGAATCACTTGAACAAGCTCCTCATTATTTATGCCATCATTAATGCATGCTAACTCATCATTCAATGCTTTAACTCTCAAAACAAAAGCATGTCCATTCTCACTCTTCTTTTGCATACAAGAAAAGATTTGCCTTCTTAAAGTCAACACTCTAGAAGTAGACTTGGATTCATAAACCTTCTTCAAGGCTTCCCAAGCTTCACTAGATGATGTGCACTTACCAACCTCTTTGATAAGCTCATTTTTCACATTCATCTTGATCATGTGAAGGGCTTTCTTTGCCCTCTTGTCATACCTCAATTGTTCTTGAGGTGCCAAAGGTCTCTCCTCCACACCTACAACAATATCCATCAACTCATTCATCTCAAGCAAAGACTCCATCCTTACTTTCCAAGTAGAATAGTTGAGGGAGGTAAGCCTATCATTGCTTTCCAACATGTAGCCTCCATTTGTAGCCATGTTGCAATGATTGATCTCTGATCTTTGACCTGTTCCAATGCACTAAGCACTCTCTTGAATCAACAAATGAAACACAAGAAGAAATCACAAAGATTTGGAACCTAAAACCTTACTTTTTCTCTCTTTTCCTCACTTTTTTCTCAATTTTAGCCACTAGTTTTATGATTTCTTGATCAAACCAAGACCAAACCTCAATATACTTGCTTTTCCCTCACTCCTAAGATTGAAATACACTCTTGAATCATTCAGCAAACTGAAAATCAGAGGGTTACATCAATTTTGAAGTTTTTGACATGAAGAAGCAAGAAATTGAATCAAAAAACTATATGCTAGAATGGAAAACTAATAGGATCTTGTTGGATCTTGCATCTCCCTCTTTCCAAAACAATTTTTGTCTCCTTATTCTGATAAGTACAGAGGGAATTCGCCCTACTTCAATTGAAATGCATACAAATGATGTTTTGATCACAAAGATCCAATTTCTACACATAAATCAACAAGATTTTTAGCTAGAAACTTGATTGGAATGCTACAAAAGCAAACTCGCCCACAAATCTCTTCTAAATCTGGCAAAACCTGCACATTTGGCCGCCTAATGCTCTGATACCATGTGAAAAACTCAGATCCAAAAGATGCTAAAGTTTCATAAAGATCTTGGCCATGGAAGTTATGCACATCTAGATTGAAAAAATGATAGAAATTGTGATGTTAAGCATACTAAACATCAACTAAACATCAAAATCTGATCATAAGCTTCCACAAACAGAAACTTGCTGTCCCTGTCCGTACTTCAGAGCCTACAACCTGCATTTCACACGTGTGAAGCCATAGCAACAAAGAAATCACAATTCTAGTGGCTAGAATGCAAGATATGAACAAAAAAGTGAGAGAGAAGAAGATGGATCTTCAAAGAGCATAACATTCATTCAATAGAATGAAAATGAGATGTGTACATACTCGTGGAGATGGCTATTTATAGCAGCCATAGTGCCTCTTGGCCACTTGTCTTATGATAGGCTAAAATTGGGGTCCAATAGGATTCACCCATATACCTAGAAATTTGGTCAAATAGGAATGCACCAAATTATGAGCCAATAGAAGAGCTCCACACTCGACCTCCTCTAATTAATGTGACCTCAAAAGTAGTGTACACATACTTTGGGCCTCTACATACATGTATGAACCTATCTCTAACTTTTATTTGGCCATAGGCCTACAAAATCTCAAGTTAGGAAAATACTACTAGTTGACAATTTTTCACAATGAGTACGCTGGCTTGTGTTACGCGTAAGGCAGCTGATCAATGAAGGAACTGAGAAAGTTGAGTCTTGCATGAGAGACTTGGTATTTCGAACGGACGCTAAGGGACAGTTCGCGTTGAGATCGGATTAGTGCAAACTCTGGGTGCATGTTTCTGATTCAAAGAGAGCTACTTGAAGCCAAGCTCGATGTACACTTCTTGTTTTGACTGTGAGGCAACTAACCAGTGATGGAATTGTGAAAGTCAAGTTTTGCGTGACGGACATGGTACTTCAAACAAACGCGAAGAGATAGTTCGGATGCGGATCAAACTGGTGTGACCCTTTGGCTTTCCACGAGGTCAATGGTTACATTTGGGCTGATTCAAAGAGCTACTTCAAGCTAAGTGAGAGGTGCATTGCGGAGTACTCAATCTTTGCCTACCTTAAAGAGCCAAGATGGAAAAGTATCAAGATTAGGCTTGGACAAGGAGAGAAATCAAGGTGCAGAAGCAACAAGGCACGGAGTGGACCATAAAGTGGGCAATCAAACGATAAATCCTTCGGCTCAGGGAGCCTTGATACCTGTGCGGAACTGAACAAATCTGGAGCTCAGGGAGCTCAACACAAAGTGCATCAAGGACAAATCAGGAGCTCAAAGGAGTTCCAAAGTCGAAAGTCAGAAGCGACAGGGGCGAACATTTCAAAGAAAGGCCTCTGTCACCAGTTAATAAGGTTCTCGGGTTTTACGAAAGCGATATCAAATCTACGCTTTTCCCAGACAAAGATATATTTTCAAGTTATGTAATTTTTCAGTACAAAGAGCTGAGCCTCCGACTTGTGGTGTGCCAGCTTCAATGTTAATAAAAAGTGGCCAGTAAATTGAGTACTGTGCCAAGTAGCTTAAATGTATAGTTATTTTAATTGGGAGACACCTTTACTTTAATTTGACATCTGATGAGGACATCAGATTTTATAAAGGTGGGGTGGATGTTGTAAAGCTACCTTTACAAGCTTTACTTCCGGCGCCATCGGCGCCAGCTATGTCCCCGGCGCCAGCAGCGCCCCTGCTGCTCCCGGCGCCAATGGCGCCGACGCCGCTCCCGGCGCCACTGTGACCAGAATCCAGCCTGCGCCAAGTTCCTATGGCTGAAAATCTTTGATCGGTTCTAGCGAAGTCCAGAGAGCTCAGATCGATGTGCAATCACCTCACACGATCTAGGCATGATTAAAGGAAGCCTGGGGATCAATAAAATATAGAGAGAAAAAATGACTTTCTAGAAAGAGAAAATCCTAGAGAGAGAAAAACGTGCTTTACCAGCTTGGGTAGAGTGCTTGGTATGAGAGGGGGTGCCGAATCACACCAATACTATAGGGGAGTGCGGGTTGCGACTCAGGGCGAGCTCCAACCAAGTCTCAGCCTCCCTTGCTGGAATGTTGTCATGGCTCTCGCCTTGGCATGCTAGCGCCCCGGAGACTAGGGTCGGTCACACACTTGAAATGTAACCTTCTCAAATTTGTCAATAAAGTGGGATTTTTCTCAAACTGACTCTGATTACCTTCTGGGTTTCAGTGTTCGGTAAAAGCGCCAGTTGTAAGGCCGCTTTCAAAATTTTTAACTTGGCACATAGCTGAGGGTCGTATCCCGGGACGCCAGCGGTATGCCGTCGGGACCATTCGGTCCGTGGCGCCAGCGGTATGCTGTCGAGACCATTTGGTCCAAGAACTGGTTGTTTTCATATCTGTCGCGGCTTGTGGTTCTGAGTGTTCCTTGCATGAACGTGAATGGGCTAAGCTCTTGGGGAACGGGCTCTAACCTGTCGGCTGAGTTGGATGGCTTGCTTGGGTGGATGTTACCTGTTTATGGCTGCCCAGTCTGGCGTGGCGCCAGGTTGGCTTCCAGCGCTCGTGACGAAGCTTTCAGTTGGTTAAGTCTGATGTAAGTCAGACCGCTTGCTTGGAATGGATGTTACTCGTTTGTAACGAAGCTTCGAGTTGGTTAAGTTTGATGCATGTCGGGCGGCTTGCTTGGAGGGAAGTCACCCACATCGGGACCCCCGATCTGGCATGGCGCCAGGTTGGATCTCAATGTTGGTCCTCGGAACTTCAAGTTGGTTAAGTCTGATCGTTGTTGGCGAGTTGGCTGCTTGTATGTCAAGTGGGTTCGGATGGCAAGAGTTGAAGGCTGGGAAGCTAAGTCGTGGTTCCCGGCTCCCTTTGGGATGCCTGCGCTACAACTCCACTAATTGTGCCTATTTTATTTCTCATGAGGAGCCAAATGATGTATATGATGCTATCAACTCAAAAGAATGGTACCTTGCCATGAAGGAAGAATATGATGCTTTGATGGCCAATAATACATGGGAGCTTGTGGGTCTTCCATCCAACAAGCATACCATTGGTTGCAAATGGGTTTTTCTAGTCAAGTATAATCAAGATGGCACAATCAACAAGTACAAGGCTAGGCTTTGTGCTAAAGGCTTTGCTCAAGTATATGGACTTGATTATAAGGAGACCTTTGCCCCAGTTGCAAAGATGGTGTCAATTAGAATCATAATTTCTCTTGCTTGTTTTTTCAATTGGCAAATTCTTCAACTAGATGTTTCTAATGCATTTCTAAATGGCTATCTAGAAGAAGAGATCTATATGGATCAACCTATTGGGTTCATCCATGATGAGGGAAAATTTTGCTTGCTCTTCAAAAGTTTATATGGATTAAAGCAAGCCCCAAGGTCATGGTATTCTCGACTTAACACCTGTCTTGAGTCACTAGCTTTTAATCTTAGTGACTATGATCCTTCCTTATATGTCAAGTTTTTTGATAAAGATATTGTCATCCTTCTTATTTATGTTGATGATATCATTCTGACAGGAAGTTGTATCAAGTTAGTTGAGGAAACCAAGATTGCACTTGGAAAAGAGTTCAAGATGCAAGATCTTGGAAAAATTCACTATATTCTAGGACTAGAGATTGACTTTCTTAAAGATAAAGTTTTCATATGTCAATCTAAGTATGCTCTTTCAAGGTTAAAAAAGTTCAATATGTTGAATTGTAAGAGTATAGAAACATCTATGGAGCAAAATGTAAAGGACTCTAACAAAGGTGATGAAAGATCCTTCGAGGACATCACACTTTTTAGAAGTCTTATAGGCTCCTTAATTTGGCTCACAATAACTAGACCTGGCATAAGTTTAAGTGTTCATAAGTTGAGCCAGGCTATGCAAAATCCTTCAATTTATCATTGGAAAAAGGCCAAGAGAGTGCTTAGATATATATCTTCAACTTTTGATTTTGGTTTATTGTATAAAAGTGAAGATCTTTATATTATTGGTTATTCTGACTCGGATTTTGCAAGTGATAGAGCAGATCAAAAATCTACAAGTGCTTATGTCATATATCTTGGAGAAAACTTGATATCTTGGCTTTCCAAAAAGCAAGATATTGTATCACTCTCATCATGTGAAGCTGAGTACAAGGCGCTCACTACAACAACAAAGGAAGTGCTTTGGATCAAGAGGTTACTAGTGGAGCTAAAGATAATTATGGAAGAAAATATACCTATGATCATGTGTGACAACATTTCAGCTCAAGCCCTTGCCAACAACCCAATATTCCATGCAAGGAGCAAACATATCGAAGTTGCACATCACTTCATGAGAGAGAAGCTCATTGGAGGTGAAATCAAATTGGAGCACATCGACACATCATCTTGCATTGCAGATATGCTCACCAAACCTTTGAGCAAAAGTTCCTTCAACAAGCATAGAGCCAACCTTGGAGTTATACCAAGATCCATGTTCAAATCAATATAGATCATTTTTAGGAGGAGTGTTAAAATTGAAAAGCAATCCATATTGATTTCTTGGCTTGCTACAAATGTTGTACCATGCAAGTATGTAGCTCATTAATGCAAAATGCCAAGTTTGGCCTACATAGAACTCGAGCTACATGGTTATGTATTATCTAGTTTGATAAATGCAGCTTGCATATAGTTTGTAGACATAGAATTAGCATGATTATGCTTGTAGAAACTCGTGGCAACTCACATGCATTAATTGTAAGTGATCCATAGTGACATTCAAGGCATGCACAAAGTTTAATGGACACATGCATGATGATTTGGACATTTCTAGTTAGAACTAGTACACTTGTAAAAAGTTGGTAGAATTTCATGCATGACAAGTGACAAATGTCACATAGACTCTAGATGTCACTTTGGATGTCATTTTGGAATGGATAGATATGGTTCTACCTCAAGCTACCTCAATCTCCATAAATATGTGTAGCTCTCCACACAATCAATGATGAAGAACCAAAGTTTTGTAGCTATTTTGGATCTAAACAAATATTGCTTGCTATCTCTCTAGCTCTCGCTCTCTAACTCGTGTTGAGGCTAATGCTCATACATTGAAATCTTGTGTTTTTTTCATTCTTTGATCATTCCTATTATATTCTGCTGATTAGCATGCTAGATTGTGGATTAGCCATTTCTTCTGAACTAGATTTTGTTAATCAATCTAGAATCAGGTTATAGTGCAATCACAAAGCTTAATTAAGATCAGTCACTCTTGTGGACATTCCCCACACATGTGAATTCTGGAAATTATGTCAGGAGGTGCTTTACGTACCAGGTTTGAAGAAAAGTCTACTTTCTGTTGGAGTCATTACTGATCAAAAGTTGAAAGTAGAATTTGCACATGATCATTGCTTTGTAAAGGATGTGAACCAAAAGTTCAAAGTTATTGCGGATGGAATAAGGGAGCCCAATACTAAATTTTACAGGTTGAATGCTACAATCAAGGGGCAACATGGACTTGTCTTGTCCATTCCATCACAAACTAAATTGTGGCATAAGAGGCTTGGTCACTTGAACTTAGGAAGCCTCAGTTTGATGAGAAAATTGGAAATGGTAACGATAGAAGACCACTTGAAATTGATGTGCGAATCATGTGTATATGGGAAGCAACATCGAGAGAAGTTCAATAAAGGTGGTGTTGCAAGGGCAAAGAACATCCTGGATTTGATCCACATAGATCTATGCAGACCTATGAGGACTATGTCCTTAGGTAAAGCCTTTTATTTCATGACCTTTATTGATGATATGTCACGTAAGACGTGGATTTACTTCTTGAAGAAGAAATCGGATGCATTTGACAATTTCAAGAGCTTCAAAGCATTGGTCAAAAATCAGACAGGTAGGAAGATCAAAGTTCTAAGATCAGATAGTGGAGGTGAGTACAGGTCTAACAACTTCAATGATCTTTGTGATCAATGTGGGATCAAAAGACAATTTACGCAAACTCATACTCCTGCTTTCAATGGTGTAGCTGAGCACAAGAATCGTACGATTGTAGAAAATGCAAGATCTATGCTAGCTGAGATGAAACTACCAAAAGATTTTTGGTTAGAAGCATGTAGTATGGCAGTCTATCTTCAAAATAGAAGTCCTACCATTGCCATACCAAAGATAACACCTGAGGAGACATTCACGAAGAAGAAGCCAAAGGTGAACCACTTGCGAATCTTTGGATGTAAGGCCTTTGTACACATTCCTAAGGAAGAGAGATGTAAATTTGATGTGAAAGTTATCAAGTGTATATTCCTAGGATATGATGATCGTGTGAAGGGCTATAGATGTTTCGATCCAATGGAAAACAAAATCCATGTAAGCCGTGATGTCATCTTTTGATGAATCCAAGATGTATGAAGACAAGGATGCTAAAAAGATAGACACATCAAGTGGAAAAGATGGTATAGTGAGGATACCTCTTGATGATAATCCATTTATTGACTTTCCAAGTGATGAATATGAGGATACATCTCAAGATTCTACTACTCAACCTCAAGAGGTAGGTTGGAGAGGTAGAGATAAACCTTTTGGTGCAAGAAAGATTGAAGTTGCAGGTGACAAACACAAGGAGAAAGATGTACAGTGGGATACATTTTCACCACGAAGCCGATCACCTGACAGGAAGCTCCCTAAGTGGTTTGAGAGATTGTTGGAGAGCCGCGACACGAATGACTTTCCAGGATCATCTAGCCAGGGAGAGCTACGAAGATCAACAAGAGAGAAGACAGAACCTGAAAGGTATGAAGCAAAATATGCTCTCTTATCTAGCATTATTCAAAGCAAAGAACATTCGACTTATGGTGAAGCGAAGGATGATGACATTTGGGTCAAGGCCATGGGAGAGGAGATGGAGTCAATTGTTAAGCATATCACATGGGACTTAGTAGAACCACCAGTTGGCAAGAAATCCATTGGTTGCAAATGGGTATACATGACTAAGTACCATGCAGATGGAAGTATAGCAAAGCACAAAGCAAGATTGGTGATCAAAGGGTTTGCACAAAGTAAAGGCATCGACTATGAGAATACCTTTGCACCAGTATATAAGTGAAATACTCTACGTCTACTTGTTGCTTTAGCTTCACACTTTGGTTGGCCTTTGCATCAGATGGATGTGAAATCTGCATTTCTAAATGGTGAGCTAGAAGAAGAGGTGTTCATGGATCAACCTGAAGGCTTTGTAGCGAAAGGACAAGAGAATAAAATATGTCACTTGAAGAAAGCGCTTTATGGTCTTAAACAAGCACCACGTGCATGGTATAGCAGGATTGATGTCTACTTTCGTTCAAAGGGGATGGTGAGAACACATTCTGATCCGAATCTGTATATCTTATGCTTTGATGGTATGGTTTCTTTGATTGCTCTTTATGTTGATGACTTGATTATTACGGGAAATAATCAAGAGATGATAGACATGATGGCACGAAGTAGGTTACACAGGTGAAGTATGTCAAAGATTTGCTGCATAGGTTCAGGTTGCAGGATTGCAAACCAGTGAATACTCCTATTGAACCAGGTAAAAAGCTTTCTAAGCTTGATGAGTCATAGCCATTTGATGCTACACTATATAGACAGTAAGTAGGGAGCTTGATTTACCTTACCACGACTAGACTAGATATATGCTATGATGTTGGTATTGTAAGTCAGTTTATGACAGCACCTACGGAAACGCATTGGAAGGCAGCTAAGCGCATTTTGCGTTATGTCAAAGGCACTTCAGATTATAGCTTGATTTACAAGAAGCGTGAGGGCTTACCTGAGTTGTGTGGCTATGCAGATGCGGATTGGGGAGGTGATTATGATGATCGTAGATCCACCACAAGGTATGTATTTCAGCTTTGTGGCAGTTGATTTTTCTGGTCTAGTAAGAAGCAAAGTGCGATTGCTCTATCCACCACAGATGCAGAGTAGAAGACAATGTGTAGTGCAGCACATGAAGCTATATGATTGAGACAAATCTTGAAAGAAGTTGGCATGAAGCAGAAAAATCCCACGACTATACATAGTGATAGTCAGAGTGGCATTCAGCTAGCAAAGAATCCAATGTTCCATGCAAGAACCAAACACATTGAAATTCAGTATCACTTTATACGTGAGAGGCTGTTGAGTCGTGAAATTCATGTTGTTCATTGTAGTACGGAAGAACAATCAGCTGATATTTTCACTAAGCCACTTGTTAGAGAAAAGTTTGATAAGTTTAGATCAAAGCTTTCTATACTTAAAGTTTGTTGACTTTAAAGCTATGTATATGACTATATAAAAAGTAGACTCTACTTTAAGGGAGAGAGTTAGAATTAAAGTATAATCACTGTGCTACTGTACTGTGGGTCCTATCAGTCGATAAGGATCAGTTGGCCTCGCCATGAGGCAAGTCGACGGGACACGCGACCCGCCAACGATAACCTGGGTCATGCATGCGGGTTGCTTGAGTTAACTATATGTACAGTGTAATTTCATTCTGAGAAATACAGTTGCTATGTGAGCTTGCTGTAGATAGTGTTTTCTGTCAATGTTATTGTGTAGCATGATCTGTGTTCTTGTCCGAAGCAAATTCTAAGTGATGCGTGTTGCTAGGAGGAGGATGAGTTGATCGAGGGAGAGAGAGCGAGTGAGGAGCTGCAAGCGAGTAGCTGATTGGGAGGATAATGGTTAATCGGGGGAGTGAGAGTGAGTGAGAAGCTGATTGGGAGAGAGAGAGAGAGCGAGGAGCGGAAGGAGGATGGATGTGTGTGTGTGTGTGAGAGAGAGAGAGAGAGAGAGAGAGAGAGAGAGAGAGAGAGAGAGAGAGAGAGAGAGAGAGAGAGAGAGAGAGAGAGAGAGAGAGAGAGAGAGAGAGAGAGTTGGTGCTTTTTTCTTAGGTTTTTAAGGTTAGGATTTTTAGAGAGTAAAATAGCCATAAAGTGATCATGGCCATTATCTACTACACTACCCAGTTGATTGTGAGTGTGTCCTTAGCATTGAGTTTAGTGTAAAATTTAGCCTTGAAAACACTTAGCCTAATATGGAAAATTCAAGTCGTCCTTAAGAAAATACAAAGTCCTTATGGATAAGGCTCAAAATCTCAAGCTATCTTGGATGGAATTGAAAAGTTTTCTTCATGACATTGTTACATTTGTTGGACACAATTTTTGTGTTTACCTTACAAAAAAGAAAATGCATGGGATCAGTTTCTATTTTCGAGAAACCTCAAGGCTTCCCAATAGAAGAACACATGGGCTCGAGGGTGGTTCTCACACAAAGGAAAGCCCCTTGGGCTAAGGATTTTTTGTATTGTTTTCATGACACACATTAAGCTCGATAATGTGCTTATTTGTCCATCACATGATGAAAAATAATAGCTCATTTCAAGAGTTGTCCCTTGTATTTTTGACTATACACATTAAACTTAATAATGTGCTTATTTGAGTATCACAGGATGGGAAATAATGGCTCATTTTCTCGATTAAACTCAATAATGTGCTTATTTGAGTATCAAAGGATGGGAAATAATGGCTCATTTTCTTGATTAAACTAAACAATGTGCTTATCTGAGATTGAGAGTAGCACATGATCGGAAATAATGGCTCATTTTCTCGATTAAACTTAACAATGTGCTTATCTGAGTAGCACACGATGGAAAATAATGGCTCATTTTCCACAAGAGGAGTCTATATCTATCACCCCATCATTTAGTTCTCGAGCCGGATTTCGCTCTTTTAAATGCAGCTACAAGGATTTTGTAACATGTCAACTTTTTGTTTTCAATCCAAATTTCTTGGGCCACTTAGTGCCTTAGCCGGTGCTCGGGAAACCTCTTCTAAGTATCAAAAACTTGTATTTTATAGAAATTTTAAGTTTTATGAAGATTTTTACTCATAAAAAAATTTATATGCTTGTAAAAAAAATCGCCAAATATTATATGATACCTATTTTTGAAAAAGCTTGCAGATTTCATTCTTATACTTTGCCCATTTTCCTGAGCGCAGTCCTGAGCCCTGGCCCCTGAACTTTCTAAAATTTCTGCCCTAAGTATAGCATACGTGCCCAATGCCTTCGCAAAACCTCCTTTGTCTCTTCTTTGTGATTGTGTTGCGGGATCCGGATGCTTGCTTCTCGCATTCAACATTGTGATCAGCTTCACTTTATCATGAGAACTCGAAACAACGTGGATGAAGTACATGGGCAAGAGTGGCAGCGGCCAGCTCTTTGATCAAATCCGGCGAAATCCAGCTTGTAGCTGCATTTGAAAGAGCCTTGAAAGAAAGCGAAAGACATAGATGAAAACATTATCACTCGAGTCTTGAGCCGGAGCGAAAATGTTTTTATCTGGCTTTGATTATGTTCTTATGCGTCCATATCAAGCTTTTACGCCTATTTGTAGCTCAGGTTGATATTGTTGATACAGGAAGTATCTTGGCTTTTATCTTTCAGCTGAAGTTGAGTGGTCGGCATTCTGTAAAATTAGAAGTATTGAAAAGCACCTATTTCAGGGGCAGATCGGTTGGCAAGAAGAGATGGATTTTTTAACGGAATGTCGAACAGTGGAACGGCGCCAGAGTTCAGGAGATGGATTGACGGGTAAGCATGAGAAGAAGAGAGCTACGTCGTTAGACGAGCTCACATATTTCGAGCGTTTATCTCTAAAATCTGGCTCGCATGAAAGGGAAGTGACGAAGCCAGCGACTGTGACTCTTGATGATTGTTCGCTTTATATGATGCCAAAATCTAAACACAGGTGCATGCGTAAGCTTCATGGAACTATGAGCTCTGATGCGATCGTGGCTGAGCGTAAAACATACGACAAAACTCGATGCATTTGCCATTTTCTTCGCAAAGAAAAATCTCAAGAGCTCAAGAAATGCTATGACCTTGTCGCTTTGCGGGGGCCAAAATTTCTGTTTCGATCCTTGGAACTTGCAGATTCGACTAGCACATCTTTCAAGACCCCGGGCTCTGTACCTTTTAAGTGGGAGGAGCTTCCCGGGAAGCCTAGACGCGATGCTGCCATTAGCAAGCCTGACCGATCTCTTCAACTACCTCCTCGTCTGCTAAACAAGACTTCTACTGGCGATTGTTCTTTTCCTGACTTTCTAAGGCCACACCAGGTTAAAGCTGTCTCTCAAAATCGGGAAAGAAGCACCACATACACGGAATGTCGCAGAAAGAGACCGATTAGTTGCACTTCGTTGATCTTCAGAAGCGATGAGGTCAGCTCATTAGAAAGAAACCCAAGTTCTGTCTCCAATTTGCGTGAAGCATGCTCTCCCAGAAGCATGCTAACCGGTCCTACTCTGAACAGCACGTCTTCTTCCTCTGATCCAATCAGCATTTCAGATTCCGAAAATTGTACTCAAGCAGCTCCGCTGTTTGAAATCTGGTCTGATCTCGCTTTTCAAGCAAAAAACATCTCTTCTTCTGCTGTAAGCGAAAATCTTAGATTCCATGCAGAATGGCAGGTGATCCCTTACCTTGAATCTCCTCTGGAAGACCTTGCACCGTTTCCAGAACCAGAGCCAGTTAGACGCGGGAATTATATAGTTCAGGGATTTAAAGCAGCAGTAAAGTTTTTCGGTTCAAGGCACAGAATGTGGAAAAGAGGTAAGGAGAAACATAAGACAAAAGGCTTTTCAGAGGTTGAATTATGGGCGCCAACTCTTGCGACTTACTTTCAGCGCATAGATTTGGATAAGTCTAGCACCATGAACGAGAAATTACGCCTCTTGGACGACTTTGAGGACGAAAAGATGACATTCGAGAAACGATACGAAGGACTCTTCTCTGCTAGCATTATTGATGACGCAACCTCATCGTTATCTTCTGAATGCGTGTGTCGGTGTAAATCTTGGAAGCAGCAGACTGAGCATCTGTCGAAAGTATCTGCAAATAATGACATTCCAATCTCCAAGCAATCTCATGTCAATATTTCTAATAAGGAGAGCATCGATTTTGAGCTTCCTGACAACGGAAACTGTTCACCCGCCGCTCGTCTCTTTTTACTGTCTCCTTCGAAGATAGTTTCGATGAAGTGGAAAAGACGAAGATTGAAACTGCAATCTCGGGATGACAGAAGAACTCAGAAAGTTCCTCGATCATTTGTAAGCATCCACCGTCACTTTAATTTTTTTTCGTTTGCTCTCACATCTTTTTATGGAATTACACGCTTATCTGTACGTCCATTTCTCTATGCGAATATGGAAGGTTTTTGTACCTATTGCTCGATTTGCTTATGTTTTTACTGTTTTACTTGTTTGTGAAGCAGAATGTGCTAGTTAAAACCATTAAGCGTGCCTTTGTTTCGAGAAAGCAATCTCATCAAGAGCCCCGCATTTAGCCCAATTTCCTTAAAGGTTGCGTCCAGGCTGATTTTGATCTTTGAATTGATCTGGTAAGATCTGGTGTGCTATGTACGGTTGATAGAAATTATTTAGTTGCTAATGGCTGATAGCCACACAGTTTTTTCATGCATTGAAATCTTGCAGGACGAACGTACAGATGGCAAATTGAACTGCTGTGCTCCTCAGAGATTGTTTTCCGGTTACAGGGAGGTTGTCAGGCGCTAAACGGTTCAAATGGTTGTCAAGAACTTGTGAAAAAGCTACTCAGAAAATAATGAACATCTCGTTGTTGATTCATAAACGGAGATTGTAAAGTCGGTTCATCCCTGTACAATACTTTATTTCTTTCTATGAAATGTGACGAAAGGTTAAAAGATTCTGTACTTGATAAGTGTAGCATGCGAGGACTTAAGTTACGCCTAAGATGTTGTTAAGTGATGAAGATCTATTGAAATCATGCATCCACTTTATTATCACCATTGCAGGCATTATAATCTGCAAATGCTTCTCCCCTTCGTTCACGTTTCTTACAAACTAGAAGTTGCGTAGTGTCGTTACCAGCTCTCCTCTATGTAGAAATCAGCGGGAGGCAGGCACATGCAAGTTATGTGCGTATTTCTAGAACAGAGCAACAAAATCATTCACAACAAAACGTATTATGGAAGGAGTCGGGCACAAGCCATTCTGCCCGGTAAGGATTTTCAAAATTTTTTGGGCGAGGCCTCGCCCAAAATTTTTTGAAAATCCTTACCGGGCAGAATGGCATGTGCCCGGCTCATTCCATTGCGTAGTGGAGTCTTTGACTTTTTCACATGCCATTTACAAAGCATAATCAACAGTTTGGGATTTTTTTGGACCAATGAGAAACTGCCACGTGGCAGTCTGACGCGTACAGTTTGACACGGACTGACACACAGTCTGACGCGGACTGGAATGGGCTTCAGAATTTTGAAATTCTTTTTTTAGAAAATTCAGTGACATTTTATGCTTCTTAAAAAGCCCAAAAAGTGGGCGTAATCAGCACAAAGAATCCATTACGGATTTAGTATACTGATCCTATCGCTCTTGCATTATCAAAAATGAAATTACAATAAAAGCAAATAGCTCTTCTCTGCGAGTTTCTAACGCTCACTACGTTCTATCCTCACTCACAAAACACAAACACACACACACACTCTCTCTCTCTCTCTCTCTCTCTCTCTCTCTCTCTCTCTCTCTCTCTCTCTCTCTCCACACACACATCTTTCGTCACTTCTATTCTGTTTTATAGATTGAAACTTAATTACAAAAAATGATTTAAAGAATCTACTAGCTCCTAATGCTAATCTTAAGTTTGGTCGTACTGCACGTTCACTCTCCGCGTTCTATGAACTAGGTAGCGGGCGTGCGCAGGCCCGTTACCCTATGTAACAAGTAGCCTTCACGCATTGAGCCACCCTGCGATGAAGTGCGTTGAAGGCTGCTTTTACATGGTAGTAGGCCTGCTCACGGCTTGCTACCGGGCGTAATTGGCCTTCAACCTTTCAACCTTGCGCTATGGCTCTGAACACATATGTTCAGAGCCTATGAAAATGGGACATCTGTCCTCTATCACTCCTCATGCCAATTACGTAGTGTCGGGGTCCGTAAGAGAAATCCACTTTTACGATGGTTATTTGTTATGTCTCGCTTTTTATTTTTTTGACAGGTTTCCAAAGTTCACCTGCCCCAACAGCTCCCTCTTGAACTGAGGAAACCTTCACGATGTGCCCATGGCAATCTTGTCTTTTTTGAACAATGTTTTATTCAGCGGCTTTGTCAAGATATTCGAGATCATGTCAAAGGACTTGATGTATTGGATCAATAACTCTTTCTTTTGGATTAGGTCTTTGACGTGATGGTATTACAACCATGCTTTTGATACTGCATTAACAAACTCGACACAAGTCCTTTGGACAGCTTTCTTATCAATATTAGAGTATTTATCTTTTCTTAAAATAGCAATCATACTATCAAGCTTCTTCCATACATCAACTTTTAGTACTCTGGTTTTTTCGTCTTTTTTGAAGTCCTGAGTGGCAGCAATAATATCTGTCCAGACTGAGTGTTGAATATTAGAAGCCTTACCTGTATGATTTGATAGGAAACGACGTGCTTTTGCTCCTCCTATGCTTGGCTTAGTTGGCATGTTCCCATTCTTTCCTGAAAGCTTTTCATCTTTTTAAATTTTGACATGTCCATTATAAAGTCCTGCTTTTGATAAAAACATCTTCTAATCAAGAGATAGCTTCATTTGCTAATGATGTTGGCTTAGTATTCCAAGCAAAAACTATATGAAGATAAATGATCTTTTCTATTAATCTAACTTCTGCATGAAGAGTGCAAACATGCACATTTTTCAAGGGAATAGGCAGCACAGGCTTTCAGTTTGGATCTACATATTCTCTAGTAATTTCTGTACTCCTAGTAACATCTTTTGCCATTTTCATGCAGTACAAACAAGGGTGTTTTGAGGTAGCACCGTGAGAGACATTATACATACATTTCAATGTTTTCAAATCACCTACTAAGTGCCATTCAACATTGAAGTTTCCAATTCTTGGAACATTGAGAAGTCTTCCATCCATATGGTCCTTGATGATCCTAGGATAAGATGTCCTTGAGAATATCCATGATAATATATCATGATCCTTCTTCAGCACCTATCCAAAGAAATAATCAGACTTAGTTAACAAAGAATTAATACTATTCAATGAATGTAAAATGAGGCTAGTTACCTGAAACGCTGCCAACCACCATATATCATTTTCTGACTGGACACTGAATCTGAAATCCTCTTGGTCCTCTGTTTGTGATAGTGCACCATTCAAGAGAGTTATACTGACCCTCTCCATCTTTTGCCCTTTCACAATTTCTACTTAACTTAAGTACTATGATTATTTTGCCATTCATCTTTTCAAAGGTTATATTATAGAATGTGATGATGTATCTCAGCAAGTAATTTAGATCAACAAATAAGTTGTTTGATGAATTATAGAATATCGATCTTCCATCAGTTTCATACACCTCCTCAATATGAAATGGAGTTCCAGTGATCTTATGCATATCTATGTTTAATGTATCCCTCTCTTTCTTCAAGTGATATGTCCTAGGGATTGGGACTTTTCTAATTTGAACTTGCTTAAAAGCTTCTCTAATTAGTTTAAATATTGTTGCATATGCCTCTCTGCTAATACATGCAAAATCACAAGCACCCTAAACTATAGTCTTATCTAAATTTTTTTGAATGTCCACCATTAAAGACTCTGTTATTTTACACTTTACATTTGAACTCCTATTGTTCATCATGATATGCTCAGTGGATTTGTCTGTCAATATTGTGCCCAATGACATTCCTAGTGAAGCATTGTCTTTAATATTCTGAGGAGCTACTAATGCAGATTTGCAAAAAAAATAGATAGTTAACAAAATATCACCATAGCTGAATTTAAATCCAAATGTCATTGAAAAACCTACAAAAATCAGAATATGCTTACTTGAATGCACGAATTCTTCTATTTCGATAACCTCCTTTTGAAAGCGTTTGAATATCCTTGCAACGTTGTCGCTTTCGCTTTTTACTTTCAGCCTTCTTCTTTGCCAATTTCACATCCTTCAATAATTGTAAGTTTTCAATACAAATAGATTGTAAGATTGATTGCATTTGCTCTAGTTGTGATTTGATATTGATTGTCTGTAATGATTCATTATTATTATTTAAGTTGTTCATTTTCTTCAAATGTCTTTTGGAGATGATAATCTTTATTCTGACAATAAGAGGATATCCGAAGTAGCTCACCTTCTAAAAAGTGAACTTTATTCATATAAAGTTGTTTTCCATGGTTCTGCAATCTTTCACAATATCCTAGTAATCCACTATGCCCATTGCATATCCATGTAACTAAATGAGCTGTTGAGGAAAATGTGGGATGTGTCAAAGTGCTTGGATCTTGTGGATATAATGTTCCATCTATCCACAAATCCAAGTTTTTCTTTCCTTATGCCCTGTAACGAGAACGATCCTCAGCAGATATTTGAATTCCTTTGCCTTCTCTTCTCTGCAAAGGTGCCAAATCAATAGGGATATCCACATGTAGATGATACAATGTCATCATCAGAAAAAACAATAGAGTAATCAGTTGCATTAAAGTATTATGACCAGATTCTATGAAGCAAAACAAAATACTCATCTTCGATTATATTATATACCACAAGAACACATATAACAAATATCCACGCAAATATCCACGCACAATACAAAGGAGGACGCGCGGGCAAAAAAACATTCACGTGGATATATCCGTGGATTGGCGTGGATATACGCGTGGATTATCCACGCGTGGATGTTCCACGCAAATGTCATTTTCGGCAGTAGATCGGCCGAATGTCATGAAATTCAAAATGCGTGGATTATCTACGCCAAGTCCGACTACCGGCAGTCGGGCAAACCTCTGACACCCGGAGCCGGAAATAAAAATTTTAATTTCGCGTGGATAATCCACGCGTGGATTATCCACACCATAGTGAAAATTAAATAGAAAAGGCTCGGCTTTCGCGTGGATATTGCGTGGATAATTACCCACGTGAAATTCGTTTTATTTACAAAAAATTCAGAGAGTTGAGGCCGTGGATACCACGTGGATAAAAACGCGGTATCCATGCGGATAGATTTTTGGAATTTGCGTGGATTATCCACGCGTGGATAATCCACGCAAAAAATTTTGTCCAAAAAAAAACATTTGGCGCGAACCAAAATGTGGTTTGCTCCGAAACTAGAGGTGACTTTCTATTTTTGTGTTGTATGAGAGAGAGAAAAAGAGAGTATGGATGGGAGTGAGAATGAGATGAGGATGAATGTGAGTGAGAAGATTAATAGTGTTTAGGATTTTTAGTTCATTGATGGATGTTAATAGTATGTGTTTTGTGATCATAAGTTTTAAGGTCTTTTTTGTTCGTGATGTAGATTTGGATATGAAAAATGAAAAATGAGCTTTCATTGCAAAGGATTCAAAGATCAAGTGCATGCAAAAGGAAAAACAAAGATTGCAAAACAATGGATATACAATAGTAAAGGTAAATTCACATTTATTTTGATTCATTTGATATTTAGTTGATAGCTTAATGTGTTATCTATTGATGCATTATATTGTGGTTTCCATTACTTTCCATTACTTTTTATTGTGCATTCTAGCATGCAAATCATGTGCTAAAATAGATACATTGCATTGAATTCATCAATGGATAAATTTGCATTGCATAGATGTCATTAAATAGACTATACATTGCATTGAATACATCAATAGATACATTTGCAATCAATAGATGTGCATTCAATGGACTATACATTTGCATTCATGGATTAAAAATATATGCATTCAAAATTTTTGCAAGAATGATGTGATGCCAAAACATTATATTGATTGATTTAAGCTTCTTATTCTTGTTCAGATTCATCATGTACGTTCATCTGTACCTGCACATCCCTTCAAAGAAAGGTCAGTGATCATAATACCATCAAACATGGTTCATAGAAGATTCTTAGTTCTATAGGTGTCAATGCCTATTACTCAATTCATTAAAAGAATACTGATCATTGATAATTCTATATCATCAAAGTCTATCTGGGTTAGAAGCTGAAAAAGTCTTTATTTCTTAGGAGCAATTTGTCTCTGCGAGTTACACCCCTCCAACGCATAAAGCGTTGTCCTCAACGAAATTTCTCAACTAAGAGTCTTAAATCTGTTTAAAAAAAATTTCTAGATATTCTGATACCAAATTGTGTTTATGTTTATTTCTTTCTCTCAGATTTGATCTTATATGTAAGATCAGCTTTGGGTGAAGAGTCTTTTCTTCCTTGATCAAGCTCAGATCTCTTAATCTATAAATTCAGAATTAGTTTACTGAATCAGTCTTGGGTAGATCCAATCATTTCATTTTCATCCTGAGCTTTGGATTGCTCAAAAACAATTTCATAGTAAAAATTGTTTCTTTGGGGATTCAGGAATGGCATAAGGTGAAGTGGTCTTCAAATTTTTAGTCCTCGTTCCTCCTTAGTATGTTTTCCATACTAGTCATGGTTTTACATAATGTCGTAGGAGGTTTAACTTCCTATTCATGATTTCAAAAGACGTTTGAAATCTAGGTCCATTCCAATTCATCATGTCATCAAGGTTTACTTTCGCATAAAGAGTATGCAAACAAATATAAACTATCATTACGTGTTGTTCACTAAGCTACTAAAAGCTCAGATCACATAACTCACATATCTCAAGCAAAGTACTGATAAATGAATCAATCTTTCTTAAAAACAACTTAGAATAAAACATCCTATTTGATGTTTTCTCCAAAATTCAATTTTGCGTGAATTATCCACGCGCATAAATTTTTCAGCGCCGTGTCAAAAAAACGGTAGACTGGCCGGAGGCGTGTTCAAAAAAAATTTGGCATGGATAATGCACGCGTGGATGTTCCACGCAAACAAAATTTCGAAAAATCGACTAAGTGTCAGGTCTCGCGTGGATACTCTGTGTGGATAAACACAGAGTTTTCTAGTTGTGTACTCTGTACGATCAATCCAATCTCCATGCTTGTATGCTTGATTTAAATTTGGAAATGCGGCTCATTTTTTCATTCCAATAGGTAGTTGGCGCTCATATTTCCATTCCAATGTGATGATGGCGTTCATAATTGGAGATGGCACCCATATTTTCATTCTCGTGGAAGGAATGCATATGTAAACATTTTGCTATTTTTCCTTATTTGAATTTGGGGATGGCGGTCATATTCTAAATCCAGTGAAAATATTGCCCTTTTCATAATCAATGGAGGGAATATTTTTTAATTTAGTCAAGTTATACTGCGAACTGTTTACAGTTCTTAACTGTGACTATAGACACTGTGGTTAGATCATTGGGAGTTGGGGAAGCTCGGGAGTGGTGGGGGCAAGCAAATAAACAATAATGTTTTTTTTATTTTGATATTTTTCTATATCCTACATGGCATTCAAGGGTCTTTTTGATATTGAGAACTCCTCTAATGAAGATCTAGATCAGTATCACCAACATACAATACCTAGCATTTCTTTCTAGACCAGGAATCTGAGCAGTAAATTGAGGAGTTATTCATCTTTCTGTGGTCATACTTCTGAGAGCCTGAAAAACTCTCATTGACCCGAGAGTACGAGGTGATTAGGATGGGCCCCATGATTGGAAGCGACGTTATCCTAATCACTCGCGTAAGGGCAGTGTGGGCCCTTCCCCCGCTGGAGATCTTTCGATATGGGACCAATCCCTTGACAGAAAATCCGACCAACACAATTATTCTCTCTACAATTGAACTATCATTGTCAAATAGTTACTAATTTGTCTACTATGGATGCGTGATCTTCAATTCTATTGAAAAGTTGGATGGCGACAACTATCACTTATGAAAATTCAAAATGAGGGTGTTCCTACAAGCTAAAGAGCTTTGGGAAGTTGTCAAAGGTACTGACGTTAAGCCTATTGCAAATCCGACAGCCATTACTAAATGGAAGCACAATGATGGAAAGGCTTTCGCCTTATCACCCTCAACATCAGAGATAATCATATCAGTCATATTCAAAGCATTCAAACTTCAATAGAAGTTTGGAATATTCTAAGCACTCTCTATGACAATAGAGATGTGACTGCCAAACTACATCTGAGAAAAAAAAAATTCTCATTCAAAACGGCTGATACAAATCTGATTTCGAATCACTTCAACTTAAAAATCTTGTTGAACAAATGTCTGCAAGTGGCATAAAAATCATAGATGCAGATGTCGTCATGACTCTATTGTCGAGCCTTCCTGACACCTACAAAAATTGCGTAACCATCATTTCTACTCAGCAAGATCTTACATTACCATGAGTTTCGTCCATGCTACTGTAGGAAGAAATCCGGAGAAATGGATTTTCATTCTCTCATTTGGCACAAGAATCGAAAGTCCTTTATTCGAAGAAATTCGTCAATAGGGATGCACGCTCTAGCGGCAGATTTATGCTATAAAAAATGACAACTTTATATTTATGACGTTGTTTGTTGATGATTCCCTAACGATTGGGAATTGTTTAAAGTTGATTCAGAGAGTGGACCAAATGTCCAATGAATTCGAGATTACAGATCTCGAGGAAGCACCAGTGTGCGTTGGACTGCAAATATGCAGAGACAGAGTTGGGGGCATCCTTCACTTGATGCAAGAAAATATGCACTCAAAATCCTGAAGGATTATCACATGGAAGAATGTAAGGAGAAATGCACTCCTATGGAATCAAATAGTATGGCTTTGAATGTTATTGGAGGAATCAGGCAAAGTGTCCACTATTCATCATCAGCTTGTGTGTCAGATTCTATGGCAGTATTGTCATGAAGAAATTCTCTGCTAGAGTATGCATCTAATAGATGTGCATTATCCTTATTTCCACTAAGTTCAATATAAGTAGAGTACAATAATAATGGGAGCTCTTTAAAGGAACATTCCCATCAGTAAATCCTAGAATGTTCAAAACATAAGATCTTTTGACACAAATTTATGTCCTCCTGGATAAAATGATAAAGCTTTAACTGCCATTATCAGACTCTCCCCAACTGGGCTCAGCTTCGAATGAGCAATACATATCTCATTCTTCAAGAAATGCCTAAGATAGTGGCCAAGTCCACTATCCCTTTGGAACGAGGATGCATGTTGTCTGTAACCACCTCGTCTCGCAGCAAAATCATCAATTATGAGAGCATCCTGCAATAAGAAATATGCTAGAAAAAATACATTCAATAGTTAAGAACATTCTAAAGCAAGGAAGTTTAAACATTACACATTCTTCATCATCAGTAGCAACCAGATCAGGATGATCAATGTAATGACCACCTACTGAAGTGAAATCATCTGTGAAATGCATTAATGATGGACGAGGGAAGCCCATTTGGGATTGAAATGCCATGAAGTCTTCATCGGATGGTCTGCCATTTTCAGCAATATTTGATAAAGTCTTAGTCAAGCACTCTTCACCGATCATAAGTCCCTCCTCATCATCGAAATCAATTCTAGCAACAAGGTCATCTGTTTCAAAATCTACAAAGTCGGAGAATTCAAAAATTGTGCCGGATAATAAACATAGAATCTCATCTTCACAATAGTCAAAAACTGACATAAATCAGATGTAGTAAAATACACATAAACATTTATATAATATACAGGCAAATTGAAAAGACATTTAGACTCCTCTATAGAGATCGATTCATCAACAGATGTATTTTGGCCAGTAAAAGAATCCTGGAGGACATCGGTATTTACATCAATAAAGTCACTATCCTTATCAGGGGTGTCGATTAGGAAGTGACTGATATCCTTAATATATGACTAAATAGAGGATGATGCAATAGGAGGGTCAGCAACAGACACTTCCTCATCATCCGGGATCTGAACTCACAGGAAAAGTACGAAACCACTCTGGTATTCAACCAATCAACATTTCTTATTGCAATAAGAACACATTGAACTGCTTTTAAAATGATCAAACAATTTGGTGAACATTTTATCTAGTCTATGTCTGAAAGCTGAGAAGAAATGAACAAGATCAGTATAATGCATGTACGAGAGTGAACCTATGGAGATAACAGACTTATTGAGTATATCCCTGAATCTAACATAATGCTCATAAAATATGTCAGAATTTGGTTGTGCAGTCTTAAAAACATGTAAATATGGCTTGAAAAGGTTGTGGAAGTAGTCTAGATTTTCAATAATTCCAAATTCAGTAAAAAATGAACTCAGGCCCGAATCTCGTGTAGATTCTGAGGAAGAGGCCATGGCACTACGACAGATATTGCACCTGTGCACGAGGGAGACAAAACGAAACAAACTAACTCTAAAGATCGCACACAAGAGGGATATGTATAGCAGGGTAGCAACTAAATATCGCACTTGTGCGCAAGTAGGGATCGTTGAATAAAATGAAAAACAAAGCGTGCACACAAGAGCGATATGCTGTGAATTTCGAGAAAGAAAAAAGTAAAAAATCAATCGGGTTTTGTGCCTTTTATACTGAATTTTCACACGTGTGGTCAATGATCAACAAACACGTATTCATTCTCAATTGGTCTACAGGCACTAGCACGTGTGAGGTGACACCTGGACACATGTGAAATGACACAAGGACACGTGTCTCATGTTCATTCGTCGGATGGACAAAACGTGTCGCTCTGGCATTTGACCGTACAAATTCCACACGTGTGAAATGACAATGTGACATGTGTCGAATGATCATTCACTGACTTATCGCCATGTGTTGATGACTAGACAGCTCGCACGTGCGACATGATGTTCTTTCTCATGTGTGAACCGCGATATAAAATCACAAACTCTGATGAATTTTTTTCACCTTTTTTTTTCGCTCCGCATATCGCACTTGTGCGCCTCCTTTGTATTCGATATTCTGCCTACTGCATTCCATGCGCACAGGTCCGATATATCTACCTACGTGTCTCTTCAGACCGGACTTGTGCGCCTCTCTTCTATATTAAACGATCTCTCTGATATTTCGCTCGCGTAGGTCCGATATACCATACATTCTTTCTGTACATATCGCTCCTCTACGAACGCTTCATATCCTCCCCTTCTTATCCTCACACACAAGTGCGATATTCCCTAGTATACTTCCATGGATAGGAGAAAGCAGACAAGGAGAGATTTCTTCTCTGCTGACTCGGCCTCAGCTCCTGCGGTTGCCATTACACCTCCTGCTAGATCTAGAAGGCACAACCGCAGCAGGTGGCTCTTTGAAATTCGTAAGTATCAAAGATCAATCGCTCTGTTGATTCCCAGAGCTCCATTCTACCATGCCATCCGCCACATAACTAGAAATGATCTCGGTCAACTTGTTAGATTCACAGCCTCTGCTCTCCAGTGCCTTCAGAAAGCTGCTGAGGACTATATGAGCCTTTTTTTTCGAGGATTCATTTTTTCTTGCTATTCATTCTAAAAGAGTCACCATAATGCCTAAGGACTTTCAGTTACTGATGAGAATGAGGGAGATATTTTGCAAGTTACACATGTCTCAGTCTGCTGCTCTCAGACCTATTCCTCTAGATAGGACTGATCTTCCTACCAAGCATCCTAGGAAGCAGGCAGCTCCCAAGAGAGCATCTATGATTGCTGTAGAGTGCATATGTTTTGATATACTTACAATTATATTTTTGAAGATCATGAGGATTGATATCATGTACTTTGATTTTTGAATGCATATATACATGTTATACTAAAACTTCTGATATCGATTTACCTCCTGGGTTAGTCTTAAACTCCAAAATTTTTGCTTTCCAATAAGATTTGTATGTCATTTTTGTTTTTTTTTTCTTTTGTCGAAAATTGCCCTTTGATGATGGATGCAGCAATACCCATGAATTCTTTGTATATTTTGTTCGCTTCCAGTTATCAGCTTCATCTTTCTCATTGTAAAGAATCATAGACTCGACTGTAGATCTGGGTCTTCTTGCCATTGCTATTTTCAAAGCTTGGGCGCCAAAAATCTCTCTGATATGATACTTAATTTCAATTCTTTCGTATCACATTTAATCTAATGTGAATGCCAACATAGTCACAGTTATTGTGTATACGTTATTTTATGTAACTGTACATACTGTATTTCTATATCTGTAACTAGTATAGTTAGTAAATTTCATTATACTAACCAGCATAGGCAAGTAAATTTAACTTGAGGTATTGACGTCAGACAGATTAGCACGTGTCGGGCAGGAAGAAGAAACCAATGGGATAAGTCCATGCTGCCCGGACACAAATTTCAAAGTTTTCTATATTGTATTTTTAATTTTCTCAGTTAATTTGAACTACATTATGTAGATTTCAAATCTGTGCATTTTGATTGGGCATGGTGACAGTCGAAACTAAAGAAAAAAAATAAAAGTATCTTTACAAAGGTTCTTTTTTTATTTTGGAACTCCTCTAATGGGAGAGTGTCTAATCTTGGTGTAGTCATGTCAGATGTGTGGATAGTATTATCCAAAAGAGATCTATGCGAAAGTAGATATAGATTATGAACCAATGTATTTCTTTGACTATTTCAACGGCTAGATCACATGTGTGAACGTTCTCATGTAGCGCATCAAATGTAATGAATACCATCGACATCCATCCTTGAATATGTAATACAAGACAATATCTAAGAGGGGCGACCATCTAATAGACTAGTAGGTTACCGATCCATGGCACAGAAAAAGGTACTATGATGTATTTGATTGGAAGGCCTATGATCTTAGGTTGGATCAAACCAACCTCGGGAGACTCTAAGTCAAAAACCATTCAACCCTAATAGGATCCAAATCCCTATGGGATGTTAGTAAGACTTGAAGAGATTCTAAGAGGGGGTCACGAGAGGTCCCTGTAGGTTCAATCTCTTCTGACAATGTATACTCAGAAGGTCTTTTACTTGACATTCCTAAAGTTAATTCATAGAGACCAATCTGGTTAAATAAGATTTGTCTAATTCTTCTCCTATGCTCATTCTCAGAGTGTCTATTGGTACTATTGGTTGATCCAGGTGATTGCGCTGGTGAAGCAAAATCTGGGGCACTTGGAAGTGGTTGTGTCACTTTAGCATATCGAGTGGATGTAGCGTTTGTCAAATGCCAAATCCATCTTTTATAAACTACACTTCAAGATAACTTTAGTCACCACAATGTTGTACTCTAACCAATATGTCACCAGGACATAGGTTGTGATGGAACTCTAGAGTGTAGAAATGATAACATGAAATCTCTCATCCGATCAACTGGTAGATATCGCCAGGTTATGGGAGAAATTGATACTCAAAGTCCGTCATATAAATCCCAAAGCATCTCGGGGGAGATTGGATGATGTTGACAGCTAGCAAAAACCAGTATTGGTTTACCCAAATATACAATGTAGCTTGTACTTGAGAACCTTTGGTATTGACTTCTAATTCAAGATCTCTAGTAGTGATGAATTCAAGGGTTGTGTCTAGGGCAGTTATGTCTATCAATTCCCAACCGTTACGATATTCAGAAAAGAGAAAAATTGCCCCGGGTTGGCCAAGTGCACCATGTTATCTCAAACAGAGGGGCTCATGTTGGTAGATTGATCCGTGATAGTTTTGGGTGTCTCAGTGTCTGAGCTCAGGGTAACATTAAATCTCATTCAATTGTTTATGACAATGTTAGATGTAATATTGCAATTTACTTTGGGTGTTTGGTCTCTATACCTGTGTGTGTCATTGCATGGCTAACCTCTTCAATACTCTCAAACTTGTTAACATTGGGATTTTCACAATCTACCTTTGCGTCTAATTTTGATATAATCAGAGGAATACGTCACTAAGGGCTCAACTCTTGTTGCTTTGGATATTTGTATGTGGTTGGTTCTTGTAGTCAAATCTCTACTGCAGTTCCGTATGTATAAAAGTCATTGTTAACATCATTGAAGTAAACCAAAAGCATGTTATAGGGAAGTTCTATCCCACTCTACACCTGGCCCCTTCAGAGTCTCTAACCGTTTAGCTCAAGTCGCTTGAGTGGGGCTCCAAAATTACTATCCAAGTTAGGCTTTTGAAGGTCTATACAACCAATGAAGTACTAGGCATGCAAGTAAGATTGTTGTGAAGTCAGATTATTCTCAACTTGGAATATGCATTCGACCTTCCTATTTATGGTCATCTTGTATGCAAGATAGTGTTCCTCAATCGACATTGTGTTTTCATTCACAATTACATTTGAAAAGTCCAGGTCCAATCTCGTTTACATAGTCATCTCGACGTCAGTCGATTGAGTTTTCACCCGTATGATATCTTTGACATTCACTGAATATTCTCATAAAAATACTAAGGTTAATCTGTCAATGCGTCATAAGTGTAGAGTCCATGGGTGTTGTCATGCCCACGACTGGCCTCGAGTAGCGTGGATCAGTAGACCAACAACCCGTAAGTTAATTTTGACTATAAGGGAATTGGGGCCCTTATGTGTATAAGGTTATAATTAATGGTTGTAGCCTAAACTCATGATGGTGGATTAATATGGGTCTATCAGTGAGTCATTGGAGAACTGGATGACGTGGCCTAGATAAGCTGCAAAGGTGTCCAGTGAAGTGTCACAATGCACTACTAGTGGTGCATGGGCCTTGGAGGGTATAAGTATACATATTGGGCTCTCACTAGTGTATCCTTGATTATGAGACTGGTAGTCGTATGCTGCTGGTGTGATGTCTCATTCCTCTTTAAGATTGATCCATAGCTTGGCGGCTAGATCTGTTCGATCTAGGATTGGTTGGGTTGGTTTGGTTTGTCTACCATCCGTTCCCTTTGTGCGTGCTTGTGTTGGCATGCTTAGAGTAGTATCCCTGGTTTAGGATTTTATATTGGTATCAGAGCCATTCTAAGCTGGTATTGCCATCGAAAGGGCTTGAGAAGGAATCTCAACGTTTTCTGAGAATCCGGTGGAGTAAGCAACAAAGAGAGGAAATTTTGGATTGCTCTTCCCATTGATTTTCTTTTTTTAAATGTAATCGGTTGTGTGGTACGTGCACTGCCAGGTATACAATTGGTTCGATTAACACTTCAAATTGGTTTTTGGGAAGTAATTCTGATTTTCAATTCCTTTATGTTGCTGATTACTTTGCTATAAGCACTTTTGCGGAAGCAACGGTTTCATATGGAAGCTATGCTGGATTTCTCTCTTGTGACTTCTTGTTCTTGCAACAGTGGTTTATGAGATTTTGGTTGCTGTCGATTGCTTTTTGTGGAACCGGTTCAAGAATAGATGCAAAAATGGACTTACCACTTGCTGTGAGTGTTGGTGGATTATTTACAAGTTTTGCATGGCAATTTTTTATGGAGTTGCAGGTTTTTGTTGTGTTTTCTAGCAAACTAATGGTGGTTTGCAAGGTTATGAGCCAGTAAGGCCATTATTGGAATGGTTTGGGTCATTTTGAAGCCTATTCTGTGTGAAGAATGGCAAACCTGCAAATTTTTAGTTCCAGTGAAAAAATGGGCAGCATCTACCCTGTTTCTCAGCCATAATGAAATCTAGACATGCTAAACTGTAAATGAATGTTTGCTTATGCATTGTGCAAGAAAAGTAAAGGTTAAGCAAACAGAAAAACACCCTAAATGCAACCACTTTCTGTAAAATACTGCAGAGAACACAATTGCAAAAGCTTCTTGAATGTTAAGCAGACTAAGCATGCTTTTACTAGCTGACCCACAGAGCTATGCCTCTATAAAACGTGCCCAACATCACCCGTAAAGCAATCTTAAACTACATGAAAAGCAATGGGAAGAAACATATAACTTCAAGCTTTTGTAACTATGAAAGCTTTTGGTTCATCGACACAGAAAAAATAGTTTTTTTGGCATAGAAATTTGTGCCCTCCAGTGCTATCCAATGCGCCTAGCACCATCGCTAATCCCTGCATGTTTATGGTAAAGAGAGAAGGTGGATGGGGCGTGCCTCCATAGCCATCTCTCTCTCTCTCTCTCTCTCTCTCTCTCTCTCTCTCTCTCTCTCTCTCTCTCTCTCTCTCTCTCTCTCTCTCTCTCTCTCTCTCTCTCTCTCTCTCTCTCTCTCTCTCTCTCTCTCTCTCTCTCTCTCTCTCTCTCTTTGCTCTCCTCTTTGGGAGCCTGCTCGCGGCTAGCAGGGGCCCGAACCCTTATGTTTTGGAGAGGGAGGACCATAAGTTAACTATCAGTTATGCATGGGCACATGGTGAGTGGGGGGAGGCTTAACCAAGTTGTGGTTTTAAGATTTTTTTGGCCTAGAGATTTTTCAAAGGCATTTTTTAGTCATTTTGGACTACGAAGTATTTGATGCAGTTATAATTTTTGAATTGTTATAGCTTAAGAATGGGTTTAATTGGATTCCTATGGCATTAATGTGGTTCTGTCACATTTTAAGTTGCTTAAGTAAAAAATGCAGATTTCATTGGTATAATTTTAGTAAGCAAGTGTCTAGGTAATTTATGTTAAAAAAAAAAATTTACTTTTATTTTGACATTGCTTCATAAACGATAATTATACCCGTAATGAAATTGAACTGAACGAAATTTTTTTAATTTTTTAGTTTTGTCTGCAATGGACATAGGTAATGTTCCAGTAACGAGGGACACATAAATCCGTCCGGCATCACCAGGAAATGATGACACGCTATTCCAACTGGCATCACCAGACAATGATGTGGCCCTCAACTCTAATAAATTATTGCACACTTTGAGCAAACCGGTACTGGAACTTCACCAAAGTAATAAGCAGCACGAAATGCAAAACCTTTTTAACCAATTACAAGCTATCACCTCAACTAACTTGGGCTACCAACCAGAAGTATTTTCCGGTGATAAAAAATTTAGGCGCCCGAAAGTTGTTGAGGACTGGGTGAATCGTTGGGGAAATTTGAGGTATTCGTCAACGACGCCTTATGGATATCTCAAATTTACAAAACCGGAAACCCGCATGCTATTTCTTTATAAAAAATATATTGTTGAATTTCTTAAACATTGATTAACCCGTTTTTTTTGCGATTCCTTGGAAGGTAATTTTTATTACCCATTGACCTTGGACGATGTCATAAGAATGGTTAATAGGAATGTTTTCTAAATTGTTTTTCTTATGTAAATCTTCAATAAGTCCTTTTTCTGATTTACAAATTATTTTAAGTTTTTCTCATATCTCTTTTTTGAAACTTCTTCTAGGGCTAGATTCATCCCTTGGAAACTCGTGATGTTTCTTGTTAAAAGGGGGAGAAGTAAAGAGTTATCTAGGAGAAACATCTATCATAGATTCCAGGAGGAATCTGTTATATGAAAGGTGACAAACTTGTTTCATGAATCAGAAATGATAGGATATTGTGATATACAGAAATCTTTTAAGATTATAGTAGGATATCTAGTTTGAAGGTGTAAGAGAAGGAAATTAGAAAACACTCTTGTAATAGAAGAGTTGTTGATTACAAGTCCGATTGATCTGTGTCAGAACTAGGAAATTCTATTGTAAGATGGTTTGTTGATACATGTTCCTTGTTGGTGGTAATCAACTTGATCTTAGTGAGGACTGGGATCCATGAGTTGATGCAAAGGAAGGGAATTCATGCTAACAATATATTCTTTTGATTATCTCTGGTTGAGATTTTGGTTGTGAAATAGCACTCTTTGAGAAATATTCTCTCTTAGAGGATAACCAAGTTACGGGATTCTCAGTTAAGAAAGTATTGTGTACAGATCAGGTGATATCTGTAGAGATATGCTATGTAGAGAATCTTTGTGTGATCATAAAACCTTTTGTACAAAGTTTTAATCCTGTGGATCTTCAAAATATTCCTTGGACTAAGTTTATTTGCATGCATACACTAGTCATTAAAACATAGGCATATTGATGAGAATTGTATAGAGACAATTTCTCACTAGGTAATAGTAATTTCTCATTGAGAATTGCTTACTGACCTAGAATAGATTTAGAATCAAATTAAATGTGGTGTTATGATATCGAAAGTCTGAAACTTTTCAGATGGAGGGAACTTTTTGGAACAACTCATGTGTCTTCTAAAAATTGTGATGTACTCTTATGATATGGTATGATCTTGAAATCTGGAGAGTTGTGATTGGAGAATCATAACTCAGACTCTAGGATATATCTGATCAATAAGAGAGGACTCAGATCATGGTAAGATTACCTCAGATGAATAAACAAGATAGTGGAATTTTGGTATGACTGGCCATCTTACCAAATCGGCTATGTTTATTTTGTGATTTCTTGTGTTGGCATGCTTAGAATAGGATCCTTGGTTTAGAATTTTATAGGTGTAAAGCCAATTTTATGGTCCTAAGGTGTTGTTTAAAAATTTTCATTATCGGGAATAGTCATGTTGGATATTCGTAAAGTTTTCTGCAAAAATGGTATTTGACTTACGTTCTAGGCGGATCAAAGTAGTAGGTCCTAGGTCTCTTATTGCATATACTCCCATTAAGTCATAGGGGTGTATCTCAGTTCATAACATGGTTCGTCAAGTATAGCCCTTGGTCGAGCGATATGTTACTTATGTGGAAGATAGGTGACAAATGACATTTCATAGCCTAAATGGTTTTCAACACTTAAGACTCAAATTCACTTGATAATGCATTGATGAGGTTAGGTGCTAGATTGCTTTTTTCACAATGATCAAGGAACTGACGCATCTCATTTGCTAGGTGTCCGAGTAATCGCCTCCCAAGGTCGCTATGTTTCACCAGATGGCATGGGCAGGGTGCTCTAGATAATGCGGTAACATATTTGTCCTAGCTCGAGAGATGTGTTTCGCCCTCACCTAATATAAAGTCACCTCTATGTTTCAAGAGGATCGATGATGATATGGCAACATCATAAAAGATAATCATACACCCTCAACTGACGGAATGAATAAAAGCACACAAGTATCGTAATCTCATTTTACTAATTCCATTCTTCTCTACCAAACATCCAATGAGTCTTATAGGAACTTGGATGCATGTATTTTTACATGCTATTGAGCCAAAGGAGATATTATTACGGAAATTTTTTTTCAAGCCATAACCAACAAGTAGCTTTTCTAACGACTACATGTCATATCATTTTTACCATGCCGAAAGTGAGAGAAAAGTATTTCTAGGTGAAGTTTTCGTAGTTCCAAGTTAAATGACTCATGTACATACATAACGAACTTCAAAAAGTATGAAAAGGAGAACATAACTGTCATGTCCACTTCCTGAACATAGGATTTAGTATAGTCTTAGACATGGATACCCGGTACTCCAGTGAATCAAGTTTATTAGTTATGCCAATACTGGATGTGACCCGCAAGTAATTAATAACCTTGTTGTTCACATATTCTATCACTGATAGAATCTATGAAGCAATTCTTTTACTTCTGCTTTATCTTTGGATACTGGGTGTTTGTGCCCGTTCCAGGCGGTTGGCTCTCTTTAGATGTTATCTTCTTAGTTCAAGGCTAGATCAGGCAGAAAGGGGTGGTTTCATTGTAGTATATCTCCCAGCCTGTCAGTGGGATGCTCGGATTACGTTCACTCTAGTAGCACTTACACAATCAAACCATGCAAGCCAAAATCATTCATCTACAGATCTGCATGCAATGCTGATGAATTCCAATCGGTTCTTGCTACTAACTACTTCTAAAACGTTAGAAAGAAACAAACAAGATGCTCAGTTTAATCTATAGATCAACGGAACTAAAAGCAAGAAACAAGAAACTAATTACTAAACAACATATTGAAAGTCCAAGGATCAAGAAATACACATTTCTTGATTCTTGGACAGCCCAAGAACATCAAGAATTTGAATGTCTAGGAGTTAGTACAAGGTTTAGGACCGTATATGCATGTGTAGAGTATCAATAACAATTTTATGAATAGAGGATCCATGCATAGACTCTATTCTAGATAAATCAATGTACAAGGGAGTTAGGACTTGCATTACTATATGCCCAGGGGGTTCTAGAGCTTATATAAGGAGGCCAAACTTGCCCTACTACTCCATCATTTGGTTGATTCATTGCCAAGATCTCATCCTTCCTGTTTTTAAAGTTTGGCATTTTGCAAGTAAGTCATCTGCAAGTTTTGCAAGTTCAGTGTTTTTTAATTATGTCAAATTGATAGCACATGGCATGCTACATTGTTTTTAGATTTTAAAATTTAATCTACTTCGCTTTTGGGGGTGAAATCCATTTGTATACTCCATTATCATTTTGTTTATTTTCTTACTAGCTAAAAGATATGTCTATCATGCTGTCTACAAATTGTACATGTTATTTAAATTCGCTATTCTCTCCCACTCCCAATACATTTATCAGAAGACTAATTCATGTTTGTTGCGCGTGCAGGAACAACATTCCCCATTTGACGAACATGATGAGGATGGATCAAGTAGATCTAGCTAGTCTTTTAGCTCTATTGCTCGTCTTTCCATGTTCACAGATATTTATGTACATGTTTTTAGATCTATCATTTTGATTCGTACATTTGCCAAGGTCATAGTGATGTAGCTAGTTATATGTATTCTTGAACCCTAAGTACTTATATAATTGAACTGTATTTGGCCCTAAACCATGTAGGAATGTTTAATTTGTTTGTTTTAAAGTGTAATTATTCACATGTATTGACTCGCATGACATGTAAAAATATTTGTGATTATTAGGGTGTAATGTAATTTATTTATCTATGGTTGAATGTAAGGAGTGACTTATTTTGTTCTACCCTAAACTTATTTATTTGAATTTATTTCTTGCACTCATTAATTCTATAGGGTTGTATTTTCTAAACTACTTTTGTTGCCTGCAGCAATTATTCCATACTTATTCTTAATGTCTCGTGACACACCTCCAAGTCACAGATCTTGCCGCAGTCACGTGTCATCCCATTTCTCATGCATGAGTGACAATGAGGTCCTCAGTTATATGGATGGGATGTCTCCCTCGCATGTAGGTAGGAATATGGAGAGACTATGGGCTCATTGGGAGGCACGGAATTCCAGTAGGTTGGTCCACATTCTCTCATTTTGAGAAGATCCAATCCCCACAACCCTCCGACCGAGGTATTTCTTCCTTCCACGAGGGTCTATTCGGGGTAGGAGTCTCTCCCCCATGCACTCTAATGCCAGTGCCTCTTTCTAGCATTCCGACAGGGAAAAGAGAGACCATAGGAGGAGTCATCTCAGCAATGGCTCTTGTTGTGGCACGGTGATGCCGATGATGTCGTGCTTCATGTGGCCTCGAGTCCAGCACATGCATCTAGCAGGCCTCGTCGTAGGGATTCCTTACTTCGAGAAACACTAACTCAGGATGCAACGCGGATGGCATGTTATGTGAAAATTGTCAACATTTCCTAGCTAGTTTGAGGCCTAAATTGGCTAAAATTGTAAATAGTTTTGGTTTTGGAGTTTCACACGTGTGAACCAGGCCACAATGTTTTTATTTACTGTATTTTTTCAGTATGATGAAGTGTCAAACTTCATACCCTTCAAAATGAGACCATTTTGATGTATTTTGGTCATATAAGCCATTTTTAGCTATTTTTCCTATATAGGGAATATCTAGGGTCAAGTACCTTCTAGAGAGAGGAGAGAGAGTCATCTTCCTCATCCATAAATAGTAGGGAAGTCGTGGAGAACAGGTTGGAGAAACCTTTTGTATGCTTCATTGAGATCAATAGATCATTGTCATTGTTTCTTCCTCCATTGAGAGCATTGTTGTGTGTATTGTCTTCAAGCTATTGTGTATGATCTTAGGTGCTTTCCAAAAGTGGTAGGCTGATGTATTATGGACTGTATAATGCTATTTTGGGCCGCACTTGATGTTTATGGAAGTTTCCATTTGTGATAAATGCTTTTTGATCAAGTTCTTTGCATTCTAGGTAGCATAGAATGTGTTGCCAATTCCTAGCTTATGTAGTTTGGAGTGCAAGCATTCAAGCCAATGATCTTGGAGTTTAGATCCACTTAGGATCTGAATTTTTCACATGGTATCAGAGCTGGTTGGCTTCTATTTACAGTAAGTATTCCATTTTTGGTGATATTTGGATGTTTGATCAAGTTCTAGCATGATTTTGCATTGCTTTGTTGATCAAATCTTACTAACCTTTGTTTTGTGAGTTGAACTTGTGGATCAAAAGCATATTTCAGGTCTATTGAAGATCAGAGGCTGAAAAGAAACTATTTTGGATCAGATCATAACACCTAATCATTTGTGATTGTGAGGCTTGTGCATATTCAATACTAACAATGTTCTTTTCAATCCTATTGTTGACAATCTCCATTCTTGGATGAACACTCTCCTTAAGTGGATGAAACTTCTCCTTAAGTGGATGAAAAATGCTCTTTTGAGTGAGTTGTAATTCTCCTAAAGGCTGAGCAAAGCTCCCATTTGGATGAAAGATCCCCTTTTTTGGGTGAACATATTGTAAGCTCCATTGTGAAGAGCATATTGTAAAGATTGTCATCAATTTTGGCATAAATTTTGGTGTACTTTGTTGAGCATGTAAGTAACTCTCCTTATGTAATTTGATTGGAGCATTTGCTGGAAGGTGTTAACCATTATGCAAGTGTGTTTTCAGGTTCTTAACAGGTTGAGGAACATTCTCATGTGAAGTGATCTTAGATCTACATCTAAACACCAAGATTTGACAAGATAGTGAAGCTAGTCTTGTGATTCACTAAGTGTGCTCATTCATTCACCTCTAAATCTTGTATTTATCACTTGCTGGAGTTTATAAACTTTTAGAAGTGTGGTTTACATGTGGTTTTACAGGTTGAATCAATATCTTAGTGTGTTGATCATATGTTGATCAAGTTTGTTCATTACTAGGTAATCTTGGCATCCTAGTTTTGGGTATTTTCTAAGAATGCAAGTAACTCTTCACACCATAACTTGATTTGGTCACTTGCTGGAAAGTTTGAGAGCTTAAGCAAGAGTGTGTTCAGGTTGGTTTGATTTTGTAATCCATTCTTAGTGTGTGCAAAGTGTTGCATGTGTTTCAATCTTCCTTTCTATGCTTGGAAACCATCTAGGTTCAAGATAGAAGTGTTTTAGGGTCCTAAATCTTCATAGATCTCTTTATCTATCATTTGTTGAGAGAAAAGTGAGTGCTAAGTGCTTTAGGACAGAACCTAAAAGTTGAAGAAACATTAGAATCATGGCTTCCAATGGTGGGATCATGCTAGAGTCTAGTGAAAGGTTGAGTTCATCAAACTACTCTACTTGGAAAGTGAGGATGGAGTCCTTACTTGAGTTGAATGAACTCATGGACATAGTTGCAGAAATTGAAGAGAGACCTCTCACACTTCAAGAGCAACAAAGGTTTGATAAGAAGGCCAAAAGGGCTCTTCATATCATTAAAATGAATGTTACAAATGAACTTCTCAAGGAAGTTGGAAAGTGTCAAAGTGCAAGTGAGGCATGGAATGCCTTAAAGAAGCTCTTTGAATCAAAGTCCACATCTAGGGTATTGACCCTAAGGAGACAAATATTTTCTAGTAGGCAAAGAGAGGGTGAAAGTGCTCATGCATTTATCTTGAGAGTTAAGTCCCTAAGTGATGATTTAGCATGCATTGATGAGAACATAAAAGATGGTGAAATAGTCCAAGTTATGTTGAATGGTTTGCTAAATGAACATGCTAACCTTGTGCAAAGTTTTGCCATTCAAAGAGTCTTGCCAAGTGTGGTTGACTTGCAAGAAATCTTATTGGCTGAAGAACATAGGTTGCAATCAAAGCTTGATGGTGCATCCTTGCAAGGTGGAGGTGAAGAGGCTTTCTTCACAAAAGGCAAATTCAAGGGCAAAGGTAAAGGCAAAGGGAAATGGTCCAAAGGTGGTAACTTTGATCATGATGATCACTCTTCCTCTTCCTCTTCTACTAAGAACAATAAGTCAAAGTTCAAGTGCTTTTATTGTGGGATAAAAGGTCATTTTGCAAATGAATGTTATAAGAAGAAAAGAGAGCAAGGAGAGAGGCAAGGAAATCTTACAATAGATGAGGAAGAACATAACACATGTGAATCACTTGTTATGACTTCAAGTTTGTTAGCCAACATAGATGATAATGATCCTTGGTGGATTGATAGTGGAGCCTCATCTCACATGACAAGACATAAGGAATACTTTACATCCTTATTGTCTTATGAGGGAGAAGGTAACATCATCTACACTGCAAATGATGGTCAATGTGACATCAAAGGCATAGGCACTATTCCTATTTCCCTTTCAACAAATAGGAAAGCAAATCTTGAAAATGTTTTGTACATTCCTTCAATCACTAAGAATTTGCTTAGTGTAAGTCAAATGATTGACAAAGGACTTGATGTGGAGTTCATTGGAGATGCATGTTTGATAAGTAAATGTGGATCCTTGATTGCTCAAGGTAGGAGGCATGGTAAACTTTTCAAGCTTGATGCATGTGTGATCTCTAATCATGAAGGATGTATGGCTAGGGAGCAATTGACAAACCAAGAAGTTTGGCACAAGAGGTTGGGCCATCCCAACTTCAAATCTTTGGAGGTAATGGCAAAGAAAGAGCTTGTTCTTGGTCTCCCTAAAAGTCTTGTTGCAAACAATAGTGTTTGTGAACATTGTGCCTTGTCCAAATCTCATAGACTTGCTTATTCTAGATCTACTTCTAGATCTAAAGAAGCTTTTCAACTTGTGCATTCTGATATTCCTTCTAGTACAACTAGCAATGGTGGGGCAAAGATGTATGCAACTTTCATTGATGACTTTAGTAGGTATACTTGGATCTATCTTCTTAAAAGTAAGGATGAAGTGTTTGCTGCATTTGTCAAGTTCAAGAATGAAATGGAAAACCAATTCAATACAAAGATCAAATGCTTAAGATCTGATAATGGAGGGGAATACACCTCAAATAGGTTCAAAGACTTTTGTATAGCACATGGGATTAAGAGGGAGATGTCTAGTCCTAGGACTCCACAACAGAATGGAGTGGCCGAGAGGAAGAATAGAACCCTTTGTGAATGTGCCAAGGCAATGAGACTACATGCTAATCTTGCTAAGTCTTTTTGGGGGGAAGCTTTAGCATGTGCTAACTATCTATGTAATAGATGGACAAGTGCTTCCTTGGATGGTAAAACTCCTCATGAGGTTCTTTATGGTAGAAGGCCGAGTGTCAAGCATTGTAGGATCTTTGGATGTACATGTTTTGTCAATATCACACTTGATGATAGAACTAAAGAAGATCCTTCATCAAAGAAGGGTGTGTTTGTTGGCTATAGTGAAGTAAGCAAGGCTTACAAAGTGTACATTCCTTCTACAAAGAAAGTTGTCATAAGTAGGGATGTCATCTTTCATGAAGAGAATGTTTCCAATGTTGTTGATGTTGATGTTGATGTGCCTACTAATCATCATGATGTGCAAGATGTCTTGGATGAAGATGGAGATGCCACTCCAAAGCAAACTTCAAGGAAGACTCAAAGGCAAAGGGCTAAGCCATCAAGGCTAACCTATGATGAAAAAGGAAAACAAGTGGTGGACAACTCTAACTTTGCTTTTCTTACCTCTTTTGATGAACCAACTTGTGTAGGTGAAGCAATTCAAAAGAAGGAATGGATCCAAGCCATGGATCATGAGCATCAAGCACTCATCAAAAGCAACACATGGAGGTTGGTAAAGCTTCCAAAGGACAAGAAGGCAATTGGTTGTAAGTGGATCTTCAAGATCAAGACAAATCAAGATGGATCAATCAACAAGTACAAGGCAAGGTTGGTGGCAAAGGGGTATGCTCAAGAATATGGTATTGACTATGATGAGACCTTTGCACCCGTGGCAAAGATGGTAACTATTCGAATCCTAATCTCTCTTGCAACTCTTTATGATTGGGATATGTGGCAAATGGATGTTACTAATGCCTTCTTGAATGGTGATCTTGAAGAAGATATTTACATGGAGCAACCCGAGGGCTATGTTTCACATGATGAGCCTAATCATGTGTGCTATCTCCAAAAGAGTTTGTATGGGCTAAAGCAAGCACCAAGGAGTTGGTATGCTAAGCTCAATTCCTTCTTACTTTCTCAAAACTTTGTTATGAGTGAGTATGATCATTCTCTCTACTTTAGATTGAATGAAAATGATATCACTTTACTTTTGATCTATGTTGATGACATTATCTTAAGTGGTGGTAACAATCTAGATATAGATGAAATCAAGATGGCACTCAAAAGAGAGTTTGAAATTCAAGATCTTGGTAAACTTCATTATATCTTAGGAATAGAGATTATTAGAACTTCTAAATCTACATTTATATGTCAAGAAAAGTATGTTAACTCTATTCTAAAAAGGTTTCATATGGAAGATTGTAAAGTTGTTTCTACTCCTATGGAATCAAATGTAAAGCTAACTACAAGAAGTAATGAAAGATCCTTCAAGGACATTACTCTCTATAGAAAGCTAATAGGATCTCTTATATGGTTAACCATCACAAGACCTGATCTAAGCTTTGTGGTTGGTAAACTAAGTCAATTTATGCAAGATCCTAGTGAGGCTCATTGGAAGCTAGGAAAGAGAGTACTTAGATACATCTCGGGATCTAGAGATTTTGGCATCTTGTATGGAGGTACTACACCTAACCTTTGTGGATTTTCAGATTCAGATTTTGCAGGTGATCAAATGGATAGGAAGTCAACAAGTGCCTTTGCAATCTATCTTGGAGATGGAGTGGTCTCATGGCTATCAAAGAAGCAACCAACTATCTCTCTATCTTCCACCGAAGCCGAGTACAAGGCATTAACAACATGCACCAAGGAGATTCTTTGGATCAAGAGGATGTTATTGGATCTTCACTTGCTGGAACCAGAGAAGACTCCAATCATACTTTGTGATAACCTTTCAGCCCAAAGCTTGGCAAGCAATCCTGTTTTTCATGCAAGGAGCAAGCACATTGAGATTGCTCACTATTTTGTGAGAGATCAAGTCATTGCCAAAGAGGTGGAGCTTCAACATGTCTCTTCAAAGGAGTGTGTGGCTGATATCTTCACCAAACCATTGGGAAAGGACCTATATTTAATGCATAGATCTAATCTTGGAATGTGCTCAAAGACTATGTTGAAACTAGCATCCAATGTTGAAGAGGGAGTGTGAAAATTGTCAACATTTCCTAGCTAGTTTGAGGCCTAAATTGGCTAAAATTGTAAATAGTTTTGGTTCTGGAGTTTCACACGTGTGAACCAGGCCACAATGTTTTTATTTACTGTATTTTTTCAGTATGATGAAGTGTCAAACTTCATACCCTTCAAAATGAGACCATTTTGATGTATTTTGGTCATATAAGCCATTTTTAGCTATTTTTCCTATATAGGGAATATCTAGGGTCAAGTACCTTCTAGAGAGAGGAGAGAGAGTCATCTTCCTCATCCATAAATAGTAGGGAAGTCGTGGAGAACAGGTTGGAGAAACCTTTTGTATGCTTCATTGAGATCAATAGATCATTGTCATTGTTTCTTCCTCCATTGAGAGCATTGTTGTGTGTATTGTCTTCAAGCTATTGTGTATGATCTTAGGTGCTTTCCAAAAGTGGTAGGCTGATGTATTATGGACTGTATAATGCTATTTTGGGCCGCACTTGATGTTTATGGAAGTTTTCATTTGTGATAAATGCTTTTTGATCAAGTTCTTTGCATTCTAGGTAGCATAGAATGTGTTGCCAATTCCTAGCTTATGTAGTTTGGAGTGCAAGCATTCAAGCCAATGATCTTGGAGTTTAGATCCACTTAGGATCTGTATTTTTCACACTGATCTCTCTTAACACTTCATTGGTAACATTCATTTTTATAAAATGAAGGGCAATTTTGGTTCTTTTGTGGAATGCTACAGCTTCATTAGGTGCAGCAGGTTCTTCTTCAACTCCACTCACAATATCCATTACATCTTGAAGAATCAACAATGATTCCATTCTGATCTTCCACATTGCATAATTGGAAGATGTTAATCTCTCACTGTGCTCTAAGAAATGTGAACCAGATGAAGACATCTTCTTGGTGAGAAATTCTAGTAATGATAAAAAATGGAGTTGAAAGGATGTTGCTTGCTATCTCAATCTAGGATCTAACACAAATGTTGATCCACCCTATGAAATCTAGCAACAGATGTGAGAACAAATTCTTAATACTAAAAATCAATCTATCTTGAATTTGGATCTTGCTTCAGTCACAAAAGAAGAAACACATGCAAGCAAGAAGTCTATCTCTCCCACGAGTTTCAAAGTACTGATAAACTCTCTAGGAACTTACTTTCAACTCAACCACAATAATATGTGTGAAATGAAAAGTCTAAGACCTCAGAACACTCACTTCTATCCAATTCTACTTGATTGAAAGTGAAAATTGATGAAAATGGTGAAAAAGACATATGTGTGTTTACTTTCTGTTAAAATATCACTTCCAACTTGTTTTATCTTGTAGATCTCAAGTTATTTGAGCTAGATAGGATCTCACACGTGTGGAGTCTGTTCCCACATGTGAAAGAATGTACGTTAGTCATTTTTATTAAGTTAGATTGGTTTTAGCTTGATCTATACTAGTGTGAAATTTGTCAAAATATTGAAAAATCTATCTAATGTAAAAATGCCAAAGATGAATTGAGCTTTTTTGGCTTAGTAAAGACCCATCTTAGATTAGAATATTCAAGGTAGGTAGAAGTAGAAACTCGAGCTACCATAGGAATTGCCATTTGTACTTTACATGCCACATTTAATGCATGAAAAGACTAGGTGGCACAATTAGACATAGTGAGGTGGCTTGAATAAGTCTAGATAGCTTGAGAGGTGGATCCACAACTCCAATTCAACTCAAAGTAGGACGAGAGTCCATGGATCTATATATATGTGATGTACTCTCATTGAGAAAATCATGAAATTTGTGTGTAATGCAAATTTGGAGACAAGCTCTTTGTGCCCCCTCTCTCTCTCCACGAGTTTTGTACTTCCTTTTTTCTCTCTCTAGTCGAGTAGAGGCATTTATGATGCTTAGTCTTATGTTTTGTTGACAGATCTTGCTTGTAACACAATAATATTTCTTGTATGATCAGCTTTCCTATTGGCAACCAATGCTAGTCTGATCTTTATGGTATTATTGGGCTTAGGAGATCAAAAATACATGTGTAGCGCATCCCACATGTGAATTCAGCATGGTATCAAAGCCTACCGATGGCGGTGGTGAGGGAGCCACTTCCTTCCTCTTCTGTGCTCACGTAATGTCAATTTTCAGAGAAAAAGGACAAATATTGATTGTACTATCAATCATTAAGAGTTATTGATTGCTTCATCCAAAGATCTATCAAAATCTAGATGTTAGATCTTGATCTAGATGCTTTACACTATGATTTAAGCAAGAGCAATGGATCAAATGATCAAACACATGGACGGGCAGCCTCACACATGTGGAGGACAGTACCTATACGACCTCTTTATAGAGAGTAAAGTACATTAACTTACAAATGCATGTCATTCATCAAAACTCAAGACAAATGTGGAAATCTCAACAAAACTAGAATTTGCCAATGTCACATCAACTTGTTATTGATTTGGTTGATCTCTTTATAGATCAAGTACATCCACGAGCTGTGTACTGTCCAGCAGGCCTTCACATGTGTGAAGAGTGCCTAGTCATCTAGATCCACCAATGGGAGTCATATGTGCTCATTTCCCAAAGTTGACTATTCTCTTTGGCTAGAAAACAAAAAGCTAGTCTTCCACATTTATAGGAATATTCCCTATAAAATAGGAACTAATAGAATCTTCCTATCTTATCTTCTAGAAGCTTATCCACACGTGTGAATGGTACCTTGACATGTGTGAGTAATAACTCATTTGCAAGGAAGTCCAATCTATTTACAAAAAGTTTGACCAATTTGACCATTTTCAAGATTCTACTCAAAGGTCAATTCTGAATTCACATGTGTGGGACGCCCTACACATGTATTTTTGATCTCCTAAGCCCAATAATACCATAAAGATCAGACTAGCATTGGTTGTCAATAGGAAAGCTGATCATACAAGAAATATTATTGTGTTACAAGCAAGATCTATCAACAAAACATAAGACTAAGCATCATAAATGCCTCTACTCGGCTAGAGAGAGAAAAAAGGAAGTACAAAACTCGTGGAGCGAGAGTGGGCAAAAAGAGCTTATCTCCAAATTTGCATTACACACAACTTTCATCATTTTCTCAATGAGAGTACATCACATATATATAGATCCCTGGACTCTCCTCCTACTTTGAGTTGAATTGGAGTTGTGGATCCACCTCAATATGTCTAATTGTGCCACCTAGTCTTTTCATGCATTAAATGTGACATGTAAAGTACAAATGGCAATTCCTATGGTAGCTCGAGTTTCTACTTCTACCTACCTTGAATATTCTAATCTAAGATGGGTCTTTACTAAGCCAAAAAAGCTCAATTCATCTTTGGCATTTTTAGGACCCCTACTCACAACATTAGATAGATTTTTCAATATTTTGACACTCCTCCTAAAAATGTATCTAATGTGGATCAAGCATTGATCTTGAGATAAGACCAAGATTAGACCTATGCTTTGTGAGGCACTTTTGCAAAGTGGCTTTGTGAGAAGATCAGCAATACACGAAGATGTGTCGACATGTTCCAAGTTGATTTCACCTCCAATGAGCTTTTCCCTTACAAAATGGTGTGCCACTTCTGCTTGCTTCTTGCATGAAAAATAGGACTGTTTGCACGAGATTGTGTTGATATGTTGTCACATTTGATCAAGGGAAGATCATCCTCTTTGATGCACTTTAGCTCCATGATTAACCTCTTGATCCAAAGCACCTCTTTAGTTGTTGTACTGAGTGCTTTGTACTCGGCCTCACAAGATGATAGAGATATGGTATCTTGCTATTTTGAAAGCCAAGACATAAGATTGCCTCCAAGAAAGATAGTATATGCATTAATGGACTTTCGATCCATTTTATCACTTGCAAAACCGGAATCCAAATAGCCAACAATGGTTCGATCTTCATTCTTGTACAATAACCCATAATCTTGAGTAGAAGATACATATCTTAGAGCTCTCTTTATTGGAAGTGTACTCACCACCTCCATCACTTCTAAGAATCTTGATTTTGTATGAAAATTGCTTTTCAACTAGAGCTTTGAACTTTAGGAAATAGTCAAACACCATAGACTTTGAAGCTAGAAGATATACCCAAGTAAATCTAGTGAAATCATCAATGAAAGTTACAAAGCAAGTAGCACCACCCTTGCTCTTTGAATTGAGAAGTGCACATCCAAGTGTATGAGCTCCAATGGATGTGTAGTCTTGATAAATGACTTTGAAAAAGGCTTCTTATGAGACTTAGATATGGCACAAGCCTCACATGGCTTGAAATTATTGGAGATAAGATTAGGCAAGCCAATAGCTTTGGCTTTCTTGACCATGGACACCATAGAACTATAGTTAGGATGTCCCAACCTTCTATGCCATAGTTCCTCCAAAGACATATGAGTAGCAAAAGCACTATCACAAGAGTTAGCATACTCTTTGGGATCAAGCTTGTAGATTCCACCATATCTAGACCCAAATGCAAGGATCTCATCATGCTTCTTGATTGTACATGTATCAACATTGAAATTCACATCTTGTCCATTATCAAACAATTGCACAACACTAATAAGATTTTTTTTTAACTTGGGAACAAAAAGTACATTAGATAGAGAAAGAACTTTTGATGAAGAAAGCTTTAAGGGAATGGTCCCTATGCCTTCAAAAGCACACTCATGATCATTTGCTGTGTAGATGGACTTCTTGGCTCCTTCATAAGGTGACATAGATGAAAAAGAATGCTTGGAGCTACACATATGTGAAGAAGCTCCACTGTTGAGATACCACAAACCATCCTTCTTGAAAGGTGATGAAGAAAAACTCGAGACCATAAGAGATCCCTCTCCATCACTTGCATGAGCATCTTCCTTCTCTTCATTAGAAATGTTGGCTTGCTTGAATTGACTCTTCTTCTTGAAGCAATTGGTGGCATAATGCCCCTTCTTGCCACAAAAGAAACACTTGATGTTTTTCTTCTTCTTCTTGGATGTGGAAGCTCTAGAGGACTCATCCTCTTCTCCTTTCTCCTTGGAAATAAGATCGTTCTTGCTTGAAGAGGATTGGTGTTCTCCTCTCTTGTGCTTGTCTTTGGTAAAGAGAGCTTTACTATCAATGATAAGAGACAGTCTCTCCATTTTTAAGAGTTTATACTCTTGTCTTGATTCTTCAGAAATGAGCACACTTTGGAGTGCTTTCAAACTTGGTAGCTCCTCCTTAATGGCATAACTCTGAACAATGTTGTCATATTCCTCCTTTAACCCATTAAGTATGAATTGAACAAGTTCATTTTGGTTGATGGAGTCTCCTATGCATGACAATTCTCTATGGAGGTCTTTATCTCTCATTATATAAGCTGAAGCACATTCATCACTTCTCTGTACACTTTGAAAAATTTGGTTTCTTAGTGTTAGAAGTCTAGAAGTATTCTTTGCCTCATAGATAGACTTGAGAGTATCCCAAGCATCTTTGGCATTATTACAGGCACCAATTTCTCTTAAGATGTCATTTGAGACATTCATCTTAATATAATGCAGAGCCATCCTAGATCTCTTTTTGTACTTTGGAATTTCTTGAGGAATTTGTGGTTCTTCTTCAATGCCAAGTACAATATCCATCATATCTTGTAGTATTAAGACAGATTCCATTCTAACCTTCCAAATTGAGTAATTGGAGGTTGACAATCTTTCACTTGCTTCTAATTGAAAGACATCCATTGAAGTCATAAAGAATGATGGAAATCAACCAAGATGGATAAAAGAATTGCTTATCTTCTCACTATAGGAACCAATCAAGGGTACAAACCAAATCCTATGTAAGACTAAGCAAAAAAAACTGTGAGATAGATCTCACTAGCTTGACAATCTCTCTAAAACAAGATTTAAATCATCAAAAAAGATGAAGTATGGCAAAAGTTATGGTTCTCTAAATTGACTCAAATAAAATTTATTTGTATGAAACAATTTGCCTAGAATCTATAAATTTTGTCTAAATCACATATAGATGAGATTGTGCAGCTTTTGGATGATTTTTGTGATCATTTAAGCAATAAATGACATGTACACACAATTTGCCATAGGTCTAGGCACTCTACCTACGACTCTTCAAAAGCTTATCACTTCTGATTGGCTTATCCAACTGTCATGATTCGAATTGCATCAGATTCTACACATTTCTAGCTTTCTAGTGGGCTAATTTGCATGAAATTTGGATCTAAGGTGAGAGAGAACCACCAAACTGAAAATGGGCGGATTTCACACGTGCCAGCACCTGAAATTCCGTACGAGGACGAGGCAACAGTGGTAGATGGAGGATCGGGTGTCAATTTGAGCCCCACTACTTTTATGAAAAATGGGGTCTGCAAGGGTTAAAGCCAACAAGATTCGCCATCAAGCTAGCAGATCAATCCTGTGTGAAACCGAAAGGTGTAGTTGTCGATATCCCGTAAAGATAACAGGCATGCAGTTTGTGATTACTTTTGTAGTCATGGAAATACCTAAATCTCCATCTACATACCATGTTTTCCTAGGAAGACCATGGTTGAGGACTGCGCAAGTAGTACACAACTGGGTTACGAGAAAACTCACTTTCGAGAACAGAGAACAGGTTGTAAAGATTGATCCAACCACATGGGCGGTGAAACCTATTGCACCCAAAGCTGATGACAGATCATCTATGACAAATCACACGATTGATCGCCCAAGGCCAGCCAAGGGAGGTCACTATGATTCAGAGACGGATGTCGTAAGATGGACGGATGCATTAGCAACTATTGACTGTCGAGCATGTCAACATGAATCAGATTCGGAACCCAGTACATCTTCACCCAAGTGTTACACTATGGACACACCAATCACATTTGGGGTGAATATGATAAACGTAGCATGGCTGTCTAGGTGGAGCCTATTGAGAACGATGATCTAGTCCCTTGGCAACATGCTCTAACTTATAATAAGGAGATTGAGCTGGCTGATGAACAGGTCCTACACCACATGGACCCAGATCGTTACAAAACCAAGAAAGTACCAGCTCAACCACTGCAAAAGTCTGCTATGGCAAAAATCTTAAGGATCGATCCACCCAAGGCACCTACAAATAAGAAGAATCAGTTGAAGCAACGCTACAACCAGGTGATCCGATGGAGTGATCTACCCGAAGAGGCGATAACTATAGTGGATGTTGATATTCGCAACCACGAGGCGAATGTCACGGCAGTCCCGATGATAGACAACAAGGATGAACCCACCAAATGACAAAAAAAGTGCAAAAAGAAGGTGTTGGACTCCTTGAAGTCAATCAAGATAGAGTCAAATACAGCGTCATCTTCTACACAGGTGACGAAAAATCAAAAAATGACCAGTCGGGCTAAGATCAATATGCTGAAGGAGGAATCTCGACGAGCGCTAGTTCACGAGATGCCTGAGACTTTCAAGAATTATACCTTGGATGACGTGGTAATCATGATGCCGCAAGCCCAAAGAGAACCTGATCAAAGTCAAACACCAACGGAACAAGTCTTCGAGGGATCTGCACGAACACAGCCGATGAATCTTGCCGAGCCAGGTGAAGAAGAAAAGATAGTGCATGTGGGAGAGTAGTTAACACCCACATAGTTCAAAAGACTAAAATCGTTGTTGGAGTATAAAGACTATTTTGCCTAGAGTTATAGTGACCTGAAGGGCATTCCACCAACATGATATCCTTAGTGGATGGAGCAGTTCCCAAGGTAAGTCATTATTACCACTGCAACCCGAATTATACTGAGCTGATCCAGCAAGAGTTGCAGAAGCTGATGGATGAAGATTTCATCTATGAAATTGAGCACACGGAATGGGTATCACCGATCTTTATAGTACCCAAGAAGAACGGCAAAATGCGGATTTGTGTGAATCTGAAAGCACTAAATGCAGTCACCAAAAAGGATCATTTTCCTCTACCATTTACGGAAAGTGTCCTCGACAGAGTAGCTGGCGTCGAAGCCTACAGTTTTCTAGACGGCTTCAGTGGCTACAACCAGGTGAAGATAGCCCCCCAGGACCAGCACAAGACAACATTTGCCACGAAATGGGGAACCTATGCCTATAAAGTGATGCCATTCGGACTTTGCAATGCCCCAAGCACCTTCCAACGAGTCATGTAGACGGCATTCAAAGATTATCTGCAAAAAGTTTTGGAAATTTTCTTGGATGATCTGTGCGTGCATGGACCAGACTCAGAACACTTATCCAATTTGGAGAAGGTGTTACAAAAATGCCGCGACTACCAAATCTCCCTGAATCCAGAAAAATGTCAATTTTGGGTGACACGTGGCTTGATTCTCGGCCATATAGTGTCAAGACATGGGATCGCCAGAGATCTATCAAAAATCAGGATCATTGTTGATCTACCACCACCGGGGACGATCCATGAAGTCTACATCTTCATGGGTCATGCTAACTATTATAGGATTTTAATTCTTGATTTTGCGGAGTTAGCCCGACCAATTTACAAACTCATGATGGATCTACATTGGAACGAGGAAGCCCTAAAGGCTTTCCATAAGCTTAAGGATGCATTGGTTTTAGCACCAATCTTACGCCCATCCAATTGGTCCATTGAGTTTCATGTGCATACGGACGCATCGAAGTATGCAGTTGGAGCAGTCTGAACCCAGCCAAGTGAACACAAAAAGAATTTTCCAATCCGATTTGCAAGCCGACAGCTCAGTGATACCAAAATGAATTATTCAACCACAAAGTGGGAAGCACTGGCAATGATCTATGCGGTTAAGAAATTTTGAAAATACCTGATGGCCACACATTTTGCTTTTTATACGGACCATCAACCCTTGCTCTATCCTGTTAATAAAACTTGCAACACCGGAAGAATCACCAGATGGCTACTTCTATTGTTGGAATTTGATTTTCGGATAGTAGTCCGCAAGGGAAAACAACACTACATGGCAGATCATGTGTCACGAATCAAGGGAAAGGATTGCAACCCAACCCGATGATGAGCTGGCAGATGTTGTCTTATTTTACTAGGACACAGTACCAAAATGGGCTGCCGACATTGTTGAATATCTAATGCGGGGCCAACTAGACAAATCACTACCAAAGGCAGAACAACAGAAATTGATCTTGAAGGCTAGACCTTATCAGCTGATTGCCGGCCAGTTGTATCGAAGGGGCATAGACGAAATTCTTCGGCGGTGTATTCTTCCTCGTGAGGCCACCCAGATCATTTTGCTTTCATATGAAGGCATGGGTGGAGGCCATTTTGCATCTGACATTACAGTTCGCAAGATTCTGCAATCAGGATGTTAGTGGCCAATGATTCATAAGGATACGGAGGAATACTTGAAAAAGTGCGATGTGTACCAAAGGGTGAGAAGGCCAACAAGATTGAATTATGACCTACCGCACCTAGCCCAAGCACCATTCGAAAAGTGGGAATTGGATTACATCAGTCCAATTCACCCTGCAACAAGGAGTTCTCAGGCCTGATACATAATCTTAGCCACAGACTATCTCACCAAGTGGGTCGAAGCCAAGGCAGTAAGAGTAGCTGATGCTAGGACCACTGCCCAGTTCCTTTATCAAAATATCATTGTGCACTTTGGATGCCCGGTAGAGCTAGTCAGCGATCGCGGAAGCCATTTCATCAATGAGACCATCAGGGTCCTGTTGGAGGAATTCTTCGTGATCCACAAAACCAGTACGCCTTATTATCCTCGTGGTAATGGGCAAGTAGAATCATCCAATGAGATCATGTGTAGCATTCTCACGAAGACAGTTGAAGCTAGCAGATCAGATTGGGCACACAAGTTGCATGTTGCACTGTGGGCATTCAGGACAGCATATAAAGGAAGCACTGATCAAACACCCTTCCAATTGGAATATGGTCAAGATGTTGTGATGCCAGTAGAGTTTTTAGTTCTTTCATTAAGGATTGCCACCACGCAATGTCTGGATCCCACCTAATACACAATCTAAATTCCACTATATAAGGGCTGAATTCGAGTCATTTGTCATTTTGCTAGCGAAGCTCTGTCGAAATTTACACTGAAATTACCAAGTTCTCCGTTTGTGACCAAACTTCCTACCAACTATCATCTGCTCATACTGAACACCGATCTACGTTCTGAACTGCAATACTTGTCATCCAATACTCGTAATTCACAATTTTTGTCGTTTCCATATCTTTTTACCTTTTCCACCATTTTTTTTACTTTTGGCCTCTAATCATCACTGCTAACATGGCCTCCTCATCATTTGAAGACTCTGGCACCAAGCAGGTGATCCAGCGTGAAATCCCCGAGGCCACACAGATTTGGCCCTTACCCTCTGACGCTCTGATCCAACCATGGCTGTAGACAACCGGCCCACTTCTAGAGGCAATGGATTTTTACTCAGTGCTTTTCCATTCTGAGATTAACATGGGCCTCGCCCTTCACACTTTCGCCACCTAGGACGAGGAAAAGATTTGCTTCCACTTCCTGTACCAAGGTACCACGTACAAGGTCAGGATTAACTCAAACTCAATGGTCAACATTGGCATTATGTCCGGTGATCGTCAGCCCATCTCCCATCGTCACGCCAAAACTCTAATCAAACGGTTTGTCACCCAAACCACACCAGAAATCCCAATCCAGACTAACAATGTTTACCTGATAGATTCTATCATGAAACCCATCATTCAGACAGCGGCGCATCTATTGAATAATTTTCTGGTTATTTCAACATTTTGCAAGGACAGAATCCAGTCTAAGCTGTTGAGTCAGATAGTGGAATCCTTTTTGAAACTCCTTGGCCCCTCAGTTGTGCCATACAACTGGCATAGCTTCCTTATTCGTGAACTAACCAACTCCATCAGACCCAACAACTGTGAGCATATCGCAGCAGGCCCTTTGTTGTGTAACTTTGTCTGTGCACTTCTCGAGGCAAAAGTGTGCGGTTTCCAATGCTCATCCCTTTGGTCCACCCAAGTGTCACACACTAACCTTTATCCGCCATCCCAAGAATCCACCTCCTCCCAACCTACAGTTATTAACACAACGGCCAGCAAATGAATACATGGTGCTACCTCTACATCCTCATCTCCACCTGCTACCCAAAGACGCGCCTCCACTACCGCACTAATCACTCCATCAACCACCGCCACTTCTTCTTCAGTGAAACCTCCCACTCCGATCTCTGTTGTCGCTACCTCTCTTCCTGTTTCATCCAACTATTTATGTGTCCATACTCATTTCTTTTGTTGATACCACTCCTATCTCTGTTCCATTATCCACTACTCTGTCCATCACCATCGCATCTTCCATCACTCCTGCCGCCACCATTGCTTCCATTCCATTCAATCCTTTTGATTCTCAATTGTCTCTACTCTGGCGTGGATGCAAGTCATCAATTTTTCACTCCCACGTCAAACACTTTCTGCTCCATCCTCACCTTCTTCCATACTCCACACTGTGAAAGATTTGAGATCCTTAAGATCCAATCTACTTGAATGATCTTTGGTTAGAAAGAGAAATACATTACCAATTTCACCAATGTAGAAAAATCAGCATCTACACACAATTTGAGATGCAAACACTAATAGAACTTGATCAAACTTGAATGAAATGATTATGTACTGTTGTTGTCCGTACAAAACTAGCAAGCTACTGTATTTCACATGTGTGGATCCAAAAATAACAAATATAGATCATTCTACACATAGAATTGCAAGCAATCACCAAGATAGTGCACCAATGGATAGTAGAACCCAAGAGAACCATGTATAAGCATGAAATGAGATAGAGAAGAGAGAAGATGACTCTCTCCACGAGTTACATGCTTTTATAGCAGGTCCAAACCCTATTTGGCCACTTGGCTTTCCCACCAAAATGCTAACCCTACCAATTTTGGGTCTAGATTCAATGTACCCAACTTATTCAAATTGAATCTACTCAAACTCGCATTCTATCTTTCCCACACTTTCAAAAAGTGTTTATTCAAATGAAATTTAGACTAATGAACTTTGAAAAGTCAACCTCTAAGTCTAAAATAAGTTTTGGCCTCAATATGCCAAATATGAAAATATTGCAAAATGTGATGAAACTAGTTGAATCTTTCACACTCCCTCTTCAACTAGTTTTAGCATAGACTTTGATAATACTCCAAGTGAAGTCCTATGCTTCATGAACAAGTCTTTTCCCAATGCTTTGGTGAAGATATCAGCTACACTTTTCCTTGAAGACATATGTTGAAGCTCCACCTCCTTTGCAATGACTCGCTCCCTCACAAAATGATATTGTATCTCAATATGCTTGCTCCTAGCATGAAAGATAGGACTGGATGCCATTCTTTGGGTTGATTGATTGTCACAAAAGATGATTGGGCTCTTTGAAAAATCCAACAAGTGAATATCCTTGATCATCCTTTTGATCCATACCATCTCCTTTGTGCAATGTGTAAGAGCTTTGTACTCGGCCTCACTAGATGACAATGAGATAGTGGCTTGTTTCTTTGACATCCATGATATAGCTCCATCACCTATGAAAATTCAATAAGAACTAATGGATTTCCTATCCATTATATCTCCAGCATAGTCCGAATCTGAAAATCCAAAAAGATTAGGTCATGATCCCTCATACAATATGCCAAAATCTCGAGTTCCAATGATGTACCTCAAAACTCGCTTTCCTAGCTTCCAATGCTCCTAGCATAGTTTTTGCCAATAGAACTTTGATCCATCATAAGAATGATCTTCTTCCTAAGAATAGATATCCTTTCAATGATCATGTAATGCTTAAAATAGAAACAACCATAATTGATATAGAGAATAGTGGCCACTTGGGATGCTTCACTATTTCTTACATCAATTTTACATGTAAAAATGTGACTAGAACATGAAGAATCAAATAGAGTGTAAATGAAATGATTCCACCATGCTTCTAGCTCTGAACTCTCTGAAAAAATACAGCAAACAAACAATAAATGTGAGTAATCAACTTTTGCTTGCATGTCTCCTCTTCCTTTGTCCTTTGTTGCCTTGTATCCACCATGATACTCCATGAATGAGCCTCCATCTTCATCTTGCCACAAGAAACCATCAAACCTTGGAAATCCATGAGTAGGTGAGTACATTAATGATGCAAATCCAACACCACATGACTCCATAAACCAAGTAGTTTGCACTAGTCCATCTTCAAGATCTACTTGACACAAGAAAATGACCATGAATTCACCAAAAATTGACAGTCTCCAAGTATTGGCACCAAGTAGTTCAACACTTGAGAACTTAGCCATGGATGAGTGACATAATGGACCTCCAATAGCTTCATTTCCATCAGCAAAATTATCCAAGAATGCTAGTACAAATCCAACATCAAAACAATGCTCACCAATGTAGCTAGTTTTACCATATCTTGACAATTTGCACACATCCACATGAAATTTGCTCAAACATGAGATAGGAAAAATAAAGTAAACTTGAACAACACTTCCTTTCTGATCCTTTGACCTTACTTGATTCTTCAATATGCTGCAAAAACAGATCCATAACACCTTTGCCAATTACCTCTCCTTTGATGCTCTTGACTAGCTCCAAATTGCCAACTTCCCTTTTGACTAGTTAAAGCGCTTTGAGATCAACCTCTTGATCTTCAACTTGACCATCAAAGTCATTGAGAAAACTTTGTTTTCCAGATCCATTACTTGATTTTACAACAAGATAACATCCATCCACTTGCATAGCTCCATGTACACAAGAAGATCCTCCAAAAGATGTTCCACTCTTCATAAGAGATCGATACTCAAGATCCATTGGTTGGATCCACTCCTCTTATTTCCTTGCTTGATCTACACTTGTAGGCTCATCCAAAGAGGTTAGGAAAGCAACATAATTCCCAGAAACTACTTGATTACCCTTTTGATCATATGTGAGCCTTGAAGGTACTTGTCTTTCTCTTGATGTTCTCCTTGGCTTTTGACTTGATGAAGGTCCATCATCACCACCATCCAAAGTAGGATCCTTCTCATCAACATCAAGAATGTTAGATTCATCTACTTTACCATCAATCATGCTTGAAGACACCTTTGGAATTTTTCCCTCATCAAAAATGACATCTCTACCAACAATCACTTTGTTAGTAGAAGGAATGTGAACCTTGTAGGCTTTACTCACCTCACTATATCCAACAAAAATACCTCTTCTTGAAGATGGATCCTCCTTGGTCCTATCATCAAGAGTAATGTTGACATAGCATGTGCATCCAAAGGTTCTTAGAAAGTTGACACTCGGCCTCCTCTTGAATAGCATCTCAAAAGGTGTCCTTCCATCCAAAATAGCACTCGGCCACCTATTGCACAAGAAATTGGCACACAACAAAGCTTGATCCCAAAATGGTTTGTCAAGATTAGCACTTAACCTTATAGCTTTAGAACTTTCACATAAAGTTCTATTCTTCCTTTCAGCCACTCCATTTTGTTGTGGGGTCCTTGATGTTGTATACTCCCTCTTGATCCCATGCTCATCACAAAAGGCCTTGAACTTGTTAGATATGTACTCACCACCATTGTCACCTCTCAAGCACTTGATCTTTGTGGAGAATTGGTTCTCCCATGCATTCTTGAACTTGACAAAGACGTCATACATTTCATCCTTGCTCTTTAGTAGATAGATCCAACAAAATCTACTAAAATCATCAATGAATGTTACATACATCTTAGCTCCACTATTGCTAATTGTAGTAAATCCATGAATATCCGAATGTACAAGTTGAAAAGGCTTTGTAGATCTAGAAATAGATCTAGTATAAGGTAGTCTATGTGACTTAGACAAAGCACAAGACTCACAAACATGCTTGTCATTACTTAAGGAACTTGGAAGACCAATCACAACCTTCTTCCTTGCCATTACCTCCAATGACTTGAAGTTGAGGTGTCCCATCCTTTTGTGCCAAACCTCTTGAATAGAAATTTGCTCCCTTGCAACACATCCAACTTGGTTAGCAATAACACAATATCAAGTTTGAACAACTTCCCTTGTCTTTTACCTTTTCCAATCAAGACATCCTTCCTTTTGATCAAACAAGCATCTCCATCAAACTCCACCTTGAGGCCCTTACTTAGCATTTGACTCACACTAAGCAAATTCTTGGTAATAGATGGAATAAACAAGACATCCTCCAAATGAACATTCCTATTTGTAGAGAGAGAAATAGGAATTGTGCCAATCCCTTTGATTGCACACTCACCATCATTGGCCGTGTAGATCACCCTCTTGCCATCTCCATATGCCAACAAAGAAGTGAAGTACTCTTTGTAAAAGGTCATGTGTGAACTTGCTCCACTATCAATCCACCAAGGATCTAGATCTCCATCATTAGCAAGCATACATGAAGACATCACAAAGGCATCATCATTTGCATCTTGCACATCCAAACCATCCTCATCAAGAGTAAGATTACCTTGCTTGTCTCCTTGATCTCTCTTCTTCTTGTAGCACTCACTTGCAAAGTGTCCTTTGATGCCACAATAGAAGCACTTGAGGTTTGATCTATCCTCCTTTTTGCCACTTGAAGAAGCATCCACTTGATCTTGCCCTTTAGACCACTTGCTTTTGGTTTTGCCCTTGAATTTGCCCTTTGTGAACATAGCATCCTCTTGAAGTGTCGATGTAGATCCACCTCTTGCTTGAAGCCTATATTCCTCATTGATCAAGATCTCTTGAAGAATCATAAAACTTGGCAAAGTCTTTTGAATAGCAATACTTTGAACAATGTTAGCATGAGCATCCAACAAGCCATTAAGAATCACTTGAATAAGTTCTCCTTCCTTAATGCTTTCATCTATGCAAGCTAACTCATCATTCAATGCTTTCATTCTCAAAACAAAAGTACTTGGACTTTCTTCATTCTTTTGCAAACAAGAAAAGATTTGCCTTCTTAGAGTCAACACTCTAGAAGTGGACTTGGATTCATAAAGATTCTTCAATGAATTCCAAGCTTCCAAAGATGATGTGCACTTATCAACTTCCTTGAGAAGTTCATTGGTAACATTCATCTTTATCATGTGTAGAGCCTTCTTGGCCCTCTTGTCATACCTCAATTGATCTTGTTGTATTGCTGGTCTCTCCTCCAAACCTACAACAATATCCAAAACATCATTCATCTCAAGAAGTGACTCCATCCTCACTTTCCATAATGAATAGTTACTCGAGGTAAGCCTATCATTGGCTTCCAACAGGATTCCAATTGAGGTTGCCATGTAGCAATGACCTGATCTTCTCTTTCAACCTGCTTCAATGCACAAAGCACTCCTTTGAACAACAACAAATGCTTTCAAAAGAAATCACCAAGATTTAAAACTATCTCACAAATTCTCTTCTAGCACTTATCCAAGCAAATCAACACATAGAATCATGGAATCTTGATCAACCTATGATCTATCCTCAATCTAATGACTTTTTCCACTTCCTAAGATTGAAACACACTCAAATGAAGTCCAACAACTTGCTTACTACTTGCTTACTTCTAGAAACTACTTGCTTACCCTTTTGATCATATGTGAGCCTTGAAGGTACTTGTCTTTCTCTTGATGTTCTCCTTGGCTTTTGACTTGATGAAGGTCCATCATCACCACCATCCAAAGTAGGATCCTTCTCATCAACATCAAGAATGTTAGATCCATCTACTTTACCATCAATCATGCTTGAAGACACCTTTGGAATGTTTTCCTCATCAAAAATGACATCTCTACCAACAATCACTTTGTTAGTAGAAGGAATGTAAACCTTGTAGACTTTACTCACCTCACTATATCCAACAAAAATACCTCTTCTTGAAGATGGATCCTCCTTGGTCCTACCATAAAGAGTAATATTGACATAGCATGTGCATCCAAAGGTTCTTAGAAAGTTGACACTCGGCCTCCTCTTGAATAGCATCACAAAAGGTGTCCTTCCATCCAAAATAGCACTCGGCCACCTATTGCACAAGAAATTGGTACACAACAAAGCTTGATCCCAAAATGGTTTGTCAAGATTAGCACTTAACCTCATAGCTTTAGCACTTTCACATAAAGTTCTATTCTTCCTTTCAGCCACTCCATTTTGTTGTGGGGTCCTTGATGTTGTATACTCCCTCTTGATCCCATGCTCATCACAAAAGGCCTTGAACTTGTTAGATATGTACTCACCACCATTGTCACCTCTCAAGCACTTGATCTTTGTGGAGAATTGGTTCTCCCATGCATTCTTGAACTTGACAAAGACGTCATACATTTCATCCTTGCTCTTTAGTAGATAGATCCAACAAAATCTACTAAAATCATCAATGAATGTTACATACATCTTAGCTCCACTATTGCTAATTGTAGTAAATCCATGAATATCCGAATGTACAAGTTCAAAAGGCTTTGTAGATCTAGAAATAGATCTAGTATAAGGTAGTCTATGTGACTTAGACAAAGCACAAGACTCACAAACATGCTTGTCATTACTTAAGAAACTTGGAAGACCAATCACAACCTTCTTCCTTGCCATTACCTCCAATGACTTGAAGTTGAGGTGTCCCATCCTTTTGTGCCAAACCTCTTGAATAGAAATTTGCTCCCTTGCAACACATCCAACTTGGTTAGCAATAACACAAGCATCAAGTTTGAACAACTTCCCTTGCCTTTTACCTTTTCCAATCAAGACATCCTTCCTTTTGATCAAACAAGCATCTCCATCAAACTCCACCTTGAGGCCCTTACTTAGCATTTGACTCACACTAAGCAAATTCTTGGTAATAGATGGAATAAACAAGACATCCTCCAAATGAACATTCCTATTTGTAGAGAGAGAAATAGGAATTGTGCCAATCCCTTTGATTGCACACTCACCATCATTGGCCGTGTAGATTACCCTCTTGTCATCTCCATATGCCAACAAAGAAGTGAAGTATTCTTTGTGAAAGGTCATGTGTGAACTTGCTCCACTATCAATCCACCAAGGATCTAGATCTCCATCATTAGCAAGCATACATGAAGACATCACAAAAGCATCATCATTTGCATCTTGCACATCCAAACCATCTTCATCAAGAGTAAGATTACCTTGCTTGTCTCCTTGATCTCTCTTCTTCTTGTAGAACTCACTTGCAAAGTGTCCTTTGATGCCACAATAGAAGCACTTGAGCTTTGATCTATCCTTCTTTTTGCCACTTGAAGAAGCATCCACTTGATCTTGCCCTTTAGACCACTTGCTTTTGGTTTTGCCCTTGAATTTGCCCTTTGTGAACATAGCATCCTCTTGAAGTGTCGATGTAGATCCACCTCTTGCTTGAAGCCTATATTCCTCATTGATCAAGATCTCTTGAAGATCCATCAAACTTGGCAAAGTCTTTTGAATAGCAATACTTTGAACAATGTTAGCATGAGCATCCAACAAGCCATTAAGAATCACTTGAATAAGCTCTCCTTCCTTAATGCTTTCATCTATGCAAGCTAACTCATCATTCAACTTTCATTCTCAAAACAAAAGTACTTGGACTTTCTTCATTCTTTTGCAAACAAGAAAAGATTTGCCTTCTTAGAGTCAACACTCTAGAAGTAGACTTGGATTCATAAAGCTTCTTCAATGAATTCCAAGCTTCCAAAGATGATGTGCACTTACCAACTTCCTTGAGAAGTTCATTGGTAACATTCATCTTTATCATGTGTAGAGCCTTCTTGGCCCTCTTGTCATACCTCAATTGATCTTGTTGTGTTGCTGGTCTCTCCTCCAAACCTACAACAATATCAAAAACATCCTTCATCTCAAGAAGTGACTCCATCCTCACTTTCCATAATGAATAGCTACTTGAGGTAAGCCTATCATTGGCTTCCAACATGACTCCAATTGAGGTTGTCATGTAGCAATGACCTGATCTTCTCTTTCAACCTGTTTCAATGCACAAAGCACTCCTTTGAACAACAACAAATGCTTTCAAAAGAAATCACCAAGATTTGAAACTATCTCACAAATTCTCTTCTAGCACTTATCCAAGCAAATCAACACATAGAATCATGGAATCTTGATCAACCTATAATCTATCCTCAATTTAATGAATTTTGCCACTTCCTAAGATTGAAACACACTCAAATGAAGTCTAGCAACCTCACTATCTAGAGATCCAATCAAAACTAGGGTTTTGACAAAATCACAAAAAATTGACTATTCCAAATCTACATGCAAATGCTGAAATTTTGATATGCAATCTATAAGCCACCACTTAGGCTGAACCAATGATCCAAAAATTGGCCAAATCTAGCATGTGAATTCAAAAAACGGAATTGAACAAGTATGTTGACCTATTTAGTGTTTTGATCTACAAAAGATCCAATCTACAAAAGCAAAAAATCCGATTTTGGTGTAGAATCCTCTCTAGCATGCTCTAGACTTGATATCTTCACCAAATCATTGATAGATCTGATTTTCTCCTTCATAACCTGAAACACAAGCTCTGATACCATGTGAAAAATTTTAGATCCTTAAGATCCAATCTACTTGAATGATCTTTGGTTAGAAAGATAAATACACTACCAATTTCACCAATGTAGAAAAATCAGCATCTACACACAATTTGAGATGCAAACACTAATAGAACTTGATCAAACTTGAATGAAATGATTATGTACTGTTGCTGTCCGTAAAAAACCAGCAAGCTACTGTATTTCACACGTGTGGATCCAAAAATATCAAATATAGATCATTCTACACATAGAATTGCAAGCAATCACCAAGATAGTGCACCAATGGATAGTAGAACCCAAGAGAACCATGTATAAGCATGAAATGAGATAGAGAAGAGAGACGATGACTCTCTCCACGAGTTACATCCTTTTATAACAGGTTCAAATCCTATTTGGCCACTTGGCTTTCCCACCAAAATGCTAACCCTACCAATTTTGGGTCTAGATTCAATGTACCCAACTTATTCAAATTGAATCTACTCAAACTCACATTCTATCTTTCCCACACTTTCAAAAAGAGTTTATTCAAATGAAATTTAGACTAATGAATTTTGATAAGTCAACCTCTAAGTCTAAAACAAGTTTTGGCCTCAATATGCCAAATATGGAAATATTGCAAAATGTGATGAAACTAGTTGAATCTTTCACAACACCACCCTTCAAATCCCCTCTCTTCCTCCCATCCTCTCATTCGGACGTCATCACCCTTGTTTTCACAGTTTCTTCTCAAACCCCACCTGCTTTGCCAACAAAGGTTGCCGAGGGCAACCAACTGTTGCCTGATGACGCATTTGTCCAAACAATTTTCGTACCATCACCAGATCGGACTGATCCTACGGCCCCAGCTAGCATCAGGTCCAATGAGAACCTGATAGAAGATGATGACAACAGTACTCCACAAGTCGTCGGGGCTGATACAACACAAGCCCCTACCAATGCCAGTGTATCGGTTGCTCCCACAGACCTAACAACGGCGTACCAGACTCTAAGGAAATACATCCTGGATGCGGTAGCTGCCAAAGCTATCTTGGAAAGCAGGGTACTACACCTGGCAACAAGCAACACACAGCTGCGAGCAGAACTCACCAAGCTGCAGCACGAGCTGATTTTGACTCAGCAACATGAACAAAAAGGGCACCAGAAGATCGCCAAGCTGTAGCAGAAGGAGGAGGGCTTCAATAATTATATCCAAATCATCTCCAAAGCACTGATAGAGGCCTCCACAAAGGTGTGGGAGCTTCAATCCGAAGCGTCCCAACGGCTTGCTCCCATCCAGATGCAATTAAACTTTTTGGAAGCAGAGAATACGTGCCTGGGGATGGAGGTCAAAGCCCTACAAGATGAAAAGCTCGTCTGGTTAGCTCAACCTACACCAGACTCAAGGCTGCTCTCTCAATTTGAAATGAATCTTCTTCGGCGTCAAGTGTAGGTTTATAGCCAAACCTTAAACAGCTACCAGGCAAAGTTCAACAAATATCGGGTAAGCACAACTCACGAGCTCACCTAGGCCAAACAAGCCCTCAAGGCTTGCCAACAATTCATGGAAACGAAGGCCCAGCCCACCCCCGTGGTAATTCCACCGCCACCTAATTTTGACGCTGCATAGGCCAATACCAGCCATGACCAAAGCCAGCAGGCAGCAGGGGGATTCACCCAAGATCAAGGGTCCAAAGGCCAAGACCAAGGACAAACGAATACGGCTGTTGAGACGCGAGACCAGGGCCAAGGCGCAGATACCAGCCAAAGCCAAGCCACATCATCTAGAGGTTCGTGCACAATATCTGCCAGTCGGGCCTTCCGAAGATCAAAGTCCGTGGAGGAGAAAATCAACAAATTCCTATCAAAGTATTCCCACGAGTCATCAAGAGACGACTGACAGATATCGTTTTTAGCTCAAACAATAAACGGCAAAGAACTGCAAGCATTACTCGCCTCCAACCACAACCAGAGTGGCATCAGCAGTTGTTCGAAAGAGACCCTGTGGCCATCGGCCTACGTGACGAGTCTGCAACAATTACGGGTGAACGCGCACTTCCTGCCATGTACACGACGATCCAAATGGACGGAATGCGGCACTCCTCTGGACAAGATCACACTGCAAAATTTTAATTGGCCGATCAAACCATCAGAATATGGGTGGACTACGGATGTAGATGCCATAAGGGCTCTCACCACGTTCGCAAAACAATATATCAACTGCCCTAATCCAACAGTCTACGCGGCAGTCACTTACGCCCGGGACTTACAACATTTAATGGGAATTGAAACAAAATGAGATGATTTTCTTCCCTCAATATTATTTGATCCTAATAAGACGCTAGCTTCCGACAAAGTCGAAGATCAGCTGCCAGTCGCTCGTGTATATTACCGAGCTGCATTCCTTGGAGATCCCTAGACGCGTCGATTCCAAGCATGGGTCAAGCAAGAATGGCTGACAGGAGTTCACAAGTCCTTTCACACGCCCAAGGACTCGAAGAAACTGGACCGTCTCAACTTCATGGAAGACGTTACGGGCTACCTGATCCACCAGAGGCGGGCAAAGCGGACGCTATACTAAATCGGTAGAGTGCCGAGGGACTGGCACTACTTCAGGTCGTGGGTCCTGTTGGGGGTATTCCCAACAAAGTGTAAATAAATAAAATCGTCCAATAAAATGTGTTGCGAGGGCATGGCATCCTGCACGTATAATCCCATGGCCCAATGAGCACACAAGCCAAAGTGTAAATAAAATAAAATAGACTTGGGCCTTTGTAATTAAAATAAAACTTGAGGCCCAAAGTCAATTTTAAACATAGAGTTTACTTTTTAGAGTTGGGTCCAATTTTGGACTCACATGAATCTTGTGATTTCCAATGTACTTTTTGTGGACCCTTGGATAAAGTTGGGTCCAAGATGGATGGATAGAATCAATGTTAATATTAGCCAATAGGATTGAGGGGCAAGGGCCTTTCCCATTTTATAAAAAGGCACCATTTGTACACTATTTGCATGCTTAATAGAGAGGAAGAGACTCTACTATTTTGAGAGCTCAAGCATCCTCATTTGCTAATCAATCTTGCTTATGCTATTGTTGTGTTGCTTGTTATTTCCATTTCTTCCGTGCTTCTTGTTTGTGATTAGTTAAGGTTTCTCCATAAGCAATGACATTGAGCATTTGAGCTAACCTCAATCTCATCTCTCTCTCTTCCTCTCTTCTCTTCTCTCTTCCTCTTCTTGTCTATCCTTTCCCTTCACCCAAAAGCATGATGAATGTTAGTGTAGAGGAGTAGAGTTAAAGGAGGGTAGTGTTAGTGGTGAATAGAGTTAAGGAAGAAAGTAGGAAACTAACTAAAAATAGCATCTATGCATAGTTAGGTACCTATCCAGTGATCTAACCCTTGTTGACAGGCGGGAGGGCTATACTACGCAAGATCTTCGACCCTACAGGGGGAACTTCGAGCATTTGGCATTTCATTCAGTGATGCTCTGCCAAAAAATCCAACAAATTTTCAAAGTTATCAGATTTTGACCAAACTTCTCACCGGCCCTCATCTACTATTACAATCACCATCTACACACTCTGTTCTACCATTTCTTACGATTTTCACATTTTTGCAGTTTTTTTTAGCCTTTTAACTTGTTTGTGATGACTTTTCCTCCTTTCTGAGCATTTTTTTTTTTCCATCTCCATCACTAACACACTTGATCGATCATCTAACATCATGACTTCTTCTTCATCTACTGACAAATCTGGCACAGAAAAGGTTATCCAATGTGATATACCTTCTGCCACCCAGATTTGGGCCCTGCCATCTGATTCCTTGATAAACCCTTGGCTTTAGACTGCCGACCCCGTTCTTGAAGCAATGGGCCTTTTTTCGGTGCTTTTTTCTTTTGACATAAACATGGAGCTAGCTCTCCATGCTTATGCCATGTGGGATGTGCCGAAGTCGTGTTTCGATATCATGTACCTACAAGGTACGAATCAATGCTAACTCCATGGTCACTGTCAACATAGTGTCTGGTGATCACCAACCCATCTCTCATCGCCAAGCTAAAAACCTCATCAAAACTTATGTAACACAAACTACTCCTGAGCTCCCAATCAAAACTAACAATGGGTATTTGATAGAGGCTATCAATGACCCCATAATTCAAGTCGTCGCTTACTTGTTGGTGAACTTCTTAGTTGTTTCAACTTTTCACAAGGACCGCATACAGTCCATGCTACTGAGTCAAATCATGGAATCCTTCATAGAATTCTCGAGCCCCTCGGTGGTGCCATATGACTGGCATACCTTCCTAATGCATGAGCTCTCCATCGCTATCAAGCCTAACACTACTCTGTAACTTTGCATGTGCACTTCTTGAAGAGAAGGTTCGTGGGTTTAACAGCTCAACCATTTTATTTGCCACCGTTCCACACACTAACTTGTACCATCCTTCTGTTGCATCCAGCTCCACCCAACCAACAGTTACTAACACAACGGCCAGCAAACGCATGCGTGGCACAACTATTGAATTCACATGTGTGGGATGTCCTACACATGTACTTTTGATCTCCTAAGCCCAATAATACCATAAAGATCAAACTAGCATTGATTGACAATAGGAAAGCTAATCATACAAGAAATGTTATTGTGTTACAAGCAAGATCTCTCAACAAAATATGAAACTAAGTACAATAAATGCCTCAACTCGGCTAGAGAGAGAATATGAATGTACAAAACCCGAGTAGAGAGAGAGGGCACAAAGAGTTTAGTCTCCAAATTTGCATTACACACAAAAATCATCATCTTCTCAATGAGAGTACATCACATATATATAGATCCATGGACTCTCCTCCTACTTTAAGTTGAATTGGAGCTATAAATCCACCTCTCAAGCTATCTAGACTTATTCAAGCCACCTCAATATGTCTAATTGTGCCACCTAGTATTTTCATGCATTTAATGTGGTATGCAAAGTACAAATGGCAATTCCTATGGTAGCTCGAGTTTCTACTTCTACCTACCTTGAATATTTTATCCTAAGATGAGTCTTTACTAAGCCAAAAGAGCTCAATTCATCTTTGGCATTTTTAGGACCCCTACTTACAACATTAGATAGATTTTTCCTATATTTCAACACTCCTCCTAAAAATGTATCTAACGTGGATCAAGCATTGATCTTGAGATAACACCAAGATTAGATCTATGCTTTGAGAAGGCACTTTTTTAAAGTGGCTTTGTGAGAAGATCGGCAATACATGAAGATGTATTGACATGTTCCAAGTTGATTTCACCTCCAATGAACTTTTCCCTTACAAAATGGTGTGCCACTTCTATATGCTTGCTTCTTGCATGAAAAATAGGATTGTTTGCAAGAGCTTGGGCCGATATGTTGTCATTCTTGATCAAGGGAAGATCATCCTCTTTGATACACTTTAGCTCCATGATTAACCTCTTGATCCAAAGCACCTCTTTAGTTGTTGTAGTGAGTGCTTTGTACTCGGCCTCACAAGAAGATAGGGATATGGTATCTTGCTTCTTTGAAAGCCAAGAGACAAGGTTGCCTCCAAGAAAGATAGTATATGCATTAATGGACTTTCAATCCATTTTATCACTTGCAAAATCGGAATCTGAATAGCCAACAATGGTTAGATCTTCATTCTTGTACAATAAACCATAATCTTGAGTAGAAGATACATATCTTAGAACTCTCTTGGCCATCTTCCAATGTTGGATCTTAGGATCTTGCATAAATTGAGTCAATTTGTGCACACAATAGCTCAAATCGGGTCTCAATCATTCGTATGTTGAAGGAACTATGTATTCTTTTCATGGCTTCTAATGTTCGAGATTCTTCCATTTCTTATGATGCAACTATCAAGAGGGAGATTGCTAACTTTTGTGGTGTGATCATTAAGAGGGAGTCTTGTGAAGGAAAGGGCAAAGGAAGAGTGACTCTTGGGAAGATTCAAGGCATGGATCTTACATCTCTTCATCAACTCAAAGGTTGCTATGATTGTGGTGGAGTGTTCATGCATGATCAAGATGGCAAAAGGTTGGATGAAGAAGACTACATGGAGCAACTCGAAATAGGTGCATTAATTGATCTTCTCTGATTTTTTGAGTGTATGTTGAAGTTAAGAGAGATTTTGCTGAAAATCATAGATTAAGGAGTGATATGCAAGGTGAAAGGATGAAATCCATTGTACCATCACTCTAGATTTGTTCAAGAGTGATAGGGTCAAGTTTATAAGCATCAATTTGCTAGAAAACATCCTTGGATCTGTCCTCCAAGTGAAACCTTTGAGAGTTTCTAGTGCATATAGAGCATCTATGCAGATCTTTTGTAGAATTTGACATAGATTGGCTTGAATTGAGAGTTCTAGAAAAGAGATTGAGATCCAAGTCACATTGCTCAACCCTACTTAATTTGTTTGAGTGACTGTAAGGTTTGAAAAGAGTCATTAAGGTGTCTATGGCAAATGTGTAGAGAGAGATCCAATTTTCTAAGAGTTCCTTCCTTTGTAGAGGGCAAGATCTAGAAGCTCATTTTGTGTTGTTATTGGTGGAGAGTTTGTCTTCTCCTAGGTGATCAAATCCTTTTAAGTGACATTAGCTCTTTGAAGCACAATATCTTAGTGAGAAAAATCACAACTTTTGATTTTGAATTTCATTCCAAGTCTTAAAAGGTAGGAGTGATTGAATTCAATTTGTTGAGCAAAAATTGACATAGTATGTATGAAACTCAAATTATTCTATTCAACTTTCTTTGTGAGAGTGTGAGGGTCAATTTGTTTTTCCATTGGATGTCTAGAATGAGGAGGAGTCCATATTTGAGTATTCATGCATGGTTGAGATCTTTGTGAATTTCTAGTTGTCTAATTTTTTAAGCTTTGTGAAAAATTGGTGGTATAGTTTGTTGTCAAATCAAATCAAATTCATTCTAAATATCAAGTGTGAGATTATTTGGGTCAACAGTGAGTCCAAAAGAAGTGATTAAGTTTGATTTTCATGTATTCGAAACAAAACCCATCTTTTGTTCAAGAATATCAAGTGTTGAGAGAACTAGTCAAGTGAAAAGGAAAATCTAGGTGCCAAATCTTTCTCATATCCATTTCAACTTTCAAAAGAAAGAGTCATTGGTATTTAATGAGTCCAATAGGATATTGGATCGGATTTCTTTAGTGATTTGACTCAAAGATTGTGTGTTTTTTTCTTAGTGATCAAAGCAAAGTTTCCAAGTGACTAGTCATTACTGTGAAGATTGATTCTTAGGTTTGTGAGCTAGATCTTTTGTAGATCCTTCTAGATTGTTGAAGATGTTCAAATCTAGTCTCTTAAAAGTCACAAAATACATTTGTAGAATCATATCACAGGTTTTTATTCACATGGCATCAATAGGTGGAATCCTATTGAAGGAAAGAAAGGATCCTAAGTGCAACCTTTGTGGCAAGGGAGGATATTTTTTCTCAAGATGCTACAAAAAGAAGACCAGTCCATCCAAGGAGAACCAAAGCAAGGGGGCCAAGGTGAAGGATGGAGCTTCAAGTTCAAAATGCAAATACAAGAAGGACAAGTCCAAGTAAAGGTGTTTCCTTTGTGGAAAGGTGAATGAGGCTTGGAGTCTCACAAGGACTTGCAAGATTTGTCTTCAAGAGTCCATCACAACAGATGTCAAATCTTTTGAAATTTTTCATTTGGAAGTGCATTGTTTGGTTCAAGATGCAAAGATAGATGTCACTTTCATGAAAGTAACTTGGATTTATTTTGTGTCCTTGGAAAATATTTTGCTTGGAACTTTAAATAAGTTCAAACTTATTGTTATGATCCAAGAGAAATCAATCAAGAATAAGGAGCAGCAATCACAAAATGAAAAAAATTTCATTTATGCTATCATCTCAGCTTATGAAGAACCATTTTGCTTTGAAGAGATTTTTGTATCTCAAAGGTGGATTAAGGCAATACTAGCTGAGTGTGATGCCTTAAAAGATAGCAAAATATGTTTTCCTTGTAAGCTTACATTAGTTATGAAGTCAAGGAAATGGAAATATCTTCATAATGTAGGATCTTTTGGTTTCAATAAGATCATGAATGATGTGTTCATTCATAAAGATGAAAATTGTAAGTTTTCAATCTTAAAGGCAAGTTGTAAACTTCTTATGAGAATAAGTGAAGCATCCAAAGTGGACACTTATATCCATAAGCAAGTAGTTAGCCTTATTGAGATAGAGATACCTTTTGATTTCAATATTGGAAAAATCATGCCAAGTTTTGGTGATTTTTGGACTCATGTTTCTAGCATAAGTAATCTTGATAATCATAGGAAGTGCATATTGAATGGTCATGATTGTTGTGATCATTATGAGACATGGAGTTCTGGGATTTCCATCAAGAAGGAGCACCATGAAGAGGATCTTAAAGAATCATCTCAAGGTTCAAGTGTGCCAAGGATTGAGGAGGAGAGTCCTTCTCAAGGTTCAAGTGTGCCAAGGATTGAGGAGGAGAGACCTTCTCAAGTTGTGATTCCAAAAAAAAACTCAAGAAATATGGTTGAATCCATGTGGTCACATCTAAGAAGATTGATGAGACTTTTGCATTCTACAGTTTTGTGAGATTTCTAGTCATTTGTCTTGTGATTTCTATGAGTGATTGCTATCTAGGACTATTGTACTTGTTGTTTTAGGTGTAGGCCGTACTGTGGATAGTACTCCACACGTGTGAGGCCGCTCTCACTAATTTATGATGTGTTGATCCATTGCTCTTGCTAAAATCCATGTGTAGTGAATCTAGATCAAGATCTAATGTGTAGAACTTGATAGATCCATTGATTAAGCAACCAATAACTCTCTATGATTGTTAAGTATAGTCATTATTGTCCTAAAAATTGTAAAATTTATCAAAAGTTTGGCAGGGACCTTCTTCACACAATTCTAAGACCTCAGGAAAGTTTGCAAGAGTTCAGAAGGTAATTTGACTGCCATGCGAAGATCTGCGAGGATTCAGACTGTCTGCGAGGGTTCAACTCTCGCAAGAAGTGATCTCTCGCACAACTTGTTCTTGTGATTGGAATTTCAAGATCAAACCAGGTAGGCAGGCTAATTTCACTGCTTTGATTTCATTTAGGCACCTTGCGAGAGTTGGTAAGATGATCTTGATGCTCTGCGAGGGTTCTGAAGATTCAACTTTTGGGAACCCTCGCACACACTAAAAAATGATGATTCCTCCATCAAGAACTCTTGTAGAGATTTTTAGAAATGCATCTGGGTCAGATCTAGTGACTGTCCAAGTTTCAAGAGCTATCTCCCAGGGGATCTCCAAAAATCATGAAAAAAGTGCTCTTTTAGAGTGTTTTTTGACGAGATCTTGAGATTCTCTGATCTTTAACTTTTGTAAACTAGTAATCAGTTTCATCCATATTTGATCTGACTGTTGGTAGTTTTCTAGAAGTTTTGATGGATATTTGGTAACAGTTCCATCAGTTTTGGTTGAATTTTGCCCCTTAATTTGCCATAGTTACTGAGATCGAGGTCTCTGATTTACAATTTTAGGGGACTTATTGGCATAATCTGATGATCTGTTTCTATCTTGATCCCATCTGGATCTGGATCTGGATCCCCCTTGGACTCTGATGGATTTCTTAGATATTGTCCAATCTGGCTGAATATCGATAGATCTAGCTTGATTTGGCTTGATCTTCCTAGATCTAGTGGTGATGGTCTATCAGAATAGCTTTTCGTAATGTGCCACCACCAATCTGGATCTATCTCACTGTGGTGGCCAGTACTTGTGCAACCGGCTACCGTTGATGGGTGTATCAAATGGTGTCCCATCTAGCTTCTCTAAATTCACGGCTCCATGATTAAGAATTTTCTTGATCCGATAAGGACCTTCGCTTGTGAATTTTAATTTTTCCTTGATCGCCTTGGTTTTATATATCAGGACCAGATCTCCGGATCGAAGAACCTTCTTTTGTCGCGGAAGCGTGTGTGTGGGACTGATTCATATTCGTCCTCTTCGTCTTCTTTATTGCAAACAATTTTCTGTCTTCAAATTATCTTTTTATGCGGAAGCCCTTACAGGATCCTAGACACTCGACTACGCATCACATGACACATTCTATTCTAGCAATCATGATACACAGCACAAGACGAGATGTACGAAAATAGAGTGACTGTATTATCAATTTTAGTTTAGAGTGAATTTGTCAGTGTCTCGCTCGTTGGCGGAATGACTTTCTACTCTTTCGCTGTGTTTTGCTCATTGGTAGACTTTCATGCACATCTATGGTGTCTTTACTTTCTTACTCTATGCTTCTGTTGTGGGTATTTTCTGCACAATAATGAACAAGTAGGTCCCACCACTTGAAATACTATTGGCCAAGCCTTACCTTGTGGGCCCCGCCACAGTACAATGTACGGTTAGAATATTAAGTGTGAGGGCACTGGCGTCCTGCATGAGTAAGCCCAACCCAATGAGCACGCAAAATGGTTAGGTAGAACTTGAATAAAAGATTTGGGGCCTTAGTTAGAATAAATTAATTAAAAAGCCCAAAGTCAAGTTCATAAGGTTCTAAGTTAAAAGGGAATCTTTCAAACTCACATGAATCATGTGAGTTTGGCCCTTTTCCTAATGAACAATTAGATTGAAGTTCAATTAGTGTGAAGGGCTAGGATGCCATTGTAAATAGGCCAATGAGAGCCAAGATGGCCCTCCCTCCTCAACTATATAAGGAGGCCATTTTCCATTGTAATCATCTTCATTTTTCTCAATAAAGCTCTCCTTCTAGCTCTCTCTCTCTCTCTCTCTCTCTCTCTCTCTCTCTCTCTCTCTCTCTCTCTCTCTCTCTCTCTCTCTCTCTCTCTCTCTCTCTCTCTCTAGTTGATTGGTGCATAGTTATGGGTAGGCGCTCGAACCCCCATAGCCCCAACCATCCTTGGTAAGCTCTCTTCTCCCTTTCTCTCTCTCTCTCTCTCTCTCTACTCTCTCTCTCTCTCTAAACTCTCTCTCCTCTCTCCTCTCTCTCATCACTCCTTCCTCTCTATCTCTCTTCTCTCTCTCTCTCTCTCTTGCTATGTAGGTGTGCACAGGCGGCTCCCAGTGAACGGACCTCTATACTACGACCGACTACAATTGGCGCCGTTGCCGGAGAGCGCCAACATTGCTCACCGCATTGCTTTTTTTTCTTCTCCACTCTTTTCTACTTCCTCCCCCTCACCTCCTCTTTTTCCATTCTCCAGAATCTTCCATTTTCATTACAAAAAAAACCCAAGCCCTCAAGGGATTAGTTTTGTTTTTTTAAGCAGTAAGCTATGTAGCGTGTAGTTAATTTTTCCTTAATTTATTATTTTTGCTATCTATAGACCTTATTTTTTTCTTTAAAATAAATAAATAAATAAATAAATAAAATCCACAAATCTCTCTCTTCCGTCCCCCTTCTCGCTCCCTTCCTTCCCTTCTCCTCACTGCCCCCCTTCATCTCTCGCTCCCCTCACTACATTCCTCCTCGCTTCCCCCTTCACCTCCCTCACCCCACCTCCTTTTCGTTGGATGCCTCCACTTCTCGTTGCTCCACTCAACCTGTTCGCTCCACCTCGCTCCACCTCCCTTCCCTGCTTTCCCCTCTCCTCCGCTCCCTTCCGCTCTACTGCACGTTGCTGCTCCTTCCTTCTGCTCTTGTCCGATCCCTCCCCTTCTTGTTTGCTGCTCGGTGCTCCACTCCCCCTGCTCGCTCCACCTCCCTCCACCTCCCTTCCCTGCTTCCTCCTCTCCTCCGCTCCCTTCCGCTCTGCTGCACGCTGCTGCTCCCTCCCATAGCTCCACTCCACCTCCCTTCTCTACTCCTCCCTACTCCTTCTCTCCCTTCCGCTCTCCTCTGTTCCCTCCCCTTGCTCCTTCTCCGCACCTCCCTGTCCGCTCTCTTCACCACCCCCTGGTTACTCGCTGCTCGCTCCCCCCTTCTCTCTCATTTAGTCCTCTGATCCCTTCCCCTGCCCGCTCCCTTCACCACCCCCTGCTCCTGCTGCGATTTTCTGCCTCCCTGTTGTTCGCTTCCTCCTCCGATCCCTTCCCCTACTCCTCTGCTCACCTCCCTGCTGCTCACCCGCCCCCTTCACTCTCGTTCTCTTCTCACTCACCTGCTGCTCTTGCTCCTTCACTTCCCTTCCTCCTCCTTGCTCGCTTGCTGCTCCTTACTTTTGCTCTTGTCCGCTCCCCCCTCCTTCACCTCCTGCTCGCACCACCTCCCTGCTCGCACCACCTCGCTTCACCTCCCTGTTCGTCTGCTTCGTCCTTGCTCCTCGGCTGCTTGCTTGCTTCCGCTCCCTTCTCCTCTGTTCGCTGCTCCGCTCCCTTTTCCTTTCTCTCACTGTCGCACTCCAGAGAACCAAGATCCCAAACTGTGTTTTCCATACTCCTGCATATACCATTCATTCTCTTTTTCTCACCTCTTAATTTTTTTATAATTTTAATATTTTTCTTCTTCTCTTTTTACGTTATCTTTGAGGCCTTTTTCGGAGTTGTGTTTTTCATTTCATTTCATCTGCTATGTTTTTTAAACCTTACTTTTGACGATCTAGTTACCCTCGCTGTTTTTTTTACCGTAGTCTCTTATTTAAAAATAAATAAATAAATAAATAAAAATAAATAAATAACAAACTTTTGTAAAGGCCTCTGAAGTTCCAGCTTAGTTTCACTAAGACCAGAACACAGAGAAATCTGCAAGGGTTTGTTGTCAATCAAAATACAAAAAAAATAAATAAATAACAAACTTTTGTAAAGGCCTCTGAAGTTCCATCTTAGTCTCACTAAGACCAGGACACGGAGAAATCTGCAAGGGTTTGTTGTCAATCAAAAAAAAAAAAAAACAAATAACAAACTTTTGTAAAAGCCTCTGAAGTTCCATCTTAGTCTCACTAAGACCAGGATACAAAGAAATCTATAAGGGTTTGTTGTCAATCAAAAAACAAAAAAAAACACATGACAAACTTTTGTAAATGCCTCTGAAGTTCCATCTTAGTGTCACTAAGACCAGGACACAGAGAAATCTGCAAGGGTTTGTTGTCAATAAAAAACAAATAATAATAATTATATATTATAATAATTTTAGCCCAAGCCTCATTGGTGAGTGACTTTGTCTTTGATAGACTCCTCCCGAGACCGCCAAGGCTAAAGCGAGTTATAGTTGAGAAATCCTTCTATAAACTTGCGGAGAAGTGCCAAAAAGTAGTTTTTTGAAGCAAAACTAAACCTTTGCCAAAAACCCTACATAAGCACTTTTCCAATTATCATCCCTCGTCCTAAGACTTTTGTTGGAAGGGCATAATTGAAACTATTTATAAAATCTACCCTTGCCCAACCCGTGAATGTTCTAGACAAAGGAATATTACTGCTTTATTCATCATTTCTTTTCCTCTTCCATCTCCTCATCATCAATTCTCTCATAGACTTTTCAAAAACTGCATCACCACACCAGTCCATATCACCTTCATCTTGCACACTGTAGGCCATGGCAATTTATGAGTAGCTTGCCCAAATCTCGATGCTTCCGAAGAAACTCTCAAGGGCTACACTGCACGATTAGCCAAGATGGCGGGAGATTAGAATTCCGGTCTTCCTAGTCACACAAAATGCATTTTTCTATGTCGGATTACCTCACGAGATCAAGATTGGTATGTCACCCTTTACATCATATACTAGCCCAAACAAACTCTATAAGGTAGTCGCTATTGCAGAAGCACAGATCTCACACACACCATCACAGCCCATATCCAACATTCAAACAATCAGGGATGATAGAGCATCTAATCCACAAGATGCCACAAACAACGCTAGCCAAAGTACTAGCAACACGGACGATCAGATGCAAGTTGTCCGTGACACAGATGAGATGTGCAAACAATCTGATTACCTCCCAGAACCACGAAAGGCCAATCGGAAGATCCGACCATTGGACCAGTGCCATTATTGTTTTGGAAAACATCCAACACCTCAATGTCCAGTTCGGAATCCGAGACAAAATCAAGCCAATAAAGGAATTCTGGAGATTGGAAATCAATCAACAAAATCCTCATCTATGCCATCTAGCTTGCCATCAGATCGCTCCTCCAAAGAAAATGGATCGGTCTCAGGACTTTTAGGATCTTCTCTAGTGGCTAGGCAAGGTTCGGTGGAAGTATTGGTTATATCAGCGAGCGGACCATCCTAGGTAGGGGAAGTTCAAACTGGCAATGAGATAGAGAAGAGAGAAGATGACTCTCTCCACGAGTTACATCCTTTTATAGCAGATCCAAACCCTATTTGGCCACTTGGCTTTCCCACCAAAATGCTAACCCTACCAATTTTGGGTCTAGATTCAATGTACCCAACTTATTCAAATTGAATCTACTCAAACTCATGGATCCTCCTTGGTCCTATCATCAAGAGTAATGTTGACATAGCACGTGCATCCAAAGGTTCTTAGAAAGTTGACACTCGGCCTCCTCTTGAATAGCATCTCAAAAGGTGTCCTTCCATCCAAAATAGCACTCGACCACCAATTGCACAAGAAATTGGCACACAACAAAGCTTGATCCCAAAATGGTTTGTCAAGATTAGCACTTAACCTCATAGCTTTAGCACTTTCACATAAAGTTCTATTCTTCCTTTCAGCCACTCCATTTTGTTGTGGGGTCCTTGATGTTGTATACTCTCTCTTGATCCCATGCTCATCACAAAAGGCCTTGAACTTGTTAGATATGTACTCACCACCATTGTCACCTCTCAAGCACTTGATCTTTGTGGAGAATTGGTTCTCCCTTGCATTCTTGAACTTGACAAAGACATCATACACTTCATCCTTGCTCTTTAGTAGATAGATCCAACAAAATCTACTAAAATCATCAATGAATGTTACATACATCTTAGCTCCACTATTGCTAATTGTAGTAAATCCAACAATATCCGAATGTACAAGTTCAAAAGGCTTTGTAGATCTAGAAATAGATCTAGTATAAGGTAGTCTATGTGACTTAGACAAAGCACAAGACTCACAAACATGCTTGTCATTACTTAAGGAACTTGGAAGACCAATCACAACCTTCTTCCTTGCCATTACCTCCAATGACTTGAAGTTGAGGTGTCCCATCCTTTTGTGCCAAACCTCTTGAATAGAAATTTGCTCCCTTGCAACACATCCAACTTGGTTAGCAATAACACAAGCATCAAGTTTGAACAACTTCCCTTGCCTTTTACCTTTTCCAATCAAGACATCCTTCCTTTTGATCAAACAAGCATCTCCATCAAACTCCACCTTGAGGCCCTTACTTAGCATTTGACTCACACTAAGCAAATTCTTGGTAATAGATGGAATAAACAAGGCATCCTCCAAATGAACATTCCTATTTGTAGAGAGAAAAATAGGAATTGTGCCAATCCCTTTGATTGCACACTCACCATCATTGGTCGTGTAGATCACCCTCTTGTCATCTCCATATGCCAACAAAGAAGTGAAGTACTCTTTGTGAAAGGTCACGTGTGAACTTGCTCCACTATCAATCCACCAAGGATCTAGATCTCCATCATTAGCAAGCATATATGAAGACATCACAAAAACATCATCATTTGCATCTTGCACATCCAAACCATCCTCATCAAGAGTAAGATTACCTTGCTTGTCTCCTTGATCTCTCTTCTTCTTGTAGCACTCACTTGCAAAGTGTCCTTTGATGCCACAATAGAAGCACTTGAGGTTTGATCTATCCTCCTTTTTGCCACTTGAAGAAGCATCCACTTGATCTTGCCCTTTAGACCACTTGCTTTTGGTTTTGCCCTTGAATTTGCCCTTTGTGAACATAGCATCCTCTTGAAGTGTCGATGTAGATCCACCTCTTGCTTGAAGCTTATATTCCTCATTGATCAAGATCTCTTGAAGAATCATAAAACTTGGCAAAGTCTTTGGAATAGCAATACTTTGAACAATGTTAGCATGAGCATCCAACAAGCCATTAAGAATCACTTGAATACGTTCTCCTTCCTTAATGCTTTCATCTATGCAAGATAACTCATCATTCAATGCTTTCATTCTCAAAACAAAAGTACTTGGACTTTCTTCATTCTTTTGCAAACAAGAAAAGATTTGCCTTCTTAGAGTCAACACTCTAGAAGTAGACTTGGATTCATAAAGATTCTTCAATGAATTCCAAGCTTCCAAAGATGATGTGCACTTACCAAATTCCTTGAGAAGTTCATTGGTAACATTCATCTTTATCATGTGTAGAGCCTTCTTGGCCCTCTTGTCATACCTCAATTGATCTTGTTGTGTTGTTGGTCTCTCCTCCAAACCTACAACAATATCCAGAACATCATTCATCTCAAGAAGTGACTCCATCCTCACTTTCCATAATGAATAGTTACTTGAGGTAAAGCACTCCTTTGAACAACAACAAATGCTTTCAAAAGAAATCACCAAGATTTGAAACTATCTCACAAATTCTCTTCTAGCACTTATCCAAGCAAATCAACACATAGAATCATGGAATCTTGATCAACCTATGATCTATCCTCAATCTGATGACTTTTGCCACTTCCTAAGATTGAAACACACTCAAATGAAGTCCAGCAATCTCACTATCTAGAGATCCAATCAAAATTAGGGTTTTGTCAAAATCACAAAAAATTGACTATTCCAAATCTACATGCAAATGCTGAAAATTTGATATGCAATCTATAAGCCACCACTTAGGCTGAACCAATGATCCAAAAATCGGCCAAATCCAGCATGTGAATTCAAAAAATGGAATTGAACAAGTATATGGACCTATTTAGTGTTCTGATCTACAAAAGATCCAATCTACAAAAGCAAAAAATCCGATTTTGGTGTAGAATCCTCACTAGCATGCTCTAGACTTGATATTTTCACCAAATCATTGATAGATCTGATTTCCTCCTTCATAACCTGAAACACAAGCTCTGATACCATGTGAAAGATTTCAGATCCTTAAGATCCAATCTACTTGAATGATCTTTGGTTAGAAAGAGAAATACACTACCAATTTCACCAATGTAGAAAAATTAGCATCTACACACAATTTGAGATGCAAATACTAATAGAACTTGATCAAAATTGAATGAAATGATTATGTACTGTTGCTGTCCGTACAAAACCAGCAAGCTACTGTATTTCACAAGTGTGGATCCAAAAATAGCAAATATAGATCATTCTACACATAGAATTGCAAGCAATCACCAAGATAGTGCACCAATGGATAGTAGAACCCAAGAGAACCATGTATAAGCATGAAATGAGATAGAGAAGAGAGAAGATGACTCTCTCCACGAGTTACATCCTTTTATAACAGGTCCAAACCCTATTTGGCCACTTGGCTTTCCCACCAAAATGCTAACCCTACCAATTTTGGGTCTAGATTCAATGTACCCAACTTACTCAAATTGAATCTACTCAAACTCGCATTCTATCTTTCCCACACTTTCAAAAAGTGTTTATTCAAATGAAATTTAGACTAATGAATTTTGAAAAGTCAACCTCTAAGTCTAAAACAAGTTTTGGCCTCAATATGCCAAATATGGAAATATTGCAAAATGTGATGAACCTACTTGAATCTTTCACAGAAGGCCTTTGCCCCTCAATCCTATTGGCTAATATTCACAATGATCCTATCCATTCATCTTGGAGCCAACTTGATCCAAGGGTCCACAAAAAGTACATTAGAAATCACAAGATTCATGTGAGTCCCAATTTGGACCTAACTCTAAAAAGTAATCTCTAACATTGGGCCTCTAGTTTATTTTAATTCCAAGGCCCAAGTCAAGTTTATTTTATTTACAACTTTAATTGCATGCTCATTGGGCCATGGGCAAGCATACACGTAGGATGCCATGCCCTCACAACACATTTTATTGGAGGATTTTATTTATTTACACTTTGTTGGGAATACCCCCAACAGTTGCACCACTATAGTGATGCAAGCTGGGCGAGCTGCAAAGATGACAGCAATCAGCGTGCGAAACAACAATCAGCTGGATATGCAAAAAGCAAACCTTGGTAGCTCAATCTTCTTGCGAACATGAATACGTCATAGCTTCAAAAGTTGCGAATGAGGTAGTTTGGTTGCAGATGATGCTTGAGGCAATTGGGATACCACAAAGAGGACCATGCACGATGATGATGGATTCTCAGAGTGCCATTTATCTATCTCAGAATTTTGTCTTCTATTCAAAGACAAAACACATACATCTGAAGTACCATCACATTCGAGATTTGACCTTGAAAGGAGAACTCCAGGTCCAGTACATAAAGTCTGAAGACATGATTGTAGATTTGCTCACGAAGTCGCTCGACAAGCCACTCTTCGCAAAGCAAAGAAAGACGATTGGATTAGATGTGCAAAGCTGCAAGGTTCAAAAGGGAGTTTAAAAAACGGTGAACTCCTACAACTTTGATGTGACGCGAAGCGAAGCGACACAAAGCGAAGGTCGAATGGCGAACAATTCACAAAAGTCAATGCACCTCAAAAATTCTAAGACACGAAGCGAAGCGAAACTCAAAGGTCGAATGATTCACAAAAGTCAAACATGTCTCTAGGACCAAAAAGACACGACATGACACAAAACGAAAAAGAAAGAAAGAAAATATTTCACGATGCCAACTGGCAGCTCAACGGGCGTGGAGTCTTAAACTTCACGCCCAATTGAAACAATTAGCAATAACGGAGAGTAGCTGATTAGTTGATTAACGTTAACTACTCTTGTAATTCTCTATATAGCTATCTTGTAAACTCCACACAATGGAGATATAAAATTTTTTCTGGTTTAAAAGAATACACTGAGAATGTGCATGCAGTGAGCAGAGAAGAAAAAGAATAGAAATGAAATAGTTGTGCATGAAAGTCTGCCAATGAGTAGAACACAGCGAAAGAGCAGAGCGTCTGTTTGCCAATGAGCGAGACACTGATCATCTCATTCTAAAAATTAAATTGATAATACAGTTGCTCTATCTTGTGCATCTCCTTGTCTTTCGCTATCTTGATTGCTTGAATGATATCGTTTCTATGATCTGTAGTCGCGTGTCTAGGGTCCTGCGAGATTCCGCCTAAGAAAATTAAAAAAAAAAACAAATCCGTTCGCAATACACCAAACCCGTTCGTGACATTTTGAAGCATTTCACACATGCCAAAAGTAGAACCAAAGCTTGTCTTTACCCTTATTTCATTTTGAAAGGTTGATCTAGTTTATCTTGTTTTGGTGGAATATTTGAGATCTATCTCAAATACAACTACAAGATTTCACATAGGATTTGGTAGTTCACCCTTGAAAATTCCTTTAGTGAAAGAGAGTAGCAACATCTAGTTTGTTTGGAACAAGCTCAAACATATAATTGTCCAATAACAAGAAGTGTTCACCATATGGCACCTGCAGGAGGATATCTCTTAGAACCAAGTGAAAGACTAAGTACCTATTATTCGTTAGGATGGAGTTTGTTCTTATACTCCAGGATGTTATGGACATAGTACTTGGTATTGAGGAGGAGCCTCAAGCACAACTTGAAATACCAAAGTATAGGAAGAGAGCTAGGATGGCTCTACACTTCATTAAAATGAATGTCTCTAATGAGATTCTAAGAGAAATAGGATCTTTCACCACTGCTAAAGAAGCTTGGGATGCACTTAAGTCTATTTATGAAGCTAAGAACACTTCTAGAATTCTCACTCTTAGAAATCAGATTTTTCAAAGCTTTCAAAGAAGTGAGGATAGTGCATCAAATTATGTTCTAAGAGTAAAAGATCTTCATAGGGAGCTTGCTTGTGTTGGTGTCACAATCAATCAAGATGAGCTAGTACAAGTCATTCTTAATGGCTTAAAAGAAGACTATGATAATCTTGCTCAATCCTTTGACATAAAAGTGGAGTTGCACAATTTGGAGACTCTTCAAGAAATTCTCATCTCTGAAGAAGCAAGGCAAAGTTACAAACTTTCAAGGATGAACAAACGCGAGCATATTGGAAGTGACAAAGCTCTCTTGTCAAGGACAACCATAAAGGGAGGAGCAAGAACCAATTTTCTCAAGCCAGGCATCGAACAACAGTTTGCTGCTTCCTATTCTCCACAGTCAAATGGACTGGTTGAAAGGAAGAACAAAACCTTAGTTGAATCTACCAAATGAATGATCTCACATGTTTCGTTGCCCAAATTGTTCTAGCAACATGTTGTATCAACAGTAGCCTACATGCAGAATCGATGTATTATGAAAGAACTACCTGACAACAAAACCTCTCATGAGGTTTGGACAGGCTCTAGTCCTTCCATGAAACATTTGAGAGTGTTCGGGTGCACTACCTATGCCCAAAGGACAAAAGAAAGAAACTTGATGAGCATTCATTCAAGACTATTTTTGTTGGCTATTGTTCCTCTAATGGAATGTACAGATTGTATAATATTTAGACCTGTAAAGTATTCATTAACAAGGATGTAACTTTTCTTGAAGATTAATTTATTGACCAGATGCCTGCCCAGACAAATATCAAAGGAGTTATTCGTCCTCAAACAAATGAGGAGAGAGGCATAATGAAGATGTATCCATACCAATCTGTCATTGGATCCCTGATGTATGCTATGATCTCAACGAGACCCGATCTTGCATATGCCATCAGCTCTTTAAGCCAACATTTGGCTAACCTTGGCATAGTCCACTGGAAAGCTCTTATAAGAGTACTTTGATATGTGCGAACTGCCATTGACCTATGCATCTACTATGGAGATGTTGATTCATCCGATATCAATATGCTTCATGGATATACAGATGTGAGTTGGGCAGGCGACGTCAACACCAAAAAATAAACTTCTGGATTTGTCAACAATGGTCCAATATCCTGGAACAATCACAAGCAGAGCTCTACCGCAATGTCTTCTACAAAATCAAAATATATTGCGGCCTCTCAAGCAACCAAAGAGGTGATTTGGTTGAGGAATCTATTGTCTGACATTGGTCTCAGACAAACTGCTCCAACGATCATTTAGTGCGACAATTAGAGTGCTATTGCATTGTTAATGAATCCTATATTTCATTCTAGGAGCAAGCACATCGAGATTAAGTACTATTATATTAGGAGCAGAGTACTCAACAAGGAGGTAACTCTGAAATTCTGCATACCGTAGTATATGGCAGCTGACATCTTCAAAAAGGCGTTAAGTCCAAAAGCGCACAAGAAACTTTGTGTTATTTTACATTTGAATATTGAGGCATTTATGGATCCAGATTAAGGGGGGGTGTTGGATTTCTATCCTCTCCATGCCTTATCTTGTTGCTAATCTAGATCCATCCATTCCATATGTAAATATTTGTACAAACGTACAGTCTGCATAAATACTCTATGTTTGAAAACAAGTTTTTGAAGTCATTACAAGACACCGCAAAAGTCCCTTCTTGCAGTTTAATTTGGCCTTTATAATGTATTGCAAAGCTCTGCAAGAAGGTCATTTGCGGTCAATAACGGTCATCCCATTATGCTCATTAAGTATCGTAAGGCACCGCAAGAGCCTGATTTACAGTCACTAGCAGAGACCAGTTTCAATGATGACTGCAAAGACACCACAAGTGAACCACTTTCGGTCACTAGCGGTACGATGCACGAAGGAGACAGATCGCAAAGGAACTGCAAAATCATCACTTGCGGTCATCAGCAGAGTGGCACCAAACTTCACACTCCACCAATGCCACTGATCATGCTCCACCACTTCACGATCCTCTTTCCATGATCTATGTCAGACACTGCTTTCATGTACCAATGTAAATTGTATATAGACTTCAAATCAGACATAGACATAATAGACAAAAATGACAATCAATTAATTCGATTGATCAGAATATTAGAGCACAATAACTCTTTTATTTCTCTTTGTTTCATTAGAGTACTGATTCAGAAAGAGTGTGCTTCTGTCTGCATTCAAACTTGTACTCTTGATGGCATTATTCGATTACTGTTCTAGTAAATTTGAGTCCTGTAATACTGAATAGAATGCATTTTTTATTATGTTTTGATCGAATGAATGTATGTAGATAAATCTATTTGTAGATTAAACTACTCTTATGATTGTTAACTCATGTTGATTCTTTTGCCTTTCACAAATCTTTAAACTGTTTGTGTTCGCCTATGGAATCTCCTTTTGGGGTACATGTTGTGCACGCACTGAGGGATCACTGGGGTACTGCCATTTCAACTTCTATTCCATACCACCATTGTCCATCATTCATCCCCAACAAGTACTTGCATATCATGCCTACCTCTCACTTGTGATTGCTTGTCCTCTCAAAATTGTCGCCAATAATGAGTAGTCACAATGCCAAACTACACTTCTGTCGCAAAAACTAGCTTTCTCCAAACAAATCTGCTATCATTCGTCCCTATACCGCATTTACCACTTCCAAACACCCTGTAACCCTTTTAGAAGTAAGTAATAATGATTTTGAAGAGATAATGCCTCAATGTACTGCCTTGTTGCAGGTGTCACAAGCAAAAATTCCCCAAATTTGGTCCTATAGTACCCCAAACGACGAATGCAGCCCATCACTAGGTCACCCGCACTTCGCTCACTATAATAGTGACAAAAACTCTGCAAAATGCGTCTATCCCTGAAGTCTAGAAGTATTCTTTGCCTCATAGATGGACTTGAGAGTATCCCAATCATCTTTGGCATTAGTACAAGCACCAATTTCTCTTAAGATGTCATTTGAGACATTCATTTTAATATAATGTAGAGCCATTCTAGCTCTCTTTTTGTACTTTGGAATTTCTTGAGGAATTTGTAATTCTTCTTCAATACCAAGTACAATATCTATCACATCTTGTAGAATTAAGACAGACTCCATCCTAACCTTCCAAATTGAGTAATTGGAGGTTGAAACTCTTTCACTTGCTTCTAATAGAAAGGCACCCATTGAAGCCATAAAGAATGTTGGAAATAAAAAAAGATGGATGAAAAAATTGCTTATCTTCTCACTATAGAAACCAATCAAGGGCAAAAAACCAAATCCTATGTGAAGGATGACAAAAGTTATGGTTCTCTGAATTTCACACGTGTGAAATACTCCAATAATGTCAAAATGACTCAAATACAATCTATTTGTATGAAACAATTTGCCTAGAACCTATAAATTTTGTCTAAATCACATATAGATGAGATTGGTCAACTTCTGGGTGATTTTTGTGATCATTCAAGCAATAAATGACGTACTCAAGATTTGCCATAGGTCTAGGCACCCTACCTACGACTATTCAAAAGCTTATAACTTTTGATTGGCTTATCCAACTATCATGATTCAAATTGCATCAAATTCTACACATTTCTAACTTTCTAGTGGGCCAAATTGCATGAAATTTGGATCTAAGGTGAGAGAGAACCACCAAACTGAAAATGGGTGGATTTCACATGTGTCTGCACCTAAAATGCATGTGCAATAGTAATTTTGTTCAGGATCTTACATAAAATTCCATTAGCTCTCTCTGTCAACTCGTTTGCTTTTGGATTATACGGTATAGTTTTTCTATGTTTGATCATAAAATATGTTGTCAACAACCGTATAGTGTCATTTAGAAAATGTGTATCTCGGTCACTTACTAGTTCAAGTGGACAACCATATTTGTGATTATACTTTTGAATAAGAATGTTGCGACAGTTTTCGCATCGTTTCGTTTCGTCGCCTCTGCTTCAACATTCTTTGTAACATAATCCGTTGCAACTAAATATAACAACATTTCGTATGTCGGGTCACAAGTTTGATTGGACTGACAAAGTCAATCTCCCACTTCTCAAATGGTGCAAGAGGCAGGATTGGTGTCAACGGCCAATTCAGCTTTTGTAGGCTTGCCAGATCTCTGGCATGGATCACACAAACGAATAAAGTTTGATACATCCTTGAACATTGTTGGCCACCAGTACTTGGCGGTCAATATCTTATTTACAGTATTCTTCAATGCAAAGTGTCCTCCAACAGCTTTTAAATGTAAGGCTTGAACAACCTTTTTAATATCTGTTGTTTCGAGACATCTTCGTAGCTGATGATCAGCACCAAGCTTGTACAAAACATTGTTAATAATTGTATAAGGTGCTACCTTATATTGAACGATCCTTCTTTCGCACTCCAACCTGATTATAACCAAAAAAACCGGCACAGAAACTGTAACGCTCTTGAATAGCAACTTGATCTAAGATGGAATCAGTGAAAGGCAGAGGATGATGATCCTTCCTTGTGGCAGCATTGAGTTTGCGACAATCCTAGCATATTCGTATTTTGCCAATCTTCTTCTTTGGGATGACAACAATGGGTGAAACCCATTCACTGCTTAAGATGAGATAGATAATACCTGCCTTAAGGTGCTTGTTGAGTTCGTCCTTAACCATGAGAGAGTACTTGGGATTGAGACGATACTGTCTCTGTCGAACAGGTATAGCATCTTCTTTAAGATCAATATGGTGCTCTCCGAATTCTGCAGGTATACCTTTCAAATCGTCGAGAGACCAGACAAAAACATCTTGATACTCCTTCAATAATTTTGTGAATTCCACTAACTCTAAATCTCCAAGTGACTTTGAAACATGCACAAATCTGCCAGGTGCAAGTTCAATTAGTTCAGTAGAATCTGGTAAAATGATACCTTCTGTCATACTGGCCTTGGTATGGCCATGAATTTCGCGCATGGTTGACTCCATAAATGTATTCTTGTTGTCAACCTGGTTCTTGTTACCAAATTTGTGTTCAAATTCGTCACTTGAATCATCAGACTCTTTTGAGTTCGTGTCTGCAACTTTAATATCTTCATACGAAACATCCGCTGCGTTGCACTCTATTCACTTCTTCAACCTCTTACATATGCATAAACTCTTCTCTCTCGATGCTCAAGACTGAAGTGTGAGATCAATATGTGTTCTACGGGACGAACAAACACACCTCTAAAACAATATGTGCGTCACTCCCGCGAAAGGGTCTAGTTAACAATTAGACTAAAAATACGTTCAATTATACTATAAGAGGTATATAACTAAGAGTTAAGATTACTCTAGTTTAACATGTCTTTCCATATCTAGTCATTTCGCGTGGACGACCTAGTAAAGGCTATCCAAGGCAATGTTTTTCCTTTTAAAGGTCTTGCCCTTTATTACAAGGCAAGTACTTAGGAGATATATTCCTGAAAAATGACTTAGGCCTCTTCATGATTTATACTTAACCAGCTCATATCTTCATTTTTGAGTAAATCATGCCATATTTATGTTGATATTCAACATTTAACAATTTCGTGGCATCACAGATCCACACAGGTACGCGGTATGACTATACCCATCACGGAGCAGACGTTTATAGAGACTTTTGGGTTACCCGTACAAGGGGACATAGCTGATATTCCTTCAGTGCAGATGTCAGACTTCTTTTCCAAAGAAGCATTTAGCAAAGAACAAGGTTATAAGCCGAGCCTCTACCGACCATCCTCTTTGGGGGCTCTGGAAAGATGGATTGATCAAGTAATCTTTGCACGCGCCACACTGACCAGTACGTTTCAGTGAGGAATTTTACTCTGAGCAAAGCCGCCTTGGACGGTGTCCCTATTCCTTGGGGAATGCTCGCTTACAACAATTTCAAAAATGCTTGGATGGGGGTCGAAAGTATAGCGAGTGGGGTGCACATATTACTAAGATGTGTGAGGCCTTCAGAGTGCTATCAAATGAAGAGGTGAATTCTTTATAGAGTATTTCCACTTCTATTGCTATCGTGAGTAGTGTGGTGTCAGTACCCGGAATGTAGGGGGGTGAAGAGGACGTTTAGTTTGATTCTTGTAATTTCCAAGTCCAACTCGAAGTGACTCACATAGATGAAATACTTGGGGACATGGATTTGGTGCCACTTCCACAAGCTGCTGCTAGGATAACTTCTATTCCAGACAAGCCAGCAAACATTACTCCGCGTATTCAGGCTGATCAGCTATGGACGGATCAGGCTGATCAGCTGTGGACAGATGGGGTACCATCTGTTTCAGAGGCACACCAAGATGAGGACCAAATCAGAGAGTTTTTGCATTTAGCAAATGAGTTTTTGGTTGCGGTAAAATCCGCTATGGAATTTCTACGGAATTACTTTCAACTAGAGAAGGAGGCGTTGTATTGGAAGACACTGTATGAAGAACAGACCACAAAATTACGGCTCAAGAAAGAGGAACTGCCCAAGTTACAACTGTACCAATCGTAGGTACAAGAGAAAGACGCATGCATCAACAAGCTCAAAGAGCAGTTGTAGAGGATTACAGATGAGAATACGATGTTAAATGAGAAAAATGCTCAGTATTTGAGAAAATCACAACACATCAACGGGAGGCCAGTACTTTGCAAACATATAAAGATGTTGTTGAGTATGAGCGAGACCTGCTGCAATCACAACTGGATAATATCACACTTGGTGGGCCGGTGCGGATTGACAGTGTAGACCTGAAGGATTGGGCCAAGAACATCTTACGCACTCAGGTTACTGAAAAGATTGAAACATTAATGGATGAGCAGAGCTTGTTACGAGAAGAGAATTTACAACTTGTGATGCCACCTTATTGTTAAAAATTGAATATCAACATAAATATGACATGATATACTCGAAAATGAAGATATGAGCTAGTTAAGTATAAATCCTGAAGAGGCCTAGGTCATTTTCTGGAAATATATCTCATAAGTACTTGCCTTGTAATTAAGAGCAAGACCTTTAATAGGAAAGACATTGCCTTGGATAACCTTTACTAGGTCGTCCACATGAAACGGCTAGATACGAAAAGACATATTAAACTAGAGTAACTTTAACTCATAGTTAAGTATACCTTTTATGGTATAATCGAACGTATTTTCAGTCTAATTGTTAACTAGACCCTTTCGCGAGAGCGACGCACATATTGTTCTAGAGGTGTGTTTGTTCGTCCCGTAGAACATATATTGATCTCACACTTCAGTCTCGAGTATCGAGAGAGAAGAATTTATGCATATGTAAGAGATTGAAGAAGTGAATAGAGTCCTGTGAGTTATTCTCTCTTATCTCTGTTCTCCGCACTGCTGAGTGTGAGTGATCTTGAGTCTGCTAACAATCTCTAACGCATTACATGAATTACTCTCTGATTAGTTAGACTCTTTAGTGCATTACAGTCGTTTGCTGTGTATCTGTAAAGCATGCTCTAAAGAACTATCTTAAAATAATCTAATTCATCTGTCGCAAATACTTTTTTTTCGGCACTCGAATAACGACTATCTTTGGTACAGTCTAGCACGATCATTGAATAAAGTTTTATGTATACATATGAGATGACAGTCCCTGTCTGAAGAATTGAGTCTTTGATCTATTTGCCTAATTGTCACTGACATAAGTTTCTAACGTGCTCTAAAACCATTCGTGTTCTTTAACCATTAATTTGGACTTTAGTTGTTGAGGATTTCTGTCTAGAAACGAACAGTTCGCGAACGCGATTAATTAATTGTCTGTACAATCTCGAATACATCGAACATTTCTCGACTCTCTCTTGACACATTTATCAGCCATAGTGTAGTACTATTGTACTACTCTGATAATATCTCGTCTGTAGAACACGTTTCATTCGATTTGATAGAGGCCAGATTGTTGTTCTGAAAATTATCAACACCACACACCCAAATATAAGTAATACTGGTTACTTTTTAATGTCTGTCGACAACCAAAATGACACTCGACACCACTTGTCATAAATTGTACCAAAAACATAACTTTCTAACAGTGTCCTCTGTGGGAACGACACTATTTGCTACAAAATCTATATTAACCATGTTGGTATAGTACAACATATACCAATTTTTGGCGCCATTGCCGGGGATAGTTTAGGAAAGTTATAAGCAATCTGACAAATCCATCTCCATCTCTAGTGTATGTCAAATAGAGAATCCAGATTAGAACGATATCGTAAGCTTAGAGAGGAATTTTTACGAAGACAAAGTGAGAGTACTAGTCGAAGAAATCTAGACGAAATCACTGCCCAGTTACTTGAACTACTAATTAGCTTCGGTATGGAGGGTCCTTCTGCACGTTTCACTTCTATATCAAAAATTAAGTACGATTATTTTAAAGGGACTTCTTCCGACGATGTAGATAGCTATGTCTCACAATTTGAGTCAATCGCTAATGCGAATAATGAAGGTACTGACATTGACAAACTACAAATCTTCCCTGGTTTGCTAAGAAAGTAGCCGCTCATCTGGTACAGTCAAATTGAACTAGGCCATATAGGAACCTAGTACCTGCTGAAAGATGCGTTTCTGAACCAGTTCAGAGAAATCGGTTACAAATCGAGAATTCTTGGACGTCTGGACAATGTTCAGAAGAAGAGTAAAGAATCCTTTCGCAAATATACATGAAAGGTTAAAAATCTCATAGAAAACTAATCGGTGTATATCCCGTTGATATGCAGATCGAATGAGTTTTGGCTGGTTTACTACCAAAGATTGATCAGTATTGCAGACAAGGGGACTTGATCTCCTTAGCGGCAGTAATAGCTAGTGCCAAAAATTTTGAGACCTCGAAACTAGCATGAAAGCGATGATAAATCTCGAAAGTCGAAGACTGATTCTAGTGACAACGATGATGATTCTAATTCTGATTGAAGTACCAGTTTTTCAAGCTTGAAATATGAAAGCAGCGATTCATCATAATTGAAAGCTGACAAAGGAGAGAGAAAGAATAAACGACAAACTAAACAAAAGGATGACACGAAAGTTGTCGAGGATAAGTTGTCAACTTCTAAAGTTGAAAAGCTTTGGAAGAGTAATATGGCTGACCTTAATAAAAAGTTTAATGATTTGAAAGTGCAAATCTCTGAAGTTGCAGATAAAAGACCGAAAGCATCTTCTTCCAATTCAGGAATGTGGTGTATGAAATGTGGAACTTTAGGACACACTAAGAAAGATTGCACAACTATGAATGTCAAATACATTGAAGATCCTACCCAGGAGGTACTTTTTATTTTTTAAAATGATGCAACTACTAACTATGTTCAGGGTACTACAACATCAGCCCAGCAGGACAGACCCAAGTTCGCACCATCCTCCTAAATTTGTTGGACTAGTGAAGTCTCAAACCGCGACTAAACCAGTGTCGGGCAACTGCTATAACTATGGAGGGCTGGGTCATTTTTCACCTGACTGTCCTCAACCGTGAAAGCTGATTGGTTATGTACCGTTATGCTCAAATTGCAGAGAGCCTAGTCACAAGTATCCTGACTGCCCTCAGCCGCAGAAGCCATGACCCAAATATCAGTATGTAGCAACACCAGCTGCTGCAGACTCGAAGGTGAAAGCTTCGACTGATGCTGTTGTGCAGAGAATTGACGTTATTGAAAAAAATTTGGCAAAGACAGAAGATCAGTCCTGGCCAAGCGACATGGAGAAGTTATTCAAAGTTACAACGAGAAGCAAAAGCGCTTCGAAACCTGACCAAAAATCCTCGATGAAGCGTAGAAAATTCTCGAAGAAGAAATCTTCTAGCAAGACGACGAATAAATCTACGACTAAAGAAGATCTCAAAGATGACCCCGACTATGACCGGGATGCTGCAAGGTTATTTGCAAAAGATATCTCAGCAGAGACGAAAGAAATCATCAACGTTGAACTTCAGTCAACTGCTGTAGAGAAGGTGGTCACTTTCAAGGAAGGGGATGATGAAATCACGAAGACGAAATTGTCTAGTGCTGTTATTGATAAGCCAATCTCGAAATCAAAGACCAAGGACTATGATATCGTGATTGATATTGGATCTCTTCGTTCGAACATTACGTTTGAGCAACTGTCGGCAGATAACACTTATTATAGAAAGCAACTGAAAGGTCTTTCTGCACTGAAAAAGAAGAAAAAAGTTTCTTTGCCAGATGCTGGTATTCTATTATTGATTTAGGTGACTGAAATTGATATTACCATTGCGGAATGCCTGATTGAAAAAGTGCCAATTGACTCTGGTTCCAGCGTAAACATAATAATAGAAGACATAGCTCATGCTTTGGGGCTGACTAACATTCAACTGACACAACGAAACATCAAGTTAGCTGATTTGACACGACAAAAACCTGTTGGAGAACTGAAGGATGTCACTGTTTACATTCAAGCCAAGCCATTCATAATGAATTTCATAGTTATCAAACCACTCGGTTTGTCATCTTATTCTGTGCTGATTGGACGACCCTGGCTTTATCAATCAAATGCAAGTGTTCATTGGAAATCCAAAGAGTTCAGATTTCAGACTAGTGAGACCAATAATCGAGGTAAGCCAGCAGAACAAATAATTACCTGGAGTCGTGACAAATATGAAGGTGAAACTCCTTCGTTTGACACCAGTTTTACCTCAGAAGAATCTTCTTATGCCTTACATGTTTTGTCTAATGAATCTGACATTGAAGTGCAATATCTCAAATGTTATGAGAATACTGACGAAGAAGAATTCTTTGATGCCTGCAACGTTGAAGTGGATGTTTCGTATGAAGAAATTATAGTTGCAGACACGAACTGGAAAGAGTCTGACGATTCGAGTGACAAATCTGAACACAAATTTGGTAACACATCAAAAAGGTCGTTAAAGCCTTGCACTCAGAAGATGCTGGAGGACACTTTGCCCTAAAGAACACAGTTAATAAGGTATTGACTGCCAAGTATTGGTGGCCAACAATGGTCAAGGATGTATCAAACTTTATTCGTTCATGTGATCCATGCCAGAGATCTGGCAAACCTGCAAAAGCAATGAATTGGTCGTTGACACCAATCCTGCCTCTTGTACCATTTGAAAAGTGGGGGATTGACTTTGTCGGTCCAATCAAACCTGTGACTCGACATACAAAATGTTGTTATATTTTAGTTGCAACGGATTATGCTAGAAAGAACGTTGAAGCAAAGGCGAGGAAACGAAACGATGCAAAAACTGTCACGACGTTCTTATTCAAAAGTATAATCACAAGATATGGCTGTCTTGCATAATTGCAGAAAAAGTTTTAAACTAAGGAAGAAAAATGTATAAGCTTGCAGGAAGAAATAAAAGATCATTTGGCTGAGATAGCACGGTTGCAGAGCATGAATCAGGTTCGACCAAGTTGAGAGCAAAGGCTACAAAGCCCATTATTTGGTTCTCGAGTAGAAGCAAAATTACCAACTGAGCAAATGGTGATACCAAGGAGGTTCAAAGTAAAGAGGCTAAAAACGCAGATGGGGAGGGAGGTAACCACTCTTTACAAAATCCTCAAGCCCTAGATATTTTTGCGGAATGTTGAGCATGCATGGCATATTGATTATTTGTTCTTGCTAGAGATGAGGGACATTACCATGGATGAATGGGATGAGCCATGGGATCTGTGGGAATTATACGGTTTCTGGGAGGAGTCACCTTTAAAGATCCGAGCGATACTAGCATGGGCCTTGCTTCAAGGTAAATTGAAAATATGCTACCGAGACAGCTTGGAGATTTTGACCGATAACACTTTATTGTATGCGGCTGATTACATACATCAAACTGAAATTGCATTATCTGCACACAATGACATACACCATGCCGCAGTCTAGAAGCAAGCGAAGTTCAAACCGTGGCTGGTGGGAGATTGTAAGACCTTTCAGAAGGTGTTTGATGACGTAGCCCCTCACATAGATCTTTCGTATCCAAATCTATGGGAGTTATATTGTTGTTGGGAGGAAAATTTTCAACAACGGGTACAGAATTACTAAGCAAAAAGAGAACAAGGGAAACCAACGGTATTACACTTACCCAGTCGAGTTCTGTAATTTCATTGCCTTAGCAATACAAACAATGTGGGAGCTATTCCGGAATCAACGCTATCCGGTGATCACTGCGACATGGCTGCAGGAAGCCCTCTTGACAAAAACGACTCCTCGATTGTTCACTATTTGTCATGGATGTTCGTAATGTGTTTGATAATCACAGCGGGTGCTACTCCAGACATTACGCCATGGTCCCACATCAGCTGCGGTGGGCACAGTAGGAGGTTCTATGTCAACAATGCAACAATCGCATCGATGTTCACAGAGCAGGGCAAGGGCCATTTGAAAAGTAACTTTTTGAGTATGAACACATCTGATTACAGTGACAGTGAGACTGATACCAAATGGCTAAAGAAAGGAAGCAGTGGAAAAGAGCAAGATAGTAGACTCGGTGGAACTCGTCTTATTTCAGCTGGGGAATATATGTGGGGCCCAGAAGCTTATTTGTAATATGTATTAAAGAGGACCAAGAGCCCATATGGTTGTGGAACATTAAGAATGTAATTGTGAGTTAAGAAGTATAATTGTAAATTGTTTATTAAGGAATGCGTAGTTGTACGAGGTAGGTGTTGTCATTGTAAGTAGGAAGTTAGGATAAGTCATAGTCACTAGAACTGAATAATTAGTAGTTGTAGGAGCGATGTTACAGGTCATGACGAGAAGCTGAACCAACTGTGAAGGACCGCAAAATGGACGATTACGGGTCGTGACGGATAACTGAAATGACACTTTGCAGTCGTAACGATAGAGAACTGGGGAATTTTTTCGAAAAGACAAATAGGAATCATTCTTTGATTATTAGCATGCTAGATTGTGCTTTGGCCATAAATTCTTGTACTAGATCTTGATATTTAATCTAGAATCAAATTATGTGCTAAACACGAAGCTTAACAAAAACACGTGTGAACTTGCTGGATTTTTATCATTTATTTATTGATAATAAACTACTTAAAGCATGATCAGTTACAGAACTACATTGAGTGGGCCTATAAAGATATTTCTATCTCTTTCCGTGTGTAAGGACTCTCTTGTTTTTTTCATGAATTTTACAAGAATTTGTCTCAAATTCTATCATATGTCCTAGATCTGTTAGTGACTAACTGCCAACAACAAATTTGTTGTAAAATTCGAGACATATAAAACATTTGGTATTTGAGACATATAAAACATTTGTTAGGACATTACATTAAGAAAGTCTAATTTAATAGTACCTTCACCCTTGATCTCATGTGAGCTATTATCGCCAAGGTGAACAAACCTTTTGGTACTTTAGGCAGGGTATCGAGCGAAACATTTTTGAAAACTCATCATATGTGTGAAGGATTTCAGATCATTGATGATCCAATCCACAAAAAAGATATTGGATTACAAAAGAAGAAAATCCTACCAATGTCACCAACGTAGAAAAATCAGCATCTACACAAAAAATGAGATGCAAACTCTAATATAACTTGATCAAACATGAATCAAATGATAAAGTACTTTTTCTGTCCATACAAAATCAACAAGCTACTGTGTTTCACATGTGTGGATTCTAAAATAGCAAATATAGATCATTCTACACATAGAATTGCATGCAATCACAAGTATAGTGCAACAATGGATAGTAGAACCCAAGATAACCATGTATATGCATTAAATGAGATAGAGAAGAGAGAAGATGTCTCTCTCCACGAGTTTTCTCCTTTTATAACAGGTCCAAAACCTATTTGGCTGCTTGGTTTTTCCTCCAAAATGCTAACCCTACTATTTTTGGATCTAGATTCAATGTATCCATCATTTAAATTTGAATCTACTCAAACTTGCATTGTAACTTTCCCACGCTTTCAAAAAGTATTTATTCAATTGAAATTTAGACTAATGAACTTTGAAAAGTCAATCTCTAAGTGTGAAATGTGAAAAATGCAAAAATAAGCTTGGTAGAGGCCAAAAATCTTGTATATAGGATAGACACACATGTGTGGAGCCTGTTCCCACATGTGAAACTAGTGTACTTTTCATAATCATATATGTTGTACATATGATTTAATTCAAGTTCTAGTGGCTAAAATGGCCAAAAACTAGTTTTCTAGAGATATGACACATGGCACCAATCTAATGATTGCATGAGCCAAATATTGTGAATAGGTGTCACATCCCATGTGTAGAGGACATCTCACACATGTAAAAATAGCTGAAGTAGGCAAGTTTTTGCTTCTAGAAGATTTCCATGAAGATCTCCATATAGTATGAAAATAGACCAAAAATGCCCAAAATGAAAAGTTTTGATCCAAGTGTCAAATTGCATGATGGTGACAAAGCATCCTCACACATGTGAGATCTGATGCATGATTAGTACCTCGAGCTTCAAAAGTGTATATATAGAGGCTTATTTGGCCATAATCAATGTGAGACACCAATCTTGGTTTTGGAAGCAATTTTGAGTGATTCTCTCCATTTGTCTACATTTGTTTTGATTGTTTTGAGGTTCTATCAATGTGTGCTTGATTTTCAGGTTGGATTCCATACTCAGACAGTGTTTCACATGTGTGAAACCAAAAAGTACACCTACCTTCAATAAATGATTGTTCTTGTTAGGATTTTGTGTCTAGAATTGATCTAGATTGATCTTAATCTGAAGTAGATTGATAGATCAAGTAATCTGACAACCAATCCCTCTTGAGGATCAGATTAGGATCCACTCTTGGTCTTTTTTGTACTTTTTGCACATGGTATCAGAGCCTAGTACAAGAGGTTTTGTTGAAATTGATAGGGTTAATCCAAATCAAAGCCAAAATTAGCAGTTTTTTGGAAACTAGTCAAATTTTGTGTAGCTAGTTGGATTTGATAGCTATCCTCAAAATTTTTTGTCCAGATCTTGTCGTGGGCTGTAGGAACCCTTTTCACACGTGTGATACTGTACAGCTCCGGTTTTGACTAAGAAATTTCAGAAATTTCTAGAATTTGACTCACATACCCAATTTGAGTGATTTTTGGTGCAAAATCAAGCATTTTCTATAATAAATCTAATCCCTTGATTAGTTCTTGGATTAGATCAGCCAAAAAAATAAAATTGAAGCTTGAATTAGGTGCACTAATTGATCTTCTCTGATTTTTTGAGTGTATGTTGAGGTTGAAGAGAGAAATTGCTAAAAATCATAGATTAAGGAGCGATTTTGCAAGTTTGAGACTAGAATCTAAATTTTCATCATTATAGATTGGTTCATGAGTGATAGGATTGAGTCTATAAGCTTTTTAAATTGCTAGAAGACTTTAGATTCAGATGTCTTAGAGAAACCATAAGAGTTTCTAGTGTTTTTTCACATTCAAAAATGGCATCAATGGGTGGTTTTTTGTTTGAAGCTAGTGAAAGACTTACATCCACTAATTATGCTCCTTTGATAGTTCGAATGGAGTATTTGCTTGTACTTCATGATCTTTATGAGATAGTACTTGAGGTGGAAGTAGAACCTCAAGGAGGAGTTGAATTGGCTAAGTACAAAAAGAGATGTAGAGTTGCATTACATTGCATAAAAATGAAAGTAAGTAATGAACTTTTGAAAGAAATCTCATCTTGTGCCACATCCAAAGAGGCATGGGACTCATTAAAGACCATTTATGGATCCAAGAACACTTCAAGGATACTCATGTTTAGGAATCAAATCCTTTAAAGCATGAAAGGAAGTAGTGAAAGTGCCCAAAATTATGTCTTTAAGATATTTATCTTCACTACAAGTGATCAAGAATGTGAGATTATTGTAGGTGTTGGATCCATTCCTTTATGTCTAGGATCATCTAAAAAAGTAGATCTAGACAATGTTCTTTATGTACCTTCAATTACAAAGAACTTGTTGAGTGTAGGACAACTTATGGATAGTGGATTAGATGTACATTTCAAGCATGGAGCATGTTCTATCTTGAAAGATGAAAAATGTATTGCTAGTGGTTTCAAGCAAGGGAGGTTATTCAAATTAGATGCTAATGTGATGTTTGGAAGTGTGAACTTGGCAAGGGAGGAGCTCACTCAAGTGGAATTATGGCACAAAAGGTTAGGCCATCCTAACTACAAAGCTATGGAGACCATGGAGACAAAGGAGCTAGCAAGAGGACTTCCCAAAACCATATTCAAGTGTGGCAAGCTTTGTGAAGCTTGTGGGCTCTCCAAATTTCATAAGCTTCCTTTCAAGAGATCTTTGATAAGATCTAACTCTCCTCTTGACCTTATACACTTGGATGTTCATTCATTTTCACATGAATCAAATGGTGGAGCTCTTATGTATGTCACTTTTATTGATGATAAATCAAGATACTCTTGGGTTTATCTCTTGTCTAAGAAAAGTGAAGTTTTTGAGTCCTTTGTAAAGTTCAAAACTCTTGTGGAAAAGCAACTTAATACTAGCTTGAAAGTATTAAGAAGTGATAATGGAGGGGAGTAAATCTCTAATAGGATGAAAGAGTTTTGTGAAACTAATGGAATAAAGAGAGAGATTACTTGTACATATACTCCACAACAAAATGGAGTAGCTGAGAGAAAGAATAGGACACTATGTGAGTGTGCTAAAGCTATGAGATTAGATGCATCTCTTCCTATTTCATTTTGGGGAGAAGCTATTTTATGTGCAAACTTTCTTTGTAATAGAATGACTAATAGTGCCATTAAAGGACTTACACCTTATGAAGTATTGTTTGGCAAAAAGCCAAATCTTAGTGATTTGAAAGTTTTTGGATGTAGTTGTTATGTACATATTCCTTTAGAAACAAGAAAAAAGGAAGATGCCACTTCTTTCAAAGGCATTTTTGTTGGTTATAGTGAAAGTAAGAAAGCTTATAGGATATATGATCCTATTACAAAAAAAGTTGTTGCTAGTAGAGACGTACTTTTTGATGAATCTCTCCAAGCCAAAGGAAAGGTGACCTCCAACAACACTCAACTTGTCAAAGATCATGCTATGGCCGAGGAGGAGCTTCATGAAGATGAAGACCAAGTGGAACCTACTCCAAGTCCAAGGGTGCCAAGAAGATCAACAAGGACAAGGATTGAGCCATCAAGGCTCACTTATAGTGACAAAGAGGAGCAAAAGGGAAGATTATCAACTACTCAACTCTTATACTTTCTTGACTACTATGCTTGAAGAACCAACTAGTTTTGAGGAAGCAAATAAGTCTCAATATTGGAGAAAAGCTATGCAAGTAGAGTTTGATGCATTAATGGAAAATCAAACTTGGAAACTTGTTGATTTACCTTATGGAAAGAAGCCTCTTACTTGTAAATGGATATATAGATTGAAATATAATCAAGATGGTTCCATTCATAAGTACAAAGCTAGACTTGTAGCAAAAGGTTTTTTGCAAGTCCAAGGCATAGATTATGATGAAACCATTGCACCTGTTGCAAAGCTTGTGACCATTAGATTAGTCATATGTCTTGCAACTTCTTTCAAATGGGAGCTCTTCCAACTTGATGTGACAAATGCTTTCTTGAATGGATTCTTGGAAGAGGAAATCTACATGTGCCAACCTGAGGGCTTCATCAAAGATGGAGAAGAAGACAAGGTGTGTCTCTTGAAGAAGAGTCTTTATGGACTCAAGCAAGCACCAAGAGCATGGTACTCTAGGTTGCATTCCTATCTTATTTCCATTGGATTTGTTGTAAGTTCTTATGAACCATCATTGTACTACAAATGTAATGATGGAAAGATCATTATCTTGATTTTATATGTTGATGACATTATACTCACAGGAAATGATCTAGATGGCATCAAGAATGTAAAAGTTTCCTTGTCTAGTGAATTTAAGATGGTAGATCTAGGACTTCTTAAAGTTATACTTGGAATAGAAGTCACTAGAAGTAATGATTTTACCTTCATATGTCAATCTAAGTACGCTAGATCAATCTTAGCAAGATTTGGCATGATTGATTGTAAAGGAGTTGAAACTCCTATGGAACTAAGTGTAAAAGTTTCTAAATCCTTTGAGGACATCACTACCTATAGAATGCTTATTGGTTCCTTGATATACTTATCCATCACTAGCCAGATCTTAGTTTTTGTGTTGGCAAGTTGAGTCAATACATGCAAAGTCCATTAATATGTCATTGGAAAGGAGCAAAAAGGGTGTTAAGGTACATCTCAGCTACGCAAGACTTTGGCATAGTTTATGAAAGGACTAATATTTGTTTGAGAGCATATTAGGACTCAAGTTTTGCAGGTGATAAGATGGATAGAAGATCCATAAGTGCATTTGCTAAATGCTTATGTGGAGGAGCTATATCTTGGCTTTCCAAAAAGCAAGATACCATCTCTCTTTCATCAACGAGATCCGAATATAAAGCTATGACAACAACAACGAAGGAGGTTCTTTGGCTTAAAAGGCTTTTGGAGGAGCTACATGTGATCAAGGATGAAGATATTCCATGCATATATTGTGATAATCAGGCAGCTCAACAACTTGCAAACAATCCAGTCTTCCATGCTCGAACAAAGCACATCGAGATTGCACATCAGTTCGTGAGGGAGAAAGTGCAAGCAAATGAGATCAAGCTTATTCATGTTTCATCATCAGATTGCATTGCTGATATACTCACCAAGGCATTGCCTAAAGATCCATTTATAAAATTAATATTGGCTCTTGGAGTTATAGATAGATCTATGCTAGATTTACCAAGCTAGATTTTTGAGGAGGAGTGTGAAAAATGCAAAAATAAGCTTGGTAGAGGCCAAAAATCTTGTATAAGATAGACAAACATGTGTGGAGCCTGTTCCCATGTGTAAAACCATAATCATATACGTTGTGCATATGATTTAATTCAAGTTCTAGTTGCTAAAATGGCCAAAAACTAGTTTTCTAGAGATATGACACATTACACCAATCTAATGATTGCATGAGCCAAATATTTTAAATAGGTGTCACATCCCATGTGTAGAGTACAGCTCACATGTGTGAAAATAGCTGAAGTAGACGAGTTTTTTCTTCTTGAAGATTTTCATGAAGATCTCCATATAGTAGAAAAATACCATAATCAATGTGAGACACCAATCTTGGTTTTGGAAGCAATTTTGAGTGATTCTCTCCATTTGTCTACATTTGTTTTGATTGTTTTGAGGTTCTATCAATGTGTACTTGATTTTCAGGTTGGAGTTCGTACTCGGACAGTGTTTCACACGTGTGAAACCAGAAAGTACACCTACCTTTAATTAATGATTGTTCTTGTTAGGATTTTGTGTCTAGAATTGATCTAGATTGATCTTAATCTCAAGTAGATTGACGGATCAAGTAATCTGACAACCAATCCCTCTTGAGGATCAGATTAGAATCCACTATTGGTCCTTTTTGTACTTTTTTCACATAAAAAACAAAGTTGGTCTCAATTTGCCAAATATTAAAATATAGCAAATATGATCAAACTACTTGAAACTTTCACACTCCCTCTTCAACTACTTTTAGCATGGACTTTGATAACACTCCAAGTGATGTCCTATGCTTCATGAACAAGTCCTTTCCCAATGCTTTGGTGAAGATATCAGCTACACATTCTCTGGAGGACAAATGTTGAAGCTCCACCTCCTTTGCAATGACTTGCTCCCTCACAAAATGATATTGCACCTCAATATTCTTGTCCTAGCATAGTTTTGACCATAGAACTTTGATCCATCATAAGAATGATCTTCTTCCTAAGAATAGATCTCTTGTCAATGATCATGTAATGCTCAAAATATCCCCTCTAGCATGGTCTAGCCTTGATATCTTCACCAAATCATTGATAGAAATGATTTCCTCCTTCATAATCTGAAAAACAAGCTCTGATACCATGTGAAGGATTTCAGATAATTGATGATCCAATCCACAACAAAGATCTTGGGTTACAAAAGACGAAAATCCTACCAATGTCACCAATGTAGAAATCAACATCTACACACAAAATGAAATGCAAACTCTAATAGAACTTGATCAAACATGAATCAAATGATAAAGTACTGTTGTTGTCCATACAAAACCAACAAGCTACTATATCTCACACGTGTGGATCCAAAAATAACAAATATAGATCATTCTACACATAGTATTGCATGCAATCACAAGTATAGTGCACCAATGGATAGTAGAACCCAAGAGAACCATGTATATGCATGAAATGAGATAGAGAAGAGAGAAGATGCGTCTCTCCACGAGTTTTCTCCTTTTATAGTAGGTCCAAAATCTATTTGGCCACTTGATTTTCTCTCCAAAATGCTAACCCTACTATTTTTGGGTCTAGATTCAAAGTACCCAACATTTAAATTTGAATCTACTCAAACTTGCATTCTAACTTTCCCATGCTTTCAAAAAGTGTTTATTTAAATGAAATTTAGACTAAAGAACTTTGAAAAGTCAATCTCTAAGTCTAAAAACAAAGTTGGCCTCAATTTGCCAAATATGAAAATATAGCAAATATGATCAAACTAGTTGAATCTTTTACAATATGCTGTGTCGCCCCGAAATTGGAAATCATTCTTCTGATCAATCGACATGGTGGTGGTTCACCATGAAGAAATCCTTCTCATCATCATCTTTGACAATCTGCTTTGTGTTGGCTACATTGGCCTACTGATCCTGCTACTTCTTCTTGTTGTTATTGAACTTTAGAATAAGATAGTCTTGAATCTCATGATTGATCCATTTGTAGTACTTGCAGAACAACTTCTTCTTGCGATGAGTGTGTTGTGGATTTTGGGTCACGTTTTGGTTCTGCAACTATTTGTTGTTTCCATTGCTTTGTTTGGCAACCTCCTTCTTCTAATTTTTCTTTGGATTTAGCTTTGAAAACAGGGCTTGTGAGTCATTGATGGAGGATGAGGATGTTTCATTTATTCGCGTCTCCTCCTACAACAACATAATGATGACTCTAGACAGGGCTAGATTAGAATAAGTGAGAATCATCATTACCCAGTTTTCATAAGAGGGTGGCATACTTGAAAGCAATGTCATGACAACGTCAGAATCGTCGATCAGTTAACCTATGCATGTTGTCTACTCTAGCAGAGTTTTGAACTGATTAATGTGATTTTGGACAAAATTACCATATGACATTCTGAGTGAAAAGAACTTCTTTCTTAGATGAAACTTTTAAGTGACATCCCTCACTTCATAGAGTATATTCAATATATTGCAAGTTTCTCTTGAAGACTGGGCTTGTCTAATATGGCCAATCTATGTGTCGGAGATGTTAAGGGTGATCAAGGCAAAAGCCTCGCCATCCCTGAGCTTCCATTTGGAAATGGCTTGCTCATCAATACTAGGAACTAGTTCGATTCCTGCGACTATCTCCCAAAGTTCTTTGGCCATCGATATGACCTTCATCGTGAATTTTCACAATTGGTAGTTCAAACCATCGAGTTTATCCACCATAAGAGCAGATTGTGAATCCGAATCCATCTGGAATTTCAAGATGATGTATGTAGATGCAGATTATATGACTGAAAACAATAATAAGTAGTGTCTACACTATATCAGAACCATCGTTCTGATAGTATAAGCTCTAAAATAGTAGCTTTGATACCATGTTGGGGATGAATGATAAACGATGGTGGTACAGAATAGAAGTCAAGATGGCAGTTTCCCAGCGATCCCTCAATGCGTGCACAACATCTATCCCAAAAGAGGTTCCATAGGCAGACACAAACAATTTAAAGCTTTCCAGAAGCGTAAAGAAGTAGAACAAGAGCTTAGAATCAACACGAGTTAACAGTCATAAGAGTGGTATAAATACAAATAGTTTTATCTGCATACATCATTTGATCTAAAAAGAATAAAAATGCATTCAATTCAATAGGGCATGACTCAAATTTACTGAAACAGTAATCGAATAATAATTAAGAGTACAAGTCTGAATGCAAACAGAATCGTGCTCTATTTGAATCAGTACTCTAACGAAACATAGAGAAAGAAACGAGTTATTGCGCTCTAATGTCTGGATCAATTGAATTGATTGATTGTCCTTTTTTGTCTATTATGTCTATGTCTAATCTAAAGTCTATATACAATTTACATTGGTACATGAAAGTGGTGTCTGACGTAGATCATGGCAAGAGGATCGTGAAGCTATGGAGCATGATCAATGGTGCGAGGATCGTGAAGCGGTGGAGCGTAAAGTCCAACGCTGCTCTGCTAATGACCTCAAGTGATGCTTTTGCGGTTCCTTTGTGGTCTATCTCCTTTGTGCATCATAACCACTAGTGATCGCAAGTGGTCTACTTGTGATGTCTTTGTGGTCATCGTTGAAACTGGTCTCCACCACTGACCGTAAATCAAGCTCTTGTATGCCTTGCGATACTTAATGAACATTTTGGAGAAACCATTATTGATTGCAAATGACCTTCTTGCAAGGCTTTTGTGATATATTATAAAGGCCAAAATAGACCACAAGAATGGGACTTTTGCGATGTCTAGCGATGACTTCAAAAACCTGTTTTCAAACATAGAGTATTTCTGTAAACTATAGGTCTCTACAAATATTTACATACAGAATGGATGGATGTAGATTAGCAATGAGATATGGGATGAAGATGATAGAAATCCAATAGTTACAGGTGAAACATTCTTGTAATCAGGTTCAACTTTTGGAGTTAGAACTGACCAACGTTAGGTGGCAATTTGGAGAAACGCTCTCACAGGCATAATCGACAATGGCAGTATCGAGTCGGCTGATAGGGCATTGATAGATGCATTTGCAAATTTCTCATTTGGAGGGAAATGTGGGTTGGATTAGAGGTACAGACATTTTGGTGGTCACAGTTGATTAAAGTGCGAGGTCGTGCCAGTTGGAAGCCATTTGGCAAGATAGAATGGGTCAATGATCACACTTTGGATGCCCTTGGTGAGTGGTAAGTGTGATATTTAATCATATCAGATCAAGCCATTGTAGCTATGGAGCAGTGTATCAGTTTTGTCATCGATGAGATACAATTCAACAACTAGTTTGGATAAGTCAAGTCAATTTTTCCTATCAGTATTGCATCAGGGATGCAGATTCCAGTGATTATAAAGTGTAGATCATTTGGCTTGGGCCATGGAAGATCTCACAAGTTTACTTGTGGCATGCACATTATGTGAGGGACTTGATGGTGGCTTCATTGGGTGCTCATTTGGGAGTACATGATGGCATTACAGTAGGGAGCCAACTATTGACATTGGCATCGATGAGGAGACATCTACCATCATGGGCATGCATAAGCTATCTATAGCTTTCATGCATTTGGTTGTATTTGTAGGAGTCTAGGCTTGCATTGGTGTTGGAACCTGTATGGTTTATATTCTCAGGTCGTGAGATTAGGGAGAAGCCTAGAGGAAGTCACTTAGAGCCATATACCTCAGTATGGTCAGATTGGGAGACATTGGTCTCAGGATCCCAAGATTGTGTTGGCATGATGTCAAGGTTTTTGGCCTCTACCAAGCTTATTTTTGCATTTTTCACAAGAAGAGGCCCTGAACAACCTCTAAGGGCTTGAAACCCAAACCAACCATCCAAAAAACTTAAAAAACACACCAATATGCATTTTAGAGGGAAAAAGAGCCAAAAAACTCATCAAATTTTTATATCTCCAGAATTAGTGAGAATTAATCCTTGCATGACTGGCAGCAGCTCCAGGGTATTGTCCCGGACCTGCATAGAAGCCTAGGAGAGTTAGTTCCGAGCAGATTGCAAAAATCAGAGAAAAATCATAAAAAATTCAAAAAACCCTTGGAAAAATCTAAAAAATTCAAATTTTCATAAGAACTCTTGCAGAGCCCACTGAAGTTCCATCTCAGTGAGACCAGGATACAGAGAAGCTTGCGAGAGTTAGTTTGATGTATAAGTGCCCATGCGAGAGTTCCCAGTAAAAAAAAGACGGGAAAGTACTAGTGAACATCGCAGACAGTGAAATTTTCACTTCCAGTGGTCAAGAACTCTCGCAGAGGAGTTTGAAGTTCTATCTCAGTGAGAAAAGGACACAAAAGAACTTGCGAGAGTTAGTTTGATTTCAGTGAGCAGAAAATTGGATTTAAGTGCAAAAAAATCACTAAAAAGTGAAGATCCAGCAAATCTTTCCAATAAGAACTCTCATAGACCCTCTCAATCGATTTAGAATGTCAATTTACATCAGTGATGAAACCTGCGAGAGTTAGTGTGAAGATCTAGTAAAAATCAAGTCAAAAAAGTGGTTTTGAACCCTCGCAGACAGTGAAATTTTCACTTCTTGCGAGAGTTAACTCTCGTAGAGAATTCTATAGTGAGATCTGACCCAGATCTAGCTACTGTGAATCTTGCAAGAGTTACTTCCTAGAGATCTGAAAGATATCAAGTTTTTTACCTGCAAAAACAATTAAAGAACCCTCGCACAACCAACCCTTGCACAAGATAACCCTCGCAGACAAGATCAGTGGAAAAAACTGCATCAGATCCAGCTACTATCAAAACCTCAAGTCAATCAGTGCAAGGAGTAAAAAATTATCAAGGAAAAACCACCGTAAAAGGCCAAAAATTCACTTTCGACCAATCAGATCGATCAGATCCTTGAAGATCCAGACTGCATCCTACTGTATAACCAAGATCCAATCACTTTGGAACCCACCATTGGATGAATTTGAGATTGGGACGATAAATAACATGAAGGATAGCAAATCAGGCACCATACCTTCCCAGATTAGCAGCTGTGCAGCAAGAGGCAGAACCAAAACCAGCACCAATGGATCCAATGGGCCAATCCGTACCTGTCGCTCCCTTGCAAGCAGTCCGGAGAGCACCATGGATGGAAACACCAAAGTATGTCAAAAAGAAATCGAAAACCTCTTGCAAGATTAGAGATGAATCTAGCCCTGATGGGCTCTGTGCTCAAGGCTCAAGAACCAAAAACTTTTGATGAAGCAAAGGAGCACAAGGAGTGGCGTGCAGCTATGGAAACAAAAATGGAAGCCATATCAAAAACGAAGACATGGAATCTGGTTGAGTTACTTGATGGTAAGAAGCCTATCACTTGCAAATGAATTTATAAGATCAAATATGGAGTAGATGGGCAACTCAACAAGTACAAAGCACAATTGGTTGCGAGAGGATTTGAGCAACAAGAAGGTATTGATTTTGAGGAAACCTTTGCACCCGTAGCTAAGATGGTGACTACACGTTCTATCATTGCTATTTATGCCTTCTATGGTTGGAAAATCCAGCAAATGGACGTTAAATCTGCCTTTCTTAATGGAGTGCTGGATGAAGAGGTGTACTTAGTACAACCTCAAGGATTTGTTGCCAGGGAGAGAGCATCTTGTTTGTAAGCTCAACAAAGCCATTTATGGATTGAAGCAAGCCCCATGGGCATGGTACTCTTGCATTGATGAACACTTCAAGCGAAGTGGAATGATAAAGAGTGATGTTGATCCTAATCTTTACATTCTAAGACAAGATTTAGTTATAGTGTTCATTGTCTTGTACGTAGATGATCTGATTATTACAGAAAGAAATGAGAAGTTAATCGATGAAATCAAATCAGATCTTTCCAATGCCTTTGACATGACTGATGCACTATTGTCTTGGCATTAAAGTATGTCAAAAGGAAGTCATGGTCTTTCTTACACAAAGCAAATATGCACGAGATTTGTTTTATAAGCTCAATATGCAGGATTGTAAGCCTTTGAGTACACCTATGGATGTCAACATGAAACTTACTGCATATGATGAATCTGAGAAAGTGGATGCTTATTTGTATAGACAGCTGGTGGGTAGTTTGATATATTTGACACACACACGACCTAATATTTCTTATGTTGTTGGTGTTGTTAGTCAATTTATGCAAGATCCTAGTCAAGCACACTGGAAGTCTGCTAAATGAATTCTCAGATACATTTGAGGGACATTGAATTTTGGTTTGAAATATGATCAGCCTGAAACACCAATGTTGGTAGGTTATACAGATGCCGATTGGGCAGATAATATTGATGACAAAAGATCTACCAGTGGTCATACATTCAGTTATGGTACAACTGCAATTTCATGGAGTAGCAAAAAGCAACTACAGTAGTCTTATCATCGACATAAGCTTAATATCGGGCACTCAGCAATGCTACACAAGAAGCGGTATGCTTACGAAGATTGCTCGTGGATCTAGAGACAAGTTCCATAATCTCAAGTAGAAGCAGCCAATGCAGAAGTCTGTCACAGCAGCTCCATTCTCCATCGATAGGCATTGACCTACGAATGTTCAAATGCAGGAGTTTGTCCCAATATTGAAAAAACAAAATGTTTCTATTTACAAAGCTTTGCTAACTTTCAGCCCTCTGCCTGACGAAAATGTTTGCAAACACGAAAATCAAATGACACGAAGCGAACATGTTCGCGAACATCCTGACGAGAAGACACGAACGCGAAAGATTCGAGAAAGAGAATGTTTCGCATCTTTCGCATCAAACATCTCCATTTACCATCAATGGGCCTAGACCCATGACTGTTCAACCACAAGCTGAAGCTATCCCAGTCATTTACCTAGGAGAAACATCCACTCAAGCACCTGTAGTTCGAAGGTCTGCAAAACAACGACAACAACCTGATTGTTTTGTCCCTCAGGCGTTCATAAGTCATGATGAGTTCTTCAAGGCAAAGAGCATTTGGTATGTAAATTGCATAAGGCATTATATGGTATTAAGCAAGCTCCCAAGGCCTGCTATGATAGAATAAATCACTTCTTGTTGCAACATAACTTCACTTCTTGCTCCGCAGACTCTAATGTATATCTCAAACGAAAAGGGCCAAGATATGTTATAATAGCATTGTACATTGATGATTCCTTAATTATCAGCAATTCAAATCAATTATTACAGGAAACTTATGCTTTCATCAGAATTTAAGATGACTAATTTAGGCCCAGTCCATTACCTACTTGGTATGGAGATTCACAGAGATCGTGCGGGCAGAAGAATTACTATAAGCCAAGAGTCCTATCTTATCAATGTACTTTGCAGATATGGCATGGAGGACTGCAAGCCCATAGACGCACCTATGAATCCAGGATCTAAGTTGTCCAAAGAAACGTGTCCTAGAATTCAACCAGATCAACAAAAATGTGCATGTATCCTTATCTATCTGTCATAGCATCTATAATGTATTCTATGGTCTGCACACGACTTGATCTTGCATATGCAGTAAGCACATTGTCTCAATACATGTCCAATCCAGGCTTACAACACTGGAAAGCTCTGCAAAGAGTTCTAAGGTACATTCAAGCTTCGAAGCATGATGCTTTGAGGTACAATGGTAATACAGAAGCTGCACTCACACTGATGACATGTTCAGACTCAGATTGGGCAGGAGATGTGGATACTTGAAAATCCACATCATGTTATATTTATTTCCTTTCAGGAGGACCCATTTCATGCAACAACAGAAAATAGAAATGCATTTCGTTGTCCTCCACAGAATCCGAATATGTTGCAGCTACATCAACAATGAAGGAGATAATTTGGCTAAGAAGGCTACTGCAGGACCTGCAATTCCCACATATCGATCCAACAGTACTCCAGTGCGACAATCAGAGCTGCATAGCTCTCTGAACCCTTGTACTCATGCTAGAACTAAACACATAGAAGTTCAGTTCCATTTTCTTAGAAAGAAAGTTCAGAATAAAGATGTTGTACTAAGTTACTGTCATGCAAACAATATATTGACTGATATTTTGACAAAACCATTGTCTAGAGATAAACTTTTTACCTTAGTAGATATGATAAATCTCAATTGCAGTTCAGATACATACCAGTAAGCTTAATGGGGAGTGTTGGAGTTTAATCTTAGTCCTACTCTTCCTAACTGCCCTCTTTTCTTCTCTTGATTTTACTCTCTCAAAAGAAACCTGCAGAAAATGAATTGTTTTTCAACAGTCTACATTTTTGGTCTAATTGTCGCTACAGTCTGCATTTTTTTGTTAGATTTCTTTATAGGCAAAAAACCCGACACCCTACACTATCGCTATATTTCCAACTAAGTGTTTAGCGATATTGATGCGAAACTGGTTTTTAGGCCATTTAGGCACTTCCATAAATGCGACACTATTTTGCGAAAAAAATGTGACATTGCATTTTTTTCGCATTTTTTGATAGGCGACAATTGGGAAAAAGCAACATTGCATTTTTACATGTAGTTTATGACATACAACAATTTGCAAAAAAGTGACACTGCATTTTTACATGTATTTTTTGACAGGTGACAAAAAGGCAAAAAACTCGACATTGTGTTTTTACACTGGATTCTACACAGGCAAAAAATCCAACACTGTGTTTTAACATGGAATTTTACATAGACGAAAAACCTGACACTTTGCAGAAATACAAAGAATTCCTCACAGGCTGTCTACGTCTTCACGCTCCAATAGCAACTGTTCTAATTAGTCAGTTAATCAACTGTTAAGCGATCTTGTAAATGTAAAGCTAGAATAATGCAAGATCTTTCGGTTGATATAAATGTAAATAAGCGATTGAAGATAAGATGATCATCAAAACATTTGAACAGACATAAAACATCTGAACAAATATAGATTATAGATTAAATGACCAGAACGGGTCTTTTCAGTAGCTGACTCCTCAGAGTTTGTGATTATAGAGAGAAAGAGATATTCAAAACTTTAGCAATTGCTTTGAATCTGTAAGTAGGATCACGCGCTTACCAGCGCAATTGTATTGTGGTCTGATCGTTGTTACTAGACCTTTAATATATAGATTTGCTACTGTTCTACATCCTTTTGCATTCTTGTTAAATGAAATTAACTCTCACTCCTCTTACACAAACATCATTATAAAGAGAAATGTATGGTTGTCTCTGACGCCTAAATTATTTCTACATTCTCTTCATATCAGATTATCAGTATTAGAGGATTGCATGGCTGTCTCAGACGCCTAATCGTTTCTGCAATCTCTCTTTCACGGTAGTCTAAGTCTCCTACACTGATAATCTTATTCAACACAAAAGAACAGCTCGTAATCTCGGTTCTCTAAGTAATCCACGATCCTGTTAAACACAGTTATCACTGTTTTTCATAGTATTCATTGTCTTTCTCTTGTTGGTTGGGACTTTGTTCAAAAGCACACTCCAACAATGAGGGCGTGGAGGGTGTAGGGAGGGCACATGGAGGGGTGGAGAGGGCACGCATGGCGGGCGAAAGGGCAGGCGCACAAGGAGGCGTGTAAGGGAGGGGGCATAAGGAGGGCTCTCTCTCTCTCTCTCTCTCTCTCTCTCTCTCTCTCTCTCTCTCTCTCTCTCTCTCTCTCTCTCTCTCTCTCTCTCTCTCTCTCTCTCTCTCTCTCTCTCTCTCTCTCTCTCTCTCGCTCTCTCTCTCTCTCTCTACGTCGCGCGCGCACACACACACACACACACACACACTCCATCAACCGCCTGCCATCGACGTGTACACTTCACTAGTAGATATATATAAAGATATTTTAAAGAGAAAGTGTAAAGGTGTTGTTAACCCACTCTACTCTCCCTATGTCACACAATACAAGCTTATATACACAATTTATATACACAATACATATGCACACACATACAAGCTTATTTTTAAACACACACACACACACATACACATGCACATATACACACATACATACCTACACACGAATACACATACACATATACATATACATATACACATACATACACATAGACACATACACACATGTACACATACATACACATGCACATACACATACACATACAATACACATACATACATACACATACACATGCACATACATACGCGTACATATACATGTACATACACATACACATACACATATACATACATGAATACATACACACATATACATATATACATACATATACATGAGCATATATGTACACACACATACACATACACATACACATACATGAATACATACACATACATGAGCATATATGTACACACACATACACATACACATACACACACATACACATACACATACACACATACACATACACATACACACATACACATACATATACACTCATACACATACATACACACACACACATACACATACACATACACGTACATGTACACATACACATATACATATATATGCACATACATATATACACACATACACATACACATATACACATACACACACATATAGATACATACACATATACATACATATATACACACACATACACATACACATGTATCCACATACACATACATACACATGCACATACATATACACATATACATACATATACATATACACATACACATACATATACATATACATTCACATATACATACACATACACACACATATACATATTTTTATACACATACATGGACATAGACATACATATACATTCACATATACACACATACATACACATACAAGTTTTATACACACATACATACACATACAAGCCTATGGTAGTCCTACGTGGCTTACGATATGGGAAGTACCAGCCCTACATGGTTTTCCACATGGCAGGTCTGCATGGCTTGCCACGTAGTAGCTTACGAGCCCCACCACTTTCTCTCTCTAGGTCCACTCAAGCCTACGTGGTAGAGCCTGGTTGGCTTGCCACACAAGCTATGGCAAGCCTATGTTTACCCTTCTCATCATATGTGAGCCTTGAAGGATTTGTCTTTCCCTTGATGTTCTCTTTGGCCTTTGACTTGATGAAGGTCCTTCAACATCACCATCTAAAGTAGGATCCTTTACATCAACATCAAGAATGTTAGATCCATCCACAACATCATCACTTAAAGACACCTTTGGAATATTCCCCTCATCAAAAATAACATCTCTACCAATAATCAACTTATTAGTAGTAGGAATGTAAACCTTGTAGGCTTTACTCATCACTATATCCAACCTTGTAGGCTTTACTCATCACCATATCCAACAAATATACCTTCCTTGAAGATGTATCCTCCTTTGTCCTATTATCAAGAGTTATATTGACATAGCAAATACATCCAATTTTTTTTAAGAAAGTTGATGCTCGGCCTCCTCTTGAATAGCATCTCAAAAGATGTTCTTCCATCCAATATAGCACTCGACCACCTATTGAATAAAAAGTTAGCACGATCCCAAAATGGTTTTGGAAGACTAGCACCTAATTTCATAGGCTTTGGCACTTTTACATATAGCCTATTCTTCCCGTCGGCCACTCCATTTTGTTGTGGTGTCCTTGGAGTTGTGTACTCTCTCACAAAAAGCCTTGAACTTGGTAGATATGTACTCTCCACCATTGTAACTCCGTAAGCACTTCATCCTTGTGGAAAATCGGTTCTCCCTTGCATTCTTGAGCTTAACAAAGACATCATACACTTCATCTTTTCTCTTTAGTAGATAGATCCAACAAAATCTACTAAAATCATCAATGAGAGTTACATACATCTTAGCTCTACTATTGCTAATTGTAGTGATTCCATGAATATCTGAATGTATAACTTGAAAAGGCTTTGTAGATCTAGATGTAGATCTAACATAAGGTAGTCTATGTGACTTTGACAAAGCACAAGACTCACAAACATGATTGATGATACTTAAGGATCTTGGAAGACCAATCACAACTTGATTCTTAGCCATTACCTCCAATGACTAGAAGTTGAGGTGCCCCATCCTTTTATGCCAAACCTCTTGAATAGGTATTTGCTCACTTGCCACAAATCCAACTTGGTTAGCAATAACACAAGCATCTAGTTTGAACAAATTCCCTTGCCTTTTACCTTTTTCAATCAAGACATCCTTCCTTTTGATCATGCAAGAATCTCCATCAAACTCAACTTTGAAACCTTTACTTAGCAATTGACTCACACTAAGTAAATTCTTGGTAATAGAAGGCATGAACAAAACTTCCTTCAAACAAACATTCCTATTTGTAGAGAGAGAAATAGGAATTGTGCCAAACGCTTTGATTGCACACTCACCATCATTGGTCGTGTACATCACCTTCTTGTCATCTTCATATGCCAACAAAGAAGTGAAGTACTCCTTATGAAAAATCATGTGTGAGCTTGCACCACTATCAATCCACCATGGATCTAGATCTCCATTATTAGCAAGCATACATGAAGACATCACAAACGCATCATCATTTGAAATTTAAACATCCAAACCATCTTCATCATGAGTAAGATTACCTTGCTTGTTCTCCTTGATCTCTCTTCTTCTTGTAGCACTCACTTGCAAAGTGTCCTTTGATGCCACAATAGAAGCACTTTAGCTTTTACCTATCTTTATTTTTGCCTTTTTAAGAAGCCTCCCCTTGATCTTGCCCTTTAGACCACTTACTTTTGCTTTTGCCCTTGAATTTTCCCTTGATGAATATTGCCTCTTCTCCAACTTGAGATGTTGACGAAGATCCACCTCTTGCTTGAAGCCTATATTCTTCATTGATCAAGATCTCTTGAAGATCAATCAAACTTGGCAAAGTTCTTCAAATGGCAAGACTTTCTACCATGTTAGCATGAGCATCCAACAAACCATTAAGAATAACTTGAACAAGCTCTCATTCCTTAATGCTCTCATCAATGCAAGATAACTCATCATTCAAAGCCTTCACTCTCAAAACAAAAATATTTGGACTCTCTTCATTCTTTTGCAAACTTTGAAAGATTTTCCTTCTTAGAGTCAACACTTTAGAAGTAGACTTGGATTCATAAAGCTTCTTTGATGAATCCCAAACATCCTTTGATGAAGTACTCTTACCAACTTCCTTGAGAAGTTCATTGATAACATTCATCTTTATCATGTGTAGAGCTCTTTTAGCTCTCTTGTCATATCTCAATTGTTTCTGTTGTGTTTCTGGCCTCTCCTCAAACCTACAACAATATCAAAAATATCATTCATCTCAAGAAGTGATTCCATCCTCACTTTCCGCAATGAATAGTTGCTTGAGGTAAGCCTATAATTGCCTTTCAACATGTATCCACTTGATGTAGCCATGTTGTAATGACTTGATACTTCTCTTTATACTTGTTCCAATGCACAAAGAACTCTTTTTAAATACAACAAATGTTTCCAAAAAGAAATCACAAAGATATGGAACCTCTCAATTCTCTTCTAGCACTTATATCTAACAAATCAACACATAGGTCTGGCAGACTATTTCAGTCCATGGATGCTTTTGTGCATTCTACATGCATAATCAAGGAATGATTCACATGTAAAATTCGGTGGCTGATCCATGTAGAGTTCCTCCTTCAGTTCTCCATGTAGGAATGTAGTCTTCTCATCCACAATTTGGATCTTCAAGTTGTATGTTGTTGCATATGCGATCAATAAGCGTACGGACGTATGCTTTATAACTAGAGAGAAGGTTTCAGTATAGTCTAAGCCATACTTATGAGATAAACCTTTAGCTGCCAGTCGTGTTTTGTATTATGATACCTTGTCATCAGCTCCATACTTGTATTTATGGATCCATTTGCATTTAACTCTCTTTTTGCCATCTGGTACTGGTTCAAGTGTCTAGACTTTGTTCATTTCCATGGAGTGTATTTCTTCCTCCATTGCTTGTATTCACTTGTCCTTGTTAGAATTGTCAATGGCTTTTTCATAGCTTTGTGGTTCACCTCCAAATCCACAAACTTCTTCCATCCTTGAGGATGAACTGTCAGGTGCTTTGCAATCTCTTGCTGACCTGTGTAGAGATTGTTCGGGTGCTGCTTTTGGTTTGTCTTTTTCCTTGCAGCTAGGTGCGAAACCATTGTGGGTTCTCGATGTTCTAGCTATAGGCAATCCGACAGCCCTTCGTCGTCTGAGTCGTCATGCAACTTAGGTGGCAAGTGAACATCTTGATTTGAGTGTTCATCGGTTGCTCCCTCTGTCGATGTGGGTAGATCATAATATATCTCTGTCGGCCATCGTTCTAGGTTTGTCAAACTTGACATCTCTGACAGTCTTGATCTGTTTGATCTCTGGCATGTACAGCATGTAGTATGATGAGTGCCCAACAAGAAAGCCTTGTTCAACTTTTTCATCCAACTTCTGCGGCTTCTTATCTGATATATGTGCATATGTTACACATCCGAATATCTGAACATGAGCTAGAATCGGCTTGTTCTTCCACCATACTTCATGTGGTGTGGTGTTAGGAATGCCAGATTTACCTATTCTGTTTTAGATGTAGTTGGCTGTAGCCACTACTTCAGCCCATAACCATTTTGATGCTTTTGAGTAAGCCATCATGGACCTTGCGGCTTCCATGAGTGTACGGTTCCTTCTCTCGACCGCACCGTTATGTTGTGGTGTGTAAGCTATGGTCTTCATGTGTAAGATTCTGTGCTCACTGCAGAACTCAACAAATTGCTTGAATACATATTCTCCACCTTTGTCAGTTCTGAGCCGCTTCACCTTCTTCTTAGTCCATTTCTCGGCCCAATTTACAAACTCTGTAAACTTATCAAGTGCCTCTGATTCGTTGTGTATGAAGTATATGACAATGAACTTGCTAAAGTCGCCAATGAATATGATGTAGTACTTTGAGCCTCCAAGTGAGACTACGTCAAAAGGTCCGCTGATGTCAGAATGTATCATCTCCAAGAATTTTGTTGTCTTGAACAAGTCTCTTGTGAAGGGTGTTCTTGATCTTCCCTTTGTTACATGCATTACATGGCTCCAGACTGTTTGAGTCTTTTATGCTTGCGCCAGTAAATACTCCGTTGTGACTGGCCTTGTATAAAGCCATTGTATTTGTATGACATAACCTTCTGTGCCATAAGATATCAGTGGACTCATGAATCTGGTGTGATTTTCAGTTGGAACACGTATCGTCAAATGATAAAGTTGCCTCACCACTTTCCTTGTGTGATGATGTGAGTGTTGTTCGCTTCAGTCACTTCACATGAGTCATATGAAAAGGTAACGTTCATGCCTATATCAACCAACTTCATGACAAACAATAGATCTTTTTAAAGTGTTGGGACATATAGCACGTCATCAAGCTTTCTATCTTTGTCGTTGGCATACAGCCATATTCAGCCTGTTCCACTTACTTGGTGTCGTGATCCATCTCCCATAATGATATATATGGAGGAATCCATCTGACAATAATCAACAATCATGTTCTTGCTGGTCACGAAATGTGATGTAGCACCGTATTCAAGAATTACTTCTTGTGTATCCATTTGAGATGTGGTGCAGTACACTTCAATGCATAGGGGATGGATTATTTGTTGCTCTCTCCTCGGCCATCTTTGAGGACTCTGACTCCTCTACATATGACAAGCTATTGGAGGGCTCCTTCCTGTGTGTTGTCTTCTTGTTCCTTGGGTTCTGATAGTAGTCTACTGTTGCATGACCCTTATCCTGACAGTGTACGTATTGAATGTTTGGATTTAACCAACATGTATCAATGATATGTCCATCATGTCTGTATCTGATGCAGAACTTTTGTCACCACCTTGTTGTTTTTTTTTGGCAGATGTCTTTGATCTTCCTTCTTTGTCTGCATCCTTCTGTTGATTGTGATTTGATCTTCAAGACGACTCCCTCTTAGCATTAGGCTTCTTCTTGTGTTGATCTTTGTTGCTAAACAGATCTTGATCATTGCCACTATAGTGCTCTCTGGGTTCTACTTCCTCTTTGATCTCGGCTACTGCCTTTTCAAGGGTCATCGCAAGATCCTTTGCTGATAGAGTGCATGTCGTTTGGAATGAGCTATTTCTCCTGTGAAACAATGTGTTCCATTCCAGCGTTGGTTCTTCATCTTCCTGACGTATGTCGTGAGATCTTTACTGTCCCAATGTAGGTATGTGAGTTGATCTTTCAAATACATGATTTTGCCGGATGATTTGGTCTCGAACCTTGATATCAACACATCCCATAATTCAATTGTATTTGTGATGGATGATAGATTGAATGTGATGCTGTATTTGATGGAGGATGAGATAACAACTACTGCTTATCGTTTTTCTCCTTTCATTCACAGACTAATGAACTTTGAAAAGTCAACCTCTAAGTCTAAAACAAGTTTTGGCCTCAATATGCCAAATATGGAAATATTGCAAAATGTGATGAAACTAGTTGAATCTTTCACACTCCCTCTTCAACTAGTTTTAGCATAGACTTTGATAATACTCCAAGTGAAGTCCTATGCTTCATGAACAAGTCTTTTCCCAATGCTTTGGTGAAGATATCAGCTACACATTCCCTTGAAGACACATGTTGAAGCTCCACCTCCTTTGCAATGACTCGCTCCCTCACAAAATGATATTGTATCTCAATATGCTTGCTCCTAGCATAGTTTTTGACCATAGAACTTTGATCCATCATAAGAATAATCTTCTTCCTAAGAATAGACCTTCTTTCAATGATCATGTAATGCTCAAAATAGAAACAACCATAATTGATATAGAGAATAGTGTCCACTTGTGATGCTTCACTATTTCTTACATCAATTTTACATGTAAAAATGTGACTAGAACATGAAGAATCAGTTAGAATGTAAATGAAATGATTCCACCATGCTTCCAACTCTGAACTCTCTGGAAAAATACAGCAAACAACCAATAAATGTGAGTGATCAACTTTTGCTTGCATGTCTCCTCCTCCTTTGTCCTTCGTTGCCATGTATCCACCATGATACTCCATGAATGAGCCTCCATCTTCATCTTGCCACAAGAAACCATCAAACCTTGGAAATCCATGAGTAGGTGAGTACATTAATGATGCAAATCCAGCACCACATGACTCCATAAACCAAGTAGTTTGCACTAGTCCATCTTCAAGATCTACTTGACACAAGAAAATGACCATGAATTCACCAAAAATTGACAATCTCCAAGTATTGGCACCAAGTAGCTCAACACTTGAGAACTTAGCCATGGATGAGTGACATAATGAACCTCCAATAGCTTCATTTCCATCAGCAAAATCAGCCAATAATGCTAGTACAAATCCAACATCAAAACAATGCTCAACGATGTAGCTAGTTTTATCATATCTTGACAATTTGCACACATCCACATGAAATTGCTCAAACATGAGATAGAACAAGTAAAGTAAACTTGAACAAGACTTCCTTTCTGCTCCTTTGACCTTACTTGAGTCTTAAATATGCTGTAAAAACAGATCCATAACACCTTTGCCAATTACCTCTCCTTTGATGCTCTTGACTAGCTCCAAATTGCCAACTTTCCTTTTGACTAGTTGAAGTGCTTTGAGATCAACCTCTTGATCTTCAACTTGAACATCAAAGTCATTGAACAAACTTTGTTTTCCAGATCCATTACTTGATTTTACAGCAATATAACATCCATCCACTTGCATAGCTCCATGTACACAAGAACATCCTCCAGAAGATGTTCCACTCTTCATAAGAGATCGATACTCAAGATCCATTGGTTGGATCCACTCCTCTTCTTTCCTTGCTTGATCTACACTTGTAGGCTCATCCAAAGAGGTTAGGAAAGCAACATAATTCCCAGAAACTACTTGATTACCCTTTTGATCATATGTGAGCCTTGAAGGTACTTGTCTTTCTCTTGATGTTCTCCTTGGCTTTTGACTTGATGAAGGTCCATCATCACCACCATCCAAAGTAGGATCCTTCTCATCAACATCAAGAATGTTAGATTCATCTACTTTACCATCAATCATGCTTGAAGACACCTTTGGAATTTTTCCCTCATCAAAAATGACATCTCTACCAACAATCACTTTGTTAGTAGAAGGAATGTGAACCTTGTAGGCTTTACTCACCTCACTATATCCAACAAAAATACCTCTTCTTGAAGATGGATCCTCCTTGGTCCTATCATCAAGAGTAATGTTGACATAGCATGTGCATCCAAAGGTTCTTAGAAAGTTGACACTCGGCCTCCTCTTGAATAGCATCTCAAAAGGTGTCCTTCCATCCAAAATAGCACTCGGCCACCTATTGCACAAGAAATTGGCACACAACAAAGCTTGATCCCAAAATGGTTTGTCAAGATTAGCACTTAACCTTATAGCTTTAGCACTTTCACATAAAGTTCTATTCTTCCTTTCAGCCACTCCATTTTGTTGTGGGGTCCTTGATGTTGTATACTCCCTCTTGATCCCATGCTCATCACAAAAGGCCTTGAACTTGTTAGATATGTACTCACCACCATTGTCACCTCTCAAGCACTTGATCTTTGTGGAGAATTGGTTCTCCCATGCATTCTTGAACTTGACAAAGACGTCATACATTTCATCCTTGCTCTTTAGTAGATAGATCCAACAAAATCTACTAAAATCATCAATGAATGTTACATACATCTTAGCTCCACTATTGCTAATTGTAGTAAATCCATGAATATCCGAATGTACAAGTTGAAAAGGCTTTGTAGATCTAGAAATAGATCTAGTATAAGGTAGTCTATGTGACTTAGACAAAGCACAAGACTCACAAACATGCTTGTCATTACTTAAGGAACTTGGAAGACCAATCACAACCTTCTTCCTTGCCATTACCTCCAATGACTTGAAGTTGAGGTGTCCCATCCTTTTGTGCCAAACCTCTTGAATAGAAATTTGCTCCCTTGCAACACATCCAACTTGGTTAGCAATAACACAATATCAAGTTTGAACAACTTCCCTTGTCTTTTACCTTTTCCAATCAAGACATCCTTCCTTTTGATCAAACAAGCATCTCCATCAAACTCCACCTTGAGGCCCTTACTTAGCATTTGACTCACACTAAGCAAATTCTTGGTAATAGATGGAATAAACAAGACATCCTCCAAATGAACATTCCTATTTGTAGAGAGAGAAATAGGAATTGTGCCAATCCCTTTGATTGCACACTCACCATCATTGGCCGTGTAGATCACCCTCTTGCCATCTCCATATGCCAACAAAGAAGTGAAGTACTCTTTGTAAAAGGTCATGTGTGAACTTGCTCCACTATCAATCCACCAAGGATCTAGATCTCCATCATTAGCAAGCATACATGAAGACATCACAAAGGCATCATCATTTGCATCTTGCACATCCAAACCATCCTCATCAAGAGTAAGATTACCTTGCTTGTCTCCTTGATCTCTCTTCTTCTTGTAGCACTCACTTGCAAAGTGTCCTTTGATGCCACAATAGAAGCACTTGAGGTTTGATCTATCCTCCTTTTTGCCACTTGAAGAAGCATCCACTTGATCTTGCCCTTTAGACCACTTGCTTTTGGTTTTGCCCTTGAATTTGCCCTTTGTGAACATAGCATCCTCTTGAAGTGTCGATGTAGATCCACCTCTTGCTTGAAGCCTATATTCCTCATTGATCAAGATCTCTTGAAGAATCATAAAACTTGGCAAAGTCTTTTGAATAGCAATACTTTGAACAATGTTAGCATGAGCATCCAACAAGCCATTAAGAATCACTTGAATAAGTTCTCCTTCCTTAATGCTTTCATCTATGCAAGCTAACTCATCATTCAATGCTTTCATTCTCAAAACAAAAGTACTTGGACTTTCTTCATTCTTTTGCAAACAAGAAAAGATTTGCCTTCTTAGAGTCAACACTCTAGAAGTGGACTTGGATTCATAAAGATTCTTCAATGAATTCCAAGCTTCCAAAGATGATGTGCACTTATCAACTTCCTTGAGAAGTTCATTGGTAACATTCATCTTTATCATGTGTAGAGCCTTCTTGGCCCTCTTGTCATACCTCAATTGATCTTGTTGTATTGCTGGTCTCTCCTCCAAACCTACAACAATATCCAAAACATCATTCATCTCAAGAAGTGACTCCATCCTCACTTTCCATAATGAATAGTTACTCGAGGTAAGCCTATCATTGGCTTCCAACATGATTCCAATTGAGGTTGCCATGTAGCAATGACCTGATCTTCTCTTTCAACCTGCTTCAATGCACAAAGCACTCCTTTGAACAACAACAAATGCTTTCAAAAGAAATCACCAAGATTTAAAACTATCTCACAAATTCTCTTCTAGCACTTATCCAAGCAAATCAACACATAGAATCATGGAATCTTGATCAACCTATGATCTATCCTCAATCTGATGACTTTTGCCACTTCCTAAGATTGAAACACACTCAAATGAAGTCCAACAACCTCACTATCTAGAGATCCAATCAAAATTAGGGTTTTGACAAAATCACAAAAAATTGACTTTTCCAAATCTACATGCAAATGCTGAAAATTTGATATGCAATCTATAAGCCACCACTTAGGCTGAACCAATGATCCAAAAATCGGCCAAATCCAGTATGTGAATTCAAATATATTGACCTATTTAGTGTTTTGATCTACAAAAGATCCAATCTACAAAAGCAAAAAATCCGATTTTGGTGTAGAATCCTATCTAGCATGCTCTAGACTTGATATCTTCACCAAATCATTGATAGATCTGATTTCCTCCTTCATAACCTGAAACACAAGCTCTGATACCATGTGAAAGATTTCAGATCCTTAAGATCCAATCTACTTGAATGATCTTTGGTTAGAAAGAGAAATACACTACCAATTTCACCAATGTAGAAAAATCAGCATCTACACACAATTTGAGATGCAAACACTAAAAGAACTTGATCAAACTTGAATGAAATGATTATGTACTATTTCTGTCCGTACAAAACCAGCAAGCTACTGTATTTCACACATGTGGATCCAAAATAACAAATATAGATCATTCTACACATAGAATTGCAAGCAATCACCAAGATAGTGCACCAATGGATAGTAGAACCCAAGAGAACCATGTATAAGCATGAAATGAGATAGAGAAGAGAGAAGATGACTCTCTCCACGAGTTACATCCTTTTATAGTAGGTCCAAACCCTATTTGTCCACTTGGCTTTCCCACCAAAATGCTAACCCTACCAATTTTGGGTCTAGATTCAATGTACCCAACTTATTCAAATTGAATATACTCTAACTCGCATTCTATCTTTCCCACACTTTCAAAAAAGTGTTTATTCGAATGAAATTTAGACTAATGAACATTGAAAAGTCAACCTCTAAGTCTAAAACAAGTTTTGGCCTCAATATGCCAAATATGGAAATATTGCAAAATGTGATGAAACTAGTTGAATCTTTCACAGATATTTCCCACGAGCTAATTCTGTGATAGATTTTGTGCAGCTAGGCAAAGGTCCTTATCCGGTCTCAAGGGGAATGTTACTTGAGAGGGATCCTTTGTTTAGCTTTGGTTGGTATGTTCGTTTGTGGTGTGCTTGCCTGGACCTGAATTATTCCTGACTACTTGTTTTGATCCAGGTGATCTGATCTAGTTGGGAGTTGTGAGAGGAGCTTACATTTGTGGGTGGATGACACACAAGTATGGAAAGGAACTTCCATGGGGCAACCCCCAAGACTGGTTCAAGATTGTTATTCTTATCAAGGAAGATCACGGGGAGAAAGTCAGATTTCATGATCGACTCCGGAGCTTCAGATAACTATATCTCAAGGAGCGTAGTGGAACAATTCAGCTTGCTGACTAGGAATGTTACATCTACTCTCAAGGTAGAAACAATGAAGGGAGCACTAGACGCAGACAAAGCGACATTGAACATCCCGGTGCAGATTGGAAGATGGAAGACTAAACTTAGCTTTCTGATTTTAGAGATGGATGCCTTCGATGTGATTTTGGGCCTCCCTTGGTTAAATGAATATTGTATCGCGGTTTTGGGTAGGAGCTCAAACTTGGTCCTCTTGGATTACAAGGGACAAATCTGCGTGACAAAAGCCCTGCTCGGAGGAAATGCTAAGGGTACCGATATTGAACAAAATATGGTTGCAGCATTAGCAATGAAAAGAATTGCGAAAGGGAAAAGGTCAAAGTGCTTTCTTTGCATCTGCCGAGAAGTCCCAAAAGGAAAAAGTGTGCGACAAGAAAACTTGCCAAAAGAAGTGGCAGATCTGCTAGCGATGTATTTCCAGAGGAACTCCCAGCTAAGCTACCTCCTCGAAGACCAGTGGATCATGAAATTGAGTTGGTACCAGGAACAGAACCAACTTCACGAGCACCCTATAGAATGTCACAAAAGGAGCTGGCGGAACTGAAACGACAACTTGGTGAATCGATAGACAGAGGTTTTATTAGACCTAGCGCTTCACCGTTTGGAGCCCCAGTGTTGTTCATGAAAAAGGCAGACAAAACTCTTTGAATGTGTGTGGATTACCGCATGCTTAACAAGAGTACCATCAAGAACAAGTACCTCATGCCTAGAATTGATGACCTGTTCGACCAGCTCAAACATGCCAAATATTTTAGCCGAATAGATCTCAGATCTGGATATCATCAAATTTGAATAGCTAAAGGTGATGAGCACAAAACGATGTTTCTAACATCATAAGGGAGTCACGAGTTCCTGGTGATGCCATTCAGTCTAACAAACGCACCAGCCACTTTTTGCACGTTGATGAACAATATTTTTCAAGACTACCTGGATGAATTTGTCATTGTGTACATTGATGACATATTAGTATTTAGCCGGAGCCTCAAAGATCACATTAAACATTTAAGGACAGTTCTCCAATGACTGAGGAGGAACTGCTTGTTCGCGAAAAGAGAGAAATGTGAGTTTGTGGTGGAGGAAGTTGATTTCCTTGGAGATGTTATAGGCTACGGACGGATTCAAATGGATCCTAAGAAAATCAAGGCTATCTTGGATTGGCTAGCACCTGAAACTGTTCATGGCATCAAATCCTTTATGGGGCTATGTAATTTTTACAGGAGATTCATTGAGGCATTTAGCAAAATTGTGGCACCGTTGTTGGAGCAGACAAAGTCTCATCTAAAAATGACATGGACACCGGAATGTGAAGCAGCGTTCCAAGAACTAAAGCGACGGATCACTCAAGAACCCATTCTTGCCCTACTAAATTTTGGCAAACCTTTCGAAATACATACAGATGCGTCAAACTTTGCTATTGGGGCCGTGTTGATGCAAGAGGGAAAACCAGTTGCATATTTTTCAAAGAAATTGAGTGATGTAAAATGACGATGGCCAACTCATGAAAAAGAAATGGTAGTAGGTGTACAAGCAGTGGAGTATTGGAGACATTATGTGGCAGGAAAGCCCTTCAAGGCATTCATTGACAACATATCACTCAAGTACTTCTCATCCCAAGGTATGCTCATGCCAAGCATATGCGATGGCAAAATGTTCTCTCAAAATTCAATATAGACATTCTACATACAGCGGGAAAGAATAATGTGATAGCAGATGCATCAGTAGATAGGAGCACTTGATGGCGACGATTTCAACCCAGGTGACCGGTCTACTCCAAGAAATCAAAGAGAACTATGGTGCAAATGCGTTGGCTAAGAATCTAATGATCGAATTCCAACTGGGAAAGCCTTGTAAACATTTCACTTGGAAAAACCAAATAGTTGTTTATAAACAACGCATAGTATATGTTCCAGACAACACCAACTTGAGGAAGAAAATCTTGAGGAAGAAATGCTTGAGGAAGAAAATCTTGAGGGAGCATCATGACATACTAGCCGCCGGACATCCAGGGGTGAATCGCATGTATGAACTTCTCAAGAGAGGCTTCTATTGGCCAGATATGTGGACAGACGTTGAATCCTATGTGCAAACCTGTCCTACATGTCAACAAGTGAAGGTGGAACCGCTAGCCCCAACAGGACTACAAGTACCAGCATACCTTGGCAATCAGTGAGCATGGACTTTGTTGTTCAACTACCACGTTGTCTTCGACTCGATTTATGTGGTGGTTGACCATTTTCAAAACAAGCTCACCTTGTACCAACTAAGAGTTCAGTGACAGCCGAAGAAGTGGCAAGGTTATTTTTCAAATGTGTCTTCAAATACCATGGCCTGCCTAGAACAATTATTTCTGATCGAGACACCAAGTTTGTAGGAAAGTTTTGGACTTGTCATTTTCACCTCGTGGGAACTGGACTAAATTTCAGCACTGCTTATTACCCTCAAACAGATGGGCAGACTGAGCGAGTCAATCGACAGATTGAACAATATCTAAGAAATTATGTCACTTGGGACCAATCCGATTGGGTCAGCTACTTGGATATCCTCGAGTTTGCACATAACAACCAAGTGAACAGATCTACTAGAAAGGCACCCTTCGAGATAAGCAATGGTCGGTTACCAATTGTTTTGAGCTCTTTTCTTACAGGCGTGCAAGAAACTCCGGTACCCACTGTGGAGGAATTCATCAATGAGTGGCACACAAAGCTTACAGAGGTGAAGGCATTCTTGGAGCAATCACAACAAAGCATGACAGCTGATGTGAACCCACATCGACGAGAACTAGAATTTAAGGAAGGAGATCAAGTTTGGCTAAACACTAAAAATATTGCGTTGCCAAAAGGCTTATCTCATAAGTTTGTTCGACCTTATGTTGGGCCATATTATGTCACAAAGAAGATCAACCCAGTTCTAACATAGCGATGATTCTATCAGTTATGAAGTCTTTGAAAGACAGTACTATGATCTACTCCATGAGGAGGAATTAGGTATGGACGTTGCAGCCATTACCAGATGAATGAAAGACTATAAAATGCAAGTGGGCATACAAGCTGAAGTATGGGCCTGATGGAGATATCTCAAAGTATAAAGCTAGACTTATAGCGAAGGGATTTTCTCAGAGATATGGTATTGACTATGCTGAGACCTTCTCTCCTGTCGTGAAACATTTGTCCCTACATTTATTGTTTGCATATGCAGCTACTTATGATCTCAGGATTCACATCATGGATGAGAAGACAACGTTCTTGCATGGTGAGCTAGACGAAGAAGTCTACATGGATCAACCCCCAGGCTACATCTCGAATTCACTTCCTACTTATGCATGTAGAATGCACAGGAGTATGTATGGTCTAAAGCAATCAGTGCGACAGTGGTATAAGAAGAAAGATCAAGCCCTGAAATCCTTAGGATTCAAGCCACTGATAGCTGATTCCAATGTTTATGTAATAATTACAGAAACTTGGGGCTCAACCAGCGCCAGGAATCCAGTCGCCAGGTCTCAGCTCCTACCAGCACGAGCTAGGCACAATGCCAAGCACGTGTTGGTGGCCCCGAGACAGGTCAGTCTATGTATGAATGTAATCTCTTCCAAATTTAATAAAGTTGATCCTTGGGGATGATTACCATTTCAGTTTTGCCTCGGGGACTGGTCTAAGTGGAAGGACCCTTACTACAACCTTTTTGCGTCGCCGGTGTCCATGGGTCCACATCACCAACGTGTGGCTTGCCGCTATGCCAATTGGTCAATTTGGCGACCACTATGCCTTGGGTTTCATGTGTGGCTTGTCTTTTCCTTTGGTTACCTTTTGGGGACAGATTCTAAGTTGGCTTTCGGGTTGGTTGGGATTCCAGTTTTTTTAAGTTTGAATGGTTAAGCTTGTTACGTTTCTAAGTTGGCTTTTACGTAAGTGCATGATGGATGAATTTTAGACTTAAGCGCGTGTTGGGGAAATCGCTCAAGTCCCAGCGCCCTTTGAGGCGCCGATGCAACAACACGAGGGAGGGGTTTGGCCCCGATGCCCTCCAGTGGCTGAGGCGTGTCAGTCGCACAGTGCCCGCCAAAATTTTGCTGTCGTCTGAATTTTGCGGGCGATGCCAATGTTGGTGAGCGGGCAGGCGGGTGCCGGCGGCGCCGGACGGGCACCGGCTGCGCTGGGAAGCGGGGGTGGCGCTGGGCAGGCAGGCCCGGGCAGCGGGGGTGGCACTGGGTAGCGTTGGCGCCGGGGTGGTCGGGCAGCGGGAGGCGTCAGATGGCGCCAGGCAGGGTATTCCTAGGCAAATTGTCATAGTTACTAGTTAAATGACTCATACACATACAAAGGTAGCATCATATTATGAACTTCAAAGAGTAGGGGAAAGAATAGACCCATGCACTGTAGAAATTACACACGCTATCTATAGAGATGATAATGCAAAGTATAATCCAAAACATGTGGGACAAAATTGTAACTCTATATCTCCTTAAAAACGGTGGAGCCCTATCCCATGACTACTCTAATTGTCACGTGTCAGAGACCTGTACTTGTGGTGTAGAGGCAAGCCAGTCATTTTGGACCCTTGTTGAGTCCTAGCCCAGGTTCAACTTTGCAAGAAAAAAACTTTTTATAAAGGTAAAAAAAGTGCCTCCCCCCCTTCCCCTCTCCCTCCCCCCTTCCCTCGCCTCTTTTTCTTCTTCTTCTTCTTTCTTTTTCTTTCACCTTCTCCCCTCTTCCTCTATCCTGTCATGCTCCTCCTTCACCTGCTCACGACTACTCTCTTGCATTTAGAAAGTGTGGCTACTACAAACTATGTGTGGTTATTGAACATTGTGAGTGTTTAGATTAGAAATTGGAAGGCGATCATCTCAATCAAGCCGTAGAAATCCAATGCATTTCTAGTAGAGGTTCTAGCACCTTCTTTCTTTTCTGACAGTCAAGCACATTTTTGTCCACACAAAAGGATATCTTCTATTTACAAATTAAACGCAGGTCTGACCACACTCTTTGGCCACTAGTGTATATGTTGGCTGGCCCGATTTCAGCTCACGACGGCTTTTTCTCCCTCGTTGTCAATAATTGCTCTAGAATTTTCATATCATGGATCAACCACTAGCTCCTTGATAATGTAATGACAGTGCTCTGTTGGTTGCTCTCCGATTGCTCTTTCTTTGGTTGTTATATATAGTCATTAGAATGCTTATTACTCCTCTTGTAGTAGATGTATCTTCGGTTGTTGGAAGGTTTACAAATATCGAGGCAACCCTAGTTAAATTATTCATTTATTAGAAGTTAACAAGTGAGAGTGATTTGGCACCTTGCGCATGAAAGTCCAACCCGACGATCACATAGTTATTTGATTAGTTAAAAGTTAATAAAAGGAATTTAGGCCTTTTTGCGACAATTGAATGTCACAAGGCCTAATAGACAAGTTATGTAGGAAAAATAGTAATTATTCTTCCACAGAGAACACAATGCAAGTTTGAATAAATCAAACTAATATCAGTGTCTTCAATCGCAATTTTATCTGATCTATGTACTAATAGAACAGTATTTGTTCTGATTGAATGCATTCAATCTCTAGATTTAGCCAATACTTTTCTTCTGTGTGACTTGATCTTCTACATCTATTGCAAATCTTCTTATTACCAGAATTCTTCTGTTGTTTTCCAGATTGTTGTTCATTAGTCTTAGACTCATTCTTCTTAGACGACTCCCTCTTAAACTTAGACTTCTTAGAAGACTTATTTTTCTGAGTTAATAGAGCATTTTTTGAATCACCATTGTTGTCATAGTATTCATGAGCTTCTACTTCCTCCTCAACTCCGTCTGTTGACTTTTGAAGTGTCATTGTCGCATCTTTCGCCAATAAGATTCGAGCTGTGTGGAATGACCTGTATAGGGCTCGAAGAAAATAACTAAGAAGTTTTTCCTTAGAAATTGTATTTTTGCACCAGAATTTTGCAAGGAAATAAACAGATTTTTAATCTTTCGCACGAATGTGTTCAGGTCTTTGTCGTCCCACTGTAGGTAAGTTAATTGGTCTTCCAAGAACATGATCTGATTACGAAATCGAGTCTCATTCTTGGTTTGCAATTCTTCTCATAATTTCTTTGCATTTGAAATTGATGTAAGATCTAGCATTATATTGTCATGCACTGAAGACACAATAATTGCTATAGCTTTTAAACTCCATTCTCGAAGTTCTTTGCCAGGAGTAGCTTCTAGCTTCTCCTCAATTGGTTCTACCCATTTTCATAGACCTTCACCCTTCAACAAGAGTGAAGTCTTTAATTTTCAAATCAAGTAGTTTGGACCTTCTGGTTGACTTCAAGACAAATTTTGCGAATCCTTTGAGGTTGATCACAAATAAAAATATTTCAAGTTTGCGTTCATTTCTTTATCATTCTTTGGCAAGTAAACTGCGCACTTTGTTGGTGGAATCAAGATCTGTCTGATCAGTTGTTCTACAAGTTAGTGTATAAAAAAGGATTCCCTTCAAATTTCAAATTTCAAATAATAAGGAAGGTTAAAACATGCCAATAGGATTTGCAGCCAAATCCTTGAATGCTTTTGTTAGATTTCGGAGGTTTTAAGCTTGACAACCCAGCTTCCTCCTGATGATTGATCAGGATGTTGGTGAAGAAATAAAACAGGTGGAACCTCTATCAAATTGAAACTGGATGTCCTTGCTCTTATTTCTTGCTTCATCTCTCATGCTTTATTTGGATCTTGATATTGTTTGGATTTGCTAATTGTTGGCATTAAATCTTGTTATGCTTTTTGTGTGTGTGTGTGTGTGTGTGTGTGTGTGTGTGTGTGTGTGAGAGAGAGAGAGAGAGAGAGAGAGAGAGAGAGAGAGAGAGAGAGAGAGAGAGAGAGAGACTCTCTCTCTCTCTCTCTCTCTCTCTCTCTCTCTCTCTCTCTCTCTCTCTCTCTCTCTCTCTCTCTCTCTCTCTCTCTCTCTCTCTCTCTCTCTCTCTCTCTCTCTCCCCCCTCATTAAGAAAACCATGGAGTGATCATTAAGATCCGTAGGTAGGGTTAATATTTGGTGGATTAGGGTTAATATGATCGTAGTGTTAGATCCTAAATCATAAGCATGTGCTTGAATCTGAACTATGCTATCACTCTCATGGAATGAATCTCCGCATGAATAGTTATAATCCTTTTCATCTCTTGATGCTTTGCATTTGCTAGGATCTAGGTTTGAAAGTGGATAGAAAATACTCGCTACATCCGTTCAGACTGTTTTGCAAGAGGGTTATTCTCTCTTTTATAAATTTAGAGCTCATCTTTCAAAAAGTTAATCCCCTCTTTTTGAATGCGTGCAATATAGAGTGGTGGATTGGTTCTTGAACATTATAACAAACTCTAGTTAGAACCAAAAATATTTAAGGATATCAGATAAGTATAGTATTTTTGGTATGTGTTATTTGACAATTGTAATCTAATGTAGTTGTTTGTTTTTTAGACTCTTGAAAGTGGATCTTCAATAGTTAAGACAAATTTTGGTGAGAAGATATAGTTCTTCCACCTAGTTGGTAGTAGGATGTTGCCTCTTTCTCTAATTTTTTAGTCCCGTTAGAATGGATGTGACAATAGGAAGGTAGCTAGCCATGCGATTGTCAAATGGTAAGAATGGAATGAAAATTTGAAGTATAATCAATCTAATTTCCTCCCATTTTGTATCTCAACACAAGTGTACATCACATTCCCATAGATCGTCAAGCACTCAACATAATCCATGTACTTCCTTCTTAAGATCCACTTATGCAAGTAGACTTTTCTGTTGGAATTCATGCTCAAGCCCAATTCCATTAGTAATGAGCATCTTGAAATTTGTTCAGACTTATTTTGAAAAACCCAACACAAAAATATAAAGACTCAATGTTTTAGCAAAGGATCAAAAAATTCAGGATCGAATTTTTTTGACCCAAGACCTTTTTCCACCCAATGTCAATCCCATCAAAGAGAGACTTTCCGACCCTGGATCAGATCAAATTGGGTCTATTTTATTCTACCCTAGTTCAATTTTTAACTAGGAAATCCGGCCCACGTCGTGACGTTGACAGTCCGCTCACTCTTGTACATACATTCACAGATGGATGTAGTTAATTAAGTAAATTAATGCTAGTTTTCAATGTATTGATCATCTGACTTCCAATCATCAAGGAAGATCTGCATTGGAGTCAACGCACTGATCAGGTTATTATCTTGCAAGCGTTATGTTGTAAATATAATCAAGTTCAATTTTTGAGTTTCTTAAGTTTTTGAATTAGCTATCAATGAACTCAGCTGAAGACTGATTGCGCCCACTGATTTGCATCCATGGTCAAGCATTGTACTCGCATTTTGGTTTTTATTAGAGTCCAATTTTGTCTACGTTGTTGTTCTATTGCTCATTGTAATTTGCGATCCATCTTGAACGTTTCTTGCTGGTAACTAACGCACTTCCGATAAACAATATTGTTCTATTTATTTTGATATTTTTGTATATCGTACATGGCATTCTTGAAAGGGTCTTTTTGATATTGAGAACTCCTCTACTAAATTCAAAAATATTCCCTCCATTGGTTACGAAAAGGGCAATATTTTCACTGGATCTAGAATATGACCGCCATTCCCAAATTCAAATCAGACAGGCAAATTGAAAAGACATTTCAAATCCTCCATAGATTTGGATTCATCATCAGATGTATTTTGGCCAATGAAAGAATCTCAGAGAACATCAATATTAAAATCAATGAAGTCACTTTCTTTATCAGGAGTGTCGATATGAAAGTGACTGATATCCTTAATGCCTGACTGAACAGAGGAGGGTGCAAAAGGAGGGTCAGCAACAGGAACTTCATCATCATCTGGGATTTGAACTAAAAGAAAAAGTACAAAACCACTCTGATATTCAACCAATCGACATTTCTTGTTGCAATACGGACACATAGAACTACTTTTGAAAAGATCAAACAATTTGGTGAACATTTTATCCAATCTATGTCTAAAAGCTGGAAAGAAATGAACAAGATCAGTATAATGCATGTACTGGAGTTGACCTATGAGAAAACAAGCTTGCTAAGTATATCTCTGAATCTGACATAATGTTCATAAAATACGTCAGTTGGTTGTGCAGTCTTGAAAACATGTAGATATGGCCTGAATAGACTGTGGAAGTAGTCTAGGTTTTCAGTAATCCCAAATTCACTCGGAAATGAACTCAAGCCTGATTCTCGTGAGGATGATGAGGAAGAGGACATGGCAGTAGCGTGAATATCGCACTTGTGCGCGCGGGAGAACTGAACCAAAACTAACTATCAAAATGGTGCAGAAGATGGATATGTATGACAAACAGATATAGAATATTGCACTTGTGCGTGAGTAGGTATACTTGCAAGCAACAGACAACAATGAGCGCGCACAAAAACAATATGTCGCAAATTTCGAGAATGCAAAAGGTAAAAAATTATTCGGTTTCCGTGCCATTTATACTAAATTTTTGCACCTGTGGTCAATGGACTTATGACATGTGTCTACTTTCAATTCGACAACAGGCGCAGACACGTGTGAGATGACACCTGCACACGTGTGAAATGACACCTGAACACGTGTCACGTGTTCATTCGATTGCTCATAAACACGTGTCGCTCTCGCATTTGATCGTACAAATTCCACACGTGTAATGTGGTAGGGTGACATGTGTTGCTTGCTCATTTGTCCGTACAACTCCCACACATGTGACAGGACATTCTTTCGCATGTGCGGACCCCGATATAAAATCACAAATTTCGATGAATTTTTTTCACTTTTTTTTTCGCTCCACATATCGCATTTCTGCGCACCCTTCACAATCGAAATTCCTCCTACTGCCTTTCATGCACACAGGTCCAATACGTCTGCCTATGTGTCACCCCACATCGCACTTGTGCGTCTTTCCTCAAATCTAATCATTCTCTCTGATATTCGGCTCGCATAGGTCCAATATACCATACATTCTATCCGTACATAGCGGTCCTCTACAAGTTCTTTATCATCCCTTCCTTCTCATCCTAACCTTCACACGCACAAGTCCGCTATCAATAGTTCACGCCCATGGATAGGAGAAAGCAGACAAGGAAAGACTTCTTCTCTCCTGGCTCATCCTCATCTCCTGCGGTTGCCATCACACCACCTGCTAGACCTAGAACGCGCAACCGCAGCAGGTGGCTCTCTGATATACGCAAGTATCAGAGGTCAACAGCTCTGTTGATCCCAAGAGCTCCATTCTACCGTGCTGTCCGGAACATAACAAGAAATGATCTCGGACAGCACGTTAAATTCACATCGAGTGCTCTTCAGTGCCTTCAGGAGGCTGCTGAAGATTATATTAGCCTTTTTTTTTAGGATTCTTTTTTGCTTGCCATCCATACCAAGAGGGTTACCATAATGCCCAAGGATTTTCAGCTTTTGATGAAAATGAGGGATAGGTACTGTAGGTTATGTGAAAAAATACAGATCCTAAGTGGATCTAAACTCCAAGATCATTGGCTTGAATGCTTGCACTCCAAACTACATAAGCTAGGAATTGGCAACACATTCTATGCTACCTAGAATGCAAAGAACTTGATCAAAAAGCATTTATCACAAATGGAAACTTCCATAAACATCAAGTGCGGCCCAAAATAGCATTATACAGTCCATAATACATCAGCCTACCACTTTTGGAAAGCACCTAAGATCATACACAATAGCTTGAAGACAATACACACAACAATGCTCTCAATGGAGGAAGAAACAATGACAATGATCTATTGATCTCAATGAAGCATACAAAAGGTTTCTCCAACCTGTTCTCCACGAATTTCAGCCTAATATAGGTGAGAGAGATGACTCTCTCTCCTCTCTCTAGAACTTAGGACCCAATTTTAGGACACCAGTAACCTAAAATAGCCAATTTTGGCCTATATGTCCAAATAACATGATTTTAGTGTCATTTAGAAGGTCCCGAAGTTTGAGACTTCTTCAACATGAAATATATACTAGAATAAAAGTATCTAGGTCTCTTTCACACGTGTGAAAGGTTAGATCCAAAACTATGTACAAAAATTGCCAATTTAGGCCTCAAACTAGCTAGGAAATGTTGACAATTTTCACACTCCCTCTTCAACTTAACTTGCTAGTTTTACAACACTACTTTGCTCCAACCTAAGAATGATCTCCATCATGATGATAGATCTCTTTTCAAGTGTTCTAATATGTACAATATGAAGTACAACATAATTGATATAGATAATAGTGCCCATATAGGATGCTTCACTATTTCTTACATCAGTTTTACATAGAATGGTGAACAAGATACATGTAAAAGAACATAGAATAACAATGAAAGGATTCCTCCATGTATCCACCTTTGAGTTCTCTGTAAAACAGCAGCAAACAAGTTGTAAGTGAAAGTAACCAACAGGTGTTTGCATGCCTCGTCCACATTCCACTATGCCCATAGTGAATGCACCATGTATCTCCATGAATGAACCTCCATCACCACCTTGCCTTTGTAGATCTCCAATCCACGAAAGCCCTTGAGTGAATGAATGCCAAAATGATGTGTTCTCTGTTCCATTTGAATGAGCAAAACCTGAACTTGAAATACTTGAAGTATCTCCACAAGATTTGCATATAACGCTTGATCCTACATTGTTAACAATTTGCCAATTTGCCAACACTAGGATGCTAGATCTTGAACTTTGCTCAAAAGTAAACATATTGACCACTTCCATATCTTTTGAGATTTGAATGAATGCATGTACTTGATCATAAAAACCAGCAATGATAACTATTCCATCTCCAAGATCCAAAAGATGCAAAACTGTGGAACTAGTTTCATTGAATTTTGACAATTCCAACACATTGACATGACAATGTTCATACATGAGATTAAACAAGTAAGGTAGAGTAAAAGGACACTTCCTTGCTGCTCCAAGAACCTTACTTGAACCTTCAAGGACCTGTAAAAACAGATCCAAGATGCTTTGCCCATGTGGCTCCCCTTTCATGCTTTTGACTAGCTTCCAATTGCTACTTGCCTCTTGGTGTTGATGAAGCAATTCAAGATCAACATCTTGATCTTCCAATAAAACATCAAGGACTTTGCATTTATAAACATCTTCAGATCTGAACCTCTGAAGATACTCCCTCTCAAACACATGATTAACATCCCACAAGATCTCATCATTGCTTGATTTCAACCTTTCACTATAGTTAGTGAAAACAATGTCACCATCATAAACCAAAAGATAGATTTCTACACTTCTATCCAACATGAAGTAGAGTAGATGAAGTTGAGTATCAAACCTAATAAAACCAGCCCATTTGAGCTCAAACCAAACCTCAACGAGATCTTCCTTGCCTTGAAGAAATTGCCACTTGAGTTGCTCCATGTAAATATCTTCTTCAAGATCACCATTCAAGAAGGCATTAGTAACATCCATTTGCCACATATCCCAATCATAAAGAGTTGCAAGAGAGATTAGGATTCGAATAGTTACCATCTTTGCCACGGGTGCAAAGGTCTCATCATAGTCAATACCATATTCTTGAGCATACCCCTTTTCCACCAACCTTGCCTTGTACTTGTTGATTGATCCATCTTGATTTGTCTTGATCTTGAAGATCCACTTACAACCAATTGCCTTCTTGTCCTTTGGAAGCTTTACCAACCTCCATGTGTTGCTTTTGATGAGTGCTTGATGCTCATGATCCATGGCTTGGATCCATTCCTTCTTTTGAATTGCTTCACCTACACAAGTTGGTTCATCAAAAGAGGTAAGAAAAGCAAAGTTAGAGTTGTCCACCACTTGCTTTCCTTTTTCATCATAGGTTAGCCTTGATGGCTTAGCCCTTTGCCTTTGAGTCTTCCTTGAAGTTTGCTTTGGAGTGGCATCTCCATCTTCATCCAAGACATCTTGCACATCATGATGATTAGTAGGCACATCAACATCAACATCAACAACATTGGAAACATTCTCTTCATGAAAGATGACATCCCTACTTATGACAACTTTCTTTGTAGAAGGAATGTACACTTTGTAAGCCTTGCTTACTTCACTATAGCCAACAAACACACCCTTCTTTGATGAAGGATCTTCTTTAGTTCTATCATCAAGTGTGATATTGACAAAACATGTACATCCAAAGATCCTACAATGCTTGACACTCGGCCTTCTACCATAAAGAACCTCATGAGGAGTTTTACCATCCAAGGAAGCACTTGTCCATCTATTACATAGATAGTTAGCACATGCTAAAGCTTCCCCCCAAAAAGACTTAGCAAGATTAGCATGTAGTCTCATTGCCTTGGCACATTCACAAAGGGTTCTATTCTTCCTCTCGGCCACTCCATTCTGTTGTGGAGTCCTAGGGCTAGACATCTCCCTCTTAATCCCATGTGCTATACAAAAGTCTTTGAACCTATTTGAGGTGTATTCCCCTCCATTATCAGATCTTAAGCATTTGATCTTTGTATTGAATTGGTTTTCCATTTCATTCTTGAACTTGACAAATGCAGCAAACACTTCATCCTTACTTTTAAGAAGATAGATCCAAGTATACCTACTAAAGTCATCAATGAAAGTTGCATACATCTTTGCCCCACCATTGCTAGTTGTACTAGAAGAATGAATATCAGAATGCACAAGTTGAAAAGCTTCTTTAGATCTAGAAGTAGATCTAGAATAAGCAAGTCTATGAGATTTGGACAAGGCACAATGTTCACAAACACTATTGTTTGCAAAAAGACTTTTAGGGAGACCAAGAACAAGCTCTTTCTTTGCCATTACCTCCAAAGATTTGAAGTTGAGATGGCCCAACCTCTTGTGCCAAACTTCTTGGTTTGTCAATTGCTCCCTAGCCATACATCCTTCATGATTAGAGATCACACATGCATCAAGCTTGAAAAGTTTACCATGCCTCCTACCTTGAGCAATCAAGGATCCACATTTACTTATCAAACATGCATCTCCAATGAACTCCACATCAAGTCCTTTGTCAATCATTTGACTTACACTAAGCAAATTCTTAGTGATTGAAGGAATGTACAAAACATTTTCAAGATTTGCTTTCCTATTTGTTGAAAGGGAAATAGGAATAGTGCCTATGCCTTTGATGTCACATTGACCATCATTTGCAGTGTAGATGATGTTACCTTCTCCCTCATAAGACAATAAGGATGTAAAGTATTCCTTATGTCTTGTCATGTGAGATGAGGCTCCACTATCAATCCACCAAGGATCATTATCATCTATGTTGGCTAACAAACTTGAAGTCATAACAAGTGATTCACATGTGTTATGTTCTTCCTCATCTATTGTAAGATTTCCTTGCCTCTCTCCTTGCTCTCTTTTCTTCTTATAGCATTCATTTGCAAAATGACCTTTTATCCCACAATAAAAGCACTTGAACTTTGACTTATTGTTCTTAGTAGAAGAGGAAGAGGAAGAGTGATCATCATGATCAAAGTTACCACCTTTGGACCATTTCCCTTTGCCTTTACCTTTGCCCTTGAATTTGCCTTTTGTGAAGAAAGCCTCTTCACCTCCACCTTGCAAGGATGCACCATCAAGCTTTGATTGCAACCTATGTTCTTCAGCCAATAAGATTTCTTGCAAGTCAACCACACTTGGCAAGACTCTTTGAATGGCAAAACTTTGCACAAGGTTAGCATGTTCATTTAGCAAACCATTCAACATAACTTGGACTATTTCACCATCTTTTATGTTCTCATCAATGCATGCTAAATCATCACTTAGGGACTTAACTCTCAAGATAAATGCATGAGCACTTTCACCCTCTCTTTGCCTACTAGAAAATATTTGTCTCCTTAGGGTCAATACCCTAGATGTGGACTTTGATTCAAAGAGCTTCTTTAAGGCATTCCATGCCTCACTTGCACTTTGACACTTTCCAACTTCCTTGAGAAGTTCATTTGTAACATTCATTTTAATGATATGAAGAGCCCTTTTGGCCTTCTTATCAAACCTTTGTTGCTCTTGAAGTGTGAGAGGTCTCTCTTCAATTTCTGCAACTATGTCCATGAGTTCATTCAACTCAAGTAAGGACTCCATCCTCACTTTCCAAGTAGAGTAGTTTGATGAACTCAACCTTTCACTAGACTCTAGCATGATCCCACCATTGGAAGCCATGATTCTAATGTTTCTTCAACTTTTAGGTTCTGTCCTAAAGCACTTAGCACTCACTTTTCTCTCAACAAATGATAGATAAAGAGATCTATGAAGATTTAGGACCCTAAAACACTTCTATCTTGAACCTAGATGGTTTCCAAGCATAGAAAGGAAGATTGAAACACATGCAACACTTTGCACACACTAAGAATGGATTACAAAATCAAACCAACCTGAACACACTCTTGCTTAAGCTCTCAAACTTTCCAGCAAGTGACCAAATCAAGTTATGGTGTGAAGAGTTACTTGCATTCTTAGAAAATACCCAAAACTAGGATGCCAAGATTACCTAGTAATGAACAAACTTGATCAACATATGATCAACACACTAAGATATTGATTCAACCTGTAAAACCACATGTAAACCACACTTCTAAAAGTTTATAAACTCCAGCAAGTGATAAATACAAGATTTAGAGGTGAATGAATGAGCACACTTAGTGAATCACAAGACTAGCTTCACTATCTTGTCAAATCTTGGTGTTTAGATGTAGATCTAAGATCACTTCACATGAGAATGTTCCTCAACCTGTTAAGAACCTGAAAACACACTTGCATAATGGTTAACACCTTCCAGCAAATGCTCCAATCAAATTACATAAGGAGAGTTACTTACATGCTCAACAAAGTACACCAAAATTTATGCCAAAATTGATGACAATCTTTACAATATGCTCTTCACAATGGAGCTTACAATATGTTCACCCAAAAAAGGGGATCTTTCATCCAAATGGGAGCTTTGCTCAGCCTTTAGGAGAATTACAACTCACTCAAAAGAGCATTTGTCATCCACTTAAGGAGAAGTTTCATCCACTTAAGGAGAGTGTTCATCCAAGAATGGAGATTGTCAACAATAGGATTGAAAAGAACATTGTTAGTATTGAATATGCACAAGCCTCACAATCACAAATGATTAGGTGTTATGATCTGAACCAAAATAGTTTCTTTTCAGCCTCTGATCTTCAATAGACTTGAAATATGCTTTTGATCCACAAGTTCAACTCACAAAACAAAGGTTAGTAAGATTTGATCAACAAAGCAATGCAAAATCATGCTAGAACTTGATCAAACATCCAAATATCACCAAAAATGGAATACTTACTGTAAATAGAAGCCAACCAGCTCTGATACCATGTGAAAAAATACAGATCCTAAGTGGATCTAAACTCCAAGATCATTGGCTTGAATGCTTGCACTCCAAACTACATAAGCTAGGAATTGGCAACACATTCTATGCTACCTAGAATGCAAAGAACTTGATCAAAAAGCATTTATCACAAATGGAAACTTCCATAAACATCAAGTGCGGCCCAAAATAGCATTATACAGTCCATAATACATCAGCCTACCACTTTTGGAAAGCACCTAAGATCATACACAATAGCTTGAAGACAATACACACAACAATGCTCTCAATGGAGGAAGAAACAATGACAATGATCTATTGATCTCAATGAAGCATACAAAAGGTTTCTCCAACCTGTTCTCCACGAATTTCAGCCTAATATAGGTGAGAGAGATGACTCTCTCTCCTCTCTCTAGAACTTAGGACCCAATTTTAGGACACCAGTAACCTAAAATAGCCAATTTTGGCCTATATGTCCAAATAACATGATTTTAGTGTCATTTAGAAGGTCCCGAAGTTTGAGACTTCTTCAACATGAAATATATACTAGAATAAAAGTATCTAGGTCTCTTTCACACGTGTGAAAGGTTAGATCCAAAACTATGTACAAAAATTGCAAATTTAGGCCTCAAACTAGCTAGGAAATGTTGACAATTTTCACAGGTTATATGTATCTCAGCCAGACAACCCCCAAGCATGCTCCTAAGAAAGTGAAGCCTATCCCAGAATCCATTGTAGATAATGTTGTTGTTGATAATGCTGTAAATATAGCTACCTCTGTTTTGGATACTCCTATAATTGTTGTAGATACTACACATCCACCTCCTCCTCCTCCTCCCAATTTCTATACATATATAGATTTGGATGATTATCTTAAATTTGAGAAAGACATATCGGATGCTATAGATACAATTGGTACTCCTTTTTGTTTTAGACTAGAAGAACTTGATTTTAGTATTAATTTTAGAGTTCTAGATTGCCTGGATCTCAAAGACAGATGGGCTTCTATTAGTGATTCTGTGATAGAGTCTGAGGTGACACTCTTGCAATTTGACATTGCAAGAGATTCATCAAACGAGTTGCTGGTGCTGAGTAACTTTCTACTCCAGGCCTTCAAGGAGAATAATGACACATTCATAGTGTCTGACAAGTGGATTCACACCAGCAACAAAGTATTCGGTTATTCCTTATCATACCAAGTAAGATATATTAAGTGCTTCTTCTTGTTTTATGCATTGACATTGACATTTTCAATTTAAATAGTTCTCACAATTGCCGCTAAAGTACTTTCAATCTTATTTTGCAGTGACCACTAGAGTTTAAACCCGATCTCTATTAAGAGATATGTAAATAATATTATTAAATATTCTTGTGTCAAGATGAATTCGACGAGAAATACGCATAAGGATGTAGATATATTCATTCCATATCTAAGTAAAAATATTCCTACAGACGTTCCTCATTCCGTGGACTGGCAGATCGTCAGCTTGGAGGTAAACTCTGTCTTTCTTAATAGCATTTTGAAATCAGTATTCTAATGAAATATTTTCAATCTAATTCATTCTGTTTCATAATTGATTTCTTGTGTGCTGAATTATTTGTGAAAAAAGTACAAAAAGGACCAAGAGTGGATCCTAATCTGATCCTCAAGAGGGATTGGTTGTCAGATTACTTGATCAATCAATCTACTTCAGATTAAGATCAATCTAGATCAATTCTAGACACAAAATCCTAACAAGAACAATAATTAATTGAAGGTAAGTGTAATTTATGGTTTCACACGTGTGAAACACTGTCTGAGTATGGACTCCAACCTAAAAATCAAGTACACATTGATAGAACCTCAAAACAATCAAAACAAATGTAGACAAATGGAGAGAATCACTCAAAATTGCTTCCAAAACCAAGATTGGTGTCTCACACTGATTATGGCCAAATGTGGCTCTATATAAACAATAAGTGAGAGATCGTGGTACTGATCATCCCTATTATCCCACATGTGTGAAGGTTCTTTGTCATATGATGATTCATCATGCAAAACTGACACTTGGACAAAACCTTCTATTTTGAGCACTTTTGGTCCACTTTCCTTCTATATGGAGATCTACTTGAAAATCTTCTAGAAGTCAAAATTCGTCTACTTCAGCTTATTCCACACATGTGAAACGCAGAACAAATGAACTATATCAGATTAAGTATATCAAGTATAAAAGTCAATAATGCGGTAGAGTACAAGACAGTAGCGGACAAAACCGCATGTCCTACAAAGTTTATTTCTATCTATAATGAGGAATCAAACTTATTCTCCTAGTCTCTCTTTATCTCTTCATACATTGTTCATCTCTCGTCAGTGAATACACAGATGGTATCCAATATATACATAATATTTATAAGTGTGCAGATGTGAAAGTACAGAGTGGATGTGCTATCTGTAAGAGATCGTGGGTGGCTGCAATTGTTGTCCAATCTGTTAGCGCAACTGCAAAGGGTGAGCATGGAAAGGGTGTGACGTCAGTTAGTACTGAAGTGAACATTGGTAATGATGCAAAAGTGTGTCACTCTTACGAATGGCCTTAGGATAAGATTTATAGGGTGCCTTAGCTTTTAAGACACTTTTGACATTCAGTAAGGTAGTGTCCCCTTTTTGCCTGTCACCATAGCCTGTGTAAGAACACAGTGTCATGATTCATTTGCCTTTTCTTTGTCTGTGCAAATTTGTATGTAAAAATGCAGACTACGTGACAACGCTAGTAAATATGCAACATGAATGGAGGCAGATTAAAAATTGGAATTTAGGAGAGTAGAAGGAGTAAATCCAACACGAACTACTATCGAATTTTTATTATCTTCTTTGCGGATTTAGCATGACCTATATACAAACTGACTATTATTCATATTTGGATAGTAGAGGCATTAGAAGCCTTTGAAAAATTGAAAAAAGCATTAACTTCAGCACCGATACTGCATTCTCCAGATTGGACGATTGAATTTCATGTTCACACGGATGCCTCGAAATATGCCATTGGATCAGTTTTGATTCAGCCAGGTGATTATAAGAAGGATTATCCTATGCGATTTGCAAGCAGACAGCTTACAGATCCGGAGAAGAATTATTCAACAACAAAACGTGAAGCGTTAGCCATGATTTTTTCTGTTCAAAAATTTCGTCACTATCTCATGGAAATGCACTTTGCATTTTATACGGATCACCAGTCATTGCTTTACTTGATAAACAAGACATGCAATATTGGACGTATTGCAAGATGGTTACTATTATTGATTGAATTTGACTTTCGAATTGTGGTTCGAAAGGGGAAGCAACATTATCTATCTGATCACGTTTCACGAATCGAATCTGCACCAGTTGATACTAAAGTGGATGATGAATTACCAGATGCTGCATTATTCTATGTAGAAGCAGTATCTGAGTGGGCAACGGATATTGTTGAGTACCTGATGCTAGGACAACCGAATGACTCTTTGACAAAAGTACAGAAGAGACAATTGATTCATAAGGCTCAACCTTATCAATTGATTGCAAGACAACTGCATCGTCGTGGATTGGACAACATTCTACGAAGATGTGTTTTACCGCATGAAATCCCAGATTTAATCATGTTTTCACATGATGGCATGGGCGAAGAACATTTTTCTACAGATATTATTGTTCGCAAACTTTTGCAATCGGGTTGTTGGTGGCCTATGCTTCATAAGAACACAAAAAATTATATTCAGACATGTGATGTTTGCCAGCGAGCACGACAACCTACTAGACAAAACTATGAACCCTTGCATCCAGTTTTATTGCAAGCACCGTTTGAAAAATGGGGACTGGATTATGTTGGTCCTATTCATCCTACCGCGCAAGGATCTCAGGCCTGATACATTATCGTAGCAACTGATTATATGACTAAGTGGGTTGAAGCCAAAGCTGTCAAAGTTGCTGATGCGAAATCTGCAGCTAAGTTTCTCTATGAAAATATTATAATCAGATTTGGATGTCCGATTGAGATTGTTAGTGACCGGGGTACACACTTTGTTAATCAAACAATAAAGTGTTTATTAGAAGATTTTTTTTGTTATACACAGATTTAGTACTCCTTACTATCCCACAAGGAATGGCCAAGCTGAACCTTCCAATAAGATTCTCTACACTATTATAACAAAGACAGCTGAAGCAAGTCGGTCTGATTGGGAACATAGACTGTATGTAGTGTTATGGGCATTCAGAACCGCTTACAAAAATAGTACAAATCAGACACCCTTTCAACTAGTTTATGGTCAAGATGACGCATAGTGACAACAGAACGGTTAAACGATGATAAGTCTTTACAACTACGTCATGAAGCGTTGCACAAATTATGTGAAACCCGGTTGATGGTAGTTCATGCGTGAGCAACAGAGAAAACCAGCCGAAAGACATGGCAAGATCGTCGATTGTGCAAAAAAGATTTGAAAACAGGAAATCTTGCACTAATGTACAAACCCAAGCTGAATAAGAGAAAATTGAAGTTTACCGGTGAAGACTCATATAAAGTAAAGGAAATCTTGAACTATGGCGCAGTAATTCTTGAGCACTTGGATGGAAAACGATTTGATACTCCGGTGAATGGCAGTCGATTACGCAAGTTTTGCCAGAGGAAGAATCATTTTAAAATCTTTCCATTAAGAAAATACTAGATTTAGGAATACTTTCAAAACATGATTTTTTAACTGAAGTGCAAGATTCAAGTTCTATAAACAACTGGTAATTAAAGACTGAATGCATACCAAAATGACAATCATCTTCAACTACAAAAACTTTAGATTACAATCCAGAATCAAGAGGGGCTTTGGCTATCTTGGCATAGGACTCGACTATCCTATGTAAGATCTAAAAAGTGATGAGGTCTTTCTTGAGGTTTCCAACCATTAGAAAGTTATTCAGGAGCTGGGCAGCAGCATGTATGGCAGGCTCAGTGATGGCATCAAGGAGATAGCCGTCATTAGTCCAATGCAAATCATTTGTGAGGTCAATGTAAGGCTTAATAGCCTGTTTGGCTTGTTTATGGTTGGGTGAGGCTTGAATATCAGACGCTATACCTATGGCAACAAGGGCGACCTCAGTTACGTGCACCTTGTGTGTGGCTCCTTGAAAGGTGATGTAAAACTTGGATTTTTCTTCCTTCCACGTACTGAAGGCAAGAGTGATGAAATCCATGTTGATTCTCCCAGAAAAGGCTCTCTCATGAATACCCATTGCAATAAATAGAGGCTCCGCAAGGGTCATCCACTAAATGACCATGCTTGTGCTAGGAAGGATAATGATGTCCGTTGTAGATGGGACATCACGATGGATAGTATAACGTGGAGACTGGGATGTATCTGTACATGATGATCCCTAAGTTATGTTAAACATATACTCCAGTTTTCTGCAAATGATTAAATATGGTTTGGATTTCAGAAAATTATGATTGACGAATCATATGAATCTAAATATTTATGGCTGACGAATTATAAATAGATAATTAATTAGTGTCAGAGGATTATAAGAAACGGTGATGATTCTTAAGTGTGATAGTAAATTCTTGATCTATTATCTGAGTAAGAGTTCAAATCAGTGTTTTGAATCTCTCTACTCCAGTATTTTATTTGAGAACCTATGGATCTCACAGACATTCTCACAAGATAAGTATTTTATTTGTGGAGAATTTAATTTATCTAGTGGATGTTATTCTACTACAGTTTATGGTATGCAGATGCTTGAGTACAGTCCTTCATTTTAAATTGGATCTCCAGTTATTATAGGAGACAGACAAGTCTATTGAGATGAATGAATGTTACTTCCTTGTATTTGGTGCTAGAAACAGGAGCATTTAACTCAAAAGGGTATTTGGGATACTCAAGGTTAAGTTTTAATCATTCTATATCTTAATGATTCTCCTAGAGATTCTAATTGAATGACTTATCATATCTTAAAATCTGGATTCTAAGGATATTTGTACTTGTTATTCTTTCTTGTTTAGAGAGCTTCTAAGGATCGGAGCAGTTTAAGGAGGGAAGAATGTTATGTCCATGGCTAGTAAGTAGGATTCAATATACTCCTAGTCTTGGATACACAGTACTCCAGTAAATCAAGCTATTAGTTATGCCATGCCATACTGGATGTGACCCGAAAGTAACTAATATCCTTGTGAGGCCCAAAACACACTAAATGGAGTTTAGACAAGGTATGAGACAATGTATGCATGTGTAGAGGTATCAATAGCAATTCTATGAATAGTTGGTCCATGTTTATGACTCTATTCTAGGTGAATCTATGTATAGGGAACTTAGGGCTATGCATGGCTATGTGCCGAGGTTGCTTTGGCCTCTATATATTGAGGCCAAACTCGTCCTACTCCTAATTGTGATCGATCATTGATTCATTTCCAGGGTTTCGCTCTGTCTTCATGCTTCTTATTCCTTAGCTTGGGGGTGAAGCTTCTGGAGTTGATTGGTTGCTTGGTTGGGTGGTTGCTCCATAGTGTGTTTTCCATTGTGTTTTATCTTGTAAGCAGGATCTTAAGGGAACTTCCCTTATAGATAGTTCCATCTTTGCTCTTGTGGCTCTACTTGGAATAGTTGAAGCTCTCAAATTTTGCTCCTCCTCTTGATCAAGCTCCTCCTTGATCTCAACCATATCTTTGTCAATATGATTCTTAGAGGATTCATCATAAAGATTCCAATCATTGTGGCTCCACCATTGCTTCTTGTGCTTGCAAAATGTATATCCAAATGGATCAACTTAAGAGCATGAGTAGTTTCAATGATAGAGATAGAGAAAGACAACCTATGTGCTTTAGCCAAAGCACATGCTGTACAAACCTTCTCTTCCTTTGTCATGGATCTTGGAAGGCCAAATCAAGCTCCTCCTTGCGCGTGGCTTCCATAGACTTGGTGTTGATGTGACCAAGCCTCTTGTGCCACAAATCAAATGTGGTCATGTTGCTCTCCTTGGATACCCTCACAAATTGGTTAAAATCAAAGAAAGCATCAAGCTTAAATAGCCTCCCAAATCTTGCTTTCTCTTGCTATGATCTTCCGATTCTTCTTCATGTTGCATACATTAGTAGAGGACTCCACAGTGAAATGTAGTGTCGTACTACGTGTGGTATAGAGGTTCGTAGCTGGGAGCGGCAACCTTGCTTTCATTTGCATAGCACGAAGAGAGAGAGAGAGAGAGAGAGAGAGAGAGAGAGAGAGAGAGAGAGAGAGAGAGAGAGAGAGAGAGAGAGAGAGAGAGAGAGAGAGAGAGAGAGAGAGAGATGGAGAAACCAACAAAGTTTTCTCCTAGAGAATGTAAAATGAGTACAAATGTGCCCTTTTATTCTTGGAGAGGCCTTTGCCCCATTCATCCTATTGGCTACTTAAAGTGGCAAGGGTTGAGATCCTAGCCCTTCAAGAAACACAAAAGATCTAGTGGTGCACAAAGAAACACACCCCACCTACCACTATTTGACTTTGACTCCACCTTATAATTTAGACTTTGGACCTTTTAACTTATTTATTTGCACCTAGGGCCCAAGTCACTAGGAAACAACTCAAACTATTTAATTACTTTGCTCATTGGGTTGGGCTTATACAGCAGGAAGCCAGTGCCTCGCACTTATTATTCCAACTATGCACTGTACTATGGCGGGCCCACTTGGTAAGGCTTTGCCAACATTAGTTTTAGTGGTGGGACCCACTCATTTATTTATGTATAGGAAATACCCACAACAAGGTCCTCGACCTAAAGGAGTGTCGGTCCCTCGGCACATGCCTACGTTTTTCATAGAAGAGAGTTGTTGTTGACCCATTTATTACTAGGATATGGATGTTGTAGAAAAGGCGTGGATAGAGATTGCTTACGTAAAACCTGAGGATTTATTGGATGATGGTGGGCAGCAAAAACTTGGACTTGCCAGATTTTCAATAATACACATAAGGATCTGGTGGCCATTCCTGATAACCTTGAGTCATCAACAAATGGGTAGTGGAAACCATCCATCAAAAGATCCCAAGGTAAGGCTTGTTGATAGTGATCCTTGTAGATTGGCACGACTGGTCCCAATGTCATAGATTCTCCCAATTCATAATGTGGATAAGACATGCTTGCTTGATTGCTTTGTCTATCCAGGTATTTGTGGTATGCTTGAACCTGAAGACTTTTCTCACCAGTCAATCTTACGAATTGAGAACAAGGCATAGACGTTCTACGTATTGGTTCTTGTTGTACATTTGGCCCTTTTGGGCTTGAATTCCCTGGATTTGGCCTTTCAAGAATGGATAGACGCGGATTTGACATTTTTTTAGTGGTCTATTGTATTGTGGAACCATCAGACTTCAATTCTCTTCTTGCACTTATAACTAGCAAATCAACACATAGAATGAAGAATCTTGATCAAGCTATGATCTACCAACAATCTAATGAATCTTGCCACTTCCTAAGATTGAAACACATTCTATTGAAGTCCAGCAACTTCAAAAAATAGAGATCCAATCAAAAATAGAGTTTTGACAAAATCACAAAAAATTGAATCTTCAAATTCCTACATGCAATTGCAACAAACTTGATATAGAATCTTGTAGTCTCTAATGAAGCCTTCGTAATGTATAAAAAAAATGGTCAAATCCAGTAAGCCAAGTGGGAATTTGTTAGCAACTATGCTAACACAGAGAAAATAAAAAAAGACATAAATAAAACTCCATGGCATGTGTTTTGTAAGTCCACGTATGAGTATCTGTCAATAAACTTCAACCATGGCATGTGTTTTGTAAGCCCATGAGTAGAAGCTTAAATAATAATAAAATAGCTTAAACTTAGATTTTGAACTTAGACTTAGAAAACTTAAGATTAGAAATATTTTATCTTAAGTTTTCCTAAGCTAAGAAACTTTGAAGTTCTAAATCCTGAGTTAGAAGTTCTAGAAAGGCTAGAAACAGATTAGTTCCATAAGTTAGTAGACACTTATGGAAGACCCTCCTTGCAATAAAAGGAGAGGTATTTGCATTGTAAACTACACTTTGTGATTAAGGCAAAATTACTATTATGATTATCTTGCATTTCATTGTGTTCCCATTGGAAGGTGCATAGCTTGAGGAAAGGTGCTTGGGCCTCCTCCTGTCTCCTTTCATTGGCCTTTAATTGTGGCATGGTTTGATTTGTTTATTGCTTAGTTTAGCCACAATTCTTATTATCTCCCTTTGGGTGTTAAGTAGGATTTAGCAATCTTGCTAGTTGAATCTGCCTTAGCAAGGATTTTTATTGTTGTTACTAATTAGCTTTTCCGTTTCGGGCACTAGTTGGGTAAGCCTTAGTGCTCTCATTCCTATTGATTCTTTTCGTATTTCCGTTGAAGCTTGTTGTAGAAACTTAAAAAGTGGACAAATATCTACATCCTTATACTACACCCGTAAGTAGATGTAGCCACTGCACACACTAGAAATACTTCCAACATTGGCGTTGTTGCCGCTTTTTAAGTATTTTTTTTACCTAGCTTCTTCTCCTTTTTGTTTTCTTGCTTTCGTGTTGTATGTTTGCTTGTTTGCCTGTCTCTATCTACCAACAAACAGCACGAGTCATCTCTCCAGGTCCTACACGAGTTGCGGAGCAACTTATCAAGCCGAGGGGAAGCAACAAAAGAGTCAACTTGGGCATTTTCTTCAAAAGAAGTGACCAAGTGATCTTTTTCCAAACCAAACAAGTATATCAGAATTCGCCAGCCTGTCTGTAGCCCTAACAGACCCTGATCTTTCATTTTATCACCTCCACGAATTCTGACCATGGTCAAATTCTGAGAAAATAGCCTGATATACTATCAAAATCCCTTATTTCTCACCCAAATCTTTGTCCTAGAATTCGTCGGCTTCACTGAGAGTAGATCTCATCAAGATAAGTCCTCCAACAGCCCCGCGAATTGTATCTCAGAGAGTTTGCTTATTTACTGTCAAAAAATCATATTTTTTTCTCAAAGAGAACGATTTCCCTGTCCTACCTGCAAATTCTGAAACTATAATTTTTTTTCAAAAAACCTAAAAAAATCACTATTCTGACATTCAGAACTTCTTGTCAGAATTTGCAAGTATTACAATTCAATTTATCTGCCTCTCCACGATATCTCAGCCTATCCGCGAATTCTACCACGACCAGAAAGACTAATTTTTTGTCTTACACTATCAATTCTGCAAGCAAACTGCCTTTTTGCCAAGTATAGTACTGACCTCCTCATCGGTATTCTGCATCATGTCTCGTGACTGTGCTGAATCTTCTAATCCAGCTCCTCCACGACTAGAACGAAGAATTCCACGTATCGATGCACCAAAGTACGATGGAGAATCTGACCCAGTCCGGTTTCTCCAAGACTTTGATAATGCATGCCATTTTTATAGAGATACCTCTGAAACTGAAAAGCTACGCCTATTTTCTATGGTACTCTATGGAACCGCCAAGGAATGGTACTTGAATCTCGAAGCTCATGATCTTGCTTCTTGGACCACCCTCAAGGATGCTCTCATCAAGCGTTTCAAACCATCCAAACTGACTCAGAGTCCGTTCATTCAAATTACCCACATCAAGATGTGTCACGAAGAGTCTGTTCAAAACTACATTGAGCTTTTTAAATGTCTCAAAGTAGAATGTGTTGATGAAAATATCACCGAACATATGGCCATAAAACTGTTCTTAGTTGGATTGCCTAAAAACATCTGTCGTGAACTCAAACCAGTTGACATTTATGATCAACTTAAAGATGTGATGACCAGTGCTACCCGTGAGGAAGACGAAGGTTCCGACGATGATTTTGACCATCGTGAAAAAAATCTAAGAATTCGGACCGTCTAACCACCCGAAGTCTGACAATATTGCTCAATCTTCTGAACTTCTACATCAAATGGAAACTTGGCAAAAAGCTCAACAATCTCATATGGATAAACTCACAGCCGATTTTCAAACCACCATGAAACGGATTGCTGAGAAATCCTTTCCAGCAAGTCCAATCTGCTCACAGCATCACACTGCTAATGAATGCCCTCAACTGTGAAACCATTTCCCAGCAGCCAACAGACCCACCATCTATCAAGCTTACCGCCCTTCCCCTCCACAACAGCCTGTGCCACGACCAGGGGTCTACCAACCACGACCAACTGCACCAAATCAATACCCATCCCCACGTCAATAGTTTGTCGTTAACCAACCTGCCCCACAAAATGCTATCCATTATCTTGATCCGAATACCATCGATCCGGCCACCTACTATGTGGAAGACAATACTCAACCACAATACTCTACTCAAACTGTTCTTTATTATACCGAAGATTCTAATGCTCAAATAGTGGAGCCCAATGCCCAAGCTTACAATCCAAACCAAGCTGTCTTTGTCGCACATCAACTACCCGCAATACGAGGATGTTTTATCTGTGCAGATAAACATCCTAGTATTCGCTGCCCAAATAAACTTCGTTTTCTCCAGCTTGTGAAAACTGTGGTATTGGACATCACGTAAAGGACTGCCCATCCCGATCTAAGCCCGATGCTCTTGTCTGTTTAGTGCAAGTAGAAATCTTACCCAATGAAACTCATTATGCTTGGGTCTTGACTCGGACACAAATCCAACGCCAAGCCCCTACACTTGCACCCAACAAAACTCAATCGTAGGTTGTTCCTCCAAGTGAAGATTCAACCCCGATAGTTTATCCTCACCCATCTGAAGAAATTCGACTGCATCATGAGTATCGCCAGCAAATCTGCAATGCCGACCAACAATCTTGCACTTCCCATAAAGTACCTCACAAGCCCTTTGACAACAAAACCCTTAAAGATACTGAAGTTTGGGAAGATGTATTACAAGCCAATGTCACTCTTCCCTTCCATGTACTCTGAAAGCATGTTGGCCAGTGGAAACAACACATCCAATCCAATAACACCACCACTCCTGACGAGTATCCTGAAATGCCCTTACATCTAACCAATCCACTCAGCGAACGAGGCAACATCAAAATCCCAGCTACCCATCATCAATCCCGTGAAGTTTTAGCAGTACTCGATGGTGGCTCCGGTGTTAATATCATTTCCACATCCCTCATAATAGAATGGAATCTGAGAGACAAGCTAGCCAAACCCACTTGTCAGCTTTGGATGGCTGATCAAAGTGTGGTACGACCTACCGGTTTCCTTTCGCACATGTTGATCAAACTAGGAGGTCTCAAGTTTTCTGTCGATCTCGTAGTACTTGATATTCCTAATACTGTCTATTCTTATGAATTACTACTTGGTCGTCCGTGGCTCACCAATGCACGAGTCATTCATGACTGGAGCAAAGGCCGAGTCACTTTTGGAAGTTGTGACAGTTCTGTCACCATTGATTCAACGGGTAAACTCAAACCTGCACACAACTATGATGAAGGGTCCTCAACCACCAACTCAGGATTTGAGCCATACCAGTCTAGCCATGAAAAAGGTCGTTATGTTAAATCTTCTAATATCATAAACTAGAGTCACAATCTAGCTACCATTGATTGTGTGAATGCCGATTACTATGCTCAGCATCAGGATAATTGTGCCTGTCCATCTCGATCGATCACAACCAATTACCTGATCTGGATACACCTATCATCAATATCAATTTTATTGATATTCTTCCACGCCATGATGAGATGCTAAATGTTGCATGGCTACCTACTAATTAATCAGATGATTTATTCATCGATGACGAGAATGTCTTACGAATTCAGAATTGCCTAGAAGAGTTGGACATTTTTTATATTCAGATCCTTAATTATATGGAGGCACTCCACTTAGGACATATCCGCAACATGCTTCCAAGGTGGAACTAGTTGCCAAGGTTGCAATTGAAAAGCCTGAGACAAAATTCTACCGTTCCAAATGTCCACACTATCCATGGGATCTCTGTGAGGAGGAGACCATCTTTCAAATTGATGACGAGCAAAGCCTCAACCACGTGGTCATACTATAAAAGAGAAAATGAAAAAACCACTTCAAATTCAATTGCCGGGTGACCTCACCATTGTTAGGGAAGTTCCTGAGATTGCCTCTGTTCTTACACCAGCCCTCAAACATTCCCAATCACCATCCCGACAAGAGAAAGGCAAGGCCCCCTCGAATTTTGAGCCCATGATGTTCCTGCATACTTTAAGGACTATACGATCGAGGATGTGACAATTCAATTACCCCAAGTTCAACGTGAGCCAACTGCTAATTCACTCTATGAAGAACTGCACAAACCATAACTCTTTCTCTGAGTGAGCCAAATGAAACCAACGAATATCTTGTCCACGTAGGAGCTCATCTCAATCGCGAACAATGCAGACGGCTTGAAAAGCTCCTGCAAAAATATCGACATTCTCTGCCTAGACCTATAAAGACATGAAAGGCGTCTCACCCCAAGTAGCTGTACATTGTATCCCACTTAAATCGGGTGCGAGTCATCCATATAGATGCAATTCCATCTATAAGACCAAGATCAAAGAAGAATTACAATGCCTCTTAGATGCAGGATTTATCTATAAAATCGAGCATACTGAGTGGGTCTCCCCAATTGTCATTGTTCCCAAGAAAAATGGAAAACTCCGAATCTATGTCAACTGTAAGAAACTTATCGCCGTCACCAAACGTGATCATTTTCCATTACCTTTTGAAGAATCCATCTTAGAAAATCTAGCAGGAGATGAGGCTTACTCCTTCTTAGATGGCTTTAGCGGATACAATATGATCCAAATCGCTGAAGAAGATCAACATAAAATCGCTTTTGCCACAGAATGAGGAACCTTCTGCTGGAAAGTCGTGCCCTTTCATCTTTGCAATGCTCCTAGCACCTTCCAATGTGTTATGTAAGCGGCCTTTTCTTAGTAGATGGGCGATACCTTAGAGGTTTACTTGGACGATTTAGGAGCACATTCCGAAGAAACATGCCATCTGTCTATGTTCGAATTTTTTTTTATCCAATGTCAATGCTTTGACATCTCTCTTAATCCTGAAAAATGCCACAAAGTTTCTGACAAAGGACGACAAAACCATTGCCCAAACCAACGATGGGATCGACATCCGCCTCATCACGGATCGACCTGTTTTCTTTGACCCTCACCATGGACGATCCCACTCAAAATTACAAGTGGGCTGAGAAGGTAGCAGAGAGGCTGTGCAGAGCTCTGAAAGCCAGAAAACCAACTACCAAATGTGGGTATCTCTTCCACATGTTTGTCACAAAACAATTGGGGTCTAGGGCAGCTTCTGCCATTAAGGAGCTGGATGATCTCTATCCAAGCACAAAAAAGCGAGCCACCCTCCAACCGACAACAGAACCGGTCTCACCAGCCCCACCTACTAAGAAGCAAAAAGAGAAGGCGATTAGCACAGAAGCCGATGTCTCTCATGACCTTCTATCCAGCGACATCGGGATAGAATATGCTGAATCCGGAGGGATTTTTAAGCCATATCAAGTCCCAAAGGAGGTCCTAGAGTAGCAGGCGGCCTTACTTCGCCAGGCCTAGCAACACAAGTAAGCAGTAGCGGCAGCAGCAGGCAGCTCAGTCACGACAGACACTTTGGGCTCTAATCCTATGGGCGTGATTCTATCCACACAAGCAACCTCCTCTCCCTCACTTGCTCTCACACTCCCACCACCACCCCCACCATTTACTGCCACCTCCACACCATCACTAACTCTCAACACGGACTTCACTTCCACAATTTCACCAAAGCCCTCACCTGTACAAATCTCCACCCTACTTGACTCCACAGTCAATGTAGATGTTTTTGCATTACAATTACTAAACACACTTCCATCAACCACCATCACCACTAACTCAATCCAAATATCTCTGCCACGTAGTATCTCCCCACCTCTTGTAACCATCAATCCACAATCACCTCCACCCATCTCTCATACACCTCCATCTAGCCCTGCTCCTGATTTTCTACCCTTTAACCCAATGTCGTATCCTAACTACACACGCACCCTCCCTAACATTGGTCCTTGGGAGCAACTACTCCTTGCAGCCCAAAAAGCGGTATGGTTGGTGAATGAGCTCCAATACAATCTATTCAGCACCCTAGGGGGACAGTATACTATGCGACAATTCGATGATGGTGCTATGGCAGACCTTCAAAAAGAAAAAGCAAGGCTGGAGGAGGAAAACAAACAACAACAACTGTAGATCTAGAACCTCACCAATTACAATCAACAACAGCAGCAGATGCTACTCCACCTCCAGAACCAGCTCCAATTGAAGGTATCCAACATGCATCAAATCATCGATACCCTCAAAGCCGAAAAGGATGAGGCTGTAACAGATGCACAAGTAGCACATTCCGCTATGAAGGAATAGTTGGAATTGGTGGACTTCAACGACTTCGCATCACCAACTATTCCTGAGGGAACTGCCATTCTAGTGGTGGCCTATCAAACGCTAGCCCAAAAGTTAAAAGCCATGACAGAGCAGCACTCAAAATTACAACAATCATACCTTGCTTCCGTCGAGGCCCTGAACCAGCACATAGCCACCCTAGAAGAATGCTTAATAGTCATTGTCCAGTCGACACCGTCAGTTCATGCAGAGCACGCCCAATTCCACGGACTTGGGGCACAACTTTGATGGACAAGATGGTGGAGATGGCGCAGGATTCCAGCAGTCTCCTCCTGCAGCTCAGGCTCCTCATTTCAAGGCCAACCCCTGGGGCAAGGAGCTCAAGCACCAACCAATCCGTCAGGCTCTGGGGGTACCAGCTCCCAACATTATATTTTTCCTTCTACCGTTTCTAACCCTCTCGACACCACTAACCCCCCCTTCATTCCACGACAATTTTCTCCTGAGTCACAAAGAATTGCTGAAGCTAACCCCCTTGCCTCCTCTCTCTCCTGAACCCAATCCACAAATTCAACATGAAGTTGCCTTTGAAGCACCAACCATCTGGCACAGAATCACGCCCATAGAACCGAACAAGGAGTTGTGTGCCTCTCATGAGTTTGCCAAGAAATATTCAACAACAAAAGAGCGAGGTGACTACATACTGCCAGATCTGGACCAGAGCAAAACACATAAAGAAGCAGTCAAACTCCTAGATCCACAACCTCTCTGGCGTCATCAACTCTTCCTGCAGAGTAAGACCTCAATGGCACGGTATATCGAAGCTCCCTCCTACGTGCGCACAAATCCTTAATACTATCCAGTAGCGAGGCAAGAACCATTTCCTGTCACTAAGGTCAAGAATAGAATATGTTGGCCCAAGCTCACAGGCGTCGATACCGGAAACTTAGCCGAAGACATGGTCACCAACTACCGAGTATTCTACCAGAAGCACCATGGCAATCTTGATCGCGACGTCATATATTTTGCAGATAATTGCGGCCTGGTGGCATTTCTGACAAATCTCAGAGGTTTTTGGGATTGAGGGCTACCCCCAATCGCCCTTGATATTTTTAAACCCCTGCGAACGCAAGATGACCATATCAACATAGCAAGACTTATTATCATGTTGCACTCACTTCCGCCCTACACGTTGCTATGGTGGAGCTATGGAAAACCCATAATTTTCTACAGGGTATGTTCCATTATTACAAACCCATGCCCTTCATGAACAAATTGCGGTGGCAAATGATGGAGGGCATTGGCACGACAATCTACCACTCCCAACAGCAACAGTCTCGCCTCCAAGAAGCACAAAAGATCCAGGAGTATCTGTCAATAAACTTCAACCATGGCATGAGTTTTGTAAGCCCATGAGTAGAAGCTTAAATAATAATAAAATAGCTTAAACTTAGATTTAGAACTTAGACTTAGGAAACTAAGTTTTCCTAAGTTAAGAAACTTAGCCTCATAAGTTAGTAGACATTGATGGAAGACCCTCCTTGCCATAAAAGGAGAGGTATTTGCATTGTAAACAACACTTTGTGATTAAGGCAAAATTACTATTGTGATTATCTTGCATTTCATTGTGTTCCCATTGGAAGGTGCATAGCTTGAGGGAAGGTGCTCGGGCCTCCTCTTGCCTCTTTTCATTGGCCTTTAATTGTGGCATGGTTTGATTTGTTTATTGCTTAGTTTAGTCGCAATTCTTATTATCTCCTTTTGGGTGTTAAGTAGGATTTAGCAATCTTGCTAGTTGGGTCTGCCTTAGCAAGGATTTTTATTATTGTTACTAATTAGCTTTATTTCTGTTTCGGGCACTAGTTGGGTAAGCCATAGTGCTCTCATTCATGTTGATTCTTTTCGTATTTCTGTTGAAGCTTGTTGTAGAAACTTAAAAAGTGGACGAATCTCTACATCCCTATACTACACCCATAAGTAGATCTAGCCACCGCACACACTAGAAATACTTCCAACAGAATTCGGAATTCGTCAAGTTCATAAACCTAAATTGAGCTTTGACCTACAAAAGAACAATTCTACATTTGCAAAATGCTTGATTTTTGAGTGGAAATCAATCTAGCGCAGTCTAGCATTGGTAACTCCTCCAAATCTGTGATAAATGTGGTTGATCCTTTCATAAACTGCAACACAAGTTCTGATACCATATGAATATTTTGTGAATCACTAAGATTCAAAATCACCTATTTATCTTTGGTATGAAAAACAACACACTCTACACTGTGAAGAATTGCCAAAAATTGGCAAATCTAGCTTGATCAAAAACCATGAAAAATAGTGTAAATTTTGTACATAATTGGGTTCCACACATGTATGGCCAATATGCCACGTGGAAATCCACTCGTAATGTAAGTTAGGTCAAGTCCATAGGGTTGGTCATGTCATTTTGGTAGTGATTCCTGGTTTATAGGACCTAAATCCTAGATTTAAGATGAAAATTTGACCAACTAGCTATCTACCAAGCATGACTCTAGAAAATAGACTAGGGTTTCATTTTAGGGCAAAAAGGCTGAGTTAACTTCCTTATTACACGCTGTAAATTCACCTAAGTTCAAGAAGGAAGTCGAATTTGCTATGTATTCCAAGCTCCCATAGTGAGAAGATAGAAAATTTTTGGAGCTCATTGGCAATCTCAAGCTAGTTCACTATGTACATTGAGTTTTTGTGATCCAAATGAAACCAAATCAATTTCTACTTGTTTCTCAGGTTGAAGGCCGTACTACAGCCTGTATTACACACGTGTGGGCTCTGATTTCAATGTTGATCAATGCTTTTGATTGATTATGCTTGTTGTTTGTCAAATTGCCAATCTAGATCAACTTTTTTGTGTCTAGTTTTTTGGTAGATTGTTAAGCAAGCATCCAATCACTCTTGTGGATCTTTTTTAGATCAATTTATGGTCCTAAAGTACAGTACTTTCACATGGTATCAGAGCCAAGTACAAGAGCATGAGCCATTGATCTAATGCAAATCCATTTTTAGCAAGTTTTGGTGCTAAAAACTAGTATTGAGAGGGCAAGCTAGAATCTTGATTTTGGTGAGGAGATTTGATCCCAAACTTGGTAGGGCTCCAAATCCATACTCTCCACATGTGTGGGCACCTCTGAACCCCCATTTAATGCATGGTATTCATTTGATCCAAATAAATTGAATTTGTGAGGTTTTGATGTAATTTTTGGTGGAAATCTTAGGATAAGCTACCAAGATTGAGTGCCATTGATTAGATTTGACATAGGGTCATGAAATCTAATTAATCTAGGCTGAAATAAGGTCCTCTAAACTTGTTTCACAGGTCTTGAAAGTACATCAAAAAGTGTGAGAAAGATTTAGTCATGTTATTGTCCAAAAATAGCCAAAATTGACAAGATTTGATTGTAAGTAGATTTCACATCATCTTATCTTCATTCCAACTTTGTGAGGGAGTGCTAGAACTGAGATTATAAGTTCATTTTTTGTATTAGAAATCTAATTTGAGTGAAACACTACAAGAGAGAGACCTTAGTGAGTTTCTAGAGACAATCAAATCCATTTCTTGGCAAGATTTGTTTGAAAGTAGTTTTCACTTCATCTTATCTTCATTCCAACTTTGTGAGGGATTGATAGAACTGTGATTATAAGTCCATTTGTTGGATTAGAAATCAAATTTGAGTGAAACACTGCAAGTGTGAGACCTTTGTGAGTTTCAAGCCAATTAAATCTATTTCTTGTTTGTAGAAGTCACTAGTAAGATGGGATCTGCTGGAGCATACCTTCTAGAAGCTAGTGAGGGATTGAATTCTACAAATTATGCTATTTGGAAGGTTAGGATGGAGTCACTCTTGGTGCTCCAAGACCTTTATGAGTTTCTGATTGAAAATGAAGGTGAACCTCTAGGTGCATAGGAGTTAGCTAGATACAAGAAGAAATCTAGGCTTGCACTTCATTGTGTGAAGATGAATGTGAGAAATGATTTGTTGAGAGAAGTATCAGAATGTACTAGTGCTAAAGAGGCTTGGGAGTCTTTAAAATCAATCTATGAATCTAGTAACACTTGAAGAGTACTCATGCTTAGAAATCAGATTTTGCAAAGCATGAGGAGAAGTGAGGAGAGTGCACACGATTATGTACTTAGGATCAAGTCTCTAAATAGGGAGTTGGCTTCCATTGGAGAGAAGATTCATGATGGAGAGCTTGTACAAATTGTCCTTAATGGTCTAGGAGATGACTTTGCAAATTTGGTCCAAAGTTTTGCCATCCAAGACACTTTGCCAGCTATAGAAAAATTTTACAGTGTATTAGTGGCTGAAGAGTGTAGGATGCTCCATGCAAAATCTAGGATGAGTTCCTTGTCTTTGCAGGATGGTGATGAGAAAGCCAATTTCTCATTCAAGGGAAAAAAGAAGACCAATGGAAAGAAGAAGCATCCAAAGGAGGCCAAAGAAGAGGATGATGCATCAAGCTCAAAGGACAAGTCAAAGCAGAAATGTTTCTTTTGTGGAAAGAAGGGGCATTATGCATTTGAATGCTACAAGAGGCTAAGAGCACAAGTGGAGGAGGACAAACAAGGAAACCTTGCAAATGAGGAGGAGGATGATGAAGTAGATGTATTCTTGATGGCATCTACATCCTCACCAACAAGCAATAGCAATTCAAGAGACAATTGGTGGATCGACAGTGGGGCTAGCTCCCACATGTCTTTGAATACTTTTTGGAAAGTATTAGTAGACATGAGGTGACTCGTTTCTTATCTTTAAGATTCATGGTGTTTATTACTTTGTATGACAAGACAATGAAATGCGATGCTTTGAAATCTACATTTTTGTTGATAAAGCAATTTCATTGGATAATTAATTTTAATAGTTTGAATAGAGTCATAAAAGATGAAACATCATTTGCTTTGGAAATCTTTGTTTCCACATGCTTTGTGCATGATCATTCCAATGTAAGGACAAAAGATTATCCTATTTTAATGATGGGAATATTGGTAGTGTTTTGCTCTTCAAGTAGAGATTGTAGAATCTACTTGTTTTCAACCAAAGAATTTGTCAATGGTGGAAATGTGATCCTTCAAGAGTAGAAGATTTGTAAACTTGAAGAAGCACCTTTGGATCAACACCTTATTCAATTGATTGATGGTTCGGAGTCAAGTCAAGTGGAGGAGCAAGCTCAAGACCCGAGGACTCCAAGAAGAACCATGAGTATCAAGATGGAGCCATCTAGGCTCAATCATATGGATCAAGCAAGGCAAGTTGTCTGTGGCAACATTATGTATGCACTTAATAGTTTTATTGATGTATCTTCAAGTGCACAAAATGCCTTGTAATCCATGGCTTGGCATGATATATAGTTTTTGAAGTGTGCTACATGTATATAGACACATTTGTGGAACATCTTGTGAGGGATCCTTTAAGAGGTGGTGAAAGATCCTTCATGGACATCATTCTCTATTGAAGTTTCAAAAGTTCCTTGTTTGTAGCTGGATTTTTTAGACACTTCTAAATGCATTCATTCATCTAGAAAGAGAGTTGTAAATAGATCAAGCTAAATTTGAGGAGTGTGAAGAATTGCCAAAAATTGGCAAATCTAGCTTGATCAAAAACCATGAAGAATAGTGTAAATTTTGTACATAATTGGGTTCCACACATGTATAGCCAAGATGCCATGTGGCAACCCACTCCTAATGTAAGTTAGGTCAAGTCCATAGGGTTGGTCATGTCATTCTTGTAGTGATTCCTAGTTTTAGGACCTAAATCCTAGATTTAAGGTGAAAATTTGACCAACTAGCTATCTACCAAGCATGACTCTAGGAAATAGACTAGGGTTTCATTTTAGGGCAAAAAGACTGAGTTAACTTCCTTATTACATGCTGAAAATTCACCTAACTTCAAAAAGAAAGACGAATTTGCTATGTATTCCAAGCTTCCATAGTGAGAAGATAGAAAAATTTGGAGCTCATTGGCAATCTCAAGCTAGTTCACTATGTACATTGAGTTTTTGTGATCCAAATGAAACCAAATCAATTTCTACTTGTTTCTCAAGTTGAAGGACATACTACAGCCTGTAGTACACATGTGTATGCTCAGATTTCAATGTTGATTTGATGGATATTGTTGTAAGTGTGGAGGAGAGACCTTTGGAACCTCAAGAACAATTGAGGTATGACAAGAGAGCAAAGAAAGCTTTATATGTGATTAAGATGAATGTGACTAATGAACTTCTCAAGGAAGTTAGTAAGTGCACAACATCAAGTGAGGCTTGAGAAGCTTTGAAGAAGGTTTATGAGTCCAAGTCTACATCTAGGGTCCTAACCCTAAGAAGAAAAAATTTTCAAAGTCTTCAAAAGAAGGATGAAGGTGCTCATGCTTTTGTTTTGAGAGTTAGAGCTTTGAGTGATGAACTAGCATGCATTAGTGAAAGCATTAAGGATGTGGAGCTTGTTCAAGTTGTTTTTAATGGCCCGTTAGATGATCATGCGAATTTGGTGCAAAGCTTTGCTATTCAAAAGACATCGCCAAGCATGGAGGATTTGCAAGAGATTTTGGTGAATGAGGAGTTTAGGCTTCTATCAAGAAGAGGATCTATTTCTTCATCTCAAGTTGGAGAGGAGGAAGCAATGTTCATCAAAGGCAAGTTCAAGGGCAAAGGCAAATGCAAGTGGTCCAAGCCTGGTCAAGATCAAGGCAAGCCTTCTACTTTTGTTGGCAAGAAAAAATATAGATCCAAGTTAAAATGCTTTTATTGTGGAGTCAAAAGGCATTTTGCAAGTGATTGCTTCAAGAAAAAGAGACATCAAGGTTAGAAGCAAGGCAATTTCACTTTTGATGAGCAAAATTCAAATGATGATATTTTTTTGATGTCTTCTTGTTTGCTAACCAATGATGGAGATATTGATCCATGGTGGATTGATAGTGGAACAAGCTTTCATATGACATGTCACAAAGAGTACTTCACTTCTTTGGAGCCTTATGAAGGAGAGAAGAAGGTCATCAATGGTGGTAAAGTTGTTATCAAGGGCATTGGTACTATTTCCATTTTTCTCTCATCTACAAATAGGAATGCAAGCTTGAAGAGTGTTTTGTTCATGTTGTGGGTATTTCATGTATACAGATAAATAAGTGGGTCCCACCACTTAAAATATTGTTGGCCAAGCCTTGCCTAGTGGGCCCCGCCACAGTACAGTAGAATAATAAGTGCAAGGCACGAGCATCCTGTGTGTATAAGCCCAACCACCAATGAGCACAAGTAGCAAGTTGTAATTCCTAGGAATAAGAGACTAGGGACTTAAAACTCTAAAATGACATTAGAGGCCCTAAGTCAAGTTGCAAATAAAAAACCTAAAAGGGCCCAACTTAAAACTCACATGAATCATGTGAGTGCCCTTGTGCTTTCTTAGCACCATTAGATTTAAGTTTTGTTTCTTTGAAAGGCTTGGATTAGAATCCTTGCCCCAATGAAGTGGCCAATGAGAGTAAAGGAGGCTCACCTCTAAAATCTATAAGAGGGAGTCATTTCTTTTGTATTGCATCATTTTTCATTCTCATTCTAATAAAACTCTCCTGGTTTCTCCATCTCCATCTCTCTCTCTCTCTCTCTCTCTCTCTCTCTCTCTCTCTCTCTCTCTCTCTCTCTCTCTCTCTCTCTCTCTCTCTCTCTCTCTCTCTCTCTCTCTCTCTCTCTCTCTCTCTCTCTCTCTCTCTCTCTCCCTACGTTTGGATAGAATAGCTTTGGGTAGGCGCTTGAGCCCCCGAAGCCTTTCTCAACCTAGGCGTTCTCTCTCTCCCTCTCTCCACTCTCTTTCTCCTCTCTCTCCTCTCCCTCTCTCTTCTTGCTATGCAGGTGAAGGCGAGGTTGCCACTCCTAGCGACGAACCTCTATGCTACATCAACGACACAACAGTGGCGCCGTTGCCGGGGAGCACCACACACTTGTTTCGCCATATAGCTTTCTCACTCTCTTCCTCTTCTCCCTCTCTCCCTCTCTCTTTTCTTCTCTCTCACCATTCATTTTCACCAAAAAATTGAATTTTAGGGGTAGAATAGTGTGAGTAGTGTCAGTTTTGCCATTTTTTTCGTGATTTTTTTGTTTGTTTCAACTGTAGGGAGAGATTGTGGGGTGGGTGGATCAGATCCAAGCACCCAATCCCTTCATTAATCCATAAAATCCATAAAAATCTGAAAAAAAAAAAAAAAAAAAAAAGCTCAAAATCTGTTTTTGGAAGGAAAAAGAGAGGCAAAATCTCATCAGATTTTGATTTCTCAAAAACCAGTGGATAAAAAACTGGCAACAGCTCCAGGGTACTGTCCCAGACCTGCATAGAAGCCTGCGAGGGTTAGTTCCCATCAGATTTTGAAAAAACAGAAAAAACCCAAAAAAAATTCAAAAATCCTTTGTAAAAATAAAAAAAAATTCAAAACTCAAAACTAACCTTCGCAGAGCTCTCTAAAGTTCCATCTCACTGAGACTAGGACACAGAGAAGTCTACGAGGGTTAGATCCCAAAAAAAAGTGCCCCTGCAAAGGTTCCCAAGAGCAAAAAATGGCATAGAACCTTCTCAAACAACAAATTTTTGACTTTCCTTGGGAAGTAACCTTCGCAGAGCTCTCTGAAGTTCCATCTCACTGGGACAAGGACACAGAGAAGTCTGCGAGAGTTAGATCCCAAAAAAGGTGCCCCTGTGAAGATTCCCAAGAGCAAAAAGTGGCCTAGAACCTTCTCAGACAACAAATTTTTGAGTTTCCTTGGGAAGTAACCTTCGCAGAGCTCTCTGAAATTCCATCTTACTGAGACAAGGACACAGAGAAGCCTGCGAGAGTTAGATCCCAGAAAAAAGTGCCCCTGTGAAGGTTCCCAAGAGCAAAAAGTGGCCTAGAACCTTCTCAGACAACAAATTTTTGAGTTTCTCTGGGAAGTAACTCTCGCAGCTTGGTAAGCAAGTGGATCTGACTCAGATACAAGCACATACCAGCCTGCAAAGATTAGTTCCAAGAAAATCTCAAAATTTGGCCAAAAAAACACAAAAAAATGCACTTTTTTCAAGATTTTTTGAGTTTCCTAGGGAAGTAACTCTCGCAACTTGGTGAGTAGCTGAATCTGACTGAGATACAAGTGCATACTAGTCTACAAGGGTTTGTTTCCAGAAAATCTTAAAATTTTGCAGAAAACCCCCCAAAAAATGCACTTTTTTTTATATTTTTTGAGTTTCCTTGGGAAGTAACTTTTGCAGCTTGGTGAGCAGCTGAATCTGACTGAGATACAAGGGCATACCAGTCTAAAAGGGTTTGTTCCCAAATAATCTTAAAAAAACCCCAAAAACATGCACTTTTTTCAATATTTTGTGAGTTTCCTTGGGAAGTAGCTCTTGCAGCTTGATGAGCAGCTGAATCTGACTGAGATACAAGTGCATACTAGTCTGTGAGGGTTTCTTCCTAGAAAATCTTAAAATTTTGCAAAAAAACCCCCACAAAATGCACTTTTCTGAAGAGTTTTTGAGTTTCCTTGGGAAGTAGCTCTCGAAGCTTGGTGAAAAGCTGAATCTGACTGAGATACAAGTACATACTAGTCTGAAAGGGTTTGTTCCCAGAAAATCTTAAAATTCTTCAAAAAGACCCCAAAAAAATGCACCTTTTCCATGATTTTTTGAGATCTGCTAGGAAGTAGCGTTTGCAAAGAGTTTTTTAGATAGATCTAACCAGGATCTGGCCACTGTGAAATTTTCGTGAAGATCCAATGGTTAGATTTAGAAATATCTAAGAAAAAGTGCCAAAAAACTGAGTTTTTTTCAAGATCCTGACAAATCTGCAGAACTCACATTGTCTAGAAATGGTCCATATACAGCTACTGTAGGAAGGTTGAAGGTTTGATTCACTCAGATATGAAGAAATCTCCAAAAAAAAAAAAACTATCCTTCCATGAATCTCCTGTCCCATCTCTATTCCATCTTCTATCTCCATCTCTGCTAGATAAATCCATTTATATCTCTATTCTCATCCATACTGATCCACCGTTTACTGATTCCCTTCTCTGTTTCTTCTTCATCTCCCACAAAAAAAAAAGAAGGTTGGAACACCATAGTCATTGAGCAAACCTTGAAGCAATTCACCAACTAGCTACTTTGCGACATTCTAGTGTTGAACTATGGAGACCGCCCTTGTAGGATTATCGAAATTTTAAAAGTTCTCTGCTGAAACAATCCGAGACTACACCTATCGGATCTATCATCTAATGAAGGATTGTAATCCACCGATTCCTGAACAGATCATCATGGCAAAATACTATGCTGGACTGCCCAAAAGGATCAGATCTGGTATGGTAGAATTAGCATCCTATGCGTCACCTGTACAACTCTGTAAGGATACTGCCAAGATGGAAATCTCACTCCGGAAGAAGGACTTTCCTTATCTAGATGGGGAATTAGAGGAACAAAGGTCGACAACGAGCAATGATCCAACAAGAATGGAACCCCATGCAAGGCAACAAAGTACAGCAAGGTCAGCAGAACAAGTGCAGCGGAAGACCCAGACCCTTGCACTTTAAGTTGTCAGCAAGCTTATGCTCGCTCTATTAAGTTTCTTGAAAAGGATGAATGTATCTTCTGCTTTGGAGATCATCCAAGTACCAGGTGTCCAATCAAGAATCTGCGCTTGTTAAAAGGACAAAATACAGAGCAACAGGCTTGTCGATAGCAAGATCCAGCAGTTCAACGGTCAGAAGCAGCATCAAGCCAACAAGGAGCTCACCAAAAGGGTGGATGTCAGATTGATCCATCTAAATCACAAGTTTCTTCAACAAATAGTGGCAAGGTAGAAGTTTTGGTTATATCCTCTTGAATGTCACCAAATTCAATGGAGGACCATAACAGTCTACCAGTCTATTTTGTGGAAGATCCTAAGGAGAATCTGTATGCCTATCAACTTAGAGGTGATGGCATACTGCACTCAGTTAGGTGCTATGGATGCGGAGGAAAACATCGACGTGCTAAATGTCCACACCGAAGAGATCCGTCAACATTTGATCCCTCGTGTTCACAATGCGGAGTTAATCATCCATGCCGAAATCGTCCGATGAGATATTCACAAATAGCCAGGAGGCATTTGGCCTATGTAGACCGACATGCACCTGTGGTAACCCTTCCACCTTGAACGTACTACAAAAGAAAAATCTTAGTGCCACCGGGTTATGAAGCGAGTGACGAAAAAGAAAATCTGACAAAAGTCCCAAGGTACGCAAAGATACCCTCGGGCAAACAAGTAGAACCATCACAGAAGACAAAGATGGTAGAATTCATCAAGCCAACGACTATCGAGGAAATCAAGACACGGGCAACCGAGGAACTCCAGCAGATTCTATTAGGGCTTTTTTCGCACTCAATGCGAAGAATTCTTAGTGATGAATTACAAAGGGGACTAGCATCAACAAGGCAACCTAAAGGCAATTCAGCACAAGATCCAAGAAAAAGTGCCATCACGCAGCCTTCAACGGGAAAGTGTAATGACCAGGAGAAGACTAAAGTCGATGATTGCCCCTCAATGAGCAAGATTCAGCCAAAGTCTAATTGTTCCACAATTCAACAGACCCCCAAATCAACGCCAATTCGGGGTATATCCATTCTTCAAAGGCCAAACCAGGGAATCCAAGCCCAAAATGGCCAATTGTACAGCAAGACCCAGAACCTACAACGATAAAGCCTTGTCCTAAATCTATGATATTGACTGTTGAGGAAAGTCGTCAAGCTGATGCATACTTCGAATACTTGGACAAACAAGAGCATCAAGCAAACACGTCATATCCACATTATGATTTGGGGGAGTCTATGACATTGGGACCAGTTTCGCCGATCTATGAAGATCCATTATATCAACAAGATTTATCTTGGGATCCTCCGATGGAATGCCTCGACTACCCAATTGTCAATGAACAAGGTTATCTGATATGGCCACCAGACTCTTATGTGTATTACTGAAAATCTGGCAAGTCTAGGTTCTCGCTTATCAACAATCAATAAAGCCTCAGGTTTTATGTAAGCGAATTCTATCCACGCTTTTCCTGAAGCACCCATGTCCCATCAATAAACGAACCGACAACAACGCCCCTTCACGACAGTTGCAGCCTAGTGCCAAGGGACCGGCACTACTCTGGGCCGTGGACCCTGTTGTGGGTATTTCATGTATACAGATAAATAAGTGGGTCCCACCACTTAAAATATTGTTGGCCAAGCCTTGCCTAGTGGGCCCCGCCATAGTACAAAAGAATAATAACTGCAAGGCACGGGCATCCTGTGTGTATAAGCCCAGCCACCAATGAGCACAAGTAGCAAGTTGTAATTCCTAGGAATAAGAGACTAGGGGCTTAAAACTCTAAAATGACATTAGAGGCCCTAAGTCAAGTTGCAAATAAAAAACCTAAAAGGGCCCAACTGAAAACTCACATGAATCATGTGAGTGCCCTTGTGCTTTCTTAGCGCCATTAGATTTAAGTTTTGTTTCTTTGAAAGGCTTGGATTAGAATCCTTGCCCCAATGAAGTGGCCAATGAGAGTAAAGGAGGCTCACCTCTAAAATCTATAAGAGGGAGTCATTTCCTTTGTATTGCATCATTTTCCATTCTCATTCTAATAAAACTCTCTTGGTTTCTCCATCTCTCTCTCTCTCTCTCTCTCTCTCTCTCTCTCTCTCTCTCTCTCTCTCTCTCTCTCTCTCTCTCTCTCTCTCTCTCTCTCTCTCTACGTTGGGATAGAATAGCTTTGGGTAGGTGCTCGAGCCCCCAAAGCCTTTCTCAACCTAGGCGTTCTCTCCCCCCCTCTCTCCACTCTCTTTCTCCTCTCTCTCCTCTCCCTCTCTCTTTTTGCTATGCAGGTGAAGGTGAGGTTGCCGCTCCTAGCGATGAACCTCTGTGCTACATCGACGACACAACAGTTCATTTCTTCCATTGGCCAAAACTGTAATTAATAAGCTTGTGAGGATCTCGTCACACATCTAATGACATGCTGAGCTATCACATGGGCTAGGATGGCTATTGACATGATGTAGAATATCAATAGTAATGACTTGCATGTATGGGAATACTATAGACTTGCATGGGCACATGCACAAGAAAAGCAAGGGGAAGCTTGTCCTACTACCATTCTTATTATGTGAATTGATTGTAATCTCTCTCTCTCTCTCTCTCTCTCTCTCTCTCTCTCTCTCTCTCTCTCTCTCTCTCTCTCTCTCTCTCTCTCTCTCTCTCTCTCTCTCTCTCTCTCTCTCTCTCTCTCTCTCTCTCTCTCTCTCTCTCTCTCTCTCTCTCTCTCTCTCTCTCTCTCTCTCTCTCTCATGTATAGTACTTCATTTTAAAACTACTTCCCCCTTCTTAGTCAGCAGCACGACTAAACCAAATAAGCACTAGGTATTACTTTGTCAAATAACCTTATTAAGGCCAAAAAAGAATTTTTTATTTGTTTTGATGATAGAGATGCATTCACTTAGAGACTAATGGATAGGATTCACTCAAATGTTGCTCCTTCTACAGGCTAATGTGGATGGGTTTAGTAGGGCTTATCCAAAGTAACTATAATTTGTAAACACAAATTGCCCCAAAGTAATAAAGACCTTCATAGCTTCAAACTCCATATAGACATGGATGATATGAAATTATCAATGATCAAATATTCTTTTTGAATATTGCTTGAATTTATTACTTTATTGATTTGAGTAATAAGCATTGATACCTGTAGAACTAAGTACCTATTGTGAGCCATATCTAATGGTATGAAAACTGACCTTCCTTTGAGGGTATGTGCAGGTACTTATGAAAGTGCCTGAAGAACAAAGAACAAGAATAAGAAGCCTTCTGGGCTTAAGGACTGACCTTACTTTGAAGGTGTGTGCAGGTACTCATGAAAGTGCCTGAAGGACTAGAACAGGAACAAGAAGCTTTCAAAGCCAAAGACTATTTACAAGAAGAAGGCTTATTTAAGTCTATAATGAAAGCTCATAGGAGTCTATAAGGAAGGCTTATTTCTAAGTCTATAATGAAGGCTCAGAGTAGTATATAAGGAACAAGACAAGGCCAAGGGTCTGATCATCCTATTGGCCCTTTTCCACCATGATTGAGGATGGGCAACCTCTAGAAAAAAGTGCCAAGTGACCATGATTGAGGATGGACAACCTCTAGAACAAAGGGCTTAGGAATTGATGACTATTATGCAAAACAAGATGGGCATATACTTTGGCCTTTTCCCTAGGAAGATTACACTTGGCTGAATTCCCAAGTTGTGACAATGAAAAACTATATGAAATATTAAGTGAAGTTTAAACCATGTGCCACCTACCCCCCTCCTACTTTGCTAGATGCATTCTAGGCTATTTTGACACCTAGAATGGGGCGCCCTCCTACACTCTCACTTCATATGCCAAATCATCATAAAAACCCTCCCAAACTTGTACACCTCACCAATTCACCCTCTCTAACTAATACACCTCATTCATGCACTCCACTTCACCTATAGTCCAAATGGAGTCTTCCACACATCTCATGCACTTGAACTTGACACCTCACTCGCTTTGGAATGACTCTCCACTCTCTATATAAGTGGAAATGTGCCCTACTATAGGACTTCTATGATTTTGCATCCAAGCTCTTCGCTCTTGTTTGTTCTTGTGTACAGGTGCTCTGGAGAAGAAGATTAAAGCATTGGCTCAAGAAGGCTATGCTAAATTTTGGATGGGAGGATTTGGAAGCTCAAACCCTCTTGGATCTCTCACTCTCTTTCACATTCTCTCACACACACAAACACTCTCTCTCTCTCTCTCTCTCTCTCTCTCTCTCTCTCTCTCTCTCTCTCATCCTCTTCTGAAACCATGGTATGATCATGAATCTGATATGCAGGTGTATGACTGGTTGTCTAGTACCATTTTCATGTCATGAGAAACCATATTCTTTGACCATGCATGTGAGTTTAGGCTCTTGCATGTTGTGCCATTCATTTCTTAATGACCATGCATACATTAGTTTAGACTCTTGCATGTCATGCCATTCTTTGCCTAATGACCATTCATGTCAGTTTAGACTCTTGCATATCATGCCATTCTTTGCCTAATAAGACTCTTGCATGTCATGCCCTCCATTGCCTAATGTCCATGCATGTCAGTTCAGACTATTGCATGTCAAGATTCTATGATCAATCATGATTGCATGTCAAGATTCTATGGTCCATATTGATTGCATGTCAAGATTCTATGATACTTCATGCTTGCATGTCAAAAGAATTAAGATTTTTGAAGAAGATCCTATGCTTCTGATAAGCTAGATTTGGAATTAAGACCATTGAAAGGAACTAAGTTTATGTTCCTATTTTGAGTCCCTTTGTGGAATCCAATGTATATGCAATTGGCATAAGCCAATTGGTTCTGGATAATGACAAGAAATATCCTTCGGGGGGGGGGGGGTTTCCCATCTTGACCCCTCAGTGCTTCTGTTGTATGTGAATGAATTTATGTGATCTATTGTTTTCAAGTCTATTTTGATTTTATTTAAGTTGATTCAAGACTAGCTTTATGTGAATGATAAGTCAACAACTTATTGGCCTTTAAGAACTTAGGCCTTCCCTTTGAGTTCACAGTTTGGTATCAGAGCTAAGGTTTTATATTTGTGAACTTGATATGAAGACCTTATATGTTCATGCATGCAGAAGAACATAAGGCTCCATCCATTGTTTAAGAGGCCTTTTGCTTCAAGAAGCAAGTACTACATGGAAAGAATCAAGAAGACAAACGAAGAACCTGACGACAACGAAACACTGGACATCTACTTGCAGAGAACCAGAAGGTCGCGCATATAGAAAACATCCAACCCGAAACTTGTCAGGGCCATTAAATCTTTAAAGGCCATACTAGTAAAACAAGGGGAGTTTTTCCTTAATCACTTTGATTGTCCGTTAGAATCAAAGGATTGTTTTAAATGCAGGTCTAGGAATGCTTTGAAAAGCAAGATGAAATAGAATCATCAATATAAAAGAGTTGTATCAAGATTTTTTGACTTGAATACATAAAGGTGAACTTTTGCATGTCACGAACAAGTTAAGTAAATAAAATTTGGTATAATTTTGAAAATGGCTTATCTTAGCCAATACAAGGAATATCTTGATTCCTTATGATTTAATGTAAAAGTTCTCCAATGCATAGAAAAAGAGAAATATTATGTCTTGTAAAGAAAACACATGTAAAGGAAATTTTTAAATTATGAATAATGATATATGTGAGTTTGAAAGTCATGAAGACTTAAGATCAGCTAAGCGCATGATGATCTTATGACGTAAGTCCTTTGATATGTTTTGGATTCAAATTCAGGGTCTTGTATGTAAAGAAGATTACTAATCTTGTTATAGAAGCTAAAGGACTTACAAGAATAAGAAACTGAGTAAGAAATTCGATGATTGATTCTTGGCAACTAAACCATCTAGAATCATGTATCCAATGTGACTTTGAAAGGAAAGAAAAAGAAAATGACTTCTTTAATGTTCCAAAGTTTACAAAGTTTTCATATTTGATAAGATCAGAAGTCATGAGTGTAGAAACAAGAATGATCTTACCAAAGAGAGACTTCAGAATATGGATTTAGATCCATAAATGAAGATAAAGATTGAGCTGATCACTCTTGAAAATGATCTATGAACTTGGCACTTTTCTATAAGCAAGTGTTTGAGAAGGAAACCACCAAATCCGGGTAGTGTTTGAAGATGTCCATTAAAATTGTCACCAGAACTAGCTCTGGTCTATATGAGTTCTAATGGTTTCCTTTAGTTTTACCAACACTCGCCACATTCGACCAAATGATGGACATACATAAATACTTTCTACTTTCTTGAAACTAAAAAAAAAAGAAAAAAGAAAAAGAAAAAAGAGGTTTTTCTATTGGCCTACCATGTATCAAACATTATGTAAACACATGCTTAGTATGCTAACATACTAAGGATGAACGGGATTGAAAACTCTAAGACCACTTCACCCTTTACCCATTCCAAAATCTCCAAAGAAACATTTTGCTATGAATTTTGTTTCTGGGCTATCTTAAATCTAGGATAACAATGAAATATTTTGGACTATCCTAGATAGATTCAGAAAGCAAGGTAATTTTATTTCATAGCTCAAGAAATATGAAGTAGAACAAGGAATCAAAGAAATTCTTCAACCAAAGCAGATCTTAATGTATAAGATCAGATCTGAAAGAAAGAGATTAGCATAAACACTATATCTTCTCAATTTTATGAATCATCCAACTATGGATGCAAGATGAATGGTAGAAAACTCCTTCCAAGAATATCCAAAAATTTAAGATTCTTATTTGAGAAATATTCGTTGAGGACAACGCTTTATGCATTGGAGGGGTGTAATTTGTAGAGACAAATTGCCCCAAAGTAATAAAGACCTTCCCAGCTTTAAACTCCATATAGACATGGATGATATGAAATTATCAATGATCAAATATTCTTTTTGGATATTGCTTGAATTTATTACTTTATTGATTTGAGTAACATGCATTGATACTTGTAGAACTAAAAACCTATTGTGAGCCATATCTGATGGCATGGAAATTGACCTTACTTTGAGGGCATGTGCAGGTACTTATGAAAGTGCTTGAAGAACAAAGAACAAGAATAAGAAGCCTTCTGGGCTTAAGGACTGACCTTACTTTGAAGGTGTCTGCAGCATGATTTTTGACTTCCTAAAATTCCACACTAGTTCAATAAAAGTAGTTGGAGTTTTAAACCTCAAATTTCCTATTACAAAGAATTCGTGGATCTCATTTGAATAATATGTGAATTTTTTTTGATGTTTTTATGCATACATACAAGGGTTCAAGGTTTGAGGACATGAAATAATATTTTTTTGAGAATTTAGGAATCATAAATTTATATTGATTTGTAGCCAAGGTAGTTTAATTTCAACTCTTAACCTTTGTAGAGGGTAAGAGCCTTTGCCATGGTACCACGTATAGGGGCATAAAGCATTCTATGGGCTTGGGGGTTGTACCCTCTGTAAGCATTGAGAGGGTTGCTCTATCTAAGTTTTATGGGCAACTACATATAAATAATGACATGAAAGTTAAAGGACATGGCCATTCTTCTTAAAGCCAACAATGACAACTGTAACGAGGTAACTATCCATTGGCCCTAACAATATAAGGATCGTGACTTTGGGCATTCGACCCTACTTTCTTCGCTTTCCCTCTCTACCTAAGTAGGTTGGGTGGGCCATTAAGAGCATAATGCCTTCCAAGGCTTGCTCGAGAATCTTTTACAGATACGTAATGTCTTGTGCTCAGGTGTCCTTTGTATTGTGGGACCACCTCCAGGAGCATAATGTCCATCCAATTTTCTCTCCTAGGAATTTGTCATTCTCTCTCTACGGAATGCACGTTTTCTCTCCTCTCTCCGATGGAATGTGCATGTGCTAATTGGCAACCCTCCACATCCACATTCCACCACAAATGTAAAAAAAATTGCCAAAAAAAAAACAAAAACTGTCCACGCGTGCGGCCGTACGGTCCTAAAAAACCGAAAAAAACTAGTCCACGCGTACAACCATATGGCCGTACCGTACGACCAGCAAAAAAATTTAAGAAAAAAAAAAACCTTTGCACAATGGCATTACGCAGGGGAAGGCTCGAAGCCCTCGGGCCTTCCTTGATGGTCGGGGCTTGCCCTCGGGCTCCCGCCCTCGGGCGAGGGCCCTCCCATGGCCTTCCCCCCAATATCTATCAACAAATGTAATATTAATATTGAAGAATTTACCCCACAAAATTCTTGAGTCTTAATATTATTCTCAACTTTTTAATGAAGAAAATGGTGATGGCTCCCACAACAACTGAATCTGTGAAAATTATGTCAAATTTTTTTACATGCACCTTCCATTTGTTGTAAAGTAATTTCCATTACAGATGGACAAATATTTTTCGATGTGCACGTAAAACTTTTACCTTTTTTACAAGCACCTTCCAGTTGGAAGGTGCTTGTAAAAAAAAATTTACATCAAAAAAAATATTAAAACCGTATTTTACAAGGAGGAAGGGATGCCCCCTCAAGTTATGTGGCCCAGAGAAATGTGAAAGGATTGTGTAGAAAGAATTTACATTGCAAAAAAAAAGAAAAATAAGTATAAACAGATTTTACGAGGATGAAGGAATGCCCCCCAATAGTTTCGCCTGGGGAAGGGCGTTTACCCTAGAACTACCGCCCTCCGGCAGACACCCTTCCTGGGCAGAATGCCATTGGAGGGTGTCCTTCCCCCCTTCCTAAGATTTTCAAAGCGAGATTATGTATAAATTGACAACCTTAAAAAATGCAAAAAAGTTAAGAGGTAATTTTGAATAAGGTCTTTCGAGCCTTGACATGCACGATAGCTTAGTGATCTCAAGTTCGAAAGGATCTCGAGCAATGTGTGGCTTGCCCTATGCTTCGGAAATCTCATTTGAGTTATCTTCAAAAAAACCTACACTTCATAAAAATTCTCAGCTTTTTAAAAAAAAAATTACTCATAAAAAGATATATATATGATTGTATAAAAAATCGTCAATTATTTTATAATAAACTATTTTTTAAAAAACTTGCAGATTTCATTTCTATACTTTGCATATTTTACTCTAGCAATGTCCCCCCCCCCCTCTTTTCCAATTATCACAAAAATACGTTATTTATGTAGTGTCACAAAAATTTCCTGGAGCAATGGCCCCGAACACCTTCCCCCCCGCTGGGGCTTTAGAGCACTGCCCGCGCTGGTGTGGCCCCAGGGCCCCCCCGTGGATGACGCGTGTCAGCCGCGCGATGCCCGTCAAAAATCAAGGGGTGCCCAATTTTGTGTATTGACGCCAGGGCGTGTCCCGGGCAGGCAGACACTGGGCATCGGGCAGCCCAGCAGCTGGCAGGCCTGGGGCGTGGGGCGCTCGGGCAACGGGCCAGGTGACGCCAGCTCCCTTCCGGGAGCCGGGGCAGGGGGCGGTGGCACCGAGCAACCCCAAGTGGCGCCAGGAGGTGGCGTCGGGCAACGTGCCTTTTACACACACACACATGAGATTGTGGAGAGTTTGTCTATATATCCCCTTCCCATAGTCTCACATGAATGCATCTGGGCAGCCAATTTTCAAAAAAAAAAAAAAAAAACCCACCCTGCTCGCTATATGATAGGCACCCCCCCTTTCCAATTATCACAAAAATACGTTATTCGTGTACTGTCACGAAAAAGGCAGGCGGCCATTAAGCCACCTAATCAGGTCGCTTATCTCCCTGAGGGCCACCTAATCACCCAAACGAACGGCATCCACCACTCCATCTCATCTAAACCAACACGCAACTTGCCTCGACGGTCACCTAACCCCGTCCCGTTTACCCTTCACACCTACCTACCTATCATTTACTATTTACCCGACGCTTCATTTCTCCTATGTACGGACCGGGTCACCGGTTCTTGGGCCCTCCGTAGCCGATCAAACCACGCTTTCGCCGGTGGTTGGAAAACGAGGTCTTAGTGCGGCCAGCTGGCGTAGGTCCCGTATCTTAATGCCACCAAAATCTGTTATGCCTGCCACCATTGGATACCCTCCGAAACGTTCAGATTCTGCCAAGTATCGTAGATGAGCTAGTGAGAGGATTACACGTAGTACTATGACACGTGGCTGGCATCTAAGTGGGGGTGTGCAAAAGCTTGTGGCATTAGGGGAAGTGGGGGGGGGGGGGGAGGGGGTGTCTCCTTGTCCTCATGGGAAAGAAGGGATCTGCTATCGTTTTCTATTTCTTCTTTTTTGTTCGTCAGCTTTTTGTTGGCTGGGGGGTTGTTTTCTTCTTCCGCCATAGCCAGAGAAAAGCAAGCCAAAGCAGCTAAGGCTTCTTTCTTCTCTCTTTTGCTTTTTCTTTTCTTTTCTTTTGAGATAGTGCTCCTTTCACACGCCTCTCTACGTGGACGAGACACAGGCACTCCATCTTGTATTCGCTGTGGCGTGAGCGTGTTCTTATACCCCTCTTTGCGTTCTCGTGGTATGTGCGTTTGTGACAGAGGCCCCGGGTGCTTGTTCTCGGCGACCATGATTCTTTGAGTAGCTGCATCTACGTTGAGAAGTGAGCGCTGCAGGAATCGAGTTCAAAGTTGTTGAAATTCTGGTTTAAAGATTTGGTTGCATGCGGTGCGCGCTTGCTCGCATTAAAGTTCCAATGAAGTCTATTATTTTTTGAAAATTCTGAAGGCAATCTGCTTCATCCGATGCAATCATCCGGTTTGTGGAAGGATCATTACTCTTTGTTGCAATTCTAGACTGGAAGTCAATCAGCTACTCTGTCTTCATCCGAAAGACACTGATTGCATTAATAGTCAGGCTTTAAAGCTGATGTTATCTCAACCATGCTCCTGATTCACCCCGGCAGTAGGTGTTTCTTCTTAATCCTTGCGCCGTGAGTCCGAGTTTCCTATTTTCAAGATTTAGTTTCAGGCACTTAAATCGACGTTTTGTTCCTCCTGTTGTTTGTGGAGTTGGTAGAAGTTGATTGCTGTCTAAGGACCTAGTCAATGGCCCAGGAGAGCTGGAAGCTGGACCAAGAAGAGACAGGTTGTCAACCGCCCGAGGGTCCAATTTATTGTGCAAATAATTGCGGCTTTTTTGGGAGTAAAGCTACCATGAACATGTGCTCTAAGTGCTACAGAGATGTAGTCTTGGCGCAAGCAAAGACGTCTTCTGTGAAGGCTGCGTCAGAAAAGGTAGCAGTCGCTGCCTTGCTACCTGAACTGCTTGTGGAGAAATCTGATCAAGTGGACAGATCTTCTCAAGTCGAACCTGTTGTGAACGTAGTAACTGCAATCAGCAAGTCTGCTAATGAAGTTAACGACTCTGCACAGGATGTGTCCCATGCAACGCCATCTCGCCCTATTAACCGTTGCTTCTCTTGTAATAAACGTGTTGGCCTTACAGGATTCAAATGCCGATGTGGGGATCTTTTCTGCTCATTACATCGTTACTCTGATAAGCATAGCTGCACATTTGACTATAAATCGGCTGGAAGGGATGCTATTTCAAAGGCAAATCCCGTCGTGAAAGCGGATAAGATTGAGAAGATATGAAGTTCGAGTTGGACTGATTCTTTTTCAATCGTGTAGGTTTGAAATCGCTGTTGGTGCTCTCGTTTCAAAGCGTCATTTCTTCCTGTCAGGGCTCTTTCAGAATTCAAGCTTACGCAGCTGATCTCGATCTCGTGGAAGATCAAAAGATCTAGATTTATCGGATGCTGTCTTATGCTTTTTTTGATGTTTGATGTTGACATACTGAATATTCTGGTTATTTTGATCTAGTCTTGAACACGTGTGTTGAACGTCCGATCTCTTATCACGCGCTGATAACGCTAGGCAGGTTTTTAAGGCCTAGGTGGGGTACTTCTGTGTGGAATTGGAAAGATTTTAGGAATGGTATATAATCATCAATTTCATCCTTTGTAAGGTTTTAGCTTTCTAATATTGTGTGCACGTCTCATCTATCGTCTTACAAGAAGGCCCGAAGGGGGTCTCTAATGGCAAAATGCTAGCATAGCATCAGTACAGTGATGATCATTTCACATACAATGATCGGCTATGACGAAGTTGGTTATTGACAGTAGAGAATGGTTGCTTTACATTCACTCTGTTGCTGTGCTCTTATTTGTTACGGTTGTATTTGAATTTAGCTGTGCAGGATAGTGCTACTATTGTAGATTTTTCTTGAACAAAAATCAGTCTGATTTAACTGTATCGTACGTATTATCTGTTGCAATTGTCATTGTCTACGCTTTCAGTTTACGACCTATAATGAATCGGTATGTTTGTTTGTTTGTAAGTTTGGCGGTTGATTTTTCTTTTTCTTGATATTCAAGTATATTTCACAACTTATTGTGACATTTTCACTACTCTCATTTCGCATTGGGCATTTAGTTAAGCTTAATTATCAACGTAATCTGTTTGCCAAAAGCTCAATAACTGTATGTGCGGATGTTATTTTCAATTGATGCAACAGAATGAAATCATGTATGTTGATTCAAGTCTGATGAACATTGGAATTTTGATCTTCTTGTGGTTTTTGGCTTGTTCTCATCACCGTTGGTAGTCGTTTTGCTGACTTTGCCTAAGTTCATCACTGAATTTCAGCGAGGAAAATTTTGCGTGCATTTTTTACATAGTTCTGATCATTCTGTTACTGCAAATCAATGAAGCCTCTAAAGGTCTTAACATTTACTGTGCTTGTACGTGTACTGTTTTTTTTCTTTTTTCTTTTTTCTTTTGGACACCGCCTTTTGGACATCGCCCATGTGTGGGCAAGGACCGAACTTGGGTGGTCAAACCCACACAAAAAAACCCTGTACCACCACACCAGACATGGGCAGATGTGTACCTTTTTTTAGAGCTTCTATAATGTTTGATTATGGATCTGTGAAGCTATGAGCTGTTTGTGTTGTCCAATTCACAAAGCTACCTCAATGATGGATGGACTCAACCTTATGGAGTCCCTCGTCAATTCACATTACTCTGTTCTACATAGCAATTGTCACAGCAGGAAATTGCATCTAACGAGTTATATTTTGAGTAAATTTTACCCTAATGTCGAGGAGTTTTTAATTGCGGTAGTCCTTAATTCTTATAAGCATTCGTGTTTCTGTGCATTCATCTACATTTAATTCCAAGAAATTTAAATTTTTTTCTCAAAACAATAATACAAGCGTTCTTAACCCGGACAAATATATCGCTCTTAACCGGAACTATTTAGTCCTGCCTTATCTAATCTTGGGAAACTTGATCTACGTAACCCGTACTATTTCATCCACAAACTAGATTGCTATAAGCACCAATGAGCCGGAAAAATCTTCCCCAAAAATCATCTTCAGACGATGAGCGCCGTAGTGGGTATCCTCGAGCACTGTGTTCGAGAAATCCGGCATAGTTCAAGAATGGAATTGGCATCTTTTTTCAAAAACCGGCATGACAAAAATTGTACAAGTTTTTTATGTCATAAATCTTGGGTTTTATAAGGGAAAAACGGCAAGTAAGAGCTTCTCACTTAATAGAGATCGAAGAACTTTTTCACATATCGGTTTTTGGAGGGAAACCTCAAAAAGGTTTCCCGATCACTGCTCCTAGCTGGACATCACTTGCTTGTCATGTCACGTGGGACATCTTAAACTGTACTAACATTTCGTGCTTAACGAATAATGCTAGCCAAATTTCATCATAACGTGAAAATTGCGAGCAAATTGAGTATACAAACATAGCGGGTTCCAATGGGAAAAAGCTAATAGCTTCATAAGAGTTATCTCAGCACGTTCAACATCAGAACATATATTGTGCACGAGCTATTTTCTCTTTGCAAGTATTAGGAGAGGGCTTCTCCATTTAAAACAAGGCATCATCCTAGGGTTGGCTCAATTGGTTAGCTTGGCATTCAAAGCTTGATCCTAGATTCAAGGCCCCATTGAAAATCAAAGATGCATTCAGAAAAGTGTGATCATCATCTAAGGGTTGGATTAATTGATTATCATCCAAAGTTTCTTTGGTCTCAGGTTCAAGCTTCGCCTTGAAAATCAAAGATGCATTCAAGAAAAGTGTGAACGTCATCTAAGGGTTGGGTCAACTAATTATCATCCAAAGTTTCTTTGGTCTCAGGTTCAAGCTTCGCCTTGAAACCAAGAAACCAAGATGCATTAAAAAATGTGTGGAATAAGAATTGTGCATTGTAATGTAAATAGTAATTAGTCTCTTAGTTGAAAAGCCCTCCAAGAGGATAGCTCGATATGAACTTGGTCCCCCTCTTCTCAATAGCTCGCTATGAACTTGTTGTCCCCTTGATGTGACAGAAGGCGGGGAGAGGCCCTTGAAAAAATAATTAGGGGAGAAATGTCTCCTGATCTGAAGGAAGTCAGGGAGAAGGAATAAATAATGGGGAGAATTCTAAAGGAGCTCCATTGTGTAGTCCCCCCAGACAGACCTAAATTAAGGATGCAAGGAGAGAGGAGGGCTGAGTCATGCCGATTTGACATATGAGACATGTTTGAAATATATATTTCTACAACGAAAAAATGAAATGTCAAATCATCAAGTAGTTGCATATATGCAGATGTGTGTAAATTAGAATGACAAAATTGAACAAATTCTCTTGATGGGAAAGGTGATATGGATTTAATGGGTAAAGTAAAAAGGAATGGGTACAAAGGACAACTGCTCACCTCCCATGATGACTTGGAAAATAATAAATTTCGGACACAATATCTATGCATATCCCACAGATTCCCACTATTCACATCAAAATTCTTTGAAAAGGCTCTTTCGAAAGCAGACATAGTGGGTGTAGGATAAGGGCTTTCCCCATTGTTTGCATTAAATTTGCTTAAAGAGAATTGCTTTCAAATTGAAGAAAAGGATTATTTGTAAGATTGAACGTGCCAGAAGGAAATATACCAATTCATACCACACAAATGAAAAAGTGTAGTTGAATCTATAAAATACTTCAACAAAATCAAGTTTTTTCAAAACTGGTTGTAAGTAGAACAAGCCAAATATTCAAAATGTTATATCAAAGATCGAGTGATCTTTAACAAAGCCTAAGATTTAGAGATTGTTTTATAGGAAGTTGCCAAAGGACTCCAACTTTTTAGGAGTTAATATTGGAACTAATCCATTACAGCCATCTATGATAACTTGGAAGATACATTTGTGCAGAGGGGAGGCTCAATAAAATTGAGAGTATATCCTTAAGTTTCTCGGTGGGTTAGGAAGAAGTCTAGGCTTTACTCCGTCTATGCACAAGGTTCTTTTTTGACAAATCCATTTATATGTAGCAATCGTTTCATATTTTGTTGAAAATCTGCTAAAGCTTTGGTCACCAATCTTTGCCTATTTGCATGGAATTGTTCATAATATTGGCTGAAATTTTGTATTGCCTTTTAAGGGGATCTGAAGGTGTGTGAAGTCATAATGGGGGGTGATTAATGAGGAGGAAGGTACTTTTAGTAGTGAGCAAATTCATCAGATCGATCCAGAGTTCTCTTTATGAAAGAAGTAGATTTTGTCTACCTTAGTGGAAGAGCATTTGTTAGCTCCGCATGTGAAGTTAAACTCCACATCTGAAGTTAAACTTGTCTTGTGGTTCATCCCATGTCAATTTTTCCAAAATATGATTGTCCTTTGACCATCTTCTCTTCATGTAAACATGCTAAAATTCCATGCTAGAAAGTTTAAGAGTAACTTGTTTGAGCCACATAAAAATTAACACTTTTGAAATCAAGCAAGGAGCATACTTACTTGAGACATTTTTCTAATTTGCATTGAAGCCTCAACCCATTTAGTTTACCCCTGATAATCTTCCAATTAATGGAGACGAATGTTTAGTCCTTGTGGCTATTGTGAGTGTAGCTCAATAGTAAATTGATCTACACATTCTCTTAATAATGTGTGAAATTTACTCAATTTTTATTTCTTGTAAGCAGATAAGTAAATACTTGTTTGGTAAATGTATCTATATAAATGTGCTTTCTATAAGCAAATTTAATCATCTTCACATTCCATTGCAACTCGTTTCTAATCTTTCTGCTCGAACTTTTCCTTTACCCTTTTCATTTCCTTCTCTTTCTCATGCAGCAAGCTAGGAGGATTTTATTATTCTAGAGATCCTTCTATTTTGCAATTTGGACACTGACCAGCAAACCCAAATTTCTAGCTCATGTGAGCTTCCATTGTGTTTATAGCTTCCACAATTATTCTTTCTCCTTCTGTATTCAAGGGTCAAGGTGATGCAAGAAAGTAGGGTAGCCAATCGGTTTGATGTTTTTTGGGAACTTTTACACACATGCTCTTGATTTGAAGGGAGGGAGAGTATTTTCAAGTTTGTCATCTTTCCCTAGAGAGGATAGTGCATCAATAAAATCTTCTAGAACATTTGAACATAATCCCCATATAGATCAACTATGGGGAGTTCATATGAGTTGGTTGTGTTTTAGTTATTGACATTGTTTGAGGGGTGATCTCCTTCTCATATGAAGGTGGAGTAATGTTAATGCTAACATTCTCAATGTTGCCTAAGAGAAGGATCTTGATTTTGGTCCTTGTTGAGTGCACATGGATGTCTCTCATTAGTGTCCATACTAACATTCTCAACCTCTTGCCCGGGAAGAGAATGATCTTGACGCTTGAGATGGCTCTCTGGTTTCTTGCTTATGAAGAAAGGACACTTGATTGTTGAATGGCCTAGTATTTCACATATGAAACAAGATGATTCCCTAACATAAACCTTTGATAATCCTCGAATCCCATGATTTTTTATTTGAAAGTTCTTGCAAGCTTCTTGGTCAAGCATTCCATGTAGAGAATCTTTAACATGACGGGAGTCTTGAACCTATTTGTCACTAGGTAGAAGTAGGGCTTTTTGACAATGTCTAACAAATAAGTTAAATTCTGAAACACAAGGGGCAAAAGCTTAGGTCAAACTAGAGTGACATCTCATGGCCAAAGTGATTGTGAATATCAAAATTCAACATATTTATAAGCATATAGCTACTTGTTTGGTAATTTGACATTTAAATTATGCCATTGACTTTTGCATAGCATTTTGACAAAATGATTGAAGGAGCTTTTTCCATGAATAGAGAACAACAAATTCAACAATGATGATTTACATCTTTTGCGGTATAAGTTCATATTCTTGAGCCTTTTGGCGAATATTCCACTTCATTAGGATCTCTTTAGCATCAAACCTATTGCTCGTAGAAGTGTGTGTATTAGGTCATAGTGTCTTGGGTCCCATTTCTAAGAAATTTTTGGGTCCTTTGTATCTTAAGCAACTATGAACATCTTGCAGCTTGAACAGTTCAGATGTCTTCTATGATCCATTCTTGAATCCTTTAACATTGGTTTTGAGCCTCTTGGTTCACAAGGTAAACTCCAACGTTGGACAGTTCTCACATATTTATGATATTTGTCGATTCAGGTATTGCCTTTAAAAAAAATCCAAAACCAAGAATTGCTAGTTTAGGGTATTATACTACATCTAGCGGTTCTCAATAATATCTTACAAAATAAATCTTGGTGGTTCTCGATTTGTTGGCTATTACTTTGTCAAGAATCGCCAGGTCCTATGTCAGGTTCTCAAAATATATATATTTTACTGTAGTGGGTTTCTTTCCTTGCCTATCCTCAACCCAAGATCTAATCAATCTAGCATCAAGGAGATGAAGTTAGTTGTCACGCATGGATTTGTTCCCATGAGGGCGATAACATAGTTCAGATTCAGCATGAATGGAAGATCCACTTCTCCTCTACGGACTTCGGTCTTCGGAAGGCCCGGCTGGCAAATATCGTGCGCGAACCTTTGGATGATGTGGCTTGGCTTTGGCTGGTAGTTGCACCTTGGCCCTGGTCTCGCGTCTCGGTAGCCGTATCCGTCTGCCCTTGTTCTTGGCCTTCGGACCCTTGATCTTGTTGAAATCCCCCTGCTACCTGCTGGCTCTGGTCTTGGCTTGTATTGGCTTGTGCAGCGTCAAAAGTAGGTGGCAGTGGAATTACCACAGAGGTGGGCTGGGCCTTTGTTTCCATGAATTTTTGGAAGGCCTTGAGGGCTTGCTTGGCCTAGGCGAGCTCGTGCGTTGCGCTTGTCCGATATTTGTTGAACTCTGTCTGGTAGCTGTTTAGGGTTTGGCTATAAACCTGCACCTGACGCCATAGAAGATTCATTTTTGATTGAGAAAGCGGCCTTGAGTCCGGTGCAGGTTGCGCTAACCAAGCGAGCTTTTCCTCTTGTAGTGCTTTGACCTCTGTCCCCAGGCGAGTATTCTCTGCTTCCAAAAGAGTAAGTTGCACTTGGATGGGGGCAAGACGTTGGAACGCTTCAGCTTGAAGCTCCCACACCTTCGTGGAGGCCTCAGTCAGCGCTTTGGAGAAGCTTTGGATATATTTGTTGAGGCCCTCCTCCTTCTGTTGTAGGTTGGCAATCTCCTGGTGCCCTGCTTGTTCGTGTTGCTGAGCCAAAATTAGCTCTTGTTGCAGCTTGGTGAGGTCTGCTCGCAACTGTGTGTTACGAGGTGTAGTACCATGTTTTCCATAATGGCTTTGGCTGCTACCACATCCAAGATGTATTTTACCAGAGTTTGGTACGTTGTCGTGAGATCTGTGGGAGCTGCCAGTACACTGGCACTGGCAGGGGCTTTTGTTGTATCGGCCCCGACGACTTGTGGAGTACCGTCGTCATTGTCTTCTATCAGATTCTCATTGGACCTGATGCCATCTGGGGCGATAGGATCAGCCCGATCTGGCGATGGTGCAAACACTGTTTGTTCAAATGCATCATCAGACAATGGTTGGTTGCTCTCGGCAACCTTTGTTGGCGAAGCGGGTGGGGTTTGAGAAGCAACTGTGGAAACATGGATGAGGACGGTTTGATCAGAGCTTTGGTGTGGTGATGGGAGATGGGTTGACGATCACCGGACATAATGCCAACGGTGACCATTGAGTCTGCGTTAATCCTAACCTTGTACATGGTACCTTGGTATAGGAAGTTGAAGGGAGTCTTTTTCTCATCCTAGGTGGCGTAAGTGTGAAGGGCGAGGCCCATGTTAATCTCAGAATGGAAGAGCGCCGGGTAAAAACCCATTGCCGCTAGAAGTGGACCGGCTGTCTGTAGCCATGGTTGGATCAGAGCGTCAGAGGGTAGAGGCCAAATCTGTGTGGCCTCGGAGATGTCACGCTGGATCACCTGTTTGGCACCAGAGTCTTCAGAGGATGAGGAGGCCATGTTAGTAGTGATGATTAGCGGTCAAAAAAATAGAAAAAAATGGTAGAAAATGGGAAAGGGTGTGGAAACGATAGAAAACTATGAATAACGAGTGTTGGATGATAAGAAGTGTAGTATGTTCAGAGCGCAGATCGGTGTTCAGTATGATCAGATGACAGTTGGTAGGAAGTTTGGTTGCAAACAGAGAACTTGGTAATTTCAGAGTAAATTTCGGCAGAGCTTCGCTAGCAAAGATGACAAATGACTCGAATTCAGTCCTTATATAGCAGAATTTAGAGTGCGTATTAGGTGAAATCCACTTTCCCTTGTTCAGTTCCACCCAAATTTTGGTAGGCACCCTCTTCACAAAATTGTAAGACCTCAGGGAAGTCTGCGAGAGTTCAGAAGGTGATTTGACTGCTATGCGAAGGTTCTGCGAGGGTTCAGGCTGTCTGCAAGGGTTCAACTCTTGTAGGAAGTGATCTCTCGCACAACTTGTTCCTGTGATTGGATTTTTAAGATCAGACCATGTAGGGAGGCTAATTTCACTGCTCTGATTCCATTTAGGCACCTTGCGAGGGTTGGTAAGATGATCTTGAGGCTCTGCGAGGGTTTTGAAAATTCAACTTCTGAGAACTCTCGCATACACTAGAAAATGATGATTCCTCCATCAGGAACCCTCGCAGAGATTTTCATGGATGCATCTAAGTCAGATCTGGTGATTGTCCAAGTTTTAAGAGCTATCTCTTAGGGGATCTCAAAAAATCAAGAAAAAAGTGCTCTTTCAGAGTGTTTTTTGATGAGATCTCGAGATTTTCTGATTTTAACTTTTGTAAACTGGTAATCAGCTTCATGCAGGCTTGATCTGACTGTTGGTAGTTCTCTAGAAATTCTGATGGATACTTGGTAACAGATCCATCAGTCAATCTGATGATCTGTTTCCTTCTTGATCCTATCTAGATCTGGATCCTTTTTGGATTCTAATGCCAAATCTGGCTGAATCTTGATGGATCTAGCTTGATTTGGCTTAATCTTCTTAGATCTAGCGGTGATGGCTTAGCAGAATAGCTTTTTGTAACATGCCACCCCCAATCTAGATCTGTCTTATTGTGCTAGCCAGTACTTGTGCAACCGGCTATTGTTGATGGGTGTATCGAATGGTGTCCCATCTAGCTTTACCAAATTCACGGCTCCATGATTAAGAATTTTCTTGATCCTATAAGGAGCTTCGCCAGTGAATTTTAACTTTTTCTTGATCACCTTGGTTTTATACATCAGGACCAGATCTCTGGAGCGAAGATCCTTCCTTTTCACCCGCGATCATGCCATGCCTTGCGTCTTTCCTTTTCAGCTGCCAATGCGTGCACAACTAGTAAGCATGTTTCACAGAGTTTATGCAGAGCTTCGTGGCATAGTTTTTGAGATTTAGACTCATTAAGACGTTGCGTGGTGACAATCCTTAATGAAGGAACTAAAAACTCTACTGACATTACAGCATCCTAGCCATATACCAATTGGAAGGGTGTTTGATCAGTGTTTTCTTTATATGTTGTTCTGAATGCCCACAGTGCAGCATGCAACTTATGTTCCCAATCCGATCTGCTAGCTTCAACTGTTTTTGTGAGCATGCTACACATGATCTTATTGGATGATTATGCTTGCCCATTACCACGAGGATAATAAGGCGTACTGGTTCTGTGGATCACGAAGAATTTCTCCAACAGGACCTTGATGGTCTTGTTGATGAAATGGCTTCCGCGATCGCTGACTAGTTCCACCGGGCATCCGAAGCGTATAATGATATTTTCATAAAGGAACTTGTCAATGGTCCTAGCATCAGCTACTCTTACTGCCTTGGCTTTGACCCATTTGGTGAGGTAGTCAGTGGCTACGATTATGTATCGAGCTTGGGAACTCCTTGCTGCAGGGTGAATTGGACCAATGTAATTTTCTCACTTTTCGAATGGTGCTTGGGCTAAGACTGAGTGTAGTAAGTCATAATTTCACAATTGTATTGGTGATATTTTTTGCAATTTTAGCCAATAAATTGTGAATATTTATTAGCAATTCTTTTGGCAAAAATCGTCAAAACAATTGCGGAAATTCATTTATGCAATTTGTTTTCAAAAAAGTGTATAAAATTGCAAAAAATAAATCTGCAATTTATTTTCTATTGCGGATTTATTTTTCGCAATTTTTTATTGCAATTTTTGCAAGAAAAATTACGAAAAAATATCCGCAATTTTTGCCACAACAATTGCGGAAATGAATTTCCGCAAATTTTTTGACAATTTTTGTCCAAAAAATGTGGCAAAAAAATCAACCAAACAAATTGCGAAAACAAATTGCAGAAGTAAATCCGCAATTATCATGCCAAAAAACTACGGGTGGGTTTCTGCAATTTTTTTATTGTTAATTTAGCCATAAAATTTGCAAAAAATTAGCCAAAAAAAGTTGCTGAACCGAAATTGCGGATTTGCCAAAAAATTGTGGAAACAATTTTCGCAATTTTTTTGGCAAAAAATGGCAAAAAAATTGGAAATTTTTGTAATTTTTGTCATTTTTTTCAGTAATTTTTGTCACCTTTCCTTGTAGTGAGCTTGTTGCTTTATATAAGAGTTTTTTTTTTGTATTTACGTTATTATAACAAATGCTTTGAGAGAATAAATGTTAAACGACTTTATGCTAAAATCTTACTTCATATTTTTGGTCATATTGATGAGATTTTTGAGCAAATTGTATTTGCTTGGACCTTCTTTCCACATTTGAAGCATGAATGGTATAAACCCTTTCAAGTCTTTTGTGATTTCGATGTTGACAATATTCCACCTTGTACTTGTGCTAACAGTAAACGATTTAAAGAGTTCATTTTTGAAATTTTTGGACATGTTGTCTTGATGGATACTGGAATTATTAGTAACAAATTTCTAAAGAATGACCTGAACAAAGGACTTAATCATATTCCATTACGTCAGTCTAATATCAATGAGGTTGTTTTACAACTTTACCGTGGATGGTTTGAATTGGCAAAAATTTTACCTGCTTATCAAAATTTTGATCATGAGACTATTATGGAACATGCACTTATTTGCAAGGATGTTGTGACAAACTTTTTGAGAAATACCAAGTGGCATGCTGCTCATCTAGAGGTGGTTGTTGTTGCCCCTGCTCCTGCCCCTGCTCATCCATGCTTGTTGTTGCCCAAGCTCTTCCATTGCCACTTGTTGTTGCCCCTGCTGCTGCTCACAATCCATGGAAACTTCCCGATGATCATCCATTGCTACCTGCGCATCCTGATTCTGGTCCATTTCCACCGCCACAGGTTCAATGCTGCTACTTTTGCTCCTATTCCCACTCCTCGAGAGCCTTTCTCGTGCTTCTATTGCTTCTAAAGTGGCTCGGTGCAATAATGTTGTTTCCCTTGGATTCCTCCTTGTTGTTTGTTTCGTACGTGCCATAAACTAGGTCGCCATGCAGATATAATAAAGTACTAATGTATAGGAATTGCAATAATGACACTAATTTGCACTTGTGTGAGCATAGAAGGATGATATCAACCTTTGAAAAACAAAGGAAGCTCTCTGACACTAAGGATGAAATGGCGAAATGGGGATCCACACACCCTTATATAGTGTGTCTTTTCAATTATAGTAGGCATTCCAAAAAGATCTCTCGATTGTTCAAAAATAATAAAGTAAAAAAATATATACACAATGAAATTCTATACATTTTCAAAACATGTTATCAACAATTTCTTAGAGAAAATGTCTAGTCAAAACATTTACATTGCAATTGCATACCAAACCAAACCATAGCTCATGCCCTAACAAACATAGAAACAATAGAACCAAATCTCTAATGAAATTCCATCAAATAGATCAATGTTATTAGTTAAAGCTAGTACATAAGAGCATCTCATAGTTCATGTATTTTTACGGTGACCGAATCTAAAAATGATGTGCACTTTTGGTGTTTTTCTGTGCGTCTCCTGATCTGCAAAACCAGACACCAGCATTTCAATATTAAAATTCATTTTACATATGTGTTTAGCAACCATTTACAAAATTTGGAAGCACGTTTATTGTTTAAACTTACGGTTTGTTCATTGATAGTGAACACAAAATTTGTGGGCACATAAGCATATATTAAACCAACCATAGCCCATACATCTTCCATACTCCATTCACCATTGACACAGACTTCCTGCACTTCATCATTTGGCATATGTATGGGTAGTTCAAATTTTTGATGTCTCGTCTCTACATCCAAGATATCCCATCAACCATGAACAAACTTGAACCGCCTATAAATGAAACTGAAGGAGCACGTTTGGCGTGCAATGTGATATCATATTGTCATTGTCTCATGACAAATATCACACCTTATTAAATCACCTTTGTGATCTACATTTGGTGAGTCCCAAGAAGTAAATACATTGTCCAACAATGAGGATTCTGTCGTTTTTCATACTCATAATGTATTTGTTTTTCTAAATGGTATTGTTTTAAATATGGCAACAAATATAGCGACAGGCACGCTGACACTAGTGACACGTTTGAATCCGAATGTTGGCCTCATATTCATCGTAATCTCTTTGACGAGTTGGAATTTTGTCAATTTCAATGGTCAATTGATCAACATAAGGCAAATCGTGAGAATCGATCGTAGGCTCAGAAAGAGGCAATGATTTGCCAGTCCCAAAGTTCTTCTTTGGAACTTCATACATGTGATCATAAAAGTAAACACCCATTCCTATGATTGCAGAAGACTTGAGCCCATCATATATTAGTACTCCATATTTTGCATGTATTGTAGAGAACTTTCCCGTAAACAATTTTACGTGCTGCCAGTCATAGCTATCTGAAGGAAAAACATCTGCACAAGAGGTAATAGAATGAAGCAACAAAAATTTACAAGTAAAATATCTTTGACATTCAAAGATGTAAGACTTACAATGCGAAAGTATATTTCTATCAGCAACTGCCGTGTCCAACAAAATATCTCTACGCATGTAGATGTGTTGCACTCAAGCTAGGTAATCTTCGTTGTAATCAATTTTGAATTCGTGAATTCTTCCTCTCCAATGGTGCTCTTTGTTATCACATTTTCTCTTTGCAACCCTATGAATTCCTTTACCAAAGGGTTGCATATATACCCAAGAGGATGGGAAGCCCTCAACAACAACATGGTTAAGGAGAGTGGATAATGTAGGGGCAAGGGTATCGGGGGCGTGAATCAACGTGCACTTGTTTCTGTTGTAGATTTAATTATAACATCCTGCGCGTTGATCCGATATCTCATGATGTTAAAATTTGGATTTTGTAGTCCTCCCAGCAGGTTGATTCTGTTAGCTGTGATGGGTATACCATATGGAATGCCAAACACTTTTTTTATTGGCTTGCACTACAAGATGGACTTCCAAATCTGGAAGAGGTAATCTTTGATTAATAGCTTTTAATTGTGTTTTTGTTTTTTTCATATTCAAATTCCTATTAACTGATCTTTGAATAATTATATTTAACTGTGTTTATGATTTTTTTCAGTTTAAATGCCCGAAGGTCTCCCCAATGGAGATAATGCACTTCAAGTAGGAGACCATAAAGCTTGTGATCGAAAATTCATATCCAGTTTGTTCAGGGTATTCCTAACGAAGTGTAAATAAATAAAATTGTCCAATAAAATGTGTTGCGAGGGCATGGCATCCTGCGCGTATAAGCCCATGGCCCAATGAGCATGCAAGCCAAAGTGTAAATAAAATAAAATAAACTTGGGCCTTTGTAATTAAAATAAAACTTGAGGCCCAAAGTCAATTTTAAACTTAGAGTTTACATTTTAGAGTTGGGTCCAATTTTGGAATCACATGAATCTTGTGATTTCCAATGTACTTTTTGTGGACCCTTGGATCAAGTTGGGTCCAAGATGAATGGATAGGATCAATGTGAATATAAGCCAATAGGATTGAGGGGCAAGGGCCTTTCTCATTTTATTAAAAGACACCATTTGTATAATATTTGCATGCTTAATAGAGAGGAGGATACTTTACTATTTTGAGAGCTCAAGCATCCTCATTTGCTAATCAATCTTGCTTATGCTATTGTTGTGTTTGCTTGTTATTTCCATTTCTTCCATGCTTTTTGTTTGTCATTAGTTAAGGTTTCTCCATAAGCAATGACATTGAGCATTTGAGCTACCGTCCATCTCATCTCTCTCTCTTTCTCTCTTCTCTTCTCTCTTCCTCTTCTTGTCTATCCTTTCCCTTCACCCAAAAGCATGATGAATGTTAGTGTAGAGGAGTAGAGTTAAAGGTGGGTAGTGTTAGTGGTGAATAGAGTTAAGGGAGAAAGTAGGAAACTAACTAAAAATAGCATATATGCATAGTTAGGTACCTATCCAGTGATCTAGCCCTTGTTGACAGGCGGGAGCGTTATACTACGCAAGATCTTCGACCCTACAGTGGCGTCGTTGCCGAGGATAGGTTTCCACTAACTAGTTTAGCTGGATTTTAGCTATTTTCTTGCTTTTTAGAGTAGTTTTAGGTAGATTTTTGGGTGTTTAGAGTTAGTTTTTTGTATTTTTTTGTGTTTGGACTGTTCACAGCTAGCGAAGGAGGTGTGAAAGGGTAGAGGAGATCTTGAACAGCCTCTAAGGGCTTAAAACCCAAACCAACCAGTCAAAAAATCCAAAAGATACACCAATCTGCATTTTTGGAGGGAAATAGAGCTTAAAATCTCATCAGATTTTTATATCTCCAGAATCAGTGTGAATTAACCCTTGCATGACTGGCAGCAACTCCAAGGTACTGTCCCAGACCTGCATAGAAGCCTGTGAGAGTTAGTTCCAAGCAGATTGTAAAAATCAGAGAAAAATAAAAAAAAACTCAAAAAAACCCTTGAAAAAATCCAAAAAAATTCAAATCTTCATAAGAACTCTCGTAGGGCCCTCTAAAGTTCCATCTCTGTGAGACCAGGACACATAGAAGCTTGCGAGAGTTATTTTGATGTCTAAGTGCCTGTGCGAGAGTTCCCAATAAAAAAAAGGATGAGAAAGTACTAGTGAACCCTCGCAGACAGCAAAATTTTCAGTTCCAGTGGTCAAGAACTGTTGTAGAGAATTCTGAAGTTCCATCTCAGTGAGACCCGGACACAGATGTGCTTGCGAGAGTTAGTTTGATCCCAGTGAGCAAAAAATTGGATTTAAGTGCAAAAAAATCACTAAAAAGTGAAGATCTAGCAAATCCTTCTGGTAAGAACTCTCGTAGACCCTCTCAATCATTTTAAAATGATAATTTCCATCAGTGATGAAGCCTACAAGAGTTAGTTTTGAGATTTGGTGAAGATCAAGCCAAAAAAGTGGTTTTGAACTCTTGTAGACAGTGAAATTCTCACTTCTTGTGAGAGTTAACTCTCACAAAGAATTCTATAGTGAGATCTGACCCAGATCCAGCTACTATGAGCCTTGCGAGAGTTACTTCCCAAGGATCTAAGAGATATCATGTTTTTTATCTAAATAGCTAAAAAACTGTGTGGGTTTTACGAAGTTTGTTTGTGAGAAGCCATGATTTGTATAAATAGGACAACTTCAGTGGAAGTAGGGATTGTTGGATGCTATTAGCTGTGTCTAATGGCTGTTGAATGTCATGTTTTGTTTACATTTGATGTTCAGTGTAAGGGTGAGAGCCAATTTATTGTTGTGCAGTGTCTTACATACTCTATGTATGTGTTGTAGGTAGCAAGAAGAATTTATCTTGCGTAAGACCTTTTGAGCAGTAGTGACTAGAGATTATGAGTGCATTGATCTATAATAATTATAGCATGGTGTTGTTGGTTGTTGTAAATGATGCACTGTTAATTCTTACACTATTATTGTTTATCACCATCACATAGTGTAAGACTGTGTTTGTATGAATTTGGCTACAAGGGTGTACACTAGATTCTGTAATGGGTAGTTAGGCGTTAATTTTACCCCATAGCACGTACCACTATTTGTAGTGGAGAATGGGCTTGCTACAAATGTTGTACCATGCAAGTATGTAGCTCATAAATGCAAAATGCCAAGTTTGGCCTACATAGAACTCGAGCTACATGGTTATGTAATGTCTAGATTGAAGAATACAACTTGCATATAGTTTGTAGACATAGAATTAGCAAAGTCATGCTTGTAGAAACTCGTGGCAATTCACATGCATTAATTGTAAGTAATCCATAGTGACATGTCACTTTAGATGTCATTTTGTAATGAATGGATGTGGTTCTACCTCAAGCTACATCAAACTCCATAAATATGTGTAGCTCTCCTCACAATCAATGATGAAAACCAAAGTTTTGTAGCTACCTCATGCCATTTTGGATCTAAACTATTTTGCTTGTTATCTCTCTATCTTCCTCTCTCTAACTCGTGTTGAAGCTAATGCTTATACATTGATATCTTGTACTTTTGCTAATTATTGATTCATTGCTATCATATTCAATTGCCTAGCATGCTAGATTGTGGTTAAGCCATTTCTTCTGAACTAGATCTTGCTAATCAATCTAGAATTAGGTTACTGTGCTAATCACAAAGCTTAATTAGATCCATCATACTTGTGGACATTCCCCACATGTGTGAAATCTGGAAATTTTGTCATGGTACCAGAGCCAAATTAAGCTTTGCATGCTAACATCTCTGATTGTACAAGAAATTGAGAGCTAAATCAAGCAAAAAAAGCCGTTTTGCACTTTTTCTCACCTTTCTCTGAAGTGTATTTGGATCAAATCGGATTGGAACTGAATTTTCAGACTTGAAATGTGGTAGTACAGAATTTTGAAATTTTTCATGTGTGAAAATCAGAAATTTTCAGTCCCTTTGTTCTCCTTGCTTATAGATCCAAAGATAGCATTGTTATAGCTTGATGGAAAGCTTATGATCTATACTTTCCATAGAAATTGAAATCAATCAATTTGATGTGTCTAGCAAGAGTTATAAGCTCTTAAAGAGGATAGGGATAGGTCCAAAATCCGAGTGACAACATTTTGATTTGATTCAATCTTGCTTTGCTCTGAATCCATTGTTTTGAGTGTCCTACACAAGAAACTGAAGATCAAGACTGAGTTTGAAGTAATGAACAACTTTCGAGCCTTCTGAGAGTCAATTGTGTTTTCTTTTGAAGCATTTCACACGTGCCAAAAGTAGGATTCAAACTAACCAAAGTGTCTCAATCCACTTTGTGTGTCTGATCTAGATAACTTGTCTTGTGGAATATTTGAGATTCATCTCAAATACAGTTGCAAGTGTTTCACATAGGAAGGTAGAACTCCTTGAAAATACCTATAGTGAAAGAGAGCAGCAACTTTAAGTCTGATTGGAACAAGCTCAAACATATCTCAGTCCAATAACTAAGAAGTCTTCATTAAAATGACATCTCAGGGAGGATACCTTCTAGAAGCCAGTGAAAGACTAAACACTTCTAATTACTCAATTTGAAAGTTCAGAATGGAGTCTATTTTGATACTCCAGGATGTTATGGATATTGTGCTTGGTGTTGAGGAGGAGCCTCAAGCACAGGCTGAAATTCTTAAGTATAAGAAAAGAGCTAGAATGGCTCTACATTTCATTAAGATGAATGTATCTAATGAAATTCTGAGAGAGATAGGATCCTGCACTATAGCCAAAGAAGCTTGGGATGCACTAAAGTCCATCTATGAGGCAAAGAATATTTCTAGAATACTCACTCTTAGGAATCAGATTTTCCAAAGTTTCCAAAGAAGTGAAGAGAGTGCATCTAACCTGTGTTGGTGTTACTATTAACCAAGATGAGCTAGTTCAAGTCATACTAAATGTCTTGAGAGATGACTGTGAAAGATTCAACTAGTTTCAACACATTTTGCAATATTTCCATATTTGCAATATTGAGGCCAAAATTTGTTTTAGACTTAGAGGTTCACTTTTCAAAGTTCATTAGTCTAAATTTCATTTGAATAAACACTTTTTGAAAGTGTGGGAAAGATAGAATGCGAGTTTGAGTAGATTCAATTTGAATAAATTGGGTACATTGAATCTAGACCCAAAATTGGTAGGGTTAGCATTTTGATGGGAAAGCCAAGTGGCCAAATAGGGTTGGGACCTGCTATAAAAGGATGTAACTCATGGAGAGAGTCATCTTCTCTCTTCTCTATGTCATTTCATGCTTATACATGGTTCTCTTGGGTTTTACTATCCATTGGTGCACTATCTTGGTGATTGCTTGCAATTCTACGTGTAGAATGATCTATATTTGCTATTCAGTCCAATAACTAAGAAGTCTTCATCAAAATGTCACCTCTGGGAGGATATCTTCTAGAAGCAAATGAAAGATTAAACACTTCTAATTACTCAATTTGGAAGTTAAAAATGGAGTCTATCTTGATACTCTAGGATGTTATGGACATTGTGCTTGGTGTTGAGGAGTATCCTCAAGCACAGGCTGAAATTCCTAAGTATAGGAAGAGAGCTAGAATGGCTCTACATTTCATTAAGATGAATGTATCTAATGAAATTCTGAGAGAGATAGGATCTTGCACTACAACCAAAGAAGCTTGGGATGCACTTAAGTCCATCTATGAAGCAAAGAATGCTTCTAGAATACTCACTCTTAGGAATCAAATTTTTCAAAGTTTTCAAAGAAGTGAAGAGAGTGCATCAAACTATGTTCTGAGAGTTACATATTTACATAGAGAGCTTTCCTATGTTGGTGTTACCATTAACCAAGATGAGCTAGTTCAAGTCATTTTAAATGGTCTGAGAAATGACTATGATAATCTTGTTCAGTCTTTTGCCATTAAGGAGGAGTTGCCTAATCTAGAAACTCTCCAAGGAATTCTTATTTCTGAGAATCTAGGCAAATCTATAAACTTTCCAGGATGAACAAACTCGAGCATGGTGGAAGTGACAAAGCCCTCTTTGTCAAAGACAAGCATAAAGGAAGGAGTAAGAACCAGTTCTTTCAAGCATCCAACAAAGACAAAGCCAAAGATCGAGACAAAGATGATGAAGAGGATGATTCATCTCATCCTTCTACTTCAAAGACCAAGAAGAAGAAAGTGAAGTGTTTCTTCTGTGGCAAGAAGGGTCACTATGTCTCTAATTGCTTTAAGAAGAAAAACCAACTCAAGCAAGCTAATCTCTCCAAAGAGATTGAAGAAGATTCTGTTGCAAGTGATGGAGAAGGATCACTTATGGTGTCCAGTTTTTCTTCATCACCTTTCAAGAGAGATGGAGCTTGGTAAATAGATAGTGGAGCTTCTTCACATATGTGCTGTTCAAAGGAGTCATTTGACTCAATTGTACCTTACAAAGGGCTTAAGAGATCTATTTACACTGCTAATGATCATGAGTGCTTTATAGAAGGAATTGGCAATATTCCATTGAAACTTGCTTCTTCAAAAGTTCTTGCACTTTCTAATGTTCTTTTCATTCCAAAACTTACAAAGAACTTGATTAGTGTGGAGAAGTTGCTTGATAATGGTTGTGATGTAAAGTTCAACTCCAATACTTGCTTTATCAAGAAAAATGATGAGATCCTAGCTGATGAATCTAGATGTGGTGGAATTTTTAAGTTGAATTCTTATGAGAATGCAAATCTTTGTGAAGTTGCTTTGTTATCTAAGGAAGAGCTGTGGCATAGAAGATCAGGGCATCCTAACTTTGAATCTATGTCTTCTATGGTCAAGAAAGTGAAAGCAATTGGTCTTCCAAAATCTGTTTCCAAAGATTTCAAGCCTTGTGAGGCTTGTGCTATTGCAAAATCACACAGAAAGCCATATCAGAAGTCTTTTATAAAGACTACTCATCCTTTGGAGCTTATACACCTGGATGTACATTTTTCCTCTTGTAAAAGTATTGGTGGTGCAACATGTTTTGTCACCTTTATTGATGACTTTACTAGATATACTTGGTTGTATCTACTTTCTTCAAAGGCTATGGTTTTTTATCACTTCCTAATCTTCAAAGCTTATGTTGAGAAACAGTTTTCTTTCAAAGTTAAAGCTTCAAGATGTGATAGAGGAGGTGAATACATCTCCAACAAGTTTCATGAATACTGTGAAGGTGAAGGAATAAAGAGAGAGTTTTCTTGTGCTTATTCTCCATCTCAAAATGGAGTTGTTGAGAGGAAAAATAGATCTTTATGTGAATGTGCTAAAGAAATTCGTATTGAAGCTTCTTTGCCTATTGAATATTGGGGTGAGGCTATAAATTGTGCAAACTATTTGTGCAATAGATTACCTCACAATGCACTTGTTGGAAAATCACCTTTTGAAGTCTTGTTTAAGAAGAAACCTAAGGTAGATTACCTTAAAGTTTTTGGTTGTGCTTGCTTTGTTCATGTGCCCTTGGAAACAAGGAAAAGAGATGATCCTAATTCTATTAAAGGGATCATGGTTGGATATGCATCCAACAGGAAAGCTTACAGAATCTATGTTCCCTCTACCTCAACTACAATTGAGAGTAGGGATGCTATATTCCATGAGGATCAAAAATACATTCTTGAGGAGTTCAAAGATAATTACAAAGATACTGCAATCATCACCCTTGAAGACTATCATGGAGAGATGGGGCCGAGAATTGAGGAGGAGTCACCTCAAATCTTTTCACCAAGGAGATCTCAAATAGAAAGATCCTGGCCTAGGAAGCTTACCTATGAAGATAGAGGCAAGCAAGTGGAAATCAACTCCACTAATTGTGCTTATTTTATTTCTCATGAGGAGCCAAAGGATGCACATGATGCACTCAACTCGAAGGAATGGTACCTTGCCATGAAGGAGGAATATGATGCTTTGACGGCCAATAAGACATGGGAGCTTGTGGATCTTCCATCCAACAAGCACACCATTGGTTGCAAGTGGGTTTTTTGAGTCAAGTATAGTCAAGATGGCACAATCAACAAGTACAAGGCTAGACTTTGTGCTAAAGGTTTTGCTCAAGTTTATGGACTTGATTATGAGGAGACTTTTGCCCCAATTGCAAAGACGGTATCAATTAGAATCATAATTATGTTGCTTGTTTTTTCAATTGGCAAGTTCTTCAACTAGATGTCTCTAATGCATTTCTAAATGGATATCTAGAAGAAGAGATTTATATGGATCAGCCTATTGGATTCATCCATGACAAAGACAAAGTTTACTTGCTCTTCAAAAGTTTATATGGACTAAAGCAGGCTCCAAGGTCATGGTATTCTCGACTTAACACCTTTCTTGAGTCACTAGGATTTAATCTTAGTAACTATGATCTTTCTTTATATGTCAATTTTTTTGATAAAAGTATTGTCATCCTTCTTATTTATGTTGATGATATCATTCTGACATGAAGTTGTATCAAGTTAGCAGAGGAAACCAAAATTGCACTTGGAAAAGAATTCAAGATACAAGATCTTGGAAAAATTCATACATTCTAGGATTAGAGATTGACTTTCTTAAAGATAAAGCTTTTGTATGTCAATCCAAGTATGCTCTTTCAATGTTAAAAAAGTTCAATATGTTAGATTATAAGAGTATAGAAACTCCTATGGAGCAAAATGTAAAAGACCCTAACAAAAGTGATGAAAGATCCTTCGTGGACATCACACTTTTTAGGAGTCTTATAGGCTCATTAATTTGGCTCACAATAACTAGACCTGACATAAGCTTTAGTGTTCATAAGTTGAGCCAGGCTATGCAAAATCCTACTATTTATCATTGAAAATGGCCAAGAGAGTGCTTAGATATATATCTTCAACTTTTGATTATGGTTTATTGTATAAAAGTGAAGATATTTCTATTGTTGGTTATTCTGACTCAGATTTTGCAAGTGATAGGGCAGATTGAAAATCTACAAGTGCTTATGTCATATATCTTGGAGGAAACTTGATCTCTTGGCTTTCCAAAAAGCAAGATATTGTATCACTCTCATCGTGTGAAGCTGAGTATAAGGCACTCACTACAACAACAAAGGAAGTGCTTTGGATCAAGAGGTTACTAGTGGAGCTAAAGATAATCATGGAAGATGATCTACCTATGATCATGTGTGACAACATTTCAGCCCAAGCCCTTGCCAACAACCCAATATTCCATGCAAGGAGCAAACATATCGATGTTCCACATCACTTTGTGAGAGAGAAGCTCATTGGAGGGGAAATCTACTTGGAGCACATCAACACATCATCTTGTATTGCTGATATGCTCACCAAATCTTTGAGCAAATCTTGGAGTAATATTGATTTGCTCAAAGATTTGGTGAGCATATGCTCACCAAGTCAATATAGATTGTTTTTAGGAGGAGTGTTGAAATGGAAAAATAATCCATCTTGACTTTAGGCTTGCTACAAATATTGTACCATGAATGTATGTTGTTCATAAATGCAAAATGCCAAGTTTGGCCTAGATAGAACTTGAGCTACATGGATATGTCATATCTAGATTGATGAGTACAAATTGCATATAGTTTGTAGACATAGAATTAGCAAAATTATTCTTGTAGAGACTCGTGGCAATTCACATGCATTAATTGTAAGTGATCCATAGTGACATGCAAGGCATGCACAAAGTGTAATGGACACATGCATGATGATTTGTACATTTCTAGTTAGAACTAGCACACTTGAAAAAGTTGGTAGAGTTTCATGCATGAGAAGTGACAAATGCCACATAGACTCTAGTTTTCACTTTAGATGTCATTAAATGATGGATGGATGTGGTTCTACCTCGAGCTACCTCAAACTCCATAAATATGTGTAGCTCTCCTCATATTTTGTCATGAAGAACCAAAGCTTTGTAGCTATCTCATGCCATTTTGGATCCACACAATTTTTGCTTGTTATCTCTCTATCTTTCTCTCTGTAACTCGTGTTGAGGCTAAAGCTAATACACTGATATCTTGTACTTTTGCTCATTATTGATTTATTGCTATCATATTCTGATGCTTAGCATGCTAGATTGTGATTAAGCCATATTTTTTGAACTAGATCTTGTTAATCAATCTAGAATCAGGTTACTGTGCTAATCACAAAGCTTAATTAGATCCATCATGCTTGTGGACATTCCCCGCATGTGTGAATTCTGGAAATTTTGTCACGGCCTACCTCGACTATTCGTCGAACACATTGACTACTCATCCGACACCAACTATTTGGCCACCCTTCGGCAATTCGGCCTACCTCGACTCCAATAGTCGACTTGAAGAATCAGTGGCTCAACCGGCGACTGCCAACAACACGTAGTGCCTTAATCCTAATTGTAAAATACAAAGTAAGCATTCTTTTAATTAGTTAGCCATGTGTATACATATCCAACAACTTATCAGTTGCTCGGTCAAGCTCAATAGACTAAGATTCTTTCCTACTTGTAGATTAACTCATTTGCAGATTAAATTGTCTTCTATGACTGATAGTCCGACGCTCTAATCCCTTTAAAACGCTTCTACAAAGCTAAATCTGAAACCAATCTAATTCGTGCATGGCCATGGAATCGATTGTATCGATCCAGTGACTTCGAAGCTATGGTCAAGTAGCATAGACTTCAAACTATCGAAGTCGACCTGAATCTGATAGACGTAGTTTCATGTACCGAGGATTCTCCGTTCGCTTCTCTCTGTCGCAACACGCACGCACCTAAATGAGCGATATCCCAACATTATTCCTTGTCAAAAAATAACTAACACTAGAATCTCATGCATAGAGGATTTTTCTAGCTTGGAAGTCAAAGTGATCATCTACAAAGAGTTGTGGGCCAATGAAAAGCCCCTAAATTGTGACATTACTAGATTATGATACCAATGTCAAGACAATGGGCCATTAGATATTCAATGCTAGAAGAAAGAGAAATAGGAAAAGTAGGCAAGTTTGTGTCACTCCATAGTGCATGCAACATTTTCTAGAAAGAATGCCTTGAAAGTGTATAGATGAGTTTTCCAAGTAAAAAAGAAAAATGGTAGGGCGGTTATGGTTTCGATTAATCATTAGTTATGCATCTATAACATTTATAAAGAAATAGAGAAATAAAATACTTACATGTCATGATAAGATGTGGCACCATGACCACAATATAAGCTACTTTAAGTAAAAAACTTATCAGTTTTACTTTGATAGGTAGTTTCAAAAAATTTTGTGCTAAGTTATTCTCTAAAAATGTGCCTCTTCTTTTGATGTTATATATAGAACCAATATTGGGCTCCGTAGCTTCAAATAAAATTGAGTGTGAATTATTTATAAAATGTGTGATTCATATAAGCATATTTTAGGACTTTTGAGGTAAATTTATTTTCAAACATGAATGGACAATTTATCTACCATTATGAACAATTTTTCCAAAATTAAAAAATTTAAATGAAAAACCAAATACGTCTTTTTGTTAGGAAAAAAGAAAGTGTAGCTTTATAAGAGAATTTAATGAACAATGGCAGATTAACTTCCAAAAGTAACCTTTATTAGAACATGGGTGCAATTCCAACTTACTTTATCTTCAAATATTTTATAATAATTGATGCTAACAAGTAAGCTTAGAAAGATAACATGAAATCATTCTCTTTTTATCCTAGGACATAGAGAAAGGTAATTCTAACATGTTAAAAGTTGCACTTAAAAGTCATACTATTATAGATCGCACTAGGTTGTAAAATATGGCCAATTATAAGATCAATTATTGCTAGCTTTTGAATTGTGATAAGACAAGAATCACAATTCTCAAGGATGAGCATCAAATATTTTAATCGATTGTATATGACATTTTATATAGCAAATGGCTACAATTTTCAAATTGTCATCATGAAAAATTGTACATATGGACTTTACAATTTCCATGTATCCTCTACAAAGTTCATGGAAATAATCATGTATAAATATTCTTTCATTGTTGCCAATGAAGCAAAATTTAGAAAATTCCTAAACTAGTGAAATTTCAAGATTGACTATCTCTTACATGTGAAAGCACTAAAATTTGACTTTTCTATTTACACAATTGTATCAAAAGTGGATACTTTTTGGGGAGCCTATCTAAAACTATAAAGATATGGTTGAAGGCAAAGGCTAACTTATTTCAATTCATGATGATGCACTTAAAATATTAACGATTCGTCATCACCCTAATAAAGAACGTTGATTTTTATTTTTGTAGTTATTTAATGTTTTTCACATTTATGAAAATGTTTATATTATATAAGTGATTCTTATTGCAAGTTTTTGGTGTTACTTTTTGGTTCACATGAGATTGTTATAAGAACCATTGAAATGGAAGCAAGTTAAAGATGGCCATGGTGATGTGCTTCAATGGCCAAAACCGTTGGCAATAGCGATGGTGTGCTCAACGTGTTCATAAAATTTTAAGGTAGGAATTACGGCAGGTTGCACAAAAAACATGCAGTGTATGGCCAGAAAACAAAAAGAAAGATTTTGATTAATGAAGAAGACACCTCTATCACTTATCTAAAAATGGATGGAAACAAAGAGGAGCATGAACATTTGGTTCAGCTTATCAACAATACATTTTCTCTCCTTGCACTCTAATAATTTTACGTCTTCTAAACACCATTTCATTCCACATTTTGTTGACATTGAGTAGCTCATGTATCAAGTCCAACTTAAAACTCACATGAATCATGTGAGTGCCCTTGTGTTTTCTTAGCACCAATAGATTTAAGTTGTGTTTATTTTAAACGCTTGGATTAGAATCCTTGCCCCAATGAAGTGGCCAATGAGAGTGAAGGAGGCTCACCTCTGAAATCTATAAGAGAGAGCCACTTTCTTTGTACTGTACCATCTTCCATTCTCATTCTAATAAAACTCTCTTGGTTTCTCCATCTCCATCTCTCTCTCTCTCTCTCTCTCTCTCTCTCTCTCTCTCTCTCTCTCTCTCTCTCTCTCTCTCTCTCTCTCTCTCTCTCTCTCTCTCTCTCTCTCTCTCTCTCTCTCTCTCTCTCTCTCTCTCTCTCTCTCTCTCTCTCTCTCTCTCTCTCTCTTCTCCCTCTCTCTTCTCCCTCTCTCCCTACGTTGGGATAGAATAGCTTTGGGTAGGCGCTTGAGCCCCCAAAGCCTTTCTCAACATAGGCGTTCTCTCTCTCTCTCTCTCTCTCTCTCTCTCTCTCTCTCTCTCTCTCTCTCTCTCTCTCTCTCTCTCCACTCTCTTTCTCCTCTCTCTCCTCTTCCTCTCTCTTCTTGCTATGCAAGTGAATACGAGGTTTCCGGTCCCAGCGATGGACCCCTATGCTACATCGACGACACAACAGTCGTGTCGTTGTCGGGGATGTAGTCGGGGATGCAGATTTCAAAAAATCATGGAAAAAGTGAATTTTTTGGAGGTCTTTTTGCAAAATTTTAGGATTTTCTGGGAAAAAACCCTTGAAGACTAGTAAACACTTGTATCTGAGTCAGATTCACCTGCTCACCAGGTTGCAAGAGTTACTTTCTAAGGAAACTCAAAAAATCTTGAAAAAAGTGCATTTTTTCGGGGTTTTTTAACAAAATTTTATGATTTTCAAGGAAAAAGCCCTTGTAGACTGGTATGCACTTGTATCTCAATCAGATTCAGCTGCTCGCCAAGCTGCAAGAGCTACTTCCCAAGGAAACTCAAAAAATCTTGAAAAAAGTGCATGTTTTTGGGGTTTTTTTGTAAAATTTTAAGATTTTCTAAAAACAAACCCTTTCAGACTGGTATGCACTTATATCTCAGTTAGATTCACTTGATCATGAAGCTACAAGAGTTACTTCCCAAGGAAACTCAAAAAATCTTGAAAAAAGTGCATTGCTTTGGGGTTTTTCTTTAAAATTTAAAGATTTTCTGGGAAAAAACCCTTGCAAATTGGTATGCACTTGTATAAGATTTTCGGTCAGATTCACCTACTCACCAACCTGTGAGAGTTACTTTTTAAGGAAACTCAAATTTTTTTGAAAAAAGTGCATTTTTTTGGGGTTTTTTTTTAAATTTTAAGATTTTCTAAGAACAAACCCTCACAGACTCGTATGCACTTGTATCTCAATCAGATCCACCTAATCACCAAGCTACAAGAGTTACTTCCCAAGGAAACTCAAAAAATCTTGAAAAAAGTGCATTTTTTTGGGGTTTTTTGGCAAGATTTTAAGATTTTCTAGGAACTAATCTTCGCAGGCTGGTATGTGCTTGTATCTGAGTCAGATCCACTTGCTTACTGAGCTGCGAGAGTTACTTCCAAGGGAAACTCAAAAATTTGCTGTCTGAGAAGGTTCTAGGCTACTCTTTGCTCTTGGGAACCTTCACAAGGGCACTTTTTTTGGGATCTAACTCTCGCAGACTTCTCTGTGTCCTTGTCTTAGTGAGATGGAACTTCAGAGAGCTCTGCGAAGGTTTGTTTTGAGTTTTGAAAAAAGATTTGATTTTTACAAAGAGTTTTTGAATTTTTTTGGGTTTTTCTGTATTTTTTCAAAATTTGATGGGAACTAACCCTCGCAGGCTTCTATGCAGGTCTGGGACAATACCCTGGAGCTGCTGCTAGTCATGCGAAGGTTCATGCCCACTGGCTTTTGAGAAATCAAAATCTGACGAGATTTTGCCTCTCTTTTTCCCTCCAAAAACAGATTTTGAGCTTTTTTTTCTGATTTTTATGGATTTTATAGATTAATGAAGGGATTGGTTGCTTGGATCTGATCCTCGCACCCCACAATCTCTCCCTATAGTGCAAACAAACAAAAAAATCATGAAAAAAATGGCAAAAACTAACATTACTCACACTATTCTACCCCTAAAATCTGATTTTTTGATGAAAAAAATGATGAGAGAGAAGAAAGAGAGAGATAGAGGAAAAGAGGAAGAGAGTAAGAAAGCTATGCAGCAAAACGAGTGTGTGGCGCTCCCCGGAAATGGCACCACTGTTGTGTCGTCGATGTAGCATAGGGGTCCGTCGTTGGGAGCGGCAACCTCGCCTTCACCTGCATAGCAAGAAGAGAGAGGGAGAGGAGAGAGAGGAGAAAGAGAGTGGAGAGAGGGAGAGGAGAGAGAGGAAAAAGAGAGTGGAGAGAGGGAGAGAGAGAACGCCTATGTTGAGAAAGGCTTTGGGGGCTCAAGCGCCTACCCAAAGCTATTCTATCCCAACGTAGGGAGAGAGGGAGAAGAGAGAGAGAGGAGAGAGAGAGAGAGATGGAGATGGAGAAACCAAGAGAGTTTTATTAGAATGAGAATGGAAGATGGTACAATACAAAGAAAATGGCTCTCTCTTATAGATTTCAGAGGTGAGCCTCCTTCACTCTCATTGGCCACTTCATTGGGGGAAGGATTCTAATCCAAGCCTCTAAAATAAACACAACTTAAATCTATTGGTGCTAAGAAAGCACAAGGGCACTCACATGATTCATGTGAGTTTTAAGTTGGACCCTTTTAGCTTTTTTATTTGCAACTTGACTTAGGGCCTCTAATGTCATTTTAGAGTTTTAAGCCCCTAGTCTCTGATTCCTAGGAATTACAACTTGCTACTTGTGCTCATTGGTGGCTGGACTTATACACACAGGACGTCAATGCCTTGAACTTATTATTCTACTGTACTGTGGTGGGCCCACTAGGCAAGGCTTGGCCAACAGTATTTTAAGTGGTGGGACCCACTTATTTATTTGAATACATGAAATACCCACAACAAGATGGTGCAAAGAAAGAAGATACTCCTGAATCTAGTGAGCAAGGAGAGCTTAGAAGATCAAGTAGAAATCAAAAACCTCTTGAAAGATTAGAGATGAATCTAGCCCTAATGGGTTCTGTGCTCAAGGCTCAAGAACCAAAAACTTTTGATAAAGCAAAAGAGCATGAGGAGTGGCGTGAAGCTATGGAAACAGAAATAGAAGCTATATCAAAAATAGGACTTGGAACTTGGTTGAGCTACCTAATGGTAAGATGCCTATCACTTGCAAATGGATATACAAGATCAAATATGGAGCTGATGGGCAACTCAACAAATACAAAGCATGGTTGGTTGCGAGAGGATTTGAGCAGCAAGAAGGTATTGATTTTGAGAAAACCTTCGCACCTGTAGCTAAGATGGTAACTATATGTTCTGTCATTGCTATTTTTGCTTTCTATGGTTGGAAGATCCAGCAAATGGATGTTTAATCTACTTTTCTTGATGGAGTGCTAGATGAAGAGATATACTTAGTACAACCTCAAGGATTTATTGAACTAGGGAGAGAGCACCTTGTTTGTAAGCTCAACAAAGCTATTTATGGATTGAAACAAGCACCACAGGTGTGGTACTCTTGCATTGATGAACACTTTAAGCGAAGGGGAATGATAAAGAGTGATGTTGATCCTAATCTTTACATTCTAAGGCAAGATTCAGATATAGTGTTCATTGTGTCCATTAGGCATCATCATCTGGATTATTCCAATTCCTTGTGTTGGCTATCATCACCAAGCTTGACTGATCTAGATGTGCAGCTTGGTTGAAACTTCTGCAAGAGTTCTTTCTTGCACGTAACATGGACAGTAGCTCTAGAGTCAATTATTATCCTAGAACAATTTTCTTGTGTCAGATGTGCAGTGTCGTCTTTTCTCTCTATCAACACAAATGCGTTGGCATCTTCCTCTTGTTGTGAGGATGATTCTGCTGCATGCACACTGTCCTTACAAAGATTCTTTTCTTTGAAAGCCTTTGACTTAGGATTGTACCAACACTCACTTGCATAATGTCCTGTCCTCTGATAGTGAAAGTAGATAACATTCTTCTTGTCCTGCTTCTTATAACTGCCTGAAACCTTTGCTTCTGGCTGGTTTTTGCTTCTGGAGAAGTCTCCTCGCTGAGCGTTCTTCCCTTTTGTTTTAACAAATGAGTCAAGAAGGAATCTTTATTTTCTCATGGAGTTGCAGCTATTTTCAAGGAGGAGGAGCCTTTGGATCAACCATATGTTTCAAGGATCGAACAAATCAATCAAGTTTCCCTCCATTCCATCCCCACAATAACGAGGATATGACCTCTACTGTAGATAAAATAATATCGGATCTAGATATAACTTTAATAGGTGATTTTAATAAGGACCTTTGTGTATTTGATCCGAAAGATTCATTCTTGGATTTTGAGAGGTATATAGTTTTTGATGAGTATGTTGCCAAAGAGATTGAAAAGCTAGGAGGTCAATTTTCTTTTTGTCTAAGTTCAATTAATTATGTAAATCACATAAATAAAGACTTTTGTGATGCCTTGAAGGAGAATTGAAAAAGATTATCTATGTTAGATATAGGGGTCTTATGTTTTTTACATCAAGCATCTAGGTGTAGGATGTTGATAGGAATAAATTTGGCATAGATGGCAAATTATGCATTTCCACTTGTAATGCCACTATTGAGCCAAAATAGAGTAAGAGGCTAAACACTTGATAATTAGAGTGTAGACAAGTGTAAAGTTTTTGTTTGATGAATTCCAAGAGGTCCAATAGGAGATTTTTGGCCTCTACCAAGCTTATTTTTGTATTTTTCACGCTCCTCAAAAATCTACCTTGGTAAATCTAGCTTGATGGAAAACATGATGATCTTGAACTTGACTCCATGGGCTGAATTGGTCTTTGCTGGTTCAAAAGGTGTGAAGATCAGCCAATGAGCTTGATGTTGATATGAAATCACCATATCCATGATAGTGCTTCTTTGATGTTGACATCTTTGATGAGCTTGAGAGCTTTGCACCATCCTAGCACCTCCAAAATTGACTCCTTCCAATTTTCATGTAGATGCTTGACCTTGAGGCTTGCACCTTCTTCATGTTCATGCTCCTTCATGAGAAAATAAAGATTTCTTCTTCATTTATTAGGATCACAAAGATCTACCATCATGTTACCATGATCTAGAGAATTAGACTCATCCAGATTGGCAAGACTATGCATGCTATAATAACAAAGTGTTTGCATCATATCTTCATGCTTGTTTACCATGCTAATCTCAGATCCAATGAGGCTAAATACTTCATTATGAAAATAAGTGTCTTTATAAGATGATCCACTTACTCTCATAAAGAGTTTACAGTTTGTCTCAATACAAATTTTCAAACTATGAGTGAACAAATCACTTTTGCTCTTGCATGACTCAAGAGCAAATAACCATTTGCTTTCTAATCGATTTAAAATCAATTTCAACCTTTTAAGAACATCATCTATGTTCTCAAGAGAGACTTCATACTCAACTAGTATGGCTTTACTCCAATTTTGAGATGCAATGATCTCACTAAAGCAGATTGATTTATCAAATGACATAAGAGAATAAAGTATGAGATGTATACCATGTGAAAAATACAGATCCTAAGTGGATCTAAACTCCAAGATCATTGGCTTGAATGCTTGCACTCCAAACTACATAAGCTAGGAATTGGCAACACATTCTATGCTACCTAGAATGCAAAGAACTTGATCAAAAAGCATTTATCACAAATGGAAACTTCCATAAACATCAAGTGCGGCCCAAAATAGCATTATACAGTCCATAATACATCAGCCTACCACTTTTGGAAAGCACCTAAGATCATACACAATAGCTTGAAGACAATACACACAACAATGCTCTCAATGGAGGAAGAAACAATGACAATGATCTATTGATCTCAATGAAGCATACAAAAGGTTTCTCCAACCTGTTCTCCACGACTTCCCTACTATTTATGGATGAGGAAGATGACTCTCTCTCCTCTCTCTAGAAGGTACTTGACCCTAGATATTCCCTATATAGGAAAAATAGCTAAAAATGGCTTATATGACCAAAATACATCAAAATGGTCTCATTTTGAAGGGTATGAAGTTTGACACTTCATCATACTGAAAAAATACAGTAAATAAAAACATTGTGGCCTGGTTCACACGTGTGAAACTCCAGAACCAAAACTATTTACAATTTTAGCCAATTTAGGCCTCAAACTAGCTAGGAAATGTTGACAATTTTCACATACCACATGAGATATGCTCCTCTTTCCCTTGAAATGTGAGCCACATGGGTTAAACCATGTTTCTTGAGTTTCTTTTTGGAATCACAACTTGAGAAGGTCTCTCCTCCTCAATCCTTGGCACACTTGAACCTTGAGATGACTCCTTAAAATCCTCTTCATGATGCTCCTTCTTGATGAAAATCCGAGACCTCCATGTCTCGTAATGATCACAACAACTATGACCACACAATATGCACTTACTATGATTATCAAAATTACTTATGCTAGAAACATAAGTCCAAAAATCACCACAACTTGGCATGATTTTTCTAATATTGAAATCAAAAGGCATTTGCATCTCAATAAGGCTAACTACTTGCTTATGGATATAAGTGTCCACTTTGGATGCTTCACTTATTCTCATAAGAAGTTTACAACTTGCCTTTAAGATTGAAAACTTACAATTTTTATCTTTATGAATGAACACATCATTCATGATCTTATTGAAACCAAAAGATCCTACATTATGAAGATATTTCCATTTCCTTGACTTCATAACTAATGTAAGCTTACAAGGAAAACATATTTTGCTATCTTTTAAGGCATCACACTCAACTAGTATTGCCTTAATCCACCTTTGAGATACAAAATTCTCTTCAAAGCAAAATGGTTCTTCATAAGTTGACATGAGGGCATAAATCAAACTATTTTCATTTTGTGATTGCTCTTTATTCTTGATTGATTTCTCTTGGATAATAACAATAAGTTTGAACTTGTCCAAAGTTCCAAGCAAAATACTTTCCAAGGACATAAAATAAATCCAAGTTACTTTCATGAAAGTGACATCTATCTTTGCATCTTGAACCAAACAATGCACTTCCAAATGAAAAATTTCAAAAGAATTGACATGTGTTGTGATGGACTCTTGAAGACAAATCTTGCAAGTCCTTGTGAGACTCCAAGTCTCATTCACCTTTCCACAAAGGAAACACCTTTCCTTGGACTTGTTCTTCTTGTATTTGCATTTTGAACTTGAAGCTCCATCCTTCACCTCGGCCCCCTTGCTTTGGTTCTCCTTGGATGGACTGGTCTTCTTTTTGTAGCATCTTGAGAAAAAATATCCTCCCTTGCCAGAAAGGTTGCACTCAGGATCCTTTCTTTCCTTCAATAGGATGCCACCTATTGATGCCATGTGAATAAAAACCTATGATATGATTCTACAAATGTAATTTGTGACTTTCAAGAGACTAGATTTGAACATCTTCAATAATCTAGAAGGATCTACAAAAGATCTAACTCACAAACCTAAGAATCAATCTTCATAGTAATGACTAGTCACTTGGAAACTTTGCTTTGATCACTAAGACAAAAGCACACAATCTTTGAATCAAATCACTAAAGAAATCAGATCCAATCTCCTATTGGACTCATCAAATACCAATGACTCTTTCTTTTGAAAGTTGAAATGGATATGAAAAAGATTTGACACCTAGATTTTCCTTTTCACTTGACTAGTTCTCTCAACACTTGAGATTCGTGAAGAAAAGATGGGTTTTGTTTCAAATAAATGAATATAAAACTTAATCACTTCTTTTGGACTCACTCTTGACCCAAATAATCTCACACTTGAGATTTAGAATGAATTTGATTTGATTTGACAACAAACTATACCATCAATTTTTCACAAAGCTTAAAAAATTAGACAACTAGAGATTCACAAAGATCTCAACCATGCATGAATACTCAAATATGGACTCCTCCTCATTATAGACATCCAATGGGATCTCAAATTGACCCTCACACTCTCACAAAGAAATTTGAATAGAACTAATTTGAGCTTCATACATACTATGTCAATTTTTGCTCAATAAATTGATTCAATCACCCCTATTGGATTCTACCAATTACTCTACCTTTAGAGACTTGGAATGAAATTCAAAATCAAAAGTTGTGATTTTTCTCACTAAGATGTTGTGCTTCAAAGAGCTAATGCCACTTAGAAAGATTTGATCACATAGGAGAAGACAAATTCTTCACCAATAACAACACATAATGAGCTTCTAGATCTTGCCCTCTACAAAGGAAGGAGCTCTTAGAAAATTGGATCTCTCTCTACACATTTGTCATAGACACCTTAATGACTCTTTTCAAACCTTCAAATCACTCAAACAAATTGAGTAGGGTATAACAATGTGACTTGGATCTCAATCTCTTTTCTAGAACTCTCAATTTAAGCCAATCTATGTCAAATTCTACAAAAGATTTGCATAGATGCTCTATATGCACTCGAAACTCTCAAAGGTTTCACTTGGAGGACAAATCCAAGGATGTTTTCTAGCAAATTGATGCTTCTAAACTTGACCCTATCACTCTTGAAAAAATCTAGAGTGATGGTACAATGGATTTCAACCTCTCACCTTGCATATCACTCCTTAATCTATGATTTTTAGCAAAATCTCTCTCAACTTCAACATGCACTCAAAGAATCAGAGATGATCAATTAATGCACCTATTTCAATCTTCAAATTTAATTTCTTGGCTGATCTAATCCAAGAACTAATCAAGGGATTAGATTCTCTATAGAAATGCTTGATTTTGCACCAAAAATCTCTCAAATTGGGCATGTGAGTCAAATTGTACAAAATTTTGAATTTTCTCAGCCAAAACCGGAGCTGTACGGCCTCACACGTGTGAAAAGAGTTCCTACAGCCCACAACAACTTCTGGTCCAAAAATTTTGAGAATATCTATCAAATCCAACTCGCTACCCAAAATTTGACTAGTTTCCAAAAAACTGCTAATTTTGGCTTTGATTTGGATTAACCCTATCAATTTCAACAAAATCTCTTGTACTAGGCTCTGATACCATGTGGAAAAATGTACAAAAAGGACCAAGAGTGGATCCTAATCTGATCCTCAAGAGGGATTGGTTGTCAGATTACTTGATCTATCAATCTACTTCAAATTAAGATCAATCTAGATCAATTCTAGACACAAAATCCAAACAAGAACAATCATTAATTGAAGGTAGGCATACTTTCTGGTTTCCCATGTGTGAAACCCTGTCTGAGTACGGACTCCAACCTGAAAATCAAGTACACATTGATAGAACCTCACAACAATCAAAACAAATGTAGACAAATGGAGAGAATCACTCAAAATTTCTTCCAAAACCAAGATTGGTGTCTCACAATGATTATGGCCAAATGTGGCTCTATATAAACAATAAGTGGGAGCTCGTGGTACTGATCATCCATATGATCCCACATGTGTGAAGGTGCTTTGTCATATGATGATTCATCATGCAAAACTGACACTTGGACAAAACCTTCTATTTTGAGCACTTTTGGTCCATTTTCCTTCTATATGGAGATCTACTTGGAAATCTTCTAGAAGTCAAAATTCGCCTAATTCAGCTTATTCCACACGTGTGAGCTGTCCTCTACACATGGTATATGACACCTAACCAAAATATTTGGCTCATGCAATCAATAGATTGATGCCATGTGTCATATATCTAGAAAACTAGTTTTTGGCCTTTTTAGCCACTAGAACTTGAATTAAATCATATGTACAACCTATATGATTATGGTACATGACAAGTACACTAGTTTCACACATGGGAACAGGCTCCACACATGTGTGTTTATCTATATACAAGATTTTTGGCCTCTACCAAGCTTATTTTTGCATTTTTCACAACATCTTCGTGTATTGCTGATTTTCTCACAAAGCCACTTTGGAAAAGTGCCTTCTCAAAGCATAGGTCTAATTTTGGCCTTATGTCAAGATCAATGCTTGATCCACATTAGATACATTTTTAGAAGGAGTGTCAAAATATTGAAAACTCTATCTAATGTTGTGAGTATGGGTCCTAAAAATGCCAAAGATGAATTGAGCTCTTTTGGCTTAGTAAAGACTCATCTTAGAATAAAATATTTAAGGTAGGTAGAAGTAGAAACGCGAGCTACCATAAGAATTGACATTTGTACTTTACATGCCACATTTAATGCATGAAAAGACTATGTGGCACAATTAGACATAGTGAGGTGGCTTGGATAAGTCTAGATAGCTTGAGAGGTGGATCCACAACTCCAATTCAAGTCAAAGTAGGAGAAGAGTCCATGGATCTATATATATGTTATGTACTACTCTCATTGAGAAAATGATGAGATTTGTGTGTAATGCAAATTTGGAGACAAGCTCTTTGTGCCCTCTCTCTCTCCACGAGTTTTGTACTTGCTATTTTCTCTCTCTAGCCGAGTAGAGGCATTTATGATGCTTTGTCTTATGTTTTGTTGACAGATCTTGCTTGTAACACAATAATATTGCTGGTATGATCAGCTTTCCTATTGACAACCAATGCTAGTCTGATCTTTATGGTGTTATTGTACTTAGAAGACAAAAATACATGTGTAGGGCATCCCACACGTGTGAATTCAGCAAGAAATATCTACAGTGGATCTTATATCCCAACCTTTGTCCATGAATTTGAATAAAAAATCATCTAAAAGATTTTTGCAAACAAACAATGTGGGAGTTCGATGCACCTCCATGTTTGAAAAAGAGCTGACAAACAATGGCATTGGAACAAACCAGCTTAAGTGCACATTTCTTGATTCAGTACTAGTTTTGAGTGACTTTTGTACATCATTATATAGCTTGGAACGAAAACATTTTATTATATTGTCGTTGACTACAATCCACCACACGTTATCTTGAAAATTAGGTAGAGGTATACACTCTAGTTTTCCCATTCCTCCATTTCTGTCTGGAATATACATAGCATCATAAAAAAATATTCCAAAATCTGCAAGTTCTTTTGTCGTTCATCCTTTGTATAGTAATTTGCCAATTTCTGAATGGATGACATCTATAATACCTGAAAGAGATGCCACAGGTTCCCATTCATGTATATTTGAAGGATATAGATCTGCAATGCAAAATCATAATAAGCTCCGATTCATATATACGATTACGTTTTAAAAATGACAAGCAACCCAAAAAATTAAGATACTTACAATTACACTTTTGAAAATCATGTGGATTTACAACCTCCACATTATTTCTGAATGCATATAAACATGTTGAATAAGCACCTCTAAAAAGGTTTGTCCTCTTGAAGAAACTTTGAAATCAATAATCCGCCCTTTCCAATAAGATCTATATGTATATTTGGCCTTTTTCTTTTGGCGAAAAGCCCCTCTCGCCGATGGATGCATCAGTACCCAAGAAGCCTTATGATATTCACGAGCAATCCATGTGCCATCGTCTTCCCTCTCATTATAAAAAATTGCAGAGCATATCAAGGATCTCGGTCTTCTTCTCATCGTCATAGCTTGAAGAGTTCACGTTTGAACTTCTCAATATGAGAGTCCAGAGTATAATAGGTGCCAAACCTATTTGTGAGTCCCAAGATAATTTTAACTTGAGATTAACCCAAGCAGTTTAGTCAACCAGTCGTCGCGCACGCCAGCCAATAGTATGCTTCCAATCTACCAGACCGGAAATTCAAATTTGCCCAAACATAAATTGTGTTTTCTGGGTCAGGCGAGTTATGTTACATAGAAGCCACTATGTCAAGAACCGATTGGGCCACATGGACATAAACAGCGAGGGAAAAAAAAAACTCGTAACAAATGGCCCTTCTAAGTTTGAGAACTCTTGTAATGCTCTTTCCAAACAGACAAATCTTCCGAATATGAGAATTGCAAATTTTTTCTTCATCAACAAAGCGTTCAATATAGTTAGGGAGGTCTATAAAGATATTTTCAACAATGTTCAGGTTATACTTTTTTTTAATAAAATTCATATAAATCTTGATCCAATTCATGGTAGTCATTAGATCTACAAGGCAAAAGATTCTATCATTACGACTAGCAGCATCACATGTAGCTCTTATAGTAGAAATAATAAGATTGTGAACCTCAATAGCTTTTTTCATGCAACAAATGACAGTTTGAATAAAAAAGTTGGGAGGAGGAAGGGGATCCCCATAACCAAGCGCAACTGCGTCATGAAACCATCCTAAGGACTAAAACATGAAAATAGAACTAGTTCAAAATTGTTGAAATTCTGGTTTAAAGATTTGGTTGCATGCGGTGCGCGCTTGCTCACATAAAAGTTCTAGTGAAGTCTATTATTTTTTGAAAATTTTGAAGATAGGATTAATGAGAGATAGACATTAGTTGCAGATATTAGTACATGATACTAGTTGTTAGTACATGATGTTAGTACATGATACTAGTTGTTCATAAGAAAGAGCAGCTCTCTTGCGGTAACATGTTGTTTGAGATCCAAACAGCGCACAAAGTCTGTTATAATATGTAATTCAGATGATATAAATGCAAGAGTGCATTAGACGCAGTTATCAGCAATTGTTTTATGTCGGATTCATTCATTTCCTCTTCCGCCCATTATTCAGGCAGTAAATCTGTAATTGTAATCTGTCATATGTTGCAGTAGTAGAAACTAGATAATTCTTGTTACTACATTTGAGCTTCTGCAAATTTTCTTTCAGTGGTATCAAAGCAGGTTCTTGGAGTGGAACTCCAAGAGGCCAGAATGGCTTCCAATAGTTCACAGAAAATCACTATGATTCTTGATAGATTGAATTACGGTCACTGGAAAAGGAAAACCATGATTCTCCTAAAAGGAGAAGGTTTATGGGGCATCGTAGATGGCACTTAAGCAATGCAAGAAGAGAATGAAGTCAAAATCAGCAAGTGGGAAATAAAGGATGATAAAGCAGTTGCTCTTATCACTCTATCATTGATAGAAAAAATTCTGATTAATGTTGACGACCTTGATAACAATCAACAGATCTAGCAGAGCCTGCAGGAAAAGTACAAAGCAAAAACCAAGATAGAGGTCTTACATCTGACAAATCAACTGTTCATCTTAAACTGAGATGGTGCCAATCTTGATTCACATGTGAACAAGATGAAAACCATCTTTGCACAACTAGCGGCAACAAGAGTGGAGCACATAATATCACCTGCACAATAGTGTTAAAAATTCACAATTCTAGCTTGACTAGTTTTGGTCATATGACTTGTAAATAGTTAGATGGTCATGATGTGGCTTGTCACACGTGCCAAATAGCATAGGATTCCATTCATAAGGATGTTCTCAAGTAGACCTAAGTGTTAGAACCTTTGGAATGAGTCCAAATTATGCTTAGATACAAGGGAGAAAAAATAGGAGCTATTTTTGGTAATTTTTGCATTGTTGAGGGATCTCCAAGATTCCAACCCTAACTTGGTAGGGATGAAAGATCCACCAAAATTAGCATTAGGGATAGGTTTAGGGCTACTCATACCTGCCCAAAACCGTGATGGATCATGTATATATAGGTGATGATATCTCACCAAAATCAATCAAGCAATTTCATGTTTTTTCTCTCATAATGGTGCAATTGCTCTCTATGTTCATAATTGTTTGAGTACTTGTGATTACTAATGATTATAGGATTGAATGTAGGTCTGGTGTACAGTACTCAGACTGTGGGAGGCCGTACTTTCACACGTGTGAAGCCCTCTTCAAGGATTTGGGCCATTTAGTGAGGTTCAAGCATAGATTTTTGATGGATTTTGATGGTTCAACTTGTGCTAATCTTATGAAATCATAAGCTATTGTTTCCCTCATCATTTCAAGTGTTTTAGGATCCTTATTTGCTGTAATTTTTACAAATAGTTTATGTTTTTTATCAGATCACTTCCACAGGCCTACCAGTCATTAAGAACAATCGTAATGTGATCTCCTGATACTACCTTTGACGATGCAGCAAAGGCTGTCGCAGAGGAAAAGATGATACAACAGTAAGCTGAGTAGAAAGAGGACGATGAGGAGGCATATTACCAAGATCTCGAGACTTAGGCTCATCAACATTGGAAAGACTATGCATGCTATAATAACAAAGAGTTTGTATCATATATTCATGCTTGGTTACCATGCTAATCTCAGATATAATGAGGCTAGATACTTCATTATGGAGATAACTATCCTTAGAAGATGATTCACTTTCTCTCATAAAGAGTTACAATTTGTCTCAATACATGAAAAAAGACAATTTTTCACACTATGAGTAAACAACTTGTGGAAAAAAGTACAAAAATGACCAAGAGTGGATCCTAATCTAATCCTCAAGAGGGATTGGTTGTCAGATTACTTGATCTATCAATCTACTTGAGATTAAGATCAATCTAGATCAATTCTAGACACAATAATTCCTAACAAGAACAATTATTAATTGAAGGTAGGTGTAATTTCTGGTTTCACATGTGTGAAACACTGTTTGAGTACGGAATCCAACCTGAAAATCAAGTACACATTGATAGAACCTCACAACAATCAAAACAAATGTAGACAAATGGAGAGAATCACTCAAAATTGCTTCCAAAACCAAGATTGGTGTCTCACAATGATTATGGCCAAATGTGGCTCTATATATAAAATAAGTGGGAGCTCGTGGTACTGATCATACCTTTGATCCCACATGTGTGAAGGTGCTTTGTCATATGATGATTCATCATGCAAAATTGACACTTGGACAAAAACTTCTATTTTGAGCACTTTTGGTCCATTTTCCTTCTATATGGAGATCTACTTGAAGTCAAAATTCGTCTACTTCAGCTTATTCCACACATGTGAGCTGTCCTCTACACATGGGATGTGACACCTAACCAAAGGATGTGGCTCATGCAAGCAATAGACTGATGCCATGTGTCATATGTCTAGAAAACTAGTTTTTGGCCTTTTTAGCCACTAGAACTTGAATTAAAATATATGTACAACCTATATGATTATGGTACATGACAAGTACACTATTTTCACACGTAAGAACAGGCTCCACACATGTGTGTCTATCTATATACAAGATTTTTGGCCTCTACCAAGCTTATTTTTGCATTTTTCACAACACGACATCATTCTTAAGTCATTGATTTATCGACAAACTAACCTCCAAATGGATTCTCAAAGTAAAGGCGGTCTCATCGTAGACAAGCTGAATGGATCCAATTACTATTTGTGGAAATTTAAGATGAAGACCTTGCTAATCGCCAAGGACTTGTGGGATGTTGTCACAGTTATTGAAGTGAAGCTTGAAGATGACACAACCGACTCAAAGTGGAAATCGAAGGATGGTTAAGCCCTTCGCGCTTATTATTCTCGATATATAAAACACTTGGATTGGCCACATATCTAAAGCTCAAACCTCAAAGAAAGTATGGGACATTCTGAGCTCACTATATGATGTGAGGGATGTAACTTCCAAGTTGCATCTCAGAAGAAAATTCTTCACACTCAAGATGCCAAATGGTGATTCACTTCATAATCACGTTTACTAGGTTAAAAATCTCTTGCAACAGATGGCAACTGTTGGATCGATCATGGACAATCAAGATGCAATCATGACATTGCTTTCAAGCTTGTCTTCTACATATGAAAACTAGGTGATGATCATATCAACACACTCATATTTAGCTCTCACTAGAGTTATCACTATGTTGTTGCAAGAAGTCTGAGTATTGAGTCCAACCTGAAAATCAAGTACACATTGATAGCACCTCAAAACAATCAAAACAAATGTAGACAAATGGAGAGAATCACTCAAAATTGCTTCCAAAACCAAGATTGGTGTCTCACAATGATTATGGCCAAATGTGGCTCTATATATACAATAAGTGAGAGCTCTTGGTACTGATCATCCCTTTGATCCCACTTGTGTGAAGGTGCTTTGTCATTTGATGATTCATCATGCAAAACTGACACTTGGACAAAACCTTCTATTATGAGCACTTTTGGTCTATTTTCCTTCTATATGGAGATCTACTTGGAAATCTTCTAGAACTCAAAATTTGTCTACTTCAGCTTATTCCGCACGTGTGAGCTGTCCTCTACACATGGGATATGACACCTAACCAAAGTATGTGGCTCATGTAATCAATAGATTGATGCCATGTGTTGTATGTCTAGAAAACTAGTTTTTGGCCTTTTTAGCCACTAGAACTTGAATTAAATCATATGTACATCCTATACGATTATGGTACATGACAAGTACACTAGTTTCACACGTGGAAACAGGCTCCACACATGTGTGTTTATCTATATACAAGGTTTTTGGCCTCTACCAAGCTTATTTTTGCATTTTTCACACAACTCACTCTTGCTCTTGCAAGACTCAAGAGCATACATTTGATGAAATAACCATTTGCTTTCTAGTTGATCTAAAATCAATTTCATATCATTAAGAACATCAACTATTTTCTCAAGAGAGACACCATACTCAACCACTATTGCTTCACTCCAACTTTGAGATGCAAAAGTCTCACTAAAGCAAATTAATTTACCAAATGACATAAGAGAAGCAAGCATGAGATGTATACTACTTGAAATGTGCTCCTCTTTCCCTTGAAATGTGAGCCATAAGAGCTCAACCATGTCTCTTGATATTCTTCTTGGAATCATAACTTGAGAAGGACTCTCCTCCTCAATCCTTGGCACACTTGAACCTCGAGATGACTCCTCAAGGTCAACTTTTTGGTGCTCCTCCTTGATGGAAATCCGAGACCTGAGTATAGAAACACCTATGGAGCAAAATGTAAAGGACTCTAACAAAGGTGATGAAAGATCCTTCGAGGACATCACACTTTTTAGAAGACTTATAGGCTCCTTAATTTGGCTCACAATAACTAGATCTGACATAAGCTTTAGTGTTCATAAGTTGAGCCAGGCTATGCAAAATCCTTCAGTTTATCATTGGAAAAAAGGCTAAGAGAGTGCTTAGATATATATTTTCAACTTTTGATTTTGGAAATTGCAGATTTGGTTTGCAATTTTTGGACAGTCTCGACTGTTTTGGAAACAAATTTTGGCTAAACTTACGGAAATATATAATTGGCCTTGCACATCTCTTATAACCTTGTAGTGTAAACCGCTGTGGAGATTGATGTGTAAACAATTGATGGTGTGAGGCTTCATGAATTCCATAACATAAAGCTAGGGATTCAATCCGAGTCCTTACTAGAAAATACACCATCGTTAACAAGGGGTCTCAACTTCTATATATCTTGGCGTAGTTTGTCAGTTAGTTATAAAGACTCAGATTGAATAACTTTTTGCTCAACATGTACAATATCTCTGTATAAGAAATCCAACAATCACAGTTCCATATTCAAGTATACATACAAACTATCTCTATTGCAAATATTTGGACCAACTCTTAGATAGCCTACCATATCGATAATATTTCCTAAAGCTCAACGCTCTAGCTGAAAAGCAATTTTCATACAAAATCAAGATTCTTAGAAGTGATGGAGGTGGTGAGTACACTTCCAATAATTTCATGATTATTGTGAGCTTGAAGGCATTAAAAGGGAGTTTTCTTGTGCATATACACCATCTCAAAATGGGGTGGCTGAAAGAAAGAATAGAACCTTGTGTGAATGTGCCAAAACCATTAGATTTGAGGCATCCTTGCCAAAAGACTTTTGGGGTGAGGCCATCAATTGTTCAAACTATCTTTGCAATCGACTCCCTCATGTTGCACTTGAAGGAAAGTCACCATATAAAGCACTTTATTTCAAGAAACCTAAGGTTGATCACCTTAGAGTATTTGGATGCATATGCTTTGTCCATATTCCCTTGGAAACGAGAAAGAAGGATGATCCTTTTGCAAGCAAAGGAGTAATGGTTGGATATTCATCCAACAAAAAAGCCTATCAAATCTACATGCTCTCTACTTTTAAAGTAATTGAAAGTAGAGATGTAGTCTTTCATGAAGAAGAAAAGTCCAGTCTTGGAGAGGCCGAGATCAAGCAACCTCAAAATCTATCCCCTTTTGTTATTGAAGACAATCAACATATGGAAGGGTCGAGATTTGAAGATGGAAGTCCTCGGATTTTCACTCCTAGAAGATCCATGAGGGAGAGATCCGAGCCTAAAAGGCTCACTTATGATGACAAAGGAAAACAAGTGGATCTTGATTCCACTTATGCTTATTTTGTTTCTCATGAGGAGCCCAAAGATGTCCAAGAAGCCCTCAATACCAAGGAGTGGTATGAGGCCATGAAGATTGAAGATGATGCCTTGATCACCAACCACACATGGGAGCTAGTGGATCCACCACCTAACATGCATATCATTGGATGCAAGTGGGTGTTCAAGATCAAGTACAATCATGATGGCTCCATCAACAAGTACAAGGCAAGATTATGTACTAAAGGCTTTGCACAAATATATGGCCTTGACTATGAAGAAACCTTTGCTCCTATAGCAAATTTTTTAAGTGGAAATTGTATCAACTTGATGTCTCCAATGCTTTTTTGAATGGCTATCTTGAGGAGGAGATATACATGGAACAACCTCAAGGATTCACCAAGGATAAATCTAAGGTGTGTTTGCTATTTAGAAGTCTTTATGGCTTGAAGCAAGCACCTAGATCATGGTATTCAAGACTCAACAACTTTCTACTTACATTAGGATTTGTGCTTAGTGACTATGATCCTTCTATGTACTTTGATGGTAGTAATATTGTCATTTTTCTAATCTATGTAGATGACATTATTCTTAGTGGAAGTTGTTTGATGCTAGTTCAAGAAACTAAGGATGCATTAGGAGGAGAATTTAAAATGCAAAATCTAGGAGAGATCCATTACATTTTAGGCCTTGAAATTGATTTTCATGAAGAGTATGCTTTTCTTTGTCAATCTAGATATGTCTTTTCTATGTTGAGAAAACTCAATATGCAAAATTGAAAAGGCATAGATACTCCCATGGAGCAACTGTGGGGTCGAAGATCTCTCGTACTATAGCCCTTTTGCCTTTCAACAAAGGTTAGATCACTGGATAGGTACCTAACTAAGCATAGATGCTACTTTTAGTTAGTTTCCTACTTTCTCCCTTAGCTCTACTCACTACTATACTACTCCTCTTTAACTCTACTCCTCTACACTAACATTCATCATGGTCTTGGTTGAAGAGAAGGAATGGAGAAGAAGAGATTGAGAAGGGAAGAGAAAGAGAGAGAGATAGAGAGTGAGGGTGGAGGTTAGCTCAAATGCACATTGTACTTGCTAAAGGAGAAACTTAAACTATTGAAACCAACAAGCATGAACTTGAAAGCAAATGGAAACAACAAGAGCAATAGCTAGAATTGAATTGCAAATGATGATGCTTCTCTTCCAAAATTGGTAGAGTTTCCTCCTTCTCATTAGGCATGGAAATAGTGTACAAATGGTGCCTTTTTATAAAATGGGGAAGGCCCTTGCCCCTCAATCCTATTGGCTAATATTCACAATGATCCTATCCATTCATTTTGGACCCAACTTGATCCAAGGGTCCACAAAAAGTACATTAGAAATCGCAAGATTCATGTGAGTCCCAATTTGGACCCAACTCTAAAAAGTAATCTCCAACTTTAAAAATGACATTGGGCCTCTAGTTTTATTTTAATTCCAAGGCCCAAGTCAAGTTTATTTTATTTACAACTTTAATTGCGTGCTCATTGGGCCATGGGCTTATACACGCAGGATGTCATGCCCTCGCAAGACATTTTATTGGAGGATTTTATTTACTTACACTTTGTTGGGAATACCCCCAACAGGACCCACGACACTCTGCCGGTTTAGTTTAGCGTTCTCTTGGACTGCCTCTGGTGGATCAAATAGCCCGTAACGTCTTCCATGAAGTTGAGACGGTCTAGTGTCTTCGAGTCCTTTGGCATGTGGAAGGACTTGTGGACTCCTGTCAGCCATTCCTGATCTACCCATGCTTGGAATCGTTTCGTCCAGGGATCTCCAAGAAATGCAGCTCGATAATATACGCGAGCGACTAGCAGCTGGTCTTCGACTTTGTCGGAAGCTAGCGTCTTCTTTCGATCAAAAGGATATCATCCCATTTTGTTTCAATGCCCATTAAATATGCTAAGTCTCGGGCGTAAGTGGCTGCCGTGCGGACTGTGGGATCGGGGCAATTGATGTAGTGATTAGCGAATGCGAAGAGAGCCCTTCTGGCATCTACATCCGTAGTCCACCCATATTTGGATTTGACGATTGGCCAGTTGAAATTGTGCAGTGTGATCTGGTCCAGAGGAGTGCCGCATTCCGCCCATTTGGATCTTCTTGGACATGGCAGGAAATGTCGTTCACCTGTAACTGTTGTGGACTCATCACGTAAGCCCTGATGGCCGCAGGGTCTCTATCAAATAACTAATGTCGCCACTCCGGTTTTGGTTGCAGGGCGAGTAAGGCTTGCAATTCTTTTCCCTTGATGGTTTGAGCTAAGAATGATATCTATCAGCCGCCTCTTGATAACTCATGAGGATATTTGAATAAAAATTTATTGATGTTCGGAAGGCCCGGCTGGCCGATATTGTACGCGAACCTCTGGATAATGTTGCTTGGATTTGTATGGTGGTTGCGCCTTGGCTCTGGTCTTGCATCTCAATAGCCACATCTGTCTGCCCTTGGTCTTGGCCTTCGGACCCTTGATCTGGTTGAAATTCTCCTGTTGTCTGTTGGCTCTGATCTTGGCAAGTACTAGCATATGTAGCGTCAAAATTAGGTGGCAGTGGAATTACTACGGGGTGGGCTGGGCCTTCATTTCCATGTATTGTTGGCACACCTTGAGGGCTTGCTTGGCCTGGACGAGCTCTTGCGTTGCGCTTGTTCGATACTTATTGAACTCTGTCTGGTAGCTATTGAGGATTTGGCTATAAATCTGCACCCAACGCCGTAGAAGATTCATCTCTGATTGGAAAAGTGGCCTTGTGTCCGGTGCAGATTGAGCTAACCAGGTGAGCTTTTCGTCTTGTAAGTCTTTGACCTCCGTTCCCAGGCGCGTGTTCTCTGCCTCCAAAAGTGTAAGCTGCATCTAGATGGGGGCAAGCCGTGGGGATGCTTCAACTTGAAGCTCCCGCACCTTTGTGGAGGCCTCAGTCAGCGCTTTGGAAAGGCTTTGAATATATTTGTTTAGGCTCTCCTCCTTCTGCTGTAGCTTGGCAATCTCCTGGTGCCCTGCTTGTTTGTGTTGCTGAGCCAGAATCAGCTCTTGCTGCAACTTGGTGAGGCCTACTCGCAACTGTGTATTACTCGTTGTCAAATGTAGTACCCTGCTTTCCAGAATAGCTTTGGCCGCTATCGCATCTAGGATGTATTTTCCTAGAGTGTAGCGATAAAAAAGATTGAATTGGAGGATTTCACGGAAGTGGAAGTGGTGGTGGTTGATGGAGTGGTTAATGCGGTGGTGGAGACACGTCTTCGGATAACCGGTGGGGATGTGGAGGTAGAGGCAGCGCCACGCATTCATTTGTTGGCCGTTGTGCTAACAACTGCAGGTTGGGAGGAGGTAGATGTTTGAGATGGCGGATAAAGGTTAGTATGTGGTACAAGAGTAGACATGAGGGATGAGCGTTGGAAGCCGTGCACTTTTGTCTTGAGAAGTGCGCAGGCAAAGCTACACAACAGGGGGCCTGCTGCGATTTGCTCACAGTTGTTGGGTTTGATGGAGTTGGTTAGTTCTCGAATAAGGAAGCTATGCCAGTCGTATGGCACAACGGAGGGGTTAGGGAATTTCAGAAAGGATTCCACTATCTGACTCAGCAGTGTAGACTAAATTCTGTCCTTGCGAAATGTTGAGATAACCAGAAAGTTATTCAACAAATGCACAGCCACCTGAATGATGGGTTCCGTGATAGCTTCTATCAGGTAACCATTGTTAGTCTGGATGGGGATTTTTGGTGTGGTTTGGGTGACGAATGGTTTGATCAGTGCTTTGGCGTGGCGATGGGAGATGGGTTGACAATCATTGGACATAATGCCAACGGTGACCATTGAGTCGGTGTTAATCCTGACCTTGTACGTGGTACCTTGGTACAAGAAGTGGAAACGAGCCTTGACCTCGTCCCAGGTGGCATAAGCGTGAAGGGCGAGGCCCATGTTAATCTCAAAATGGAACAACACCGAGTAAAAACCCATTGCTTCAAGGAGTGGGCCGGCTGTCTACAGCCATGGTTGGATCAGACTGTCAACAGGTAAAGGCCAAATCTGCGTGGCCTCAGGGATGTCACGGATGATTACCTGTTTGGCGCCAGAGTGTTCAGAGGATGATGAGGCCATGTTGGCAATGATGATTAGTGGTCGAAAAAGTCAAAAAAGTAGAAAAAACGGTGGAAAATAGAAAAAGATGTGGAAACAGTAGAAAACTGAAAATAATGAGTGTTGGATGACAATGATTGTAGTTCAGAGCGCAGATCAGTGTTTAATATGAGCATATGACAATTGGTAGGAAGTTTGGTCGAAAACAAAAAACTTGATATTTTCAATGAAAATTTCGGCAGAGCTTCGCTAGCAAAGGTGACAAATGACTCAAATTCAGCCCTTATATAGCGGAATTTAGAGTGCATATTAGGCAAAATCCACTTTCTCTTGTTCAGTCTACCCAAATTTAAGCAAGCACCTTCTTCACAAAATCTTAAGACCTCAGGGAAGTCTGCGAGAGTTCAGAAGGTGATTTGATTGCTATGCGAAGGTTCTGCGAGGGTTTAGGCTGTCTGCGAGGATTCAACTCTCGCACGAAGTCATCTCTCGCACAACTTGTCCCAGTGAGTGGATTTTCAAAATCAAACCATGTAGACAGGCTAATTTCACTACTCTGATTCCATTTAGGCACCTTGCGAGGTTGGTAAGATGATCTTGATGCTCTGTGAGGGTTCTGAAAATTCTGCTTTTGGGAACTCTCGCATACACTAAAAAATGATGATTCCTCCATCAGGAACTCTCGTAGAGATTTTCATGGATGCATCTAGGTCAGATATGGTGACTGTCCAATTTTCAAGAGCTACCTCCCAAAGGATCTCAAAAAACCATGAAAAAAGTGCTCTTTCAGAGTGTTTGCTGACAAGATCTCGAGATTTTCTGATTTTTAACTTTTGTAAACTGGTAATCAGCTTCATCCAGGCATGATTTGACTGTTGGTAGTTCTCTGAAAGTTCCAATGGATTCTTGGTAGTAGATCCATCAGTCAATCTGATGATCTACTTCCTTTTTTATCCTATCAAGATCTGGATCCTCCTTGGATTCTGATGGGTTTTCCCGATCTTGCAAGATCTGGCTGAATCTTGATGGATTTAGCTTGATTTGGCTTGATCTCCTTAGATCTAGCGGTGATGGCTGAGCGGATTAGCTTTTTGTAACGTGCCACCCCCAATGTGGATCTGTCTCACTATGGTGGCCAGTACTTGTGCAACCGGCTACTGTTGATGGGTGTGTCGAATGGCGTCCCATCTAGCTTTTCTAAGTTCACGGCTCCATGATTAAAAATTTCCTTGATCCTATAAGGACCTTCGCCCGTGAATTTTAACTTCCCCTTGATCACCTTGGTTTTATACATCAGGACCAGATCTCCTGAACGAAGATTCTTCTTTTGTAATCTGCAATCATCCCAAGCTTTGCGTCTTTCCTTTTCAGCTGCTAGTGCATGCACAACTAGTAAGCGTGTTTCACAGAGTTTATGTAGAGCTTCGTGGCGTAGCTGTAGAGATTTGGACTCATTAAGACATTGCGCGGTGGCAATCCTTAATGAAGGAACTAAAAACTCTATTGGCATCACAACATCTTGACCATATACCAATTGGAAGGGTGTTTGATCAGTGCTCCCTTTATATGCTGCCCTGAATGCCCACAATGCAGCATGCAACTTGTGTTCCCAATCTGATCTGCTAGCTTCACTGTTCTCATGAGCACGCTACACAGGATCTTATTGGATGATTCTGCTTGCCCATTACCTCGAGGATAATAAGACGTCTTGGTTCTGTGGATCACGAAGAATTCCTCCAACAGGACCTTGATGGTCTCGTTGATGAAATGGCTTCCGCGATCGACCCATTCGGTGAGGTAGTCTGTGGCTACGATTATGTATCAAAGCTGGGAACTCCTTGCTGCAGAGTGAATTGGACTGATATAATCCAATCCCCATTTTTTGAATGGTTCTTGGGCTAAGACTGGATGCAGTAGATCATAATTCAATCTCGTTGGTCTCCTTGCCCTTTGGCACACATTGCACTTTTTCAAAAATTCCTCCGTATCCTTATGAATGGATGGCCACCAACATGTTGATTGCAAGATCTTGCGAACTGTAATGTCAGATGCAAAATGACCTCCACCCATGCCTTCATGTAAAAGCGAAATGATCTGGGTGGTCTCATGAGGAAGAATACATCGCCGAAGAATTCCATCTTGACCTCTTCGATACAACTGGGCAATCAACTGATAAGTTCTAGCCTTCAAGATCAATTTTCACGGTTCTGCCTCTGGTAGTGATTTTCCTGGTTGGCCACGCATTAGATATTCAACAATGTCGGCAGCACATTCAGGTACTGTGTCCACGTAAAATAAGACAGAATCTGCTAACTCATCGTCGGGTTGGGTGGCAATCTCCTTTCCCTTGATTCATGACACATGATCTGCCATGTAGTGTTGTTTTCCCTTGCGAACTACTATCCGAAAATCAAATTCCAACAACAGAAGGAGCCATCTGGTGATTCTCCCAATGTTGCAAGTTTTATTAACAAGATGTATCAAGGGTTGATGGTCTGTATAAAAAGCAAAATGTGTGGCCATCAAATAGTGTCAAAACTTCTTAACCGCATAGATCATTGCCAATGCTTCCCGCTCTGTGGTTGATTAGTTCATTTCGGTATCACTGAGCTGTCAACTTGCGAGTTGGATTCGAAAAAAAAAATTGGGTTCACCTGGCTGGGTTAAGACTGCTCCAACTGCATACTTCGATGCGTCCGTATGCACGTGAAACTCAATGGACCAATTGGGTGGTCGTAGGATTGGTGCTGAGCCCAATTTGGACCCAACTCTAAAAAGTAATCTCTAAGTTTAAAAATGACATTTGTAGTGGGCTTCATTCCTTGCCTAACCTGAATCCAAGATCTAGTGAATCTAGCATCAAAGAGACGGAGTTAGTTGTCATGCGTAGGTTCGTTCCCATGAGAGCGATAGTATAGTTCAGATTTCAACATGAATGGAGGATCTAACACTAACATCCATTAACACTAAGCATTAACACTACATCCATTAACCCTACCTCCATTAACCCTAAATCCACAACAATGATAGAAACTTATTCTTCTCTCTCACCTTTTTCCTCTCACAAAAAGCATAAGAAATAACAATCCCAATAATGATCAGATCCAACAATTTGCAAAATCCAAAGAAAGCATGAGAAATGGAGGAGAAGAGAGGAAGAGCAAGGACATTCATCAATCGATTTCTAAAGAGAACCAATCAGCTTCATTGAAATGAGGAAATGAACATGAGAAACAACTCGAGTTGGTCCCTTTTTATAGTAGAGAGGAGGACCCTGGCCTTTGAATCCTATTGGTCCAGTCTTGCCTCTCTTTTTATTCAAATTTAAAAAAGTGTGGGAACCATCAAAATTGGAGGGAAACCCAACTTTATTCACTAACTTGACATTTAGGCCTTGCGACATTAAAAGTCCCGCAAAAAGGCCTAAAGTCCTTTTATTGACTTTTAACTAATCAATCAAATAACTATGTGGTCATCGGGTTGGACTTACACACGCAGGGTGCCAAATCCCTCTCACTTATTAACTAGGGTTAGGGTTGCTTTGGGATTCGCAAACCCTCCAACAGTATCCACACCAAAATTGGTGGCGGTCCCACGACACCTGCAATATGCAGTTATTGGGGACTTTTATTGGCTTCGCACCAAATCTTAAATAAATGATACTGCACCTTCACCATAAAGTCAAGACGTGCAGTATTGAAATCCAAATTATGCAGCAGGAAACAACGGTGGGCTTCGGCAATCCACTTGGAAGTTGTCCATGAGGTGAAGCGGGATTCCCAAGAGCCTCCCATCATAGCCGCACGAAAATACAGTCAAACAATCGACAACTGATCTTTGATTTGCTCTGAGGCCATCGGCTTATTTGAATCGAATGCCAGGGTAGGAAGGCAATTGTCCCATTTGGTTGCCACTGATGCCAACAGAGTTAGATCTTTTGCAAACATTGCCGATTGTTGCACCATTGGATATGGAGAGTGGACATACTCTCTCTGATATGCCTGTAAGGCCCGATGGAAGTCCATTGAAATATTCTAGCTGTAAGGCTGGTGGATGATTGGCTAATTGGATGTATGGATGGTGATTTTGTCCATAGCCAATCCCAAATCTTTCCATTTTTGTCTTCGCAGCATTGGCACGTAATAAGGATCTACCCACAACTGGCGAGGGCTGACGACGTAACTCCTAATTGATTCCGGAGTTTTCTCAAAAATCGTGATTCTTCATGCCCGCTGCTCTTCCAGTGCAAGTATTTTGTCCAATTCTTTGCTGGCCTCAATCTCGGAGGTCTTAAATTTGAGAGCCCATCCACCACGCGAGGACTCATGTGGATGCTGCTTTAAGAAGGTCTGGATCTGGTCCTTGACTCTGATGGGCCTTCTAAATAAATGGCTTGTCCTTGATGAGGATGGATCCTCTTGTATTGTCGGTATAGTTGGAGGTTGATCTGCTAGATCTGGAGCTCCCCCCTAGTCCATGCTCGAATCAACCCCTGTATCCATCTGTACAGCTTCTTGGCGCGAAGGGGAGAATTGCGGCATGACCGGGACGAAGATTTGTGGTCCGGCTTCCACCACTTGAGCGACGGCCTTTTCATAGGCGTTGATGGTCTCTTTTGCCTTTGTCAACTCGGTTGCCTTTGAACCTATCAAAGCGGCCTTGGAATCCCTGAAGGGCCACCTTGTATGTTTCCACTTTCTTGAACAAATATGCAATCTCTGTCGGCGTGACTGGATGATCAGGTATTTGTGTTTGCAGATATGCATCACGCTCAAGGGTGGTCGCATCCAATTCACCTTGAAGCCGTGTGCGATCTTGTTTGGCCATTTGTAACTGCCCCTTCAGCAGCTGCACCTGTTGCTTGGCATCTTGCACTACCTTATCTACCTGATCATGTGCGGTTGTCAGGGCGTTTTGCAAGGAGCTGATGTAGGATTCCAAGCAATCAGCTTGTTGCTAGGCCAATTTCTTTTCGCTTTTAGCCTTTTCTTCATGTTGCTTGGCTATCTTCACCTCTCGATACAACTGGACAATTTTCTGGCTGATCAGAGTGTTTTCGGATCCTAAATCAGAGATCCTTTGTTCCATTTTCTTATTCTTATTCAGCGTAGACTGGATCACTTGCCCAAGTTTTGAAACTAACCCGAGAGCATCACCAGAATCGACAATCGTGGAGGTGGCAGCAGCAGGAGACCCTGATGGTACTGTCGTTGGTAGGCGTGGAATAGGTGCCAAGGTCTCTTCTTCTTCAAAAATATCCTCGTCTTCAAACCCTTCAGGAATCGTGGCGTCGAACTGCTTTGGTGAATTTACAGCTGTGTCGACCCGAAGTGTGGCTGGGCTACCCTGTGTGGGTGGTTGCTAACTGGCATCTTTGACACCAACAGTAGCTTCATGGATATGCCCGAATCCTCTTCTAGGGGATTGGGGTTCAAAGGGCGTTGGGCTCTGGGGCATTTCAAAGATTTCGGTGGCCCCAAGGGGGTTGGAATCATCGAACATATCCATGAATAATTGTGTGTTGGGTGAGGTTGCTTCAGTGTCCGGGGGTGAGGCGGCCTAGGCAGCAGCCGTGATGGGAATGGTAGGCCCAATGGTCACAGACTGTCCTTGTATGGGAGCAGAGGCGAGGGAAGCATCAGAGGCGAGGGGAATGGGAAGTTCAGTGCGAACAATAGTAGGGGGTGGAAGCGCAGCTGATGAGGTATGCCTAGTACATCGTCATGACGCGGAAGGCGAGTAAGGAATTACGATCTTTTTGCGTGGATGACGACGACTATGAGAACTTGAGGCCTGGTGAGATGACTCGGCCGGTGTTTCTTCGTAAACCGAAACCACGGAATCCAGGTGGAAGCCATGGATTCTGTTTTCTAAGTGAGAAGCGGCTAAGAGAGACAATAGAGAGCCAGCGGCAAACTTCTGCTTTGTATTGGCCTTAATTGCTCACTTGAGCTCATCAGAAATAGTCTTGAACTAGTTATATGGTTCAAGAGGGGCTTTGGCCAACTTTATGTGGGACTCCACTATCCTGTGAAGGATTTGAGATGTGATGCGGTCTTTCCTGAGGTTGCCAACCATCAGGAAATGATTCAACAACTGGGCAGCGGCGTGGATAGAAGGCTCAGTGATGGCTTTCAAAAGGTAGCCATCATTAGTCTAGTGCAGATCGTTGGTGAGGTCAAAGTATGGTTAATGGCCTGTTTGGCGTGCTTGTGATTGGGTGAGGCTTGCGTACCGGATGAGATTCCTATAGCTGCAAGTGCGGCCTCAGTGATGCGCACCTTGTGTGTGGCTCCTTGGAAGGTAATATAAAACTTGGATTTCTCTTCCTTCCACGTACTGAAGGCAAGAGTGATGAAATCCATATTCATGTGTCCCGAAAAGGCTCTCTCATGAATACCCATTGCAGTAAGTAGAGGCTACGCAAGGGTCATCCACTGAGTGACCATGCTTGTGCTAGGAAGAATCATGATGTTCGTTGTAGATGGGACATCACGATGGATTTGGTATCGCAGAGACTGGGAAGTATCAGTAGATGACATGATGATCAGAAAGGAATTATAACCACGTGAGAGTGTATCAGAAGGCAATGCATGAAATTTGGAAGGCTTTGGTTGTAAAAAAAATTCCAAGAGCTTCGCTAGCACAAGTGATGAATGAATCGAATTCAGCCAACTTATAGGCGAATTTGGTGGGTCCATTACACTGAATAGTAGTTGGGCTGATCAATTCTGAACAAAAATTTGCAGGCATGTACAGTATTGTAGAAATAGGCTATAAAAATTACGGCGAAGGTTTCTAGGGATCTGAACCTATCAGGCGAACATTTTCCAAGGCTGGCGAAGAATGAACCTTCGCCCAGGAGGGTCCTTCGCCCAAGTACTGTCATAAATGTTTTTTTTCACAATCTGGACCTATGGACAGCCTAATTTTAACATCTTAAGATCATCTAGCAGATTGACGAAGGTTCATAATGACATTATGATGCTCGGCGAAGGTTCCCAAAATGGCATATCACTGAACATTCGCCTGACTTAAAAATTGAATTTTCTCTTGTCAGAAACCTTCGCCCACCTCAATTTAGATAAATCAAGGGTGGATGTACAGTCTGAGAGCTCAACGAAGGTTTTTGATACTGTATTGGCCAAAATTTCCCAAAACAGTGATTTTCTAAGTCATTTTCCATAAAAATACTGTGCTTCCTTTCCCTTATGCTGATGACTTCCTGACTTTTGCTCATCAGTCTTTCCTTATTTTTTTTTTTTAAATTGTGTTTTTTCAAAAAAAAAGTCAGCAAATTAATTATTGAAAACAAAAAATCAAAAACAAATAAAATGAAAAATATATTGAGATCAGACTTGCTAAACTGGCGGAGCAGGCTGCCGAAACTTACGTAATCGGTTGCCATTTACCGAAGTATCAAATCGTTTTCCATCCAAGTGCTCAAGAATTACTGCGCCATAGTTCAAGATTTCCTTCACTTTATACGGGCCTTCCCCAGTAAACTTCAACTTACCCTTGATCAGCTTGGTTTTGTACATCAATGCAAGATCTCCTACTTCCAGATCTTTCTTGTGCAATCGACGATCATGCCATGCCTTGCGGCTTTCTCTGCTGCTAAGGCATGAACTGCCATCAAACAGGTTTCACATAATTTGTGCAATGCTTTATGACGAAGTTGTAAAGACTGATCATCATTTAATTGTTTCATTGCTGCTATGCGTAAAGATGGGATTAAAAATTCAATTGGCATGACAGCATCTTGACCATAAACCAGTTGAAAAGGTGTTTGATTTGTACTATTTTTGTAAGCGGTTCTGAATGCCCATAATGGTGCATATAGTTTATGTTCCCAATCAGAGCGACTCGCTTCAACTGTCTTTGTAATAATGGTGCAGAGAATCTTATTGGAAAATTCAGCTTGGCCATTCCCTCTGGGATAATAGGAAGTACTAAATCTGTGTATAACAAAAAAATCTTCCAGTAAACACTTTATTGTTTGATTAACAAAGTGTGTACCCCGATCACTTACAATTTCGATCGGACATCCAAATCTGATTATAATATTTTCATATAGAAACTTGGCCGTAGATTTTGCATCAGCCACTTTGACAGCTTTGGCTTCAACCCACTTGGTCATATAATCAGTTGCGACGATAATGTAGCGGGCCTGGTATCCTTGAGCAGTGGGATGAATAGGACCAACATAATCCAGTCCCCATTTTTGCTCTGGCCCAATTTCTCAAGGCTTGTTGTTGAGCGGTAGCATAAATGACATACTGTTCTGAAGATCCACCTTCTTGATCATTACCATAGCTCCATTGCTCAACACTTCTGTAAGGTTCTGGTTCCATCAAATTGGCAGGAGGAGCGGAGTGTTTTGGTGGGGCAGGCAAAGCTAGACATTCCGGGTATTCAAGAGTAGATTGTCGTAGTCTTGCTGCTGGATTGCCTCCATACTGTGGATCTCGATATCCCATCTGGGCATACCGTTGCTGAATTATCCAAGAGTTGAAGTTGCAAAAGGCAGTCTCATGGTCAGGTGAATTACACAGATGGCAAACACTGATTTCCATTCATTTTTTCAATTGAGGACACTCGTTCACTGTGTAATTTCCTATACAAATAGAACACCAAACATTTTCCCTGGTAGGAAAAGTCTTTGCAAACTTCTCAGGTTCCTTGTTTGCTTCTCCGTGGAGATTTTCTAATGCTTTGATCTTCTCATCAAATTGCAACTGCAACTTTTCCATCTGTTTCTGCTGGGTCTTCCCAAGTTTCTCAAACTCATTGAGCATCATTTCTACAGTAGAATTGGCATTCATTGATGCAATAGTGGTGGATGTCGTAGTAGTCTGTCCTAATATATAAGGCAACATACTGACATTTGACTCATCATCTGAATCTTTATCCTCCTCCCGAATTGCATCGTCCATCGCATTTTGCAAAAATGCGTACTCATTATGGTGTTTCAGTTCATGTCTGATCTATTTAGGTAGACCTGACAAAAACCACATAATCATGGCATTTTCATTAATCAGATCAGGCTCACATTCAGATCTAAGACGTTTCACCCTTTCGATGTAATCTCGAACCATTTCCCGCTTTCCCATTTTAATTTTACTTAAAAGTAAGAAAGGGTCTTCCATAACCTTCCGCGGTTTAAACCATGTGATAAGGGATCGTTTAACAACCTCCCAATCTTTACGCTCAGTTTCATCTTGGTTATAGTACCAATCTTGTGTTGCGCCTGTTAAGGCCATAGGAAACAGCTTAAGTTTATCTTGAGGATAGATCTCACCATAGACCTCATAGGATTCAGCATAGATCTGAAGAAATCTAACTGGATCTATTAATCCATTATATTTGGGTAGATCCAATCGGGGTGCTCTTCTAACAATAATTGGATTGACCTCCTGTGGAGCACCTCCAGGAGCACCTCCAAGGGCAGCCATCTTACAAACTTAGATCAAATCGATAATGTGATTGGATATAGATTTTTCCAAAAAACTATCTCAGATTAGACTTGCTAGCTCTATTTCACTTTTCAAGAATCTGATTCTATATGATGAAAAACTACCCAAAATTCAATCAATCGATACTTCTCAAAAATGATAAATCTCTCAGAGTCTGATTCATAATATATCAGATTTGATCCAGATTTTGACAGAGACTTGATCTAGAAAATCAGAAACTAAAAATAGGACTGGCGAAGGTTCTCTAGGCGAAGGTTGTCTCGGCGAAGGTTCAACAGTGCTATTTTAAGATAAAAAATCTCTGAACACTTTTTTGGCAATTTCTTGAGATTTAACCTTTGCCGCCTTCTCAAATGGAAGGTCTGACACTGATAAAATTATGGACAACCGAACGAAGGTTTCTGACACAAGAAAATACAGTTTTTGTAATCTGATGAGGGTAAAAATCAAGATTTTTTGTGATCTGATCAAGATGAATCTTCGCCGAACTCAAAAATAGTAGTTTACTATAAATAGAATATTTTGGAAACTCGGCGAAGGTTCTGGCGAAGGATCAAGAGTAATATTGGTAATTTTACAAAAAAGTGACTTTTTTAGCAAAAATATGACAATATGACAACTGATCCTCTGGAAACCTTTTTTTTTTTGGTATTATTCTTTGCCAACCTAGCAGCAGATAGATTTGAATCACATCTAAGCACAATGAATTGGGCGAAGGTTCTTTTTCTGTATTGTTTAGGGTATAATTTTTGGTGTTTTTGGGTGGTTTTTTTTATGTTTCTGGAAATCTGTTGGAAATTAATCTTCGCCCTTCAAACTGAAGGTTTTGTAAACAAAACCAAAGGTGTCTGCAACTCGATGAAGGTTTCCTGAAAGAGGGTAAAAAGTTTTGAGCTCTGATGATGCTTTTTGTCTCTTTCTGAACAAATTTAATAGATTTGACCGGTTTTTGTTATTTTCTCTGATATCTCAGATCCAAATGGATCTTAAGATTGGTGATTTGAATAGCTTTCTCTGTTTAATAATCAGATTAGATTTCAAACAAGCAAATCCACTCAAATCTAGCAAAATCAATCCCAAACTAACCCTACAATGCAGTTTTAACATTATTCATGCCACGACAAGATGCCTAATGCAAGCTAACCATCAACCAAAACATGTTGCAAACTAAAAAATTGGCATAGCTCCCCGGCAACGGCCCCAAAATTGTAGTGGGTTTCTTTCCTTGCCTAACCTGAATCCAAGATCTAGTCAATCTAGCATCAAAGAGATGGAGTTAGTTGTCACGCATAGGTTCATTCCCATGAGAGCGATAGTATAGTTCAGATTTCAACGTGAATGGAGGATCTAACACTAACATCCATTAACACTAAGCACTAACACTACATCCATTAACTCTACTTCCATTAACCCTAAATCCACAACAATGATAAAAACTTACTCTTCTCTCTCACATTTTCTCTCTCACAAAAAGCATAAGAAATAGCAATCCCAATAATGATTAGATCCAACAATTAGCAATATCCAAAGAAAGCATGAGAAATGGAGGAGAAGAGAGAAAGAGCAAGGACATTCATCAATCGATTTCTAATCGGCTTCATTGAAATGAGAAAATGAACATGATGAACAACTCGAGTTGGTCCCTTTTTATAGTAGAGAGGAGGACCTTGGCCTCTGAATCCTATTGGTCTAGTCTTGCCTCTCTTTTTATTCAAATTTAAAAAAGTGTGGGAACCATCAAAATTGGAGGGAAACCCAACTTTATTCACTAACTTGACATTTAGGCCTTGCGACATTAAAAGTCTCACAAAAAGGCCTAAAGTCCTTTTATTGACTTTTAACTAATCAATCAAATAATATGTGGTCATCGGGTTGAACTTGTGAAAAATGCAAAAATAAGCTTGGTAGAGGCCAAAAATCTTGTATATAGATAAACACACATGTGTGGAGCCTGTTCCCACGTGTGAAAATAGTGTACTTGTCATGTACCATAATCATATAGGTTGTACATATGATTTAATTCAAGTTCTAGTGGCTAAAAAGGCCAAAAACTAGTTTTCTAGACATATGACACATGGCATCAATCTATTGCTTGCATGAGCCACATCCTTTGGTTAGGTGTCACATCCCATGTGTAGAGGACAGCTCACATGTGTGGAATAAGCTGAAGTAGACGAATTTTGACTTCTAGAAGATTTCCAAGTAGATCTCCATATAGAAGAAAAATGGACCAAAAGTGCTCAAAATAGAAGGTTTTGTCCAAGTGTCAGTTTTGCATGATGAATCATCATATGACAAAGCACCTTCACACATGTGGGATCAAAGGAATGATCAGATATATAGAGCCACATTTGGCCATAATCAGTGTGAGACACCAATCTTGGTTTTGGAAGCAATTTTGAGTGATTCTCTCCATTTGTCTACATTTGTTTTGATTGTTTTGAGGTTCTATCAATGTGTACTTGATTTTCAGGTTGGAGTCCGTACCCTGACAGGGTTTCACACGTGTGAAACTAACAAGTACATTTACCTTCAATAAATGATTGTTCTTGTTTGGATTTTATGTCTAAAATTGATCTAGATTGATCTTAATCTTATGTAGATTGATAGATCAAGTAAATCTAACATCCAATCCCTCTTGAGGATCAGATTAGGATCCACTCTTGGTCCTTTTTGTACTTTTTCCACATGGTATCAGAGCCTAGTACAAGAGATTTTGTTGAAATTGATAGGGTTAATCCAAATCAAGGCCAAAATTAGCAGTTTTTTGGAAACTAGTCAAATTTTGTGTAGCGAGTTGGATTTGATAGCTATCCTCAAAATTTTTGGTCCAGATCTTGTTGTGGGCTGTAGGAACACTTTTCACACGTGTGAGGCTGTACAGCTCCGGTTTTGACTGAGAAATTTCAAAAATTTGTAGAATTTGACTCACATACTCAATTTGAGTGATTTTGGTGCAAAATCAAGCATTTTCTATAGAGAATCTAATCCCTTGATTAGTTCTTGGATTAGATCAGCCAAGAAATTAAATTAAAAGCTTGAATTAGGTGCATTAATTGATCATCTCTGATTTTTTGAGTGCATGTTGAAGTTGAGAGAGATTTTGCTAAAAATCATAGGTTAAGGAGTGATATGCAAGGTGAGAGGTTGAAATCCATTGTACCATCACTCTAGATTTGTTCAAGAGTGATAGGGTAAAGTTTAGAAGCATCAATTTGCTAGAAAACATCTTTGGATCTGTCCTCCAAGTGAAACCTTTGAGAGTTTCTAGTGCATATAGAGCATCTATGCAAATCTTTTGTAGAATTTGACATAGATTGGCTTAAATTGAGAGTTCTAGAAAAGAGATTGAGATCCAAGTCACATTGTTCAACCCTACTCAATTTGTTTGAGTGATTGTTAGGTTTGAAAAGAGTCATTAAGGTGTCTATGACAAATGTGTAGAGAGAGATCCAATTTTCTAAGAGTTCCTTCCTTTGTAGAGGGCAAGATCTAGAAGCTCATTTTGAGTTGTTATTGGTGGAGAATTTGTCTTCTCCTAAGTGATCAAATCTTTCTAAGTGGCATTAGCTCTTTGAAGCACAATATCTTAGTGAGAAGAATCACAACTTTTGATTTTGAATTTTAATCCAAGTCTTAAAAGGTAGAGTAATTGGTGGAATCCAATAGGAGTGAGTGAATTCAATTTGTTGAGCAAAAATTGACATAGTATGTATGAAACTCAAATTAGTTCTATTCAACTTTCTTTGTGAGAGTGTGAGGGTCAACTTGTGATCCCATTGGATGTCTAGAATGAGGAGGAGTCCATATTTGAGTATTCATGCATGGTTGAGATCTTTGTGAATCTCTAGTTGTCTAATTTTTTAGCTTTGTGAAAAATTGGTGGTATAGTTTGTTTTCAAATCAAATCAAATTCATTCTAAATCTCAAGAGTGAGATTATTTGGGTCAAGAGTGAGTCCAAAAGAAGTGATTAAGTTTGATTTTCATGTGTTTGAAACAAAATCCATCTTTTCTTCAAGAATCTCAAGTGTTGAGAGAACTAGTCAAGTGAAAAGGAAAATCTAAGTGTCAAATCTTTTTCATATTCATTTCAACTTTCAAAAGAAAGAGTCATTGGTATTTGATGAGTCCAATAGGAGATTGGATTTGATTTCTTTAGTGATTTGATTCAAAGATTGTGTGCTTTTGTCTTAGTGATCAAAGCAAAGTTTCCAAGTGACTAGTCATTACTATGAAGATTGATTCTTAGGTTTGTGAGCTAGATCTTTTGTAGATCCTTCTAGATTGTTGAAGATTTTCAAACCTAGTCTCTTGAAAGTCACAAATTACATTTGTAGAATCATATCACAGGTTTTTATTCACATGGCATCAATAGGTGGCATCCTATTGAAGGAAAGAAAGGATCCTGACTGCAACCTTTGTGGCAAGGGAGGATATTTTTTCTCAAGATGCTACAAAAAGAAGATCAGTCCATCCAAGGAGAACCAAAGCAAGGGGGCCGAGGTGAAGGATGGAGCTTCAAGTTCAAAATGCAAATACAAGAAGGACAAGTCCAAGGAAAGGTGTTTCCTTTGTGGAAAGGTGAATGAGGCTTGGAGTCTCACAAGGACTTGCAAGATTTGTCTTCAAGAGTCCATCACAACACATGTCAAATCTTTTGAAATTTTTCATTTGGAAGTGCATTGTTTGGTTCAAGATGCAAAGATAGATGTCAGTTTCATGAAAGTAACTTGGATCTATTTTATGTCCTTGGAAAGTATTTTGCTTGGAACTTTAGATAAGTTCAAACTTATTGTTATGATCCAAGAGAAATCAATAAAGAATAAGGAGCATCAATCACAAAATGAAAATAGTTTTATTTATGCTCTCATGTCAACTTATGAAGATCTATTTTGCTTTGAAGGGATTTTTGTATCTCAAAGGTGGCTTAAGGCAATACTAGTTGAGTGTGATGCCTTAAAGAATAGCAAAGCATGTTTTCCTTGTAAGCTTACATTAGTTATGAAGACAAGGAAATGGAAATATCTTCATAATGTAGGATCTTTTGGTTTCAATAAGATCATGAATGATGTGTTCATTCATAAAGATGAAAATTGTATGTTTTCAATCCTAAAGGCAAGTTGTAAACTTCTTATGAGAATAAGTGAAGCATCCAAAGTGGACACTTATATCCATAAGCAAGTAGTTAGCCTTATTGAGATGGAAATACCTTTTGATTTCAATATTGGAAAAATCATGCCAAGTTGTGGTGATTTTTGGACTTATGTTTCTAGCATAAGTAATCTTGATAATCATAGGAAGTGCATATTGAATGGTCATGATTGTTGTGATCATTATGAGACATGGAGGTCTCGGATTTCCATAAAAAAAGAGCATCATGAAGAGGATCTTAAGGAGTCATCTCAAGGTCCAAGTGTGCCAAGGATTGAGGAGGAGAGTCCTTCTCAAGGTTCAAGTATGTCAAGGATTGAGGAGGAGAGACCTTCTCAAGTTGTGATTCCAAAAAGAATCTCAAAAAACATGGTTGAGTCCATGTGGCTCACATTTCAATGGAAAGAGGAGCATACCTCATGTGGTATACATCTCATACTTACTTCTCCTATGTCATTTGATAAATCAATTTGCTTTAGTGAGATCATTGCATCTCAAAATTGGAGTAAAGCCATACTAGTTGAGTATGAAGTCTCTCTTGAGAACATAGATGATGTTCTTAAAAGGTTGAAATTTATTTTAAATCAATTAGAAAGCAAATGGTTATTTCATCAAATGTATGCTCTTGAGTCATGTAAGAGCAAAAGTGATTTGTTCACTCATAGTTTGAAAATTTGTATTGAGGCAAATTGTAAACTCTTTATGAGAGTAACTGAATCATCTCTCTGTTGCGGCACCTATAGAATGCGCAAGAACAACTTTTTAGTTATATGCAAAATAAAAGGATCATTCTGTAAAATACAAAAAATAAAATTACTTGAGGTTGCTTCCAAGTCAGCTTGGCTAGTTTTGCTTTTTCTAGATGAGCACTGTGCCACAGTGCATTTCCTATTGGCCTGCAATTCAAGTAAATGAAACTTACCCTTAGATAATGTACCAACATGTCCATTGGGAACATATATTTGTTAATTTTAGAATGTTAAAAATGAAAAAAATAAACAAATAAAAGAACAAAACCTTTTGATTGTGGAATGCAGTCCACGTTTTGAATTCATGTGGACCGCTTTAAAAGAAGTCGTCTCAATTATTACCAAGCTCCAATGATTACTATATCAAAAGCATGTGTAAGTAAAGGTTGATTGTAGTAAGAGCATGAATCAAGAAGACAAACATGGCTTTAAAATAGTTCATTTGATACATACTGGGCAACAACAGGAATGAAAATGTGACTGATATTTGTCCAGCTCTTATGAATAAAAAATTCCTCCATTGATTCCCGATTTGTCAAATCATCTTCTTTTTTCGTAGCTCTATGGTAAAATAGTGGATTGATGATGCATATTTGATCTTTTTTATTGATCTTCTCTAAACATAATATGCAAAAATGTAATTCTCTAAAATTTAAGATTTACAGACATGACTATAACAAAATATAAACAACCAGTGTATATGTAGTTTTTACTCCACGCACATTTGCACAAGATCATCTATTGCCCAATCGCTCCCGAGAAGTTGCGGCAACATGAACCTATGAAACTCATTGGTGTCATAATGGCAACTTGTTTTTTCCTTTTCCTTCAAATTCAATAAACTACAGAACAAAAACTACAATTGGTTAATAATGTTACAAAAACTTTGTTAATAAACATGCGCTTTTTGAACGATATTTCATGATGTATAGGAACGTAAAAAATTGGAATATAGTAACATCCTCTTTACCTCAATATGGTAGCATCCTCTTGAAAAAATATTTACAAAGCTACAATCTTGGAGGATAAAGAATCTTTGTTATGTTTGGACGTTGAAGCAAGTTCCACCTACTCTCCAAATAGAACAATGATTATTTCCAACAAACCTCTTTTCATTTCGAATAAATGACAAACTTAAGAACTAACTGTGAAAAATTGCCTACATTGGCAAATCTAGCCATGTAGAATATTGTACATTTTGTCAATATTGTTTGTTGGTTACTTGAATGGCCAAAGTGCCACTTGTACATACACATCTAAAGTAGGTTACCACGAGTCAAGAGGAGTGGTTGTGTCTATTTGGTAGTGATTCCTACTTCGTAGGATCTAGACCATGATTTATGATGAGATTTGTACCTACCATGCACCTACCAAGCATGACTCTTGGATCTAGGCTAGGGTTTTCACATTAGGGCAAGAAAGTGGAGTCTACTTCCTTATTACATGCTGGATTTTCACCTAAATTTGCAAAGGAAGTGTGTTTTACTATGTATTCTCATTCTCCATAGTGAGAAGATAGAAACTTTTTGGAGCCTCAAGGAGAAACTTGAGTTTTCTCTCATTGTATGGTGATTACTCTTGATTTCCAAATAAAACCCAGCTTTGGCACTTTGTAAACACTGTCTACATGCCGTACTACAGCCTTATTTCCACACGTGTGGAGTTGGATTATACTATTTGATCAATGCTTTGATTGTCTCTACTTGTTTCCTATCAAGCTGCTAAACTAGATCTTGCTTTCTGATGACTAATTTCTGATAGATTGTTTAACAAGCATACAATCACCTTGTGGATCATTCAAAGATCCATTTATGGTCCTTAGTACTGTACTTTTCACATGGTATCAGAGCCAAGTACAAGGCCATTGATCTGTGTCTGAATCTAATCCAGTTTTAGCAGGTTTTGGTGCAAAAAGCTAGTATTGGAAGGGTGAGCTGGTATCCAGGTTTTGGTGAGGGGATTTGATCCCAAACTTTTTCAGGATCAAAATCCGTACTGTTCACAGGTGTGGGCATCTGTGAACCAGCATTTAATAACCCATATTCATTGGATCATAGAAAATTCATCTGGTGTCAGTTTGATGTAATTTTTGGTGCAAATCCTTGGATAAGCTACAAGATCACTTGCCATTGATTAGTTTTGAATTTGTTTCATGAAAACTAATTAATATAGGCTGATTTTAGACCTTATTAAAGTGGAAACCAGGTCTTGAAAGTACATCAAAGTGAATGAGAGAGATAGAGTGAGTTTTTGTCCAAGAATAGCCAAGATTGGCAAGATTTGCTTGAGTGTAGTTTTCATCTCATCTTATCTTCATTCCAGCTTTGTGAGGGAGTGATAGAACTGTGATTACAAATCCATCTGTTGGATTAGAAGTCAACATTTGAGTGAAACACTGCAAGTTAGAAACCTTTGTGAGTTTCAGGTCCAAACAAATCTATATCTTGTGTGTAGAATCTTGCTAGTAAGATGGGATCAGTGGGAGCCTACCTTCTAGAAGCTAGTGAGAGGTTAAATTCTACCAATTATGCTATTTGGAAAGTAAGGATGGAGTCACTAATGGTGCTCCAGGATCTTTATGAGTTTCTAATAGATGATGAAGATGAACCTTTAGGTGCACAGGAATTAGTGAGATACAAGAAGAGGTCTAGGCTTGCACTTCACTGTATTAAGATGAATGTAAGCAATGATGTTTTAAGGGAAGTATCATCATGTAAGAGTGCTAAAGACGCTTGGGAATCTTTAAAATCTATCTATGAGTCTAGTAACACTTCGAGGGTTCTCATGCTTAGGAATCAGATTCTACAAAGCATGAAGAGGAGTGATGAGAGTGCACAAGATTATGTGCTAAGAATCAAGTCTCTCAATAGGGAGTTAGCTTCCATTGGAGAGAAGATTCAAGATAGTGAGCTTGTTCAGATTGTCCTCAATGGTCTAGGGAGTGGCTTTACAAGTTTGGTCCAAAGCTTTGCAATCCAAGACACTTTGCCTACTATAGAAAAGCTACACAGTGTATTAGTAGCTGAAGAGTGTAGGATGTTGCATACCAATGCAAGAATGAATGCTATTTCTCTGCAGGATGGTGATGAGAAAGCTAATTTCTCATTCAAAAGCAAGAAGAAGACCAATGGCAAGAAGAAGCACTTCAAGGAGACCAAGGAGGAGGATGACGCTTCAATCTGAAAGGGCAAAATCAAAGACAAGTCCAAGTAGAAATGTTTTTTCTGTGGGAAGAAAGGACATTTTGCATCAAAATGTCTCAAGAAGAAGAAGGCACAAGAGAGCAAACAAAGCAACATCGCACATCAGGAGGAGGAGGATGATGAAGAGTCATCCTTGATGGTTTCCAACAAACCACCATCATCCAAGAGCAACACCAATGATTCTTGGTGGATTGATAGTGGGGCAAGTTCATAATAACAATCAATGAGAAGCACCTAGGCCTCTGCTTCTTAGCTTAAAAAGGGCATCTTGTGTCTTATTAATGGTGTTAAGAACCAAAGTACAAGCGTTGGAAAAAGAATTAGACCTTAGCAAGATTGTCTTCAGGCTCAAAGGTGTAGACAGAAGCAAAGCTAGAAGCCATGCAATTGAGATTGGAGAGGAATTCTTTTCCATTAAGTATATTAAAGGTTAAGGCACAATTTGATAAATTTCATTTTCATGACTACAAGTAAATTTTTTAGTAAAGATAAAGTTTGAAAAAGAGAGATAAGAGATAGGCTCAAAGTGATTGTGCTTGTTTGCATGCGAGTGATAGGAAGAAAGTATATGTGTATCAAGGTATTACAATGAGATTAAAATGTGAATGCTCTCTCTCCCTCTCTCCATATCCCTCGCTCTCTATTTCTAAGCATGAAATATAACCAATACATAACACATAAATTAAGATCCTATAAATTAAAATAACAAGACTAGATTAAGATCCCACAAATCAGATTAGAAACTAGTAAGCTTGAAATATTAATTATGTATACCACGAATTGTTGAGAGTGGGGATCATTTTTTTTCTTAGACCAACTATGGAGTTCCCCAATAGGTTCACAAAAACACTAGTGGAGAAGTGTCGTCATTTCAATGACAAATGTAATCAAGAAGACAGCATGAAGGCCTCAATTTGGTGAAAGAATCTAAAAATGTGGTGATGTTGAGTCACATTTTGTTCATAATCTAGCAGTGTTCATGCACAAATTCGAGGTTTATTCCGACCTCCACTGATTCCCACCCCAGTTGATAGATGTACCCATTATCAACAGATTCATCAATAAAAGTACAGATTTCTTTCTAGGATGTGCAGATATGTTTTCATAAATCCTAATGAAAATAAAATTGAATGTAGTTCTACACTACAAAATGTGGATCTACAACACAAAATAGGAGACAAACTGCTACAATATCATACAAGTACCTAGAACTGCTACTAGTTGTGTTAGTTAGCTGCTTGGATGATGTTAGAGCCCAAAAATCGACATAAAAAACCGCAAAACAATTTTATATCAAGAATTTATGTAACAAATCCTCATGGAAAAATCATAGAACTAGTTAGCACAATTGAATATTCTTCTAAAAAAACACCCAAGCTTTACAAATGTATCATAAAATTCACAGATTGGTCATTTGAAAGATAAAAAGAAAATGTCAGCAGAGGTCGAAACAGACGTCGGAATAGACACTGGTATGTTGTTAGAACTAGCATGATTTATTTCGAGCTCCATTCTGACCTTGAAAGTACCTCAGAAGTTGCGGACTGCAACTTACACACCATAGCACAAAGGTGTTGGAGAGAGAAAGAATAGGACCTTGATGGAAGCTGCCAGATGCATGATGGTCTACTCGAAAACTCCAAGAGTATTGTGGGCTGAAGCAGTGGCTACAACTGCATATTTTCAGAATAGGACATGCAAGTCAAGTGTCCCTCACACGACAGCAGACGAATTATGGTGGGGAAGAAAGCCCAACCTATCTCACATCGGAATCATTGGCTGTGCAGCTTATGCACATATCCCTGATAAGCTTCGAAAGAAGCTTGATGAGAAAGCTGCATAGGGATATCTGGTAGGTTATGACAACAATTCGTCATACTATAGAGTCTACATGACACGAACACTGTGAAGACATTGAGAGATGTCAGATTTGATGAGAGCAAGACAACGGCCAACGAAAATCCTGTCAGCTATGAAGTTTTGAAAAGACAGTACTATGATCTACCACCAGCGACAGAGGGAGCACAAGACGAACACGGAAATGAGGATTTTTGAGTCGCTTTGCATTCGAGTGACGAATCAGAAGACGAAATATTCGAGAGGCAACCTTATGCTATATTGCCTGTAAACCAAGATGGTTTCGGACCTAGTAGAGTAGACAAAGGCAAAGGCATTGCTGTCCCAGGAGAATCTCCTAGAAGGTCAACAAGACAACGAAGAGAGCCAGCAAGATACGTGCCATGCAGCATTGCTTCCACATTAGAAGAATTTTGTGGATTCAGTGGCAAACCATAGACTTTCAAAGAGGCAATTGAATGTCTAGAGAAGGACAAATGGATCCAAGCCATGAAGGAGGAGATGGAGTTTTCATTCAAGGATGAAACACATTGCGATCAAGTACCACTTGATTAGGGACCTAATTGGCAAGAAGATGTTGTAGACCACCTTCATTGAAACAAAAGATGTGGTTGCTGATATTTTCACAAAGGCCCTAGATAAGGGTAAATCAATTACAGAGCTCACCTAGGATTCGTTTTGTTTCATCTGTTTCGTTTTATCTCGTCTCGTCTCCTTACAAAGCTTGATTGCTTGATTGACCTTGTCACAAATTATTTCGCTTTGTTTTGTTTCATTTTGCGATTTGTGCTTCCAACATGAATCAATTCAGTGCAAGTTTCACTTCGCTTCGTTTCGTTTCGTTTTGTTTTCGTTTAGAATTCGTCTCGTTTGTTTGGTTGTGTTACAGAGACTGCTTGGTCCAACTCGAATAGAAATAATTCGAGTGTCATGAAATGTTTCGCGAATCATTCGTGATTTAATTTTATCAGTTTGTCACCGGAGTTGTTTTGGCTAGAATTTGCATTTTTCAGCATTCATTTATTCGGCATCAAGGGCAAGGGCAACAAGCAAAGTGCAAGAGGAGCAAGAAGAACAAGAAAAATGCAAGAGGAGAAAGCAAAGAGCAATAGCAAGAGGAGCACTCGAATGTGAGGAGAATAAGGAGAGCAAGGAGGATAAAGTGGGTGAGCAAGGATCAACAAACAAGGGAGACGACAAAGGCAGCAGGTACGTCCCTTGATTCCATCACCCACTCCTCTTCCCTCTTCGAAAATGCCACGAAAAAAGTTAGTCTTTTCAAAATTTTCAAGAATCTGTCTAACCCTCGATATACACCTCACACTAGCTTCAGTATACCAAGGGCAATTCTGAGGCCCTGACTAAATTAGTAGTATTCCTTGCCTGTTCTGAGGTGCATTCTAATTTGATGCATTCTAAATCAACTCAAAATTAATGCATTCTAAAAACACACAATTTTCAAAGATTGTCCGCTCCTCCCAAGCCTTGTCAAAGAATATATAGTGCACTTGATGGCACAATTTCTTATTTGCTAAATTGTATTGATCATCTGGTTAAAGGATGTATACCATAAGAGGTATACTTAACTATGAGTTAAAGTTACTCTAGTTTAACATGTCTTTTTATAACTAGTCGTTTCGTATGGACGACCTAGTTAAGGGTGATCCAAGGCAATGTCTTAGGCCTCTTCATGACATATCCCCTTCCTCAAATGTGAAACGTCCTCGTGAACATATCATCTTTATTTCGAGGATTATTCGAGAAACATTCTTGTTCATCAGATTTTCATTGAGGCGAAAAAAAATATTTCTTCATATGATTCGTCCTTTAGATATTTCTTCAGAGAATATGTGTCTTGTTGTTGCGTTGAGTAGGTTGATTTTGAGTTGAAATTTTTTGATGAAAACTGGAATCAAACTTCAAAGATCTAGCTTCAGTATCACAGATAGGCATCAGCATGACAAAGACATGAATAATATTTATGAATTATTCAATTCTTCATATAGTTTATGAGCTAGCTCCAAGTTCTGTTGAGTTTTGATCGACAACAAATCTTCTTTAGATTTTGTATATCGGCCAACTGGGAGGTTGCCGAATTCTTCTAGTTTAACAAGGAGTAATGTTCCATCGAACAACTCTTGAGTCAACTTTGTATCTTCGTCTGAATCACTTCGTAGAGTGATTTCTTCATAGTATCGAGCTGAGAATCTAATAAAATTGTTTATAACATAAAGATTCTGAACAAAAAATAATGTCTTTGCCACAAATGTACCAAAATGCCAAAATGTATATGTACAAAATTGCTTATATCTGAATGACTTCCTTCTATCCTGCAGATTATGTAGAATCTCTGCAAGATATTCTGCAAGGTTTCGCTCCCAATCCACATATAGATTGAATAATCTGGATACGCCATATGATGGTGATCAACAACCCTGCTTCGTCGAATGCGCCTAGATCCGCAACAGCTTTGGGTTTGTATAATTGAAACTGTGACTTTTGCTTCCAAAAATGTCGCTTATTGTCTTCGTTCTGCAAAAATTGAAGTTCTTTGATGCGAATATATTCAAGAGCATACATAGCCGAAGAGCCTATGTATGACTCTGCTGACCCAAAAGGTAGGACTTTAAACTTACCCTGGATTATGCCCCAGCAGAGACATCCTTTCTGCTCGATAGAAAGCTGGGCCCATAACCAGATAAAGTCTTCCTTCTTCCATGGTCGCTTCCAATTGTCGAAGGCGATGCCTACTGCGCCTGGTAGCATCATATAATCCATACGCCATTGTAATTCAATGTTAAAAATAGGTGGACACCATTTCCAAAAGCGTTCAGCAAATGCACAGAATCTGTCAACACATACCTTTGACTGATTTTGCCGCATTCATTTTGGCTGTGTAGATGCAGTTGCCAAGTCCTGAGTTTGCAACTCAGCAACTAGCTTTTGATCTTCCATTTGTTGTTGGAGATCTGACAGCTTCTGTTCGAGCTTGTCAATCTTTGCGACTGCTTCTTGATACTCGGGATGGTCTGAGGCTCCGGTGCAGGCAGGCACAGATGGAATTTGCTGTGTAAGGTCATCAATTCTGAGTAAGGCCTGAAGGTACTCGTTGTGTGCATCTAGTCCGTTGCAAGATGGGGTAGCACTCGAAAACTCCTTTAGCTCCGCCAATTCTTCCTTGACAAGAGCCTTCGAATCCTCGAGTGGTTGCAGGAACTCAACTCAAAAATTGTCGAGCATCTGATCTTGGAGCTGGTTTAGCTTCGTGAGGTCGACTGTAATGGACTCTTCATTGGTGCATACAGAGAGAGCAGCTTCTGCCTTCAGTCTTCTCATTCGCTCCTCCTGGAAATATTTTTGGAGTGCGACATTATGTTGATTTGCAGTTGTTAGTTGTTGTTTTAAAGAATCGTTTTGAGTCTGATAATTATCAGACTTGGCCTCAATCGTCTTATTGATCTGTTTTAAAGAATCAGCTTCCTTTATTAAGGTCTGAAGCTGTGTGTCGAGAGAACGATTTTGTTCAATCAGCTTCGTGTTGTCTGATTTGAGCGAATCAATCTTCTCGAAAGACGCCTTGAGATCCTCTTGGCATCTCCTTTCTAAGTTAAAAAATTCCATCGTAAGTTGTTGGTGGTACTTGTCCAACTCATACACTTCAGCCACTAGGTTTTTGTCTTTCTCGGACATAGTGCGAAACCACTAGGACTGGTCGTCGGGTTGTTCTTCATCTGCCACAGGTGCCCCAGTGTCGCCTTCAGCAGTTGTTTGTCTTTTGTCTGATGTATCAGACTGAGTTGCGTCATCGTCGGAGGAGGAGGCACTGGGCTGCTTCTGAGATGTGGAAGAAGATGTGGGCTGTGAAGAATCAGCAGCAGCAATAGCAGTAGCTCCATCAGTCTCCATCGCCACAGTTGGAGCTGGTTCCGACTGGGATGGTGCAGCGTCAATGTCCATAGCAGTGGTAGCTGCTATTTCGACGGTTGGTGCAATTTCAGTAACGACGCTGGAAAGATCAATTGGCTTGCGGGCCAACATCCTTCCCGTCAGCAATGTTTTCTCTTGCTCGTTCAAAATGTCAAAATGGGCGCATAGCCGAGATACATGTGCTCCAACTCCAGAAAATTTTTGGTGCTTGATCCAGCACAAAAATGCTTTATATGTAATAGTGCCGAAACAAGCCGGATTACCCGCAAGTGCGCCTAAGATGTAACCAAAATTTTGCACTGAAATCGTCGCATCCGCATCCGTCAAAAAGAGTGTTTGGTTCGCATATTTACAAAACATCTTAAATGTGGTATCACGAATCATAGAGATCTTGTACCCCTTCGTGGGTACGAAGCAATTGTTAAGGAAGTGGGCAACTTCATCCACCAAATCCTTATTTGTTGAGATCATCTTCCCATCCATCGGTAATCCAAGGGATGTGCAGAAGAAGTCTTCAGAGATAGTGAAGAATTTGCCTCGCACATGGACTTTGAAATCCACCTCCGAAATGGAATGAATGGAGTTGACAAACTCCGTACTGACTTCGGAGAGGATGAATCCACTTTTAAATTACCGAACCTGCATCGATCCAAAAAGGACTGGATGGATGTCAGGCAGATTCCTGCGCGTGCTTTCCAGATGATGTTAGAGCTTGAACTGGATCCAGAAGCCATTGTTTGAAATTTTCACGAAAGCTCATAGATGGCAATAGGTCGCAAATGAATGTTTTGATTGCAAAGAGAATGTGTGCAGAAAAGCATAAAATCGCAGGCAGAAAGTGTAAGGAAGAAAAATGGAAAATAACTCTGATATGTAGTAGTGGTATGGAAGGGATGATGACATGGCATGGTGACTTGACATCTGTCACTTCCATTTATGGAGTACGTGCATGGGTCAGTGTTTGAAACTATGATCGATCTTTAATGACGGAAGACCATTTTTGAAAAGAAAACAAATAAATTAAGGAGAAACAATATCTGTTTTGATATGTGAGCGTATACACGTGTGAATAATGATGATCACGTGGCCATCATCTTTAATAGAGGGATGTAAGAAGTAGGTAGATAGATTCTCGAAAGATTCTTGAAAAGGTAGGTCGAGAGTTTCTCGAAGGATACTAGAAAGTTTCTCAAAAAGTTCTCAAAAATACTTTGAAAAATAACTTAAAAGATTTGAGAGAAGACAAGAAAAATTCTCAAAAAATTCACGAAACAATCTGAACAAATGTTAAACAGTCGTAGAAAAGTTCACGATTTCTAGAAAATTTTCTAGAAAAGAAAAAAAAGTCGCGAACATTATCAGGAGAGATAGAGAAAAATTTGCGATTGATTCCAGAAAAATACTAAAAAATAATAAGAATAAAAATAAATAAATAAAATTCTGGTCAAAGGTAATATTTTTTTAGTCTGGACCCGTTAATACGTGTAGGTAACAGTTCCCCTTCAAGTGATTGAAGTTGCACAGAACCATTGTCAAACACCTTTATGACTTTAAAAGGTCCAAGCCATCGCATATGGAGTTTTCGTGGGAACTTTTGATGGCGACCGTCATATATCAGCGCATAATCATCAGCTTTAAGATCACATTTTTTTATATGACTGTCATATATTTCTTCTTTCTTTGTTCCGTATTTCCTTCGTTAATTTTTGTGAAGACTCACGAGCTTCAGCTAGTTCTTCAATATTAGTCAACCTTTCGTTTATACATTCTGCATTTGTTCGTTGAGCTTGGATACGAAAAGTTTTGGTCTCAAATTCAATTGGCAGATTAGGATGCATACCATATGTTAGAAAATATGATGTCTGTTTCGTCATGATTTTCTATGTATTACGATAAGCCCAAAGAACTGACGGTAGTTTCTGATCCCAATCCGTTGCGTGTGCAATAGTAATTTTAGTCAAGATCTTACATAAAATTCCATTATCTCTTTCTGTCAACCCGTTTGCTTTTGGATTATACGGTGTAGTTTTTCTGTGTTTGATGAGGAAATAAGTTGTCAGCAACCGTATAGTGTCATTTAAAAAATGTGTACCTCGGTCACTTACTAGTTCGAGTGGACAACCATATCTGGTGATAATACTTTTGAATAAGAACGTCGGACAGTTTTTGCATCATTTCTTTTTGTCGCTTCTGCTTCCACGTTCTTTGTAGCATAATACGTTGCAACTAGAATATATCGACATTTCGTATGTCGGGTAACAGGTTTAATTGGACCGACAAAGTCAATCCCCCACTTCTCGAATGGTGCAAGAGGAAGGATTGGTGTCAACGGCCAATTCATTGATTTTGTAGGCTTACCAGATCTTTGGCATGGATCACATGAACGAATAAAGTTTGATACATCCTTAAACATTGTTGTGGCCAATACTTGGCAGTCAATATCTTATTAACTGTGTTCTTCAAAGCAAAATACCCATCAGCATCTTCCGAGCGTAAGGCTTTAACGACCTTTTTAATGTCTTCGGATTCGATACTTCTTCGAAGCTGATGATCTGCACCAAGCTTGTACAGAACATTGTTAATAATTGTATAAGGTACTACCTTATATTGAAAAACTATCTTTTGCTCCAAATCATAACCATCCGGATATATCTGATCCTTGAGATAAGTAATGATATCAAAATATAGCGAATTTGTAGATGAAATCTCGAATAAATGTTCTTCTGGAAAATCATCATTGATAGGATCTTCAATTTTTCCAGTGCTAAGTCACGATAGATAATCAGCATTTGTATGATACTTTCCTTGACAAATCTCTACTTGATAAGTGAATTCTTGCAGAAGTAGAACCCATCGAGCAATTTGTCCTGATAGATCTGGTTTATTTACAAGATACTTAAGAGCATAATGATCCACATGAAAAATAAATACATATCCCAGCAAATAATGCCTGGCCAGGATTGATCTTTAGTCTTTGCCAATTTTCCTTCAATAACGTCAATTCTCTGTACAATAGCATCTGTCGCAGCTTTCACTTTCATGTCTGCAGCAGCTGGTATTGCTACAAACTGATATTTGGGTCGCGACTTCTGTGGCTAAGGGAAGTCATGATACTTGTGACCAGGTTCTCTGCAATTCGAGCATAATGGTACGTAACCAATTAGCTTCCGTGGTTGAGGACAGTCAGGAAAAAAATGTCCTGGCTCTCCACAATTGTAGCAGTTGCCCGAAACTGGTTTATTAAAGGTTTGAGACTTCGCTGGTCCAACAAATTCAGGAGGATTATGTCTTCTTGGTGCGAATTTGGGTCTGCCATGCTGGGTTGATGCTGCAGTACCCTATACATAGTTAGTAGTCGCATCATTCTGAAAAATAAAAAGTATCTCCTGGGTAGGATCTTCACTGTATTTGACATTAACTGTGGTGCAGTCTTCCTTGGTGTGTCCAGATGTTCCACATTTTGTACACCACATTCCTAAGTTAGAAGAAGATGCCTTTGGTCTTTTATTTGCAACTTCTGAGATCTGCACTTTCAAGTCATTAAATTTTTTATTAAGGTCAGCCATATTACTTTTCCAAAGCTTTTCCACTTTGGAAGTTGACAACTTATCCTCAACAACTTTCATGTCGTCCTTTCGTTTAGTTCGTCGTTTATTCTTTTTCTCTCTTTTGTCAGCATCTGATTTCGATGAATCGCTACTTTCAAATTCCGAGCTTGAAGAACTGCTACTGGAATCTGAATCTGAATCATCATCGCTGTCACTGGAATCAGTCTTAGACTTTCAAGATTTTTTCGTTGATCGCCGCTTTCGCACTAATTTCGAAGTCTCAAAATTTTATGCACTAGCTATAACAGCTGCTAAGGAGTTCATGTCCCCTTGTCTGCAGTATCGATCAATCTTTGGTGGTAGACTAGCCAAAAAACCATTCGATTTGCTTATCCACGGGATATACACCAGTTAATTTTCCTATGAGGTTTTTAACGTTACGTATATATCTGCGAAGAGATTCTTTACTCTTCTTCTGAACATTGTTCAGTCGTCCAAGAATTCTAGATTTGTAACCTATCTCTTTGAACTGGTTCAGAAATGCATCTTTCAATAGGTACCAGGTTCCTACACGGCCTGGTTCTACCTGGCTATACCAGATACGCGCCTGCTTTCTTAGCAGACTAGGGAAAATTTGTAGGTTGTCTACGTTAGTTCCCTCGTTATTCACATTGGCTATTGACTCAAATTGTGAGACATAGCTATCTGCATCATCGGAGATGGTCCCTTTAAAATAATCATATTTAATTTTAGAGATAGAAGTGAAGCGTGCAGCAAGACCCTCCATACCGAAGCTAATTAGGAGTTCAAGTAACTGAACAGTGATTTCGTCTAGATTTCTACGACTAGTACTTTCACTCTGTCTTCGTAAAAACTCCTCTCTAAGCTTCCGGTATCTTTCTAATCTCGATTCTCTATCTGACATACATTAGAGATGAAAATGAATGTGTCAGATTTCTTATAACTTTCCTAAACTATCTCCGGCAACGGCACCAAAAATTGGTATATGTCATGTTATACCAACAGGGTTAATATAGATTTTGTAGTGAAAAGTATCGTTTCCACAGAGGACAACGTTAGAAAAATATGTTTTTGTTGTAATTATGGCAGGTGGTTTCGAATGTTATTCCGGTTGTTGACAGACATTAAAAAGTAACCAGTATTACTTATATTTGGAATGGGTAATGTTAATGAATTTAGAACAACAATCTGGCCTCTATCGAATTGAAGGAAGCGCGTTCTACAAATGAAATGTTATCAAAGTAGTATAGCAGACTACACTCTGGCTGACTAAGGTGTCAACAGAGAATCGGGAATTGTTCGAACTTAATGGTTAAAGAGCACGAATGGTTTTAGAGCACGTTAGAAACTTATGTCAAGGACAATAAGGAAAACAGATCAGAGACTCAATTCTTCAGACATAGATTGTCATCTCATTTGTATACATACAACTTAATTCAATGATCGTGCTAGACTGTACAAAGATAGTCATTATTCGAGTGTCAAAAAGAAAGTATTCGCGACAGACGAATAAGATGATTTTAAGACAGTTCTTTAGAGCATGCTTTACGAAAACACAGCAAACGACTGTAATGCACTAGAGCTTCTGTCTGATCAGAGAGTAGTTCATGAAATACGTTAGAGATTGTTAGCAGACTCAAGATCACTCACACTCAGCAGTGCGGAGAGTAGAGATAAGGGAGAATAACTCACAGAACTCTATTCACTTCTTCAATATCTTACATAAGCATAAACTCTTCTCTCTCGATGATCGAGACTGAAGTGTGAGATCAATATATGTTCTACGAGTCGAACAAACACACCTCTTAAACAATAGGTGCATCGCTCCCGCGAAAGGGTCTAGTTAAGAATTAAACTGAAAATATGTTCAACTATACCATAAGAAGTATACTTAACTATGAGTTAAAGTTACTCTAGTTTAACATGTCTTTTCATAACTAGTCATTTTGTAAGGACGACCTAGTTAAGAATTATCCAAGGCAATGTCTTTTCTCTCAAAAAATGACTTAGGCCTCTTCATGATTTATACTTAACCAGCTCATATCTTCATTTTCGAGTATATCATGCCATATTTATGTTGATATTCATTTTTTGACATTTGCGTGGCATCACAGATCACATATATCTGAATGAACAACATCCAACTAGTAACAAATCTTTTGTTGCATGCCTATGACTCGATCTAAAGGGAATCCTAGTATGCTTTCCAAGGATGCAGCTATGACACACAGAGAGGTCGACTTTGTCGGCTGGAGAGTCGAAATCAAGTGCTAAGGATCATTTTAGACATGTATGAAACAGATGTATGATTCAAGTGTCCTAATCGATGATGCCATAGTAATGCTTTATTGACAAGAACAGAAGTTTTCAAGGCTTGACTAGTATTAGAATAACAATGTGCCAATCTATATAAGTATACATGCCTCTTCCCGAGTGTGCAAGGACCTTACTTGTCCTATCGATAATTCGGCATTGATCAGACTCAAACTTTATCTTATGACCTAAATCAGTGATTCTACTTAAGTTAATAACAGATTTGTAGAGAGTTTAGGTACATACAAAACATTTGATAGTAGTTTGAATTGATCATGGTGGAAATTCAATCTCATAGTACCTTCTCCTTCGATAGTATGATTACAATCATTGCCAAGATGAACGTATCTCTTTGTACTGTAAGGCGTATAGGAGTGAAAATGTTCACGATGACTGGTCATATGTTGAATAGCCCCAGAGTCCATATAGTGAGCTCAGGATTTTCCATACTTCTTTCGAAGTTTGAGCTTCAGATATGTGGCCAGTATGAGTGTTTGATATATCAAGAATAATAAGCATGAAAGCTTTACCATCCTTCAACTTCCACTTTGAGTCAGTTGTGTCGTCTTCAAGCTTCACTTCGATACTTTTGACAACATTCCACAACTCGTTGCCGATTAGCAAGGTCTTTGTCTTAAATTTTCACAAGTAATAATTGGATCCATTCAGCTTGTCTATGATAAGACCAACTTTACTTTGAGAATCCATCTGGAACTTTAGTTTGTTGATAAATCGATGACATTAAGAATGATGTCGTGTTGCGTTACAATTGGAAATCAACTATCTGATACTGAAATTTGATACCACAAATTGAAGAATGTGATATTGTGAAAAGTATCTAATGATATTGATTTTAATCATAAAAGATATGAAGTATTAAACTCTAATATAGCATATCGCTCTAATATCATAAACGTATGCTCTAACACCATGTTGGAAAGAGGGAATGCAATAACGACAAGTCGAAGATTGTGGCGACTTATCGAGCGCAACAAAATAGAGCCTTCTTTCCTAATGCATGACTACGCCTATCAATATTGAACAGAACATAATGACAAAAGTCACATTCAATCTTATAATGACCAACTTTGAAATCGTTAGCACTACAATGATTACGTAGCCAAACAATGAACTATTGAATTATCAGACAAGACTATAAGAGATAATCAGTTACAAAGAAATCACAGAGATGCATACATTTTGACATAATACTGAATGCAATAAAAGGTAGATTTATTTAGCATGTAGCATGTACAAAATTAGATGATGATGAGCACAAGACAATGGTGAATAGAAATCACATACTGTAAGTTATCTCTGATTAACTTAAAAACTCTGTCTAATTGCGCTTCCATTGATAAGCAGTAAATGTTAATAGCAATACTAAGCTCTAAGCTAAGATAGAAATGAAGCTAGAAAAGAGCATTAAGAGAGCTTATGAGATGTTTGATGGCCAACTGTTTATACTAAGCAAATAACGCACATCCAGTAGGACAATTATTAGGTTGCAGATTGCAATATCCAGTTGGCCATAATGAGCTGGCATCCATCCAGTTAGAACTTCCCAAAAATTTACTTGCTAAATGATTAGGGCAAGTCTGTAGCTTAATTCAAGTGGAACAATAATTGTCTTTCATTCGATAGTTCGGACTATGTCCGATATGTCGGATCCACCTGTTAGCAATTCCCAAGTATTTCTGCAGACCGTGTAGAAACACGAGCAAAGCTGCAGAACTGGATAATAAGTGGATGAAGATTAAAGATCGATTATTTGGGAGAGTAGAAGAATAATCTAACACTTCTTCATTTGGTTTCTCCCCCCTTCTTATCTCTCTCTATTAAGGATAACCCTGATTTTATTAAAAATGATGGGAAAACCCATGATCAAACAAAAAGATGAAAGTATTCAAAATAAAATACCGTAGAATGGCATAAATGAAATAAGCTACCTAAAAGCCAAGTAAAACTTAGAATAGAAAACTAATCACTTAAAACCAACTGCTCGATTTAAGTCATAAATAAAATATTAAACTAATTACTCAAAACCAACTGCCTGATGTAAATCACTAACTAAAATAGATCCAGTAATAGGTAATGCAGGAAGCTTTGAAGCGGCTGCTCCTACAGAATTGAAATCGCTTGTGAACGTTGTAATGCTATAGAAATACGTTGGCGGTAGAAAGAAATAATGACAGAAGGTAAAGTAATGCTTTGTCCTTGGTGTTTCACCATAAGCTCCGCACATAAAGATAAAGAATCATTAAATTTCTTGTGAAGACAACCATAAGTTTCCAAGGCAAACATGATCATTATAATCTCTTTATTTTTCTTGGGCTGCTTGAGATGCAGCGGCCCCTTGCGTGGTGGAAGAACGACGAAGAAGGTCCTGACGAGAGGGATCAACAATTACAACATCTCCTAGAGTACAAATTGCATCACGCGAGAGAACAAGGTCAACTCATCGTCAGATAGATTGCAATGAAGGCCCTAGTAAAGTGTGTGTCTATTCTCGAACAACATGAAAGCCACTATCATGAGCAATAGCAGCCAGGGCATCACGAATGGAATCATGTGAAAGAATACGTTCTCCACCTGATGGACAACGCATAAGTTGAGTACCCAAGGAATCCAATACATGCCCACATGAACACTTAGAGATACCAATTAACATTGGATGTGGAAGTCCCAATCTGGTTTGAAGGGCAGTTATAAACAAGTCATTTTTGAGTCTCAATAGTGGAAGAACTGGACGTGCAACCAACCAAGCCTCTGCACCTGGACCAGCACAAGATAGAAGACGAGCTTGAACTGCATCAGAAGGTGAATCTTTGATAAGTTGACCGAAAGAATAAGAGTGAAGATGCTCCATAATAGTCTTTTGAAAAACTCGTTGTTGATTTGTCACCAAAGATTCAAAGGGAGGCACAAAAGGTTGTACAAGTGGTGGAAGTAAATCTCGAGCATTGCGTAGAGCTTGTTGAAAAGCAAAATTGCCAGTTTCCACATGCGCTACCATATCAAGAAGAAGAGGTTGGTTACCCTGCTGAAACCTAGAGACTAGTGAAGAGGCAACAAGAGCCCAACTTTCGAGAAAAGCAGCTGGTGCAATGCAAGCAGTAGATACAAGGCCAACACCACCAGAGGAAGCAGGAAGAGAAATTTGTCGCTTAGAAAACTAACCTTCACAAGTGTCAAAGGTTCCTAGCCCCAAAAGATGACCAAATACGCCCAATAAAGCATCATCAAAATTTTGAAGTAAGGATATTATATCAGGTGGAGGAGATATGCAACGTAGAAGATAGCTAGGACGTTGAGCAAAGCACTGAGTGAAAATTTCAAATGCAACTTGAGAATTTCCAAGCTTTGGCAACAAATCAGAATGTCGAGCAAAACCATCCAGAGCTTCCCGCATAAATGAATTGACATATCCAGAAGAACCAATGGGAACACCCAAAGCCTTAATCCCAAGCTGAGGAGTAATGAAACCTTTAGGCAATGAGATATTTGCTGGAAGGCCTTTTGGGCACCAAGCAACGCACTTATCCTTGTTCACTGTAAGCCCAATAGAAGAAAGTTGAGCTAAGAAATGCAAAAAAGCAGGACAACTTCACTTGCAGGCCCCACAATATGAGTATCATCCGCAATAGAGGGGAATAGACAGGACTGAAAAGCTGAAGTTGTAGCACGCAATGCGCGATAATGTGCCAAAGCAAAGAGAGGACCACCCAAAGGATCCCCTTGAGTTCCTTCAGCTGAAGAAATGACGGTAACATCACCAACACGAGAAGCATGACTAAAGTATAAAGGAGAACTTTTTGAATAGAAGCTCCACACAAAAGGAATGAGCATGGCAAGTGTATCTTGAGCACCACGAAGTTCTTCAAAGATAGTCGTTCGAGAAACTGAGTTAAAAGCATTAGCAACATCAATTTGCAATACTACCCAGTCAGGATGAATATCCAAAATAGCGCGTAAAGCACTATCTCACAACCACCAAGAGTAGCACATCCAAATTGAAATGGAAAAAGATGAGCATGAAATGCTTCTCGAAATTGGAAACAGACTGTCCTTGCCACCAACCTGTATAAACATTCCCCCACTGCAATTGGACGCACAGCACCAGAAGCTTTATCCAATGCTTAAAGACAAGCAACACCTAAAAAATGAGCAACTGAAGGTGGGATTTGCCCAGATGCAATGAAAGAGCACACCTTGAAGAGAAGATCAAAGAGACTAGCAAAATCTTCTGGTGAAAAACAATCACGTAGATGTTCAAAAACCATTCCTGAAGGTCCATCGGCTGAGAGGCGAGGACTACGCAGAAAAGCTTTCATAAAATGAGCTTCTGCAAGTTGAAGATCGGAGTTAGGTTGAAAGTCTTCCACAAATAAAGGAAGAGTATCACTTGCATGGGGATGAAGTTGTTCCAATGCCTGAATAGTTGTAGAAGAAGGTGCTGCCGAAATTGATGGAGCAAGAGCATGTGCAGCCCGAGAAAATTCACCAGCTTGTCCAAGCAAAACACAACGACGTAGATGACTATGAATAGGAATGGAACCCAAGTCGGAGCCTGAATTAAACTCCTGTTTCACTGCAAGTGCATTGCAACGAACAAAAAGTTCCTCTTGCAAATTTTCCCAAAGTCCTCTTGATCCCTCTGCTACTTCCATTTCCATCCTTTACAGACGACAAACTTTTGCTTCTTTGAGCATTTATTTTACATGTACTTCTGTAAAAAGTTTATAATCTATGGTTAACTTTCTTCAAGAAAAAAAAAGTCATGGACTTGGACAATGAGGCCAACTTGATGAATAGTTGCATTCCCATCAATCTTTATGAAGCCAAACTCTAGCCCATGTCAAGTTGATCCTATAAGATTTTCACATTTGCTTCTAACAAAGATCCCTAAGATTTTCAAAAAGGCCAACAAAGAAGGGAAAATTACTCGTCTCAAAGGGGCAAAAGGATAAAAAAGTAAGAGATTTGAGACATGACAAGCCCTTAGAATCCTCCAATAGTCCCAAGCCTTGACAAAAAAAATACAAGAAAAATGTCAACAAAACTTGCAACGACAAATGTAAAATAAAACTTTCACTACCTTTTTTTTTACTGCCATGGATGGACATCATACAAATCTTTGAAAGGCATTTCCATGTGACAGTCAACCCTTTAACTCAATCCACATAGTTGTCAATGACATGACCTCCTATGACGCAAACATAATTCAAGTTTGGGACTTGGCTAGAGCACTTATGATGTGGAACATATGAATGAAGAAAAATTTGGTTGAGAAAGAAGCCTACTAACAATAGTGTGAAAGAATTCAGATCATTGATGATCCAAATCCATAAACTGATCTTGGGTTAGAAAGAGAAAAAAAAACAACAATCTTGCCAATGTCGAAAAATCAGCATCTACTCTATGAAAAATCTAATTGAACTTGATTAAACATGAATTAAAGTACTGTTGTTGTCCGTACAAAACCAGCAAGCTACTGTATTTTCACATGTGTGGATCCAAAAATAGCAAATATAGGTCATTCTACACATAGAATTGCAAGCAATCACAAGTATGCACCAATGGATAGTAGAACCCAAGAGAACCATGTATAAGCATGAAATGAGATAGAGAAGAGAGAATATCTACTTCTCAACGAGTTACATCCTTTTATAACAGGTCCAAACCCTATTTGGCCACTTGGCTTTCCCTCCAAAATGTAAACCCACCATTTCCAATGGTAATATGTATATATCATTGTACATATTATTGTGAATATAAAAAATGTGTGATAGACACTGCATTACGAGATTTAATCATTTGCCAGGGCCAAAACAAAGAATCAAAAGGCTTTTACCTTTATAGCTACGTTTGTGCAAATCCTAAAGAGGTTCAGCCGTATTGTATGCCACAACTACGTTTGTCAACCTTGAGGCCAATTCTTATGGACATGTATGCATATTGTATGCCTTAGTGCTCACTACAAATGCAACTCGACATAGGTTGACAATGTTTGAAATTACCATGCACTTAAACATACAATTGGCTATTTCTCATGGTTGCAATCTTTATAGTCACCATACTACAAGAGATGCATAATTTATGGATTTTAGTACATTTAGAGCAAAAATACTAATTAGACTCCTTTGACACTTTTAAAAAATGATAAAGCCTTAGCACCCTAGGTGTAGAGCTCACAAAGAATTGATAGAACCCAATATCGAGGTGATTGATCTTAAATATTATGAGTCTTTTTTTAAATAGCAAAGAAATTAAACTCCTTAAAACTAAAAGGATTTAACTTTTCTTAATCAGTTTGGACAAGGAAAAAATCAGGGAGGCTGAGAAATAGGAAGAAACCAACCTATTTTCATTACAAAAGGAAAAAGAAAAAAAGAAAAAACTAGAAAAGGCGAAAAGGTGAAAAGGTGTTTCCTCTAGAGTCTAAGTTGTAGCTTATGAGTTTCTTAGCTTCATCTTGAGGCTTAGCTTTTGATAAATCAATAAAGCATTCAAGGATATAGTACAAGCAAATCACACATATCAGTGATAAGTTGATAGCCTGCATGATCAAGAGCCCATATATCATACATTAAAGGATAAATTACAACCAAATCACACATATCAGTGGTAAGCTGATAGCATGCATGATCAAGAGCCCATATAGCATACATTAAATGATAAATTACAACCAACTCACACATATCAGTGATAAGCTGATAGCATGCATGATCAAGAGCCTATACATTGTACATTAAAGGATGAATTACAATAATGTATTAAAGGATAAATTACATTGACCAAATCACACATATCAGTGATAAGCTGATAGATGCATGATCAAGACCCTATATATCATACATACTAAAGAGGCCAAACCACACATCTCAAAGAGGCTTGAGTTTATTGATTTGAATCTGTATGTGCCCTCAAATGGGAAGCATTAACATTTTTTCCACCAAAAAATTGTATGTAAAATAGTATCAATGAAACAAGGATCCGTCTCTCCTCTGAGTACAATGAAATAAGGATCCGTCTCTCCTGTCAGTACAATGTCTCGAATAGTGTGATACGCCATAGCCAGAGCTCTCGCTCTCTCTCTCCGTCTCTAGACAGTTGGAGGTCGCTGATAGTGTTCTAAGCTATAGCGAGAAATTCTACCTTCAGCTCCTGACTTGCACCCACACAGCTATGCTTGGAACCCCCTGATTCACTGCGAATAACATATAGTAGCCTGCAGGAGCGACATTACCGTTCGGCGGAGCTGATCCCGTGATGGAATAACTGTTGTCCCCCAACGGCACTGGATTGAGCACGCTGAGCTGAAGAAGACGCTGCCCTTGGGCGTAGGAGTGGGTGGTGAAGGGTGCACTAATAAGGTTTAGCTCTACTATGTCTGTGAGAGGACTGGGTGAGGTGATGGTGACAGTAAAATCTAGATTATGGAATAGAAATACGGGAGTGCCGATGATTGTAGGCCTTAGGGATGCAAGATCTGGGCTGAGATATTCTGGTGAGAAAGCCTCCAGCCTCAGCTCAGTTGGAAAATCCCCATCAAAAGTGTAAAAGTAGTGGCTGTTGCTGCCTGCTAGCAGAATGCGGCCATCTGGGAGCAGATTCGCAGTGGAATGATACATCCTCGCTACGGTGGTTGGACTGAGTACCATGAATCTGAGCCCTTGAATAACCTTGGGCTGATAGAGCAAAGGGTTGAAGCAAGGAAACCATGCCAGGCCGAAGCCCTGGGAGCCTGCTTGAGCTCCATTGATGATCAGCACGTCTCTGGAAGGAAGCAGGATCATATCTCCCATGTTGCGAGGAAATGGCATTGTCTCCATGTTCCACACAGGTGAAGTATCTGTGACTGTCATTCGGCCACAGGTGTCGGATGCCGGCAACTGGGCTGGAGGATTGAGAAAAGCGCCATACTGGGCCCCTCCGCAGATTAATACCTCTGCTGTGGAGAATCCAGTGTCCGCTGTTAGAGGTAGAAGCACTGATGATCCAGCAGAGGGATAATTGCGAGGTCCTCCTGGGATGGTTGGGTATTTCCGCAGCACAGCATTCTCCTTGTAATCATACAAAATGGAGTCCCTGTTCGCAAAGATGAATAGATTTCCATCTGGGAGAAGATGCACGTAGGGGTAGAGATTATCCATTTCCATGTTGGTGGTCTCTTTCAGAAATGGCATCCAAATCTTGTTTTCCCCCGGAGCTGCAGGCACGAACTCCACGGTGAACTCGTTGCGGCCGCCCACGACGATCACCCTTCCATCAGGTAGCAGCTGGTTTGTTGAATACCATCGATCTGCCTGCAGTGCTTGATCAGTCGCCTCCACCCAGTCGCACGTTCCATCGGTTGGGCAGGGCACAAAGTAGCGGATCTTTCTAATCCCATCAAGGTCTCCCCCCGTCTGCATCATCGTTCCATTTGTCACAAACGCGCCTGAGGAGCACCATGTATCTGTGAAGATGGTGAGGGGACGGATGGTGTTGGTGGCTGGATCGTAGAGAACAGAGTGGGCAGTACAGTCATGGGTAAGAATTTTGTCTTCAGGATTATCACGGCAAACTCCATTTGCAAGTTCGATCTTAGAAACACCCACGTCTGTGCGATCTAGGAGGATTACTGTGCCTTGGTAGGTGACCGCTGTGTGCATGGAGGCAATGCCTGCGTTCGGGACCAGCAGCTCCCATGAGCCTGGTAGCTGGCCTGGGATCCCCGGTGCCAGAAATACAAATGCTATGTAGATAGTTAGGAGCTCTCTTGACCTATGTCTCATTGTACCCAGTTTCACTATCTGCATTATAATGCCAATCAGGAACTTATCGCATCAGTCATGGATAGAAGAGACTACTTCGGATCCGGATCAAGCCTACTCGAGCTAATTCTCTTCGAAAAACCTTGAGCTTGCAGTGAAACTCTGCTGCAGCTCTACTTGTTGAAGAAGGCATGAAAAAGCAAATACCAAACCTCACGCTATAGCTAGTACGATGAAGCACTACAGAAATTGTCATTTGAAAGTATCAGTCTTGCAGTTCACACGTTTAATCTCCTTTGAGAGAGAGAGAGAGAGAGAGAGAGAGAGAGAGAGAGAGAGAGAAAAGCAAAAATAAAGGTAGTGCTGCAGAAAGTGATAAAGTGCGAGGACAAAGTTAATGGAGACCCATAAGAAACAAAGAGGCCAATGGCAACAGCATATATGTTTCTTTGAGCAATCTAAGGACTTAGAAGTTAGAACCCATCCCTACGTCTGTCCAAGCTCCTGCCCTGCCCTTAATGAAAATGATGGATAGATCATAGCAGATACGCCCATGCTGGGACTTGGACGCAAGATTGACGTCCACAATCAAGACAATTGTAGGAGTGAGCAGCAAGTGAACTCACACTCACACTCACACAGATACTGCATCAGCCATGTGGAATGATAGCCCACAACATTATTTCTTATCCACCACATAAAGCTTTATTTTTTTAACCTTGGAAAAATTCTACAACTTTCTAGCTTAGTAGGAAGTTTTTCAAATTAGACTGAAATCAAATTCTAAACACTTAATCTAGATCCATCTCACACTTGGCTTGGTAATATGATTGGCCAAGTTTGAATCCCTTGCCATATTCTTGGTCCATCTTTCTTAGGTCGTGTTTGACAACTCAACATGAAAATCAATGTCCCCATGTGTAAAAGAATGGGCTTGAGTTGCCCTTACGTGGCAAGGGTCCCATGCCACCTTATCTTCCAAAACATGGTTCATAGTATTGACGAGGCCTGTCAAGTTTTTTTCCAAAACTAATTTGCCAAAATAACACTTTCTTTAATACGCTACCCAAAATCATATAGATAAGCTTCAAAATCAACTCATTGCTACCAAAGCTCTTGCCAAAAAATTTCCTGAAATTTTTACAACTTTCAAACTAGACTACCTACAAACATTCCAACCTTACTACTTACACTTGCAAATATGTCTAAAAAAATTCATTTTCATTCAGACTTCTTATGAGTCTAATGAATCTCCCACTCCTCAAGCAGTCATTCGAAGACTTGTGCCTCTTGAACATAATATTTTATTGCTCCCTAGCGACGAGAAGGTTGCTAAATGACTCCAAATTGGTAAGCCACTGCTCAAAGCAATGGGCCTTTCTTCCTATGTGGTTTGCACATTTACCCATGCACATTTATCCAACTACAGACGAATCATGGTTATTTGATTGATGTTATCACAGGACTAATTTTGGAGGTTGTAGTGCATTTGATCAACCAATTCATTGTAGTAAGTAGTCTCAAGAAGGAGCAAATAGCGTCGTTCTTGCCACATCGACTAGTTGAATCACATTTGGCATTTGTTGTTAGAACAATGGTGTCTTATAAGTGACACACAACCATTGTGGTAGAATTGAAGAAGGAGATCAAGCCTAAATCAAGGAGGAAATTTGCTGCAAGGCCACTCTTATTCACCTTGGCTATAAATGTGATGGAGAGCAAGATTAAAAAAATTTGACAAAAATTTGTGCTAACAACTATGGCACCAACTGTGGGCATGCAATAGGAGAGCTCTTCCCAAAGTAGATGTCAAATTCATAGCAAGATTGTCTTATCCCACTCAAACCCCACAGTATGATGTTATACTTTGCAACTGCAGCCAATTGCTACTTTGATCCCTTTCGCTACCAACACTAGTCCTTCTCTTTTTCTATCCTCTATATTTTCAGTTCCCAAACTTCCCTTCCAATTGAAATAGCATCAGTTTCAATTCCCTTTGTGATGATCGGGTCATCTATTTTCCTTGCTATTGAGTCATTTGGCAAACCTGCCACATCTCCCCCACCCCAAAAAAAAAAAAAAAAAAAATCTAAAGCTATATTTTGAGACAATTTTGTCAGAAATTGTGAACTCCTACAACTTTGTTGTGATGCGAAGCAAAGCGACATGAAGCGAAGGCCGAATGGCAAACAATTCGCGAAAGTCAACGTACCTCGAAATGTTGGATTTATTCTCTCTACTCTCCTTAGAATCCCATTTTAATCTGCCTCCATTCATGATGTTTATTTACTCACATTGTCGCGCAATCTGCATATTTACACGCAAATTCGCACAGACGAAGAAAAGGCGAAAGAATCGCGACACTGTATATTTACATACGTTATGGTGGCAGCCGAAAAGGAGACACTATCTTACAAAATGCCAAAGGTGCCCTAAAAGCAAAGGCACCATGTAAATCTAATCCTAAGGCTACTCGTAAGAGTGACGCACTCGTTCGTGTTCGTCTTGCCTCTTTGAGATTATTTTTTGTTTCTAACATACGACACATTTTCTCAACCCGTTCATCTCCCTCTCTCCAACATGGTATTAGAGCTATTTTCATAGCTTGATAAGCTTCCACAGTACAAGACTCTACTAGCTGATAGAGTAATTGTTTTCTTGTTCTGTATTTTGCAGTATCATATTTTCATACTTAAGTCACTGATAGTTTCTCCTATCACTCAGACTAACTCTTCCACATGGATTCCCAAGGGAAAGCCAGTCCTATCATGGACAAGCTTGATGGAGCCAATTACCATCTATGGAAATTTAAGATGAAAACTGTACTGATGGCAAAAGAATTGTACGACGTTGTTACAGGTGCAAAAGGGAAACCCGAAGTGGACGATGCGACAGTCGCCAGATGGAAGCTGAAGGATGGAAATGCTTTCACGCTGATCATCCTCAACATCACGGATACCCAAATTGGCCATGTATCCGAGGCTTAGACATCGAAAGAAGTTTCGGACATCTTGAGCACACTATACGAAGTGCGAGATATAGCTTCCAAGCTACATCTCAAAAAGAAATTCTACTCCCTCAAGATGACGAATGGTGATTCTCTACAGAATCACATTAATCAATTCAAGAACCTGCTAAGACAAATGGCCGCTGTTGGATCTGTCATAGACGATCAAGACGCAGTGATGCAACTGCTTACAAGCTTGCCAAGTTCTTATGACAGCTGGGTGATGATCATTACGATCATCCAGAATTGACTCTTTCGAGAGTCATTACTATGTTGTTGTAGGAAGACACGCGAAGGAACGAAGCCTCGAGTTCCTCAGTTAATTCTCACGCCTTGTACACCAACAAGAGCACGAAGCAGAAGAAGAAGAAAGGCTCGAAGCAATCAAAGCCAGACCAAAAACCAGCTCAGCACAAGGAACAATCGAATCCGCAGACAAAGAAAAAGCTGTTCTGCAGATACTACAAACGAAACAACCATGAAATACAAGACTACCGAATACTTCAAGCAAAGAACAACAGCAAAGGGCAGTCGAATCAAGTGGCAAATGCAGCTGCAGAAGCTCCACAACTTATTCAAGAAGCGGATCATGATGCCTTCATGACCAATCATCAAGGAGCATCTGGCGACAGTTCTTGGTTCCTGGATTCCGAAGCCACTCAGCACATGACTAGCCTCATTGTTGTGTCCTATACACCTTACAATACTCAGAAATTCGTTCACCTTGGCAACAATAGCACACAAGCTATTAAAGGTAAAGGCACTGTAAGATTATGCTTTGCAAATGATTAGTCTAAGCTACTCTCTAAAGTCCTGTATGTACCAAAGTTATCCACAAATCTGCTCTCTGTAAGCAGAATCACAGATCTAGGACATAGAGTAGAGTTCAAATGTGATTAATGTAAAGTAGTTGATAGGACAAGCAAGATCCTAGCACTCAGAAAGAGGCATGGATACTTGTATAAGTTGAGTCATTGTTTTTCTGCCTCTAGTCAGGCTCTCAGTACTTCAATTTATTCAAATAAAGGTTTACTTTGGCATTATAGACTTGGTAATTTAAATCATGTTGTTGTACAACGAATGTCTAGACAATCTATTGTTCTTGATCTCGACTATCCTCGTGAAAAGGTTGAGTTACATGTCTGTCAAGACTGTCTAGTTGGTAAACAGACTAGAAAACCATTTTAAGCCTAAGCCATCAGCATGTTGCTAGAGGATTGCTAGATGACATTCAGATATCTGTGGCCCGATGAAAAATCCTTCGCTAAATGACGCCAAGTATTTTATAACCTTTATTGACTAATTCTCCAAAAGGACTATGGTGTACTTCATAAAGAGAAAATCAGAAGCCTTCAGCTGTTTCAAAATCTTCAAGGAGCGTGCAGACTCAGGAGACTGGAAGGACGATCAAGGCCCTAAGGTCAGACAATGGTGGAAAATATATCTCTGTCGAGTTTAAGGAGTACTGCCAAAGCCAATACATTGAGCAGCAATTCATCACTCCTTACAGTCCTCAGTCTAATGGCTTAGATGAGAGGAATAATCATACTCTGGTCAAATCTGCTTAATGTATGCTATCGCATGCATCGTTGCCCAAGAGATTCTAGGCCGAAGCTATCTCCACTGTAGCTTACGTCCAGAATAGATGTTCGACCAAGGCCCTCTCAGACAAGACACCCCACGAGGTGTGGACAGGTCCTAAGCCTTCTTTGAAGAACCTAAGAGTGTTTGGGTACATTGCCTACGTGCAAATCCCAAAGGACACAAGGAAGAAATTGGACTTCCAAGGTCTCAAGACCATCCTGATCAAATATACTTCATCTGATAACACTTACAAATTGTACGATCCTGATACTCAGCAAATCTTGTATAGTCGGGATACAGTCTTTATCAAGGATCAATTCGTTGACCTCAAAGGCAAGGACATTGCTCAAGAAGAACCTTCATCACTGGCCGTCGACACGACAGTCCGAGCTTCCGGCTCACGCGTATGTATTGTCGACCCACTTCAAGACAGCGAATCATACGAAGATGTTGCTGCTACCTAGCAACAAGTCCCAGGAGCGGTTCATCAGTTGAATCCTCCCAGGAGATCAAGTCGAGTGCGCACACAGCCCACAAGGTATACTTCTGAGTCTGCCTGTCTCTTAATGCAGGAACCGATGACAGTCGAAGAGGCACTTAGCCAACCAGACTCTAATCTCTGGAGAGAAGCCATGGACAGAGAGTATTCCTCTCTGATCAAGAATCAGACATGGTCATTAGTCGAAGCTCCTATTGGCTGTAGTATTTTTTATTGCAAATGGATCTTTAAGATCAAATATAATGCCAGCGGAGCAATTGATTGAAGGAAGGCTAGACTGGTAGCACGAGGATTCACCCAGATCCCGAATGTCGACTACAGTGAGACTTTTAGTCCAGTCGTCAAACATTCGTCGATCCGAATGCTCTTGTCTTATGCTGCAGCTACCAACCTCGAAGTACATCAACTTGATGTACAAACAGCCTATCTGAATGGAGTTATACAAGAAGATATCTACATGATCCAACCCGAAGGATACATTCTGGAAGGCATGTAGAATCATGTCCGTAAACTCCACAAAGCATTGTACGGCTTGAAACAGTCTGCTGTCCACAGATTCTCTGACTCGGTGAACACAGTTCTCATGTTTTCTTACCTCTTCTTTAGTTACGGTACTTTATGGTTTTTCTTCTTATTAGAACAGTTACAAGTAGAAATGTTACTCCGATTTCAACATGGATTTCCGAGCCTGTCAGTGAGAGACACAGTTTTGATGCTCAACTACATGCAGAAACCAGCCATGTAATCATCTTTAGCTCAAGAGGACCAACATTTTAGAACAGGGAGCAATCCTACCACTATCTACTAAATCAGAAAATAATCAAAGACAATATTAACTACTGAAACAAGAAACAAGATTCAAGAAACTAGAAACTAGATACCTAGCAACATTTAACAGTCTAAGAATTAAGAAACACTCATTTTTTGATGCTTAGATTGCTCAAGAACAATCAAGAACTGGGCTGCAAGAGAGTATGCAAGATGTACACCACAAACCAGCCTATTTAGTTTACTTGAATGCTGATTTCTACCTTATTCCATAAACAAGAAGTGAATTCTAATCCACAACTAAGCAAGAAACTAGAAAACAAGAAACTAGTTAATCCACAATGCAAGGAATTCAAGCATGCTCATAGAAATTTCACTCAAGAACATTGCCATGAACAAGGAGCTTAGCAATCATCAAGAACTCGTAGAAGATCCTCTTTATTTGCTCAAGAGAATTTGACAATACATTCAAAAGCTCCCTCACAAGAGAGGGGGGCCCTTAAATAAGTAAGAAGGCTGCCCATGTGGAGCCCAAGTGGCAATTCCATCAAATTAGAAATTACATGTGGAATTTGCCCTTTCACTAAAGGTCACCATCAAAAGGTGGCTCACTCTAGCTAATTTAAGGGGGGTCTACATTTATTTACAAAGCTTAGGAAATATGACTAGCTCCTACATGGTCATTCCTTCTTTGGGATACACCATGTAGGCTCACATAGATAACTCATTGTCTTCCTAGCTAGTACTTCCTCGGCTCTCAGCTTCTTCTGCTCTCCTCCTTCTGAGACCTCCTCAGTCATGGGTGAGAGATAACTTGTGTCTTCAGCTTGGCTTGGCATCTGGGGATTCTCTGGAATCTGCTAACATTATCCACCCATAATCTGTTGCAGGACCCACTGCAACACTGATGATGTCTTCTGCTTGGCACTTGGAAAAGCATGGATCTTCTTTCGCTTTCGTAAAACCAGGTGCTTATTGTCTGCAAAACTTATTCTTCAGATTGAAAGTCTCTCAATTGGCCACTACATACCAGCCCTCTTGAGAACTTCTGGCAAGTCTTGCTCACCTCGGCTCATCATCGCTTATTTCCATCAGGTCCGCAGCATCAAAATATTGCGACGTGTCCAGTGTGTGGACTTGCTTGGCCTGTGGTTGTAGAGCCGCTTCCGTGACTTGGGGACTGGATATCCTCACTCTCCCCCCCCCCCAAAAAAAAAAATCTTGTGTCGTGGGTGATGTTGTTGTCTTTGTCATGGTAATCAATGTGGGTGGGGTGGTGACTTCGTCTGGTGGAGTTGCAGGGTGTGAGGTGGTCATTGATGTTGTTGCTCCATCACCCCCGTCGATGACATGTGAGGGTGACGAGTGCTGTTGTAATGCCGTGGATGAGCTGCCATCATCGGAGGTGGAACCATTTGAAGCTGATCCCACTGGTGATGTGCACCCAGCTTGAAGCTTCTTTCGCATTCTTTGGTGCCGTGTGTCTAACAACTGGGCCTTGGAGGTCGGGGCCTCTTGAGCTTCGGATGGTGCAGCTGCTTGTGGATCTGGTTGTGGGCTTGTTTGCCTCCATACTAGTGGGAGTATACTTGTGTTGACCCTTTTAGGTTAGAATCCCCCGATGGGGAGGTAGTTCTTGATCGTGCACGCTTGGACTTTGTTGGCTCAATGGGGATGTCCCATGCCTTGTCTGCAAGCTACAGTTGTTGTTGAAGCTTTGGCCCATTCTGTACTTGGTGAAGAGTGATATCTGTCATCAGATATCCCAATATTGTGATGGGCTACTTGTTCTTAATGCACTCATGTAGACAGTTCGAAGCAAACTGTGCCCAATCATAGAGGTTCTGGGCATGCAGTCGTGAATCTGCCATCATGTGAAACAGGGACATGGGTACCCTCAACACTTTCATTCGTGGTGTTTGTGTGCATCTGGTGAGATAGGCACATGCTGCTTGAAGCTGCTTGTCATTGATGGCTTCCAGTCTGTACCCATCCTTATTCTTCCATTTAGTCATAGAGGGATCAATGTACTTGAAGTATGTCATTTGCTCTATCTTTTGGAGTGTCCTTGTGACAGTATTTGGTCCCCGTGGAAACCCATAAGGTTGCAAGTCGGCTGCCGCAAAAGATACGTTATAAACATAATTCCTGACAGATGGAACTATGATTTGACATGATCTTGCCGTGATATGATAATTGGCATATGCCATGTGTACTAGGTACGGGCTTTGGTAACCTGTCAAGACAGGGATGTGAAATTTGATTTCCTTGAAGAAGGACTCCGCTTGCTGGTACCAGGTCTGCATCTCTGAAACTCTCTCATGACTTTTTCCATTTGTTGTTGGTGTTGCTGGTTAAGCAGCTCCATTTGTGTCTTCCACAGCTGTTCTCGTGTATCGTCGTTTGGTCGAGCTTCTTGGACAACACAATGTGCTCTCCGTTCTCGTGGTTCATCAACATCTGAGCCCTCGTCTTCTTCCGAATGGCATCAAACATGGCTTGTTTCAATGAGGTATATTCATCATTGGAACGAAGTTCACGTCGTATCGATCGTGGGAGTCCAACGAGGAACCAAATGATAAGCATGGACTCGGTGGGTTGCTCATGGACCTGACTTTTTAATCTTTTAAATCGTTCAATGTAGTCACGTACTTTTTCATCTTATGTCATTTTGATATTACTTAGCTTGACAAAAGGGCTTTTTATCAAGCGAAATGGCTTGAAGCGTTTGATAAAGGCCTCCAAGAGTGACCAGTCACGTTTAACTTCACGATCAAGGTTAAAACCATTCTCGTGCTCGATCGATCATAGTCATTGAGAAGAGTTGAATCATGGCGTCGGGTGATGTCTCGCCATAGACATCACATGCATTCTCAAAGACTTGAAGAAATCTTTGAGGATCAGTGTTACCATCGTACTTAGTTAAGTCTAGCTTTGGGGTCCTTTTTTCAGTACGTTGAACATTATTTGCGAAAGCTCCGTTTAAGTGAGCTCGTGCATGTGAAGATTCGACAGCATGAAAATGTGGTCGTTCATATGGAGCTTCATAACGCATGGGTTCCCATCTATCGAATGGATTGGTGGATGGATCTTGGACTTGGGATTTCATCCAGGAATTTCTGTTAAATCGAGCTTGTTCTGTGGATGGGGAGACCATCTCTGGTGGATAGTCCTCCGTAGAATTCAAATTGTAAGGGTGATCCATAACTTGTAGAGTATCGTAGGATTGTGTAAATTGGTGAATGTATTCTCTACGGTTTGATGCAATTCTCATGGTGCAGAATGGTCACTACGGATCAATGTGGTCGTTACGAGTGGTCACAATGACTGTAATGTGGTTGAATATGGAATGGACGGTCTAAGGATCGGTTGAGATCTGAGAGTATCCGTCGGTTGAGAACTGACGAGTGGGTGTCGGCCCAGATCTGACGCAAGGTTGTCGGTCGAGATCTGAACAGAGTGCTCCGGTTGAGATTTGACTGAAATGCTCCAGTCGAGATTTGAGAGAGAGCACCGGTTGAGATCTGACGGAAACGCGTCGGTTGAGATTTAACGGAACACTTCGGTTGAGATGCGAGCAAGTGCTCCAGTTGAGATTTGAAAGAAGTGCTTTGGTTGAGATCAGGACTGAAGGGTTCAGTTGAGATGAAGACTTCGGTTGAGATTGGAAAAAAGTGCTCCGATTGAGATTGGAAGGAAGCACTTCGGTTGAGATTGGAAAAAAGTGCTCTGGTTGAGATCAGGACTGAAGTGTCCGGTCGAGATCTAACAAAAGACTTTGGTCGAGATGCGAATGAATGCTTCGGCTGAGATAAGGATGGAAGGGTCCCATTAAGATTTGAAGATTTCCTTCAGTCGAGATGGCAAAGAGGTCTTTGGTCAAAATCTGGACGAATGGCTCCGGTCGAGATTTGAACGATGAACATCGGTTGAGGTGAAACTCAGGACATGTCAAGATATTGAAGTAGTGGCTCGGTCGAGAGGTAGTAGGTAGCGGTCCGGTCCAGACATGAGTTGTGGAGCTCGGCTTGGTAAGGATCGTGAGCCCGGGTTGAGAAATGAGCTGCACGTCGGTCAGGACTGAAGTGGAGAGCTCTTTAATGAATGTGTAGGAGATCTTAGGGTGATTGTTTCGCAACACAGATGAAAGAGATATGGCTTGGTTTAACATTTGTGTAGTTGTGGAATAGTGCCAAATGTTCACAGATTCTCTGACTCTGTGAACACGGTTCTCATGTTTTCTTACCTCTTCTTTAGTTACGGTACTTTATGGTTTTTCTTCTTATTAGAACAGTTACAAGCGGAAGCGTTACTTTGATTTCAACATGGATTTCCCAGCCTGTCAGTGGGAGACACAGTTCCAATGCTCAGCTACATGCAGAAACCAGCCATGTAAGAGGACCAACGTTTTAGAACAAGGAGCAATCCTACCACTATCTACTGAATCAGAAAATAATCAAAGACAAGATTAACTACTGAAACAAGAAACAAGAAACTAGATTCCTAACAGCATTTAACAGTCTAAGAATCAAGAAATACTCATTTCTTGATGCTTAGATTGCTCGAGAACAATCAAGAACTGGGCTGTAAGAGAGTATGCAAGATGTACACCACAAACCAGCCTATTTAGTTTACTTGAATGCTGATTTCTACCTTATTCCATAAACAAGAAGTGAATTCTAATCCACAACTAAGCAAGAAACTAGAAAACAAGAAACTAGTTAATCCACAATGCAAGGAATTCAAGCATGCTCATAGAAATTTCACTCAAGAACATTGCCATGAACAAGGAGCTTAGCAATCATCAAGAACTCGTGGAGGATCCTCTTTATTTGCTCAAGAGAATTTGACAATACATTCAAAAGCTCCCTCACAAGAGAGGGGGGGCCCTTAAATAAGTAAGAAGGCTGCGCATGTGGAGCCCAAGTGGTAATTCCATCAAATTAGAAATTACATGTGGAATTTGCCATTCCACTAAAGGTCACCATCAAAAGGTGGCTCACTCTAACTAATTTAAGGAGGGTCTACATTTATTTACAAAGCCTAGGAAATATGACTAGCTCCTACATGGTCATTCCTTCTTTGGGATACACCATGTAGGCTCACATAGATAACTCACTATCTTCCTAGCTAGTACTTCCTCGGCTCTCATGCTTGGCTCTCAGTTTCTTTTGCTCTCGTCCTTCTAAGACCTCCTCGGTTATGGGTGAGAGATAACTTGTGCCTTCAGCTTGGCTCGGCATCCGGGGATTCTCTGAAATCTACTGACATCTGCCAGGGCTTGGTTTCAGAGGATCAACACATTCTTAATTGAACAAGGATTCAGACCAAACATTGCTGATTGCAACGTTTATTCGAAGTCAGTGCAGCAATTTTTCATCATCATCACCTTGTACGTGGATGATATGTTGCTCTTCAGCAACGATACCAATATGGTTAAGGATTCGAAACAGATGCTAGCTATTCGTAACAGTTTTATGGTTACGTAACCCGGATTACCTATACTCCAAATTCTTTTTCGAAGATTTGTTGAGAAAATAAATTCTATTATCCTAACGTTTTGTCCGTGTCATTGGATCCATGGATTTAGGATTGGCAATAGAATTTTTTCATGGTAATTTTTTTCAGGCAAGTACCCAGTTAGTGGAATTTTGGGTTTTTGGTACTGTGCTTTTTATCAGTTTAATCCTGGAGTAGCAATATTCTCGGTTAATTGAGTTAAAGGATATTTTTGGTTCTTCCTTTTGGACTCGGTGTGCACCGATAGGCTTATCTTAAATGATTTTGATTTTTAAGATTGGGCAAATTAAAGCTTTTCAAATACTTGTTAAGTGAATGAATGGAATAAGGTCATAAGTTTTGGGAGGTAGCTCTATATTCGATTTAAAAACAAGTGTGTCGAATATCAAAGAGTACCCGGAACCAAATTTTATTGATTTCCCATTGATTCTAGCAACTTTAACGAAGTAATGAAAATGAATCGGTGTGGTCAAAAGGGAAGTAGCCTAGCATTTACTTGTGTTAATGATATTCTCGAGGACCTTCACTAAAAGAATTTCGGGTGATCGAAAATCTAAGGGAGGAAGAAAATGAGACACCTGAGTAGGTAAATGTGATAGTGTTGTGTAATTTGGATTGGTTAAGAATCCCTGTAAGGAAATTATATAACACCGATTTTTTGAATTCACTAAGTTGAATTTATTTTGAATATCTATAAGACCATGAGTTGACCTTATTTTCTTATGGAAAATTGTGACATGGAACGAGAATGACACTTGGTTCACATTTGTACTGTAATGAGTCTTATTCCTAAGAGTTGTAACTCTCAGATGATAGGAAGTTGGGAGTATAGTACCAACTAGATGGGTTGTTTATGTGACGGTAAAGCAATGTGCGGATTCTTGTTAAATAACAATTTTGTTAATGGATTATGGCAATTCATTAGGAACAAATTTGGGGGTACTCAGTACTTGGTGGAATAGATATGTGCGTATCTGGTATTGGAAATCCAAATGAAGTTATGAGATCTCTAGATTATCAGATAATGCGATTAAAGATCTTTTTGAAGATCGGATCCTATATTAGGTATAGGATGGACAGATAATCTTTCTGATTTTCTGTTGATCAAATCTAAAAGCAAAGGACTTTCTTGGAGAGAAAATTGATGGTATGGGACATCAGTGATTTCAAAGAGAAAATTCTTGCGTGAGAATGATCTGTAGGCCAATGGGTAGTATTTACATTATTTGTAAATCTAATAGTTGAAACCATTGGTAAAGCCTATTTAGAGTATTTGGAGAGGCTATGAGATATAGATCCGGATCCCTCAATGGTATCTCATAAATTCCAAATCGGAAACCCTTAAAAAAGCTAGTTCTCTTTTAATTTTAAACCTCTGCTTTTTAGAAATTTCTTATATACGAGACAATTGGATTGAGATTCGTATAATTCCTTCCAGTGTAGAACTAGGTTCAACAGGACTGTTTAAGCTATATGAATTCATGCTTCCATTTCAGGTTTGTGAATATAGATCAGAATCAATTGATGTTTTCAATTGATTAAGTGGAATTTAGACTTTCTAAGCCCAAATTATTATCTCTATTTGATAGTTGATTATTGAGAGTAATGTTTCTATCACTTGGGATAAGATATTTTATGATTTTAAGGAAAAGTTCGGTTTGTAATAGTAATGAATACTCATTACTGACTTTTTCGAATCTTTGATATCTTATACGTTGTCTCCTGGGAACTTTTTAATCAAAATTGTGAAATTTCTTTTAAAAGGCGGAGAAAGTGATAGGAATCAAACTTTCATGGGATCAATCAGTTGCATAGATTTCTTTTGTGGAATCTAGTTTGTGTGCAATGGTGGAACTATCCAGTGGAATAGAGAAAATCTCTAGTGATTATTTTGAATAATCTGGAACTAGAGGAGATTTGGGGGTTTTTGATCTGTGAGGTATTCATGAATATGGGAAGTAGTGGTAAAGATTGAATTAAGATTCACTGATTGGCTACCCAATACCATTCAGTTATGGATTGGTTCAGTGGAATAAAGCTGTAATCTTAACCTTATATCCAAAGATGTCTATATAAGTCAGCCTAATCTTGGTTTGTGCACTAATCTCTGAAGTAGGTTGAATGATTGAAAGAATTTTGTTGATAAAAGTATGATGGCTGGAAAACTTGTGATGTGGAGTTATTCACTTCAGAGATTTTCCAGATATGTTATTTACTCAAGAGAAATAGAAACTTCTATAGCTGAGTTACAAGATTCTCAGTGAGATATGTAAGTAGCATATGCGAATTTTAGAGGAATCTGCCATATAAGGACATGTGTGTTTATGTATTGGTTCATAGTGAGATTTTTCTCATATGTGCATGATTAATCTTGTGTGGATCTACTATGTATTCCTGATTACTAAGGTTATTTGGTGCAGTTAACCTAGTTGTTGAACATAGACATGTGATCAAGTATTGTGTTTGACAATTACTTGCAAAGTTAACAGATCTGTTTTGATAGATCTATAGGTTAACTTAAAAGTGATTTGGATATGGGCCTAAATGTGGTGTTGTACATGTACAATTGAGATCTGCACCTAGACATTTAAGATTTCTAAATCATGAGCAATTAACTGGAGTAGTTGATTTACTCATGTGTGAAGTTAATTGTAAAATGGACAGTGTGAAGAGAATTCACTAGATTGTTTGTTTTGTGTGTATTGCTTGTAAGACACATAAATTATGAATCATTTGGATTCATTGGTTAATTGTGTGCATAGGATACAGAATTCTTGGATGAGTATTTCACAGTTTAGAAATAAACTTGATTCTTTAGTGATAGTATCCCTGTGAGCTCAATTGGATACCGGATCCTAATGGTGCCAAGAATGGTAAACTGAATTTTGGGAATTCAGTACAACTTTGAAATCTCTAGATGTTGTTCTAGGAGATTGTATAAAGTTTATATTGTTAAAGATGAATGTTATAATAGTCTTTAATTACTTTGATGATTGTAGAACTTGGAACTCATAATCTGATAAGAATCGGTTTGGAGGAATATCCTTGGAATCTAGTGATTTTCCTGATGGAAAAGATTTCAGAATGATTCTTATATTTTTTGAGTTGTATGTTGTACATATACTCTAGTATTTTCCAATGATTAAGTATGGTTTTGGAATCTTGTAAATTATGATTAATGAATCATAAGATTCTAAATGTTTATGATTGACGGATCATAAACTGATACTTAAATATCATTTGAAGATTATAAGGAAATGTGAAGATTCTTAAGATAATGAGTAATTCTTGATCAATTGGATGAGTCAAGGATTTAGATCTATTATTTGAACTCTAAATTCCTTTACTCCAGTGCATACTTGAGATTGTATGGATCTCACAGGCCTTTCCATTAAGTAATTGTTTACTTATGAGGAATTGCTTTCTTTACAGATTGTAGTCTATAAGTGCTCGTGTACAAAGTTCAGTCTAAATCTCCAGTTTTTTAGGAGACAGATAAATCTATTAAGATATAAATAGATGCTGATTTCTTGCATATGAAGCTAGAAATGGAGCTGTTAACTCATTAGAGTAACTGCAGTACTCTGGTTTGAGTTATGATTGTCTGAGACTTGATGGATCTTCTAGAAATTTTAGATAACTGAATTATGGTATTCTAGAATATTTGTACCAAGAAGCATTATTTTCTACAAGAAATTGACATGGAATTTCTTTAGCTTTTGGATTTGATTTCTGAAATAAAGTAAAATCACCCAGTATTTCATGTAATTGAGATTACATGAAGGTGATGAGTATTTATTTTGGATAAGATCTACCCATTTGGAGGATTTATAGCTTAGTGTATCTTTTGGAATTTAAATTAGTATTCATGAGCAGAGACAAGCGATTTAAATATTATTGCATCTCTGAGTACTTATTCAGATGGAAAGATCAGACAAAGAATAATGGTTCATGGGTAAGATTTGAAAGCTTAAGGAATAGTTTCATGTTTTCTTTTTCTCGTTCTGAGGACAGAACTTGTTTAAGGGAGGAAGAATGTTATGGCCATATTCGGTTAAGGACCTGGAATAGTCCTAATATGGTAGACCGGCCCTCCAGTGTTCGAGTTTATTGGTCACGCCTAGATTTTATTCCACGCCGAGGCCTATTGGTGACTAATGATCTTGAGAGGACCCAGACACTCTATTTGAGACATATAGAGTAGTGCATGTACAGACCGGCCCTCCAGTGTTCGAGTTTATTGGTCACGCCTAGATTTTATTCCACGCCGAGGCCTATTGGTGACTAATGATCTTGAGAGGACCCAGACACTCTATTTGAGACATATAGAGTAGTGTGACTAATATAGGCAGGAGGTATGCATGTAGAGCTGTAACCTATTTATAGTTGACCTACATGGGGATTGCACGTGCTCATGCATAGGATCCTACTCTCTATATATTGAGGTAGTGATTATTCTGTCGACGACTTTGGTCTAGGTTACCTGATGAGCTCTTCTCCTCTTGTTGTCACATTGGCATGGCTTGGGGGCTAGATCCAGGAGGATTCTCCAGGAGGGATCTAGGTTTGGTTGGGTGGTTTTGCTCCACAGTCTTTCTTGTGTTTTCCTATCCTCATCTTAGGGATTTTCCCTAGTGGTCTTTACACCTGCAGTCATAACCATAGTTACGAAAGCTTGAGGAGAGAAAAGAGAAGAGAGAAGCTGCAAGAGGAGCACGTGTGCCCGCACAATCAAGTGCATAGCATAAATGAGTGACCAACGGCTGTGAGAGATGGATTCCATGCACAAACTTATTCTCTATTGTTGGATCAGACTCCAATGAAAGCAATGGTAAAGATTAAACTCATGAGAGTCATGGGATGAAGATGGGCCATTTGGATATGGCTAAAAGAAGGTTTGAAGCTTTGAAGGGGTCCAAAGGGCCATTGGGCCTTCAACTTCTTAAAAAAATCTTCAAAATAAAATGCATATTGGACCCGAAGTTCTAGAAAGCTAATTCTTCATTAAAAATTTTCATATCAAATAACCAATTCATTTTGCAAGCAATTCCTTTGGAAGGGCCTATCTTTGACTAGAAGGCACCTTCTTAGGCCATCCTTGGGCCAAATTGACTACTAAAACTGGCTACTCAAAGCCAGCGGACAAAGTCACATCACCAAGTAGGGATAGACGCATTTTGCGAAGTTTTTGTCACCATTATAGTGAGCGGAGTGCAAGTGACCTAGTAATGGGCTACATTCGTCGTTTGGGGTACTATAGGACCAAATTTGAGGAATTTTTGCTTGTGACACCTGCATCAAGGCAGTACAATGAGGCATTATCTCTTCAAAATCATTATTACTTAGTTCTAATAGAATAACGGGGTGTTTGGAAGTGGTAAATGCGGTATAGGGGCGAATGATAGCAGATTTGTTTGGAGAAACCTAGTTTTTGCGACAGAAGTGTAGTTTGGCATTGTGACTACTCATTATTGGCGACAATTTTGCTAGGACAAGCAATCACAAGTGAGAGGTAGGCATGATATGCAAGTACTTGTTGGGGATGAATGATGAACAATGGTGGTATGGAATAGAAGTTGAAATGGCAGTACCCAGTGATCCCTCAGTGCATGCACAACATCTACCCCAAAAGGAGGTCCCATAGGCGAACACAAACAGTTTAAAGATTTGTGAAAGGCAAAAGAATCAACATGAGTTAACAATCATAAGAGTATTTTAATCTACAAATAGATTTATCTACATACATCGTTCGATCAGAACATAATAAAAAATGCATTCTATTCAATATTACAGGACTCGAATTTACTAGAACAGTAATCGGATAATGCCATCAAGAGTACAAGTTTGAATGCAGACAGAAGCGCACTCTTTCTGAATCAATACTCTAACGAAACAAAGAGAAATAAATGAGTTATTGTGCTCTAATATTCTGATCAATTGAATTAATTGATTGTCATTTTTGTCTATTATGTCTATGTCTAATTTGAAGTCTATATACAATTTACATTGGTACACGAAAGCAGTGTTTGACATAGATCATGGAAAGAGGATCGTGAAGTGGTGGAGCATGATCAGTGGCATTAGGATCGTGAAGCGGTGGACCGTGAAGTTTGGCACCACTCTGCTGATGACCGCAAGTGATGCTTTTGCAGTTCCTTTGCGATCTGCCTCCTTCGTGCATCGTACCGCTAGTGACCGAAAGTGGTTCACTTGTGGTGTCTTTGCAGTCATCATTGAAACTGGTCTTTGCCACTGACTGTAAATCATTGAAACTGGTCTTTGCCACTGACTATACTTAATGAGCATAATGAGATGACTATTATTGACCGCAAATGACCTTCTTGCAGGGCTTTGCGATACATTATAAAGGCCAAAATAAACCGCAAGAAGGGACTTCTGCGGTGTCTTGTGATGACTTCAAAAACTTGTTTTCAAACATAGAGTATTTATGCAGACTATACGTTTGTACAAATATTTACATGTGGAATGGATGGATCTAGATTAGCAACAAGATAAGGCATGGAGAGGATAGAAATCCAACACCCCCCCTTAATCTGGATCCATAAATGCCTCAATATTCAAACGTAAAATAGCACAAATTTTCTTGTGCGCTTTTGGACTTAACGCCTTTCTGAAGATGTCAGCTGCCATATACTGTGGTATGCAGAATTTCAGAGTTACCTCCTTGTTGAGTACTCTGCTCCTAATATAATAGTACTTAATCTCGATGTGCTTGCTCCTAGAATGAAATCTAGGATTCATTAACAATGCAATAGCACTCTGATTGTCGCACTAAATGATCGTTGGAGCAGTTTGTCTAAGACCAATGTCAGACAATAGATTCCTCAACCAAATCACCTTTTTGGTTGCTTGAGAGGCCACAATATATTTTGATTTTGTAGAAGGCATTGCGGTAGAGCTCTGCTTGTGACTATTCCAGGATATTGGACCATTGTTGACAAATCTAGAAGTTTATTTTTTGGTGTCGACGTTGCTTGCCCAACTCACATCTGTATATCCATGAAGCATATGGATATCGGATGAATCAACATCTCCAGAGTAGATGCATAGGTCGATGGCAGTTCACACATATCAAAGTACTCTTAAAAGAGCTTTCTAGTGGACTATGTCAGGGTTAGCCAAATGTTGGCTGAAAGAGCTGATGGCATATGCAAGATTGGGTCTCGTTGAGATCATAGCATACATCAGGGATCCAATGACAGATTGGTATGGATACATCTTCATTATGCCTCTCTCCTCATTTGTTTGAGGACAAATAACTCCTTTGATAACTTCAAATATGGGTCCATGGGATTATGCACAAGCTTGCAATTCAATAAGTTGAACCTCACTAATAAATTGTGGAAGTACCTTCGTTGAGTAATGTAGAGAAGCCTTTTACTTATGTCTTTGTGGATCTGAATCCCGAGATAGTAATGCGCCTCTCCTAGATTTGTCATTTCAAATTCTTGCAACAGCATCCTCTTTGTATCCTTTGCCAATTTGATATTGTTGCTAAACAACAACGTATCAACTAAATAAAATGTGATGATGACAAACGAACTGGTTGATAGTTTTGAAATAAATGTTACAGTCTATAGAGCTTGGTTGAAATCCATAATCGATCAAGAATGTGTTGATTCGATGGAACCATGCTTTGGATGGCTACTTCAGACCGTACTTGTAAAACCTTATGGAGTTTACATACCTGGCCTTCATGACCATTGAGGACATAGCCTTCTGGCTGGATCATATAAATGTCCTCTTCGATGACTCCGTTTAGGAATGTTGTCTATACATCCATCTCATGTACTTGATCGACTACAGTAGCGTATGCCAAAAGCATATGGATGGAAGTGTTGACCATGAGGCTGAAGGTCTCAAAATAATTAACATTAGAAATCTGAGAGAACCCTATGCCCACAAGTTGAGCTTTCCTCTTGTCAATGCTTTTGTCTTCTTTGTACTTGATCTTAAAGATCCATTTGCAGTCAATTATCTTCATGTCTGCTAGCAACTTGGTGACAATCCAAGTGTTATTTCTCAGCAATGAGCTCTACTCCATATTCATAGCCTCTTTCCAAAGATCTGAGTTGGCCTGTGACAAAGCTTTCACAACTATGGTTGGTGCCTAAATAGAATAATGGGCAAACTCATCAGTGTAGCAGATAAGTTGAACTCTGATTCCTGTAGACCTTCTCGGTTTGGCTTCTAGTTGTGAAGTTTGGTTTTGCTAGTGCGTAGGCTGCTCCTAAGTTGTAGCTTCAATGTCGTCCTCTGAATCTGAGTGTATGGGTTGACTTCTTGAAGGAATATTATCAGTTGTCGGGACAGGCATCTGGTCCTTGCCCTTCACGTCAATAAACTGATCTTCAAAAAAAGTTACATCCTTGTTAATGAATACTTTACAGGTCTGAATATTATACAGTCTGTACATTCCATTAGAGGAACAATAGCCAACAAAAATAGTCTTGAATGAATGCTCATCAAGTTTCTTTCTTTTGTCCTTTGGGCATAGGTAGTGCTCCCGAACACTCTCAAATGTTTCATGGAAGGACTAGAGCCTGTCCAAACCTCATGAGGGGTTTTGTTGTCAGGTAGTTCTTTCATAATACATCGATTCTGCTGTAGGCTTTTGTTGATACAACATGTTGCTAGAACAATTTGGGCAACGAAACATGTGAGATCATTCATTTGGCAGATTCAACTAAGGTTTTGTTCTTCCTTTCAATCAGTCCATTTGACTTTGGAGAATAGAAAGCAGCAAACTGTTGTTCGATGCCTGTGGTGGAGCAATAGTCATTGAATTCATTTGAGATGTATTCACTACCATTGTCACTCCTAAGAGCTTTGATTTTCTTGCCTGTCTGTCTAGAACTCTGCATTTTCTTTGCATTTATTAAAGAACTGGAAGGATTCATATTTGTGCTTCAAGAAATACACAACAATCCTTTTAGAATAGTGATCTACGAATGTAAGAAGTGATGGTTTCTGTATTACGCCACATATATCTGTATGAACTATGTCTAGCAAATCCTTAGATACATGTTCTGGATTTGACTTAAACGGCCTCCTAGTCTACTTTCGCAACTTTTGCAAACAGGAGGGCCAATATTATAGTAGTCTAAATCAAGAACTGAAGAGCACTTAGACATGTTAGCAATTGACATATAATTAAGGTGACCAAGTCTATAATTCCAAATCAACTCTTTATTGTCAAAAATAAAAAATCATATTTCTTGACTTTAGGCTTTGGCAAAGTTTTTTCTATGTGTATGTAATGTTTTACATTGCAAATGCCAAGTTTGGCCTAGAGGAAACTCGAGCTACATGATTTCATGTGTCAAGTTGATCAATTACAACATGCATATAGAATGTAGACATAGAAATGCCAATTATGGGCTTGTAGAAACTCGTGGCATATCACATGCAATGATTGTAAGTGATCCAAAGTGACATGCAAGGCATGCACAAAGGGAATTGGACACATGCATAGTGATTTGGACAATTCTAGTTTAGAAGTTGAGACTTGGTAAAAGTAGGTAGAAATGCATGCATGTAAAGTGACAAATGTCACTAGTTTGCTAGTTTTCACTTTTAGATGTGGATGAAAGTAGAAGAGAGATGGGTCTACCTCGAGGTACTCCAATCTCCATAAATATGTGTACGCTCTCTCATAACTTTTGATGAAGAACCAAGCTTTGAAGCTATTCCATGTCAATTTGGATCTATTCTATTGTTTGTTTGAATTTTGCTCTCTCTTTCCCTCTCTAATTCACGTAGAGAATTATGCTAATGCATTAAATTCTTGTACTTCTTCTCTTTTGATATTGAATGCAATCATTCTTTGATTATTAGCATGCTAGATTGTGCTTTGGCCATAAATTCTTGTACTAGATCTTGATAATCAATCTAGAATCAAATTATGTGCTAAACACAAAGCTTAACAAGATCATTCACACTTGAGGATTGTTCCCCACACGTGTGAGCTTGCTAGATTTTTATCATGGTATCAGAGCCAAATTAATCTTTGCATGCTATTATCACTGATTGTGCAAGAATTTGTGAGCTCAATTCAAGCAAAAAAGTTGTTTAACACTTTTCTTTACCTTTTCTTGAAAAGTGTTGGGATCAAAGAGGATAGAATCAAGATTTTCATATCAGAATTGACATTGTACGGAATTCTGGAATTTTGTGATAAATTTTACAGTTTTTAGGACAATAATGATTGTACTTTACAATCATAGAGAGTTATTGGTTGCTTAATCAATGAATCTATCAAGTTCTACACATTAGATCTTGATCTAGATTCACTACACTTGGATTTAAGCAAGAGCAATGGATCAACACATCATTTTTTAGTGAGAGCGGCTTCACACGTGTGGAGTACTGTCCACTGTACGGCCTGCACCTGAAACAACAAGTACAATGATACTAGATAGCAATCATGCATAAAAATCACAAGACAAATGACTAGAAATCTCACAAAAGTGTAGAGTGCAAAAGTCTCATCAATTTTCTTAGCAAAATGATGATCCTTTTATGGATCAAGTACATCCATGAGTCTGGTACAGTCCAGCAGGCCTTCACACGTGTGAAGAGTGCCACATCACTCATATCTATCCATTTGATCCATCCTTGATCCTTATCCAATAGTTGACCTTCTAGAATATGACTAAAATCCAAAAAGCTAGTCTCCTAGAATATAGGAATATTCCCTACAAAATAGGATCTAAGGAAAATGGTCAACTCTTATCTTCTAGTACTCTATACACACATGTGAACATCCACTTGCCATGTGGGAGCATTTACTCATGCACATGCAAGGAAAAGCTAATTTGTAGGTGACTAGTCAACTTGACTAAAAACTGGTCATTTCATGTTCACACTAACTAGAATGATACAAAATCAATTTGGATATATACAAACATGAAAAGTACATCCTTTCACACATGGGAACATGCTCCACACGTGTGAAATCATATCATCAACATATTCTAATGTTTGATCAATATTTACATGAACCAATGTCAAGTGAGAAGTGACAATTTTCAACACTCCTCCTCACTTCTAACTTGGCAAATCTAGTGTACATCTATCTACAATTCCAAGAGCATATCTTAACTTAAAAAATGGATCTTTGGACAATGGTTTGGTTAAGATATCAGCTATGCATTCGGATGATGGTACATGATGTAGTTGCACTTCCTTGGATTGTACCTTCTCCCTCACAAAGTGGTGAGCTATCTCAATATGCTTTGTTCTAGCATGGAAGATAGGATTTGAAGCAATTTGTTGAGAAGCTTGATTGTCACAAAATATGTAAGGGATCTCCTCGGCCTCTAGCACATGTAGTTCCATCAAGAGTCTTCTTAGCCATAAGAGCTCTTTGGTTGTTGAAGTCAATGCCTTGTACTCGGCTTCACAAGAAGATAGTGAGATTGTATCTTGCTTTTTGGAAAGCCAAGATATCACTCCTCCACAAAGAAATGTTGCAAATGCACTAATGGACTTCCTATCCATCTTGTCACCTGCAAAATCTGAATCCGAGTAGGCTCTCAAGTGCAAGTTATATCCTTCATAAAGTATACCAAAAAATCTAGTACTAGAAACATATCTAAGTACTCTCTTGGCACTTTTCCAATGATGAATTAAAGGAGCTTGCATACTTTGACTCAACTTGCTTACACAAAAACTTAAGTCAGGTCTAGTGATGGTTAAATAGATTAGAGAGCCTATAAGCTTCCTAAAGAGAGTGATGTCCTCAAAGGATGCTTCATCACCTTCATTAGTTGCTTTCACAACATGCTCCATAGGGGTGTCAATCCCCTTACAATCTTTCATACCAAATCTTTCAAGAATGAAAGTAGCATACTTAGATTGACTTATGAAAGTACAATTGCTACTTCTAGACACTTCTATCCCAAGTATAAACTTTAGGAAGCCTAGATCTACCATCTTGAACTCACTAGATAAGTCAACTTTTACTTTGCCTATGCCATCATCATCATTTCCTGTCATAATGATGTCATCAACATAAAGAACCAAAATGATGATCTTTCCTTCATTACATTTGAAATATAAAGAAGGTTCATAAGCACTTAGTACAAAGCCAAGAGAATAGAGAAAATCATGCAACCTAGAGTACCAAGCTCTAGGTGCTTGCTTCAAGCCATATAGGCTCTTCCTTAAGTAGCACACCTTTTGCTCCTCACCAATCTTGATGAAGCCCTCGGGTTGCATCATGTAGATTTCCTCTTCTAAGAAGCCATTCAAGAAGGCATTTGTCACATCCATTTGGTAGAGATCCCATTTGAACAAAGTAGCAATGCAAATGATTAATCTAATAGTTACAAGCTTAGCTACAGGTGCAAATGTTTCTTCATAATCCAATCCTTTTATTTGAAGAAATCCCTTAGCAACAAGCCTAGCTTTGTATTTACTAATAGATCCATCTTGATTGTACTTAATTCTATAAATCCACTTACATGCAAGTGGTTTCTTTCCTCTTGGAAGATTTACAAGATTCCAAGTATGATTTTCTTCTAATGCATCATACTCTACTTGCATTGCATCTCTCCAAACTTTAGATTTACATGCTTCTTCAAAAGATGATGGTTCTTCAATCAATGTAGCTAAAAAAGAGTAAGAGGTAGAAGATGTAGAGCCTTCCTTTTGCTTTCCCTTGTCCACATAGGTAAGCCTTGAGGGCTCGGCCTTGCTCCTTGATGATCTTCTTGGCCCCTTTTGACTTGGATCCAAATCTCCATCCTCGGGTTTGTCATGATCCTCCTCGGGTTTGTCAAGATCCTCCTCGGATTTGTCAAGATCTTCAATGCACAATGGGTTAGATCCATTTGACAAGCTCTTAGCAAATTGTGACTCATCAAAAAGTACATCCTTGCTTACCTTTACTTTCTTGGATGTAGGATCATATATCCTATATCCCTTGCTATTTTCTCCATAGCCAACAAAGATTCCTTTGAAGGAGGTAGCATCTTCTTTCCTTCTAGTCTCCAAAGGAATGTGTACATAACAAGTACATCCAAAGATCTTAAAATATTTTACATTGGGTTTCTTATCAAACAAGGCTTGATAAGGTGAGATCCCATCTATAGCACTACTAGGAAGTCTATTACACAAATAATTAGCACATGTTATGGCTTCTCCCCAAAATGAGATGGGAAGTGATGCATCAAGCCTCAAGGACTTTGCACACTCACATAGACTCCTATTTTTCCTCTCGGCCACCCCATTTTGTTGAGGGGTGTAGGAACAAGTGTATTGTAACTTAATACCATTGATCTCACAAAAGTCTTTCATTTTATTGGAGGTGTACTCTCCTCCATTATCACATCTTAGTGCTTTGATAGAAGTACTAAGTTGTTTCTCTACTAGAGACTTGAACTTAATGAAAGCTTCATAAACAAGATTTTTCTTTGATAGTAACTCAATCCATGTGAATCTAGTACAATCATCTATAAAAGTTACATACATCAAGGCACCTCCATTACTTGCATGTGAAAAACTATGTACATCAGAATGTATGAGATCCAAGGGAGAGAGAGATCTTGATGAAGATTTCTTGTAAGAAGATTTGTGTGACTTTGCAAGGCCACATGCCTCACACATTTTTCCACACTTCTTGAAAGCTCTTGGTAGGCCGAGAGCTAGTTCCTTGCTTGCCATTGACTCCATAGATTGAAGATTAGGATGGCCTAATCTCTTATGCCAAAGCTCCACTTGAGTTAGCTCCTCCCTAGCCAAGTTCACACTTTCACTTGCAACATTAGCATCCAACTTGAAAAGTCTCCCTTGCTTAATGCCACTAGCTATGCACTTATCATTTTTCAAGATGGAACAAACTCCATTCTTGAAATGTACATCTAGTCCATTGTCCATTAATTGTCCTACACTAAGCAAGTTTCTTGAAATGGTAGGAACATACAAAACATTATCTAGATCTATCCTTTTAGATGTGCCTAAACAAAGAGGTATAGATCCTATGCCATCTATCTTGCATGCTTGATCACTAGCAGTGTATATTGACTTCTTAGAGTCATTACAAGATAGAAGAGTAGAAAAATAATGCTTGTTAAAGGACATGTGGGAACTAGCCCCACTATCTATCCACCATGTGTCTTGACTTGAAGTTGGTGTAGATGCAACCATTAAGGATGTGTTTAATCCATCCTCATATTCTTCCTCTTGAGAAATGTTCCCTTGATCTCCTTTGGCTTGTTGATTCTTCTTCAAGTAGCATTCTGAGGCAAAGTGTCCTTTCTTTCCACAAAAGAAACACTTTAGTTTTGCCTTGTTCTTCACTTTGCCTTTGGAGGTAGATCCTCCATTCTTCATCTCGGCCTCCTTGCCTTGATTTTTCTTGGATGGATTTTGCTTTTTCTTGCCTTTAGATGTAAAGTTAGCTTTCTCCTCTCCTCCATTAAGTGACATGCTATCCATTCTTGTCTTGAGGTGTAGAAGCCTACTCTCCTCGGCCACAAGAACATTGTGCAACTTTTCAATGGATGGAAGAGAGTCTTGAATGGCAAATGATTGGACTAAGTTGGTAAACTCATCACTTAGACCATTCAAAATGATTTGTACTAGTTCTTGATCTTGGATCTTCTCTCCTATTGCACTTAACTCCTTGTTAAGAGATTTGATCCTAAGAACATACTCTTGTCCACTCTCTCCACTTCCTTTCATGCTTTGGAAAACTTGATTTCTTAGCATGAGGATTCTTGAAGTATTGTTGGATTCATAAATGCTCTTTAATGAATCCCAAGCCTCTTTGGATGAGGTACAAGAAGACACCTCTTTCAAGAGGTCATTGCATACATTTAACTTTATGCAATGTAGAGCTAATCTTGCTCTCTTCTTGTATTTGGCTTGTTCTTGGGGAGTTTGAGGCTCTTCCTCTACTCCTTGAACTATGTCATATAGATCATGGATCACTAGGAGTGATTCCATTCTCACTTTCCAAATGGAATAATTTGTGGAAGTGAGTCTCTCACTTGATTCCATCAAATATCCACCCATGGATGACATTTTAGAATGAATGCTCTTTTAAAAATCACAAAGATTTTTGAATTTTAAAAGATCTATGAAGTGGCCTAAAGCTTACTAGAATGCCTATAGGCTTGTCTCTATCAAACTAACACACAAGCTTGAATGATACTCAAAGATCTTACCAAAAATTTCTAGCTTTCATTCTCACAAAAAAAATTGCTTTACACTTTTCTTAGAGATTTCACTTCAACTAAGGATCTGAACAAATCAGCCTCTTAGATCTGATCTTAGACTCTAAAAAGAAATGCTTCAATGATCCAAAACACTATTTGGTCATAGGCATTAGTTAGAATGAATCTAGATCAATACTATGCTTCAAAAAGCACCAAAAATGAACTAGTATTGTGATTTTGGGACCAAAAAACACAAAGTAACTTGAATTGAAAGTTGCTGTACGGTTTCACACGTGTGAAAAGTACATACACAGCCTCCAAGTCGTTTTGATCCAAATGATTACAAGCTATCACTCTAGAAGAACTCGCCCTCACTAGTATTGGCCAAAAAACAAATTTTGCCAATGATCTTTACAAGATTTATGATTCAATGATCACTCTCTTACTTAGCTCTGATACCATGATAAATTTTACAGTTTTTAGGACAATAATGATTGTACTTTACAATCATAGAGAGTTATTGGTTGCTTAATCAATGAATCTATCAAGTTCTACACATTAGATCTTGATCTAGATTCACTACACTTGGATTTAAGCAAGAGCAATGGATCAACACATCATTTTTTAGTGAGAGCGGCTTCACACGTGTGGAGTACTGTCCACTGTACGGCCTGCACCTGAAACAACAAGTACAATGATACTAGATAGCAATCATGCATAAAAATCACAAGACAAATGACTAGAAATCTCACAAAAGTGTAGAGTGCAAAAGTCTCATCAATTTTCTTAGCAAAATGATGATCCTTTTATGGATCAAGTACATCCATGAGTCTGGTACAGTCCAGCAGGCCTTCACACGTGTGAAGAGTGCCACATCACTCATATCTATCCATTTGATCCATCCTTGATCCTTATCCAATAGTTGACCTTCTAGAATATGACTAAAATCCAAAAAGCTAGTCTCCTAGAATATAGGAATATTCCCTACAAAATAGGATCTAAGGAAAATGGTCAACTCTTATCTTCTAGTACTCTATACACACATGTGAACATCCACTTGCCATGTGGGAGCATTTACTCATGCACATGCAAGGAAAAGCTAATTTGTAGGTGACTAGTCAACTTGACTAAAAACTAGTCATTTCATGTTCACACTAACTAGAATGATACAAAATCAATTTGGATATATACAAACATGAAAAGTACATCCTTTCACACATGGGAACATGCTCCACACGTGTGAAATCATATCATCAACATATTCTAATGTTTGATCAATATTTACATGAACCAATGTCAAGTGAGAAGTGACAATTTTCAACATTTTGCACATGTAAAAATCAGAGATTTTTAAACCTCTTTATTTCCTTCATCTTTGTTCCAAAGATATTGATCTTATAGCTTGATGGAAAGCTTATAAGAAGTACTTTCCATTGCATTTGATCTTAAATCAGTCTGATGTGTCTATCAAGAGTTATAAGCTCTTAAAGAGGGTAGGGAGAGGTCCAAAATCTGAGTGACCACTTTTTGATTTGATCCAATTTAGCTTGATTCACAGTCCACTGTTTTGAGTAATCAATTCAAGAAACTTGAGATCAAAATATAGTTTTGAGTTATTGAACACATTGAGCTTTCTTTGAATCAATAGTGTTGTCTTTTGTGTCAGAAATGGTGAATTCCTACAACTTTGTTGTGACATGAAGCGAAGCGACACGAAACGAAGGTCGAATGGAAAACAATTCGCGAAAGTCAACACACCTCAAAAACTCTAAGACACGAAGCGAAGCGAAACTCGAAGGTCAAATGATTCGCGAAAGTCAAACATGCCTCCAGGACCAAAAAGACATGACACGACACAAAACGAAAGAAAATCTTTTGCACTGTCAGTTGCCAGCTCAACGAACGTGGAGTCTTAAACTTCACGCCCAGCTGAAACAATTAGCAATAACGGAGAGTAACTGACTAGTTGATTAGCGTTAACTACTCTTGTAATTCTCTGTTTAGCTATCTTGTAGACTCCACACAGTGGAGATATAAATTTTTTTTAAGGATCAAAAGAACACACTGAGAATGTGCGTGCAGAGAGTAGAGAAGAAAAAGAATAGAAACGAAATAGCTGTGCATGAAAGTCTGCCAACGAGCAGAACACAACAAAAGAGCAGAGCGTTAGTCCGCCAACGAGCGAGACACTGATCATCTCGATCTAAAAATCAAATTGATAATACGGTTGCTCTATCTTGTGCATCTCCTTGTCTTCCGTTGTCTTGATTGCTTGAATGATATCTGTTCTGTGATTTGTAGTCGTGTGTCTAGGGTCCTGAGAGATTCCGCCTAAGAAAATTCAAAAGAACCAAATCTGCGATACACCAGACCCATTCGTGACATGGTATCAGAGCAAACAGGTTATCACTAATGACATTTGAATAGTGACTTTCTAGACAACACAATATGGCTACAACAGTCTAGACAAGAGTAGCAATCAGTCTTGATGGTGCAAACTACAAGATATGGAAATTCAAAATCAAAACACTTCTGAAGGGCGAAGGCATTTGGTCGGTGACCGAACTCTCAGAGGTGCAGCCTCCAGAGAGAGACCCAAGGAGAGATGAATGGATCATAAAGGATGAGCGTGCAATGGTGATCATCGTTTCGTCCATCAATGAATATCTACTCATGCATATTGAAGACTGCGAAAGCAGCCATGCAGCATGGGAAAGATTAAAACAAAAGTACGAAGTGAGGACTACAGCTTCAGTGATGCATCTTCACAATCAGCTGCAATCCATATGATGGAATGGCAACCCGTTAGACCAGCACGTTGAGAAGTTTAGAATGATCTTCGCTCAACTCGCTGCATCAGGACAGGAGCACGTCCCTCCAAAGGGTAGGCCACCAAAATCCCGCCTGTAATATTTTTTGAATCGTAATTTTTGAAGCAAAATGCCCTCCTTCAACTCCTGAATGTGCTTCATCCATAATTGCTCGTACATCCTTGGATTGTAAGCAATGGCGTAAAACTTGATCATGATCATGTCAATCCAATTGGCCTTCAATCATCTGGAAAACTTTGGACCGCCAAATTAATTGACAACGTTGATTCTTTTTAAAATGATCCGGAATGCATCAAAAAATTAACCAAATCAACTTACCAGGAATCACCCACTAATTCAGACATAAACAACTACGCATCAGGCATTTTATCAAGGTCTTCTTCCTCATTACCTGTTTCAATACAGTACAATTGATCAACTACAGTTTGTACCCGTCTAGGTTGAATTCGGTTTTCAAACTCAAATTCTTGAAACAAAATCATCCAACGTGCAATTGTACCCACAATGGCAGGTTTATGTATAAGGTACAACAGCGGCTGATGATCCATATAAACAATAAATTTGCTATCAGTAGAAAATGACAGAATTTCCATAATGCAAACATTAAACTCAACGCCTCTCGTTCCATAGCTAAATAATTTTTTTTGCTGGTGTTAGTTGCTTGCCTGCGTAGTATACCGGCCTGGTTGTGCTAATACGCACCCAATGGCTACTTGTGAGGCATCACAATGCACATGCAATGGTCTATTCCAATCGGGTGGTCGAAGAATAGGTGCATTCACTAATGCGTTGATCAAATCTTTAAATGCCTTATAACACTTGATAGTGATTTTGTATAATGCTCCTTTTTTCAGAACCTCATATAACACACGGGTTCTATCTGAATACGTGTAGATATAACGGCGATGATACCCCGTGATACCCAAAAAAATCTTCATCTCTTTCGGAGACTTAGGGACCCACATATTTTTAATCACCTCAATCTTAGCTGGATCAATTGACAATCCCTCCTTCAAGATTATTTGTCCAAGCAACACTCCGCGTCTCACACAAAAAGTACATTTGTCTGGGTTTAAACTAATTCCGAACTCATAACACCGCTGAAAGCATTTTTCCAGATAACCCAAATGGTCCTCAACATCACTATACAAACAAAAATCATCCAAATTTTTTTTCATAAATCTATCCAAATAGTCATGAAACGCTTTTGTCAGCTGGTGAATTTTTAAGTCCGAACGACATAATTTTAAATGCATACGCTCCCCATTTCGTGATGAAAGCAGTTCTCCCTATCCTTCTCAACAATCTGGATTTGATTATATCAACTAAAACCATCTAGAAAACTATATAATTCATGGCCCGTGACCTCGTCCAAGATCTATTCTGTCAAAGGTAGAGGAAAATAGTCTTTGACCATAAATGAATTGAGTTTACGGTAGTCCACACACACCTGTAGGTTACCGTTTTGCTTAGGCACTATCACAATGGGACTTAGATGGCGTATATGAACCCAACTTTCACCAGCTTCTCTATTTCGGCTCCAACCCGTTCTGCATGCTTAGGATTCATTCTGTAACGCTGCTATCGTACAGGTCGTGCATCAATGGTAACATTGATGGTGTGCTGGTAGATTTCCTTTGGTACACCACGGAGTTCATCATAGGACCATGAAAATACAACCTTGTACTTTTTAAATAACTTTATGGCTCACTAAATAAATCTTGAATTGTTATTACTACCAATTGAAATAATCCTTGGGTTATCCTCTCTGTCCCCAAATTGATCTTGGTCAATTCTCCCCTAGCAATCTGAGTAGAATGCAACCGTGCAGGCTCTTCCTTTAATGTTCGAGTTTCTTCGATGACATCCACAAACCTCCGTGAAAGCTGATCACCATTTAGATTCTCCACTATCGCTTGCTTGTCTTTCTGCAGCAATTCCACAAAATCCGTTTTTACTCCTTCCGCAGCAAATAAATTGAAAACCAAAGACAAATGGGCCTCCTCTACCAGTATGCAATCCGGGTATAGACTTGTTAAATACAAATCTTCTTCAGACTCTTCTAGTACTGGTTTGAGCAGTAATTCCTGTATTGTTTTGACTCCCACCGGTCGAACCGCAGAATCCGACCGTCCCTGATGTGTCTGCAGCTGGATCTCCTTTTCTTCCACAGGAATCGTGACTATTCTCGTTGCCCAATCGTGCACTGCTTTAGCAACTTGCAATCCGGGTCGGCCTAACAGCATTGGATAAACATCTGTACCTATGGGTAGCCTCATCACTACAAAGTTCAGCAGAAATTTTAATCCTTTGATGTAAATGAGAATCTTTCGAATCTCCCTGACTGGAGAGTCCCATGTATGATTTGCCATACGTATAACCAAATTAATTCACACCTACACCCCCATCAATATGGACTCCTTTGATATTCAATCTTTGAATCTAAATCTCCAAAGTTGGAACAATGTCCTGCTCAGTGGATTGAACAATTGCATTTATTGACATAGGAGGGAGTCTTTCCGATATTTTGAACCCGGGCAACTTCGCCCGTATAGATTATGCTAAATAGGGTGCAATTTGCATCAATTGACCCACTATCACCAGAAATTTTTGTTATGAACAAATTTCGCGATTTGATTAGCCACTACATCCACCAATTCACAGGACGAATTTGGCCCCTGTGATTGGTGCAACTGCCCTAGTACATTCTGGGTGACTTTAGCCATTTGATTAATGTCAGAGTTAATGACTCGATTCGTACTTGGTCCAATGTCCTCTACACCATCTTCCTGAATCGCGTAACTACTTGTACATCAGTTAATGATGACTCTTCCATCCTGATTACTTGTATAGGTGCTTGCTGCTCAGGAGCATTCATTCCCCCCACATGCATGCCACCAGGATGTTGAGCTGGAATTTGCACCATGTTTTGATAATTAATACGATTATTAAGTTGTGGTGGTGGTAAACCTCTTCCAAGATTTCCAGCACATTGCCGATGGTATGTCACACAATTGAAATAATAGTGACCCCTCTGATTGCAAAAATTGCAAACATCATCCAATAAATATGGGCGATAACGCACTTTCCATTGAAAAGGTCGGGGCTACATTTGATTCCCTTGCGGGTAGGGACTTTGGTATGTCTACATTGGTGGTGGCATCAGTGGTAACGGTGGTTGTTGATACTGAGGTTGCTGCATCTGTATTTGTTGTGGTTGGTGTGCTTGGACTACAAATGCTCCCACAGATCTTGCTGCTTGTAGTCTTCTGTAGTCATTTCTCCAATGATTATATGCATTACAAATTGCACAGTACCGGGTACCATTAGGACATTCATTGATATTTGCTCTTTCTGATTGCAATTCCGGCAATAACAAACATTCTCGTAATCACGAACATTCATGTGATCACTGGCAATGGCTCATTGGTTTTCCCTTTTTACTTATGCTTCTTTGACCATTTCCCATCACAGGAAGAAGATGAACTCTCTTCCAGGCTTGAAGAGCTATCTAATTTTGAGCCTGTATCCAAATCGAAATCAGACGAACTATCTCGTCAATGATGGCGACATTGTCATCAGTACTTTTTCATGGTTTTCTTCTCCTCCAATTGTCTTGCAGCATCCACAATGTGCTCTAAACCTTGACCATGTAGTGAAGTAGTACCTCGTCGGAGTACCTTATGCGATCCATGACAAAAATACTTGATGCGTTTAGCATCCGTGAGTGGCTCTTGTAACCTTTTTTCTAGCACCCTAAAATGTTGAATATAAGATAACACATCCTCCTTCTGTTTCTGCTTAATCATCTGTAATTTATCTAGTATTTTCTCATCTTCATATTCCTTTCGATACCTTTTTAGGAACGCCCTTCGCAATTCCTCCCAGCTCCAAAACTCTTGGATTCCATGTTGTGAGTACCACTGTAAGGCATTTCCTTTCAATGTGGTTGGGAGCAATTCTAATTTTTGAATGTCGTCCACTTCATGATTCGCCTGACAAACCGCCAAGAACTGGTGAATGTGCATATCGGGATCATCATGCCTCTTATCTTTGAAACACTGGAATATAGTTGTTCGAGTATGACCTATTGAAACAGCCTCTATTCCATGTGAAATATTAGATCTCCCTAAATCCAAATAGCTAGCACCTGTAGACATCCTCCGATGCTAACTCCACCCACAAGTCGAACTCGTTCCACTCTAGAATATGCTAGCACAAAGAATTGTCCCAGCAACGGAACCAAAAAGGTGTTAGGGGTGTGTTTTAATCCCTTAGCTCTCTGTTCCTAATTATGACAATGGAACTTTCTAATCTAACATGTATCCAATAACAACAATAACATAAACAATATAACCAACAACATGACACTAATTAAGTAGAAACAACCATAAACAACTGATGTTATGCAATTATTCCACAATCTTATTCACAACCCACAATATATGACATGTAAGTAACTCTCCTTATGTAAGTAACTCTCCTTATGTAATTTGATTGGAGCATTTGCTGGAAGGTGTTAACCATTATGCAAGTGTGTTTTCAGGTTCTTAACAGGTTGAGGAACATTCTCATGTGAAGTGATCTTAGATCTACATCTAAACACCAAGATTTGACAAGATAGTGAAGCTAGTCTTGTGATTCACTAAGTGTGCTCATTCATTCACCTCTAAATCTTGTATTTATCACTTGCTGGAGTTTATAAACTTTTAGAAGTGTGGTTTACATGTGGTTTTACAGGTTGAATCAATATCTTAGTGTGGTGATCATATGTTGATCAAGTTTGTTCATTACTAGGTAATCTTGGCATCCTAGTTTTGGGTATTTTCTAAGAATGCAAGTAACTCTTCACACCATAACTTGATTTGGTCACTTGCTGGAAAGTTTGAGAGCTTAAGCAAGAGTGTGTTCAGGTTGGTTTGATTTTGTAATCCATTCTTAGTGTGTGCAAAGTGTTGCATGTGTTTCAATCTTCCTTTCTATGCTTGGAAACCATCTAGGTTCAAGATAGAAGTGTTTTAGGGTCCTAAATCTTCATAGATCTCTTTATCTATCATTTGTTGAGAGAAAAGTGAGTGCTAAGTGCTTTAGGACAGAACCTAAAAGTTGAAGAAACATTAGAATCATGGCTTCCAATGGTGGGATCATGCTAGAGTCTAGTGAAAGGTTGAGTTCATCAAACTACTCTACTTGGAAAGTGAGGATGGAGTCCTTACTTGAGTTGAATGAACTCATGGACATAGTTGCAGAAATTGAAGAGAGACCTCTCACACTTCAAGAGCAACAAAGGTTTGATAAGAAGGCCAAAAGGGCTCTTCATATCATTAAAATGAATGTTACAAATGAACTTCTCAAGGAAGTTGGAAAGTGTCAAAGTGCAAGTGAGGCATGGAATGCCTTACAGAAGCTCTTTGAATCAAAGTCCACATCTAGGGTATTGACCCTAAGGAGACAAATATTTTCTAGTAGGCAAAGAGAGGGTGAAAGTGCTCATGCATTTATCTTGAGAGTTAAGTCCCTAAGTGATGATTTAGCATGCATTGATGAGAACATAAAAGATGGTGAAATAGTCCAAGTTATGTTGAATGGTTTGCTAAATGAACATGCTAACCTTGTGCAAAGTTTTGCCATTCAAAGAGTCTTGCCAAGTGTGGTTGACTTGCAAGAAATCTTATTGGCTGAAGAACATAGGTTGCAATCAAAGCTTGATGGTGCATCCTTGCAAGGTGGAGGTGAAGAGGCTTTCTTCACAAAAGGCAAATTCAAGGGCAAAGGTAAAGGCAAAGGGAAATGGTCCAAAGGTGGTAACTTTGATCATGATGATCACTCTTCCTCTTCCTCTTCTACTAAGAACAATAAGTCAAAGTTCAAGTGCTTTTATTGTGGGATAAAAGGTCATTTTGCAAATGAATGTTATAAGAAGAAAAGAGAGCAAGGAGAGAGGCAAGGAAATCTTACAATAGATGAGGAAGAACATAACACATGTGAATCACTTGTTATGACTTCAAGTTTGTTAGCCAACATAGATGATAATGATCCTTGGTGGATTCATAGTGGAGCCTCATCTCACATGACAAGACATAAGGAATACTTTACATCCTTATTGTCTTATGAGGGAGAAGGTAACATCATCTACACTGCAAATGATGGTCAATGTGACATCAAAGGCATAGGCACTATTCCTATTTTCCTTTCAACAAATAGGAAAGCAAATCTTGAAAATGTCTTGTACATTCCTTCAATCACTAAGAATTTGCTTAGTGTAAGTCAAATGATTGACAAAGGACTTGATGTGGAGTTCATTGGAGATGCATGTTTGATAAGTAAATGTGGATCCTTGATTGCTCAAGGTAGGAGGCATGGTAAACTTTTCAAGCTTGATGCATGTGTGATCTCTAATCATGAAGGATGTATGGCTAGGGAGCAATTGACAAACCAAGAAGTTTGGCACAAGAGGTTGGGCCATCCCAACTTCAAATCTTTGGAGGTAATGGCAAAGAAAGAGCTTGTTCTTGGTCTCCCTAAAAGTCTTGTTGCAAACAATAGTGTTTGTGAACATTGTGCCTTGTCCAAATCTCATAGACTTGCTTATTCTAGATCTACTTCTAGATCTAAAGAAGCTTTTCAACTTGTGCATTCTGATATTCATTCTTCTAGTACAACTAGCAATGGTGGGGCAAAGATGTATGCAACTTTCATTGATGACTTTAGTAGGTATACTTGGATCTATCTTCTTAAAAGTAAGGATGAAGTGTTTGCTGCATTTGTCAAGTTCAAGAATGAAATGGAAAACCAATTCAATACAAAGATCAAATGCTTAAGATCTGATAATGGAGGGGAATACACCTCAAATAGGTTCAAAGACTTTTGTATAGCACATGGGATTAAGAGGGAGATGTCTAGTCCTAGGACTCCACAACAGAATGGAGTGGCCGAGAGGAAGAATAGAACCCTTTGTGAATGTGCCAAGGCAATGAGACTACATGCTAATCTTGCTAAGTCTTTTTGGGGGGAAGCTTTAGCATGTGCTAACTATCTATGTAATAGATGGACAAGTGCTTCCTTGGATGGTCAAACTCCTCATGAGGTTCTTTATGGTAGAAGGCCGAGTGTCAAGCATTGTAGGATCTTTGGATGTACATGTTTTGTCAATATCACACTTGATGATAGAACTAAAGAAGATCCTTCATCAAAGAAGGGTGTGTTTGTTGGCTATAGTGAAGTAAGCAAGGCTTACAAAGTGTACATTCCTTCTACAAAGAAAGTTGTCATAAGTAGGGATGTCATCTTTCATAAAGAGAATGTTTCCAATGTTGTTGATGTTGATGTTGATGTTGATGTGCCTACTAATCATCATGATGTGCAAGATGTCTTGGATGAAGATGGAGATGCCACTCCAAAGCAAACTTCAAGGAAGACTCAAAGGCAAAGGGCTAAGCCATCAAGGCTAACCTATGATGAAAAAGGAAAGCAAGTGGTGGACAACTCTAACTTTGCTTTTCTTACCTCTTTTGATGAACCAACTTGTGTAGGTGAAGCAATTCAAAAGAAGGAATGGATCCAAGCCATGGATCATGAGCATCAAGCACTCATCAAAAGCAACACATGGAGGTTGGTAAAGCTTCCAAAGGACAAGAAGGCAATTGGTTGTAAGTGGATCTTCAAGATCAAGACAAATCAAGATGGATCAATCAACAAGTACAAGGCAAGGTTGGTGGCAAAGGGGTATGCTCAAGAATATGGTATTGACTATGATGAGACCTTTGCACCCGTGGCAAAGATGGTAACTATTCGAATCCTAATCTCTCTTGCGACTCTTTATGATTGGGATATGTGGCAAATGGATGTTACTAATGCCTTCTTGAATGGTGATCTTGAAGAAGATATTTACATGGAGCAACCCGAGGGCTATGTTTCACATGATGAGCCTAATCATGTGTGCTATCTCCAAAAGAGTTTGTATGGGCTAAAGCAAGCACCAAGGAGTTGGTATGCTAAGCTCAATTCCTTCTTACTTTCTCAAAACTTTGTTATGAGTGAGTATGATCATTCTCTCTACTTTAGATTGAATGAAAATGATATCACTTTACTTTTGATCTATGTTGATGACATTATCTTAAGTGGTGGTAACAATCTAGATATAGATGAAATCAAGATGGCACTCAAAAGAGAGTTTGAAATTCAAGATCTTGGTAAACTTCATTATATCTTAGGAATAGAGATTATTAGAACTTCTAAATCTACATTCATATGTCAAGAAAAGTATGTTAACTCTATTCTAAAAAGGTTTCATATGGAAGATTGTAAAGTTGTTTCTACTCCTATGGAATCAAATGTAAAGCTAACTACAAGAAGTAATGAAAGATCCTTCAAGGACATTACTCTCTATAGAAAGCTAATAGGATCTCTTATATGGTTAACCATCACAAGACCTGATCTAAGCTTTGTGGTTGGTAAACTAAGTCAATTTATGCAAGATCCTAGTGAGGCTCATTGGAAGCTAGGAAAGAGAGTACTTAGATACATCTCGGGATCTAGAGATTTTGGCATCTTGTATAGAGGTACTACCCTAACCTTTGTGGATTTTCAGATTCAGATTTTGCAGGTGATCAAATGGATAGGAAGTCAACAAGTGCCTTTGCAATCTATCTTGGAGATGGAGTGGTCTCATGGCTATCAAAGAAGCAACCAACTATCTCTCTATCTTCCACCGAAGCCGAGTACAAGGCATTAACAACATGCACCAAGGAGATTCTTTGGATCAAAAGGATGTTATTGGATCTTCACTTGCTGGAACCAGAGAAGACTCCAATCATACTTTGTGATAACCTTTCAGCCCAAAGCTTGGCAAGCAATCCTGTTTTTCATGCAAGGAGCAAGCACATTGAGATTGCTCACCATTTTGTGAGAGATCAAGTCATTGCCAAAGAGGTGGAGCTTCAACATGTCTCTTCAAAGGAGTGTGTGGCTGATATCTTCACCAAACCATTGGCAAAGGACCTATATTTAATGCATAGATCTAATCTTGGAATGTGCTCAAAGACTATGTTGAAACTAGCATCCAATGTTGAAGAGGGAGTGTGAAAATTGTCAACATTTCCTAGCTAGTTTGAGGCCTAAATTGGCTAAAATTGTAAATAGTTTTGGTTCTGGAGTTTCACACGTGTGAAACAGGCCACAATGTTTTTATTTACTGTATTTTTTCAGTATGATGAAGTGTCAAACTTCATACCCTTCAAAATGAGACCATTTTGATGTATTTTGGTCATATAAGCCATTTTTAGCTATTTTTCCTATATAGGGAATATCTAGGGTCAAGTACCTTCTAGAGAGAGGAGAGAGAGTCATCTTCCTCATCCATAAATAGTAGGGAAGTCGTGGAGAACAGGTTGGAGAAACCTTTTGTATGCTTCATTGAGATCAATAGATCATTGTCATTGTTTCTTCCTCCATTGAGAGCATTGTTGTGTGTATTGTCTTCAAGCTATTGTGTATGATCTTAGGTGCTTTCCAAAAGTGGTAGGCTGATGTATTATGGACTGTATAATGCTATTTTGGGCCGCACTTGATGTTTATGGAAGTTTCCATTTGTGATAAATGCTTTTTGATCAAGTTCTTTGCATTCTAGGTAGCATAGAATGTGTTGCCAATTCCTAGCTTATGTAGTTTGGAGTGCAAGCATTCAAGCCAATGATCTTGGAGTTTAGATCCACTTAGGATCTGTATTTTTCACAACTGTATTATCAGTTTAATTTTTAGAACGAGATGATCAGTGTCTCACTCATTGGCAAACTGACGCTCTGCTCTTTCGTTGTGTTCTGCTCATTGGCAAACTTTCATGCACAGCTATTTCGTTTCTATTCTTTTTCTTCTCTGCTCTCTACATGCACATTCTCAGTGTGTTATTTTAATCCAGAAAAAAATTTATATCTCCACTGTGTGGAGTTTACAAGATAGCTAAACAGAGAATTACAAGAGTAGTTAATGCTAATCAACTAATCAGCTATTTCAGCTGGGCGTGAAGTTTAAGACTCCACACCCGTTGAGCTGCCAGTTGGCATCACAAAAGATTTTCTTTCTTTCTTTTTTATTTTGTGTCATGTCGTGTCTTTTTGGTCCTAGAGGCATGTTTGACTTTTGCGAATCATTCGACCTTCGAGTTTCGCTTTGCTTCATGTCTTATAATTTTTGAGGTGCGTTGACTTTTGTGAATTGTTCACCATTTGACTTTCGCTTTGTGTCACTTTGCTTAGCATCACATCAGTGTTGTAAGAGTTCACCATTTTTGACACTCCCTCTTGAACCTTGCAGCTTTGCACGTCTAATCCAATCGTCTTTCTTTGTTTTGCGAAGAGTGGCTTGTCGAGCGACTTCATGAGCAAATCTACAATCATGTCTTCAGACTTTATGTACTGGACCTGGAGTTCTCCTTTCAAGATCAAATCTCGAATGTAATGGTACTTCAGATGTATGTGTTTTGTCTTTGAATAGAAGACAAGATTTTGGGACAGATAAATGGCACTCTGAGAATCCATCATCATCGTGCATGGTCCTCTTTGTGGTATCCCAATTGCCTCAAGCATCATCTGCAACCAAACTACCTCATTCGCAACCTTTGAAGCTATGACGTATTCATGTTCGCAAGAAGATTGAGCTACCAAGGTTTGCTTTTTGCAAATCCAGCTGATTGTTGTTTCGCACGCTTATTGTTGTCATCTTTGCAGCTCGCCCAACTTGCATCACTATAATGGTGCAACTGTTGGGGATATTCCCAACAAAGTATAAATAAATAAAATCCTCCAATAAAATGTGTTGCGAGGGCATGGCATCCTACGTGTATGCTTGCCCATGGCCCAATGAGCATGCAATTAAAGTTGTAAATAAAATAAACTTGACTTGGGCCTTGGAATTAAAATAAAACTAGAGGCCCAATGTCATTTTAAACTTAGAGATTACTTTTTAGAGATGGGTACAAATTGGGACTCACATGAATCTTGTGATTTCTAATGTACTTTTTGTGGACCCTTGGATCAAGTTGGGTCCAAGATGAATGGATAGAATCATTGTGAATATTAGCCAATAGGATTGAGGGGCAAGGGCCTTCCCCATTTTATAAAAAAACACCATTTGTACACTATTTCCATGCTTAATGAGGAGGAGGAAACTCTACCAATTTTGGAAGAGAAGCATCTTCATTTGCAATTCAATGCTTGCTATTGCTCTTGTTGTTTTCATTTGCTTTCAAGTTCATGCTTGTTGGTTTCAATAGTTTAAGTTTCTCCTTTAGCAAGTACAATGTGCATTTGAGCTAACCTCCACCTCACTCTCTATCTCTCTCTCTTTCTCTTCCCTTCTCAATCTCTTCTTCTCCATTCCTTCTCTTCAACCAAGACCATGATGAATGTTAATGTAGAGGAGTAGAGTTAAAGAGGAGTAATATACTGGTGAGTAGAGCTAAGGGAAAAAGTAGGAAACTAACTAAAAGTAGCATCTATGCTTAGTTAGGTACCTATCCAGTGATCTAACCTTTGTTTAAGGTGGAGTTTGATGGTGATGCATGCTTGATCAAGAAAAAGAATATTGTGATTGCAAAAGGCAAAAGGCAAGGTAAGTTATTCAAAATTGATGCTTGTGTTATTGCTAACTAAGTTGGATGTGTTTCAAAAGAGAAAATGTCAATGCAAGAGGTTCGGAGCAAGAGGATGGGGCATCTCAACTTCAAGTCATTGGAGTTAAGATAGGCGGAAGGGCTATACTACGAGAGATCTTCGACTCCACAGTGGCACCGTTGTCGGGGATAGGTTTCCACTAACTAGTTTAGCTGCATTTTAGCTATTTTCCTATTTTTTAGAGTAGTTTAAGTAGATTTGTGAGAGTTAGAGTTAGTTTTCTATATTTTTTTGTGTTTGGACAATTCACAGCTAGCGGAGGAGGTGTGAGAGGGTAGAAGAGGCCCTGAACAACCTCTAAGGGCTTGAAACCCAAACCAACCATCCAAAAAACTCAAAAAACACACCAATCTGTATTTTGGAGGGAAAAAGAGCCAAAAAACTTATCAGACTTTTATATCTCAAGAATCAGTGAGAATTAACCCTTGCATAACTGGCAGCAGCTCTAGGGTACTATCCCAGACCTACATAGAAGCCTTCAAGAGTTAGTTCCAAGCAGATTGCAAAAATTAGAGAAAAATCATAAAGAATTTAAAAAACCCTTGAAAAAATCCAAAAAAATTCAAATCTTCGTAAGAACTCTCGCAGAGCCTTCTAAAGTTCCATCTCAGTGAGACTAGAACACTGAGAAGCTTGCGAGAGTTAGTTTGATGTATAAGTGCCTGTGCGAGAGTTCCCAGTGAAAAAAAGGTGGGAAAGTACCAGTGAACCCTCGAAGACAATGAAATTTTTAGTTCCAGTGGTCAAGAACTCTCGTAGAGGATTTTGAAGTTCTATCTCAGTGAGACAAGGACACAGAAGAGCTTACAAGAGTTAATTTGATTTCAGTGAGCAAAAAATTGGATTTAAGTGTAAAAAAATCACTAAAAAGTGAAGATCCAGCAAATCTTTCTAGTAAGAACTCTCGCAGACCCTCTCAATCGATTCAGAATGTCAATTTACATCAGTGATGAAGCCTGCGAGAGTTAGTGTGAAGATTTGGTAAAAATCAAGCCAAAAAAGTGGTTTTGAACCCTCGCAAATAGTGAAATTTTCACTTCTTGCGAGAGTGAACTCTTGCAGAGAATTCTATAGTGACATCTGACCCAAATCTAGCTACTGTGAACCTTGCAAGAGTTACTTCCCAGAGATCTGAAAGATATCAAGCTTTTTACCTCCAAAAACAGCTAAAGAACCCTCGCACAGCCAACCCTTGCACAAGATAACCCTCGTAGACAAGATCAATGGAAAGATCTGCATCAGATCTAGCTACTATCAAAACCTCAGGTCAATTAGTACAAGGAGTAAAAAGTTATCAAGGAAAAACCATCGTAAAAGGCCTAAAATTCACTTCCGGCCAATCAGACCGATCAGATCCTTGAAGATTCAGACTGTATCCTACTGTATAAGCAAGATCCAATCACTTTGGAATCTGAGATCGGGACAATAAATAGCACAAAGGATAGCAAATTAGGCACCACACCTTCCTAGATTAGTAGCTGTGCAACAAGAGGCAGAACCAGAACCAGCACCAATGGATCCAATGGGCCAACCCGTACCTGTCACTCCCTTGCAAGCAGTCCGGAGAGCACCACGGATGGAAATACAAAAATACGACGGATCATCAGATCCCATCCGATTCCTCCAGATTTACGAGCAAGCTTGTGAGATCTACGGCGAACAGCCACCTACGGAGAAGCTGATGTTATTCCCTATGTCTCTACTGGTAGTGGCTCAGGATTGGTTTTTCAACCTGTCAGAGCAACATGGGAAAGTGAGGAACACAATATCACTTTGCCAATCAAACACAAGAGATACGAGGATGAGGCGGTAGTGGTAGATGGAGGATCGGGTGTCAATCTGATCTCCACTACTTTATATGAAAAATGGGATTTACAAGGATTGAAGCAGATTCGCCATCAAGCTAGCAGATCAATCCTGTGTGAAACCAAAAGGTGTAGTTGCCGATATTCCTGTAAAGATAGCAAGCATGCAGTTTGTGATTACTTTTGTGGTCATGGATATACCTGAATCTCCATCTGCATACCATGTTTTACTGGGAAGACCATGGGTGAGAACTGCGCAAGTAGTACACAACTGGGGTACAGGGAAACTCACCTTCGAGAATAGAGAACATGCTGTAAAGGTTGATCCAACCACATGGGCGATGAAACCTATTGCACCCAAGGCTGATGACGGATCATCCATGACAGATCATATGATTGATCGCCCCAAGGCTAGCCAAGGGAGGTCACTTTCATTCAGAGACGGATGTCATGAGATGGACAAATGCATTAGCAACTATTGACTTCTAGGCATGTCAATATGCATTAGATCCAGATTCGAGTACATCTTCACCCAAATGTTACACTATGGACACACTAATCACATTTGAGGTGAATATGATAAACGTAGCATGGCTGTCAGCGGAGCCTATTGAGAACCCAATGGACGATGATCAAGTCCCTTGGCAACATGCTCTAACTTATAATAAGGAGGTTGAGCTAACTTATGAACAGGTCCTACACCACATGGACACCCACCCAGATCGTTACGGAACCAAGAAGGTACCAGCTCAACCACCACAAACGTCTACTATGGCGAAAGTCTCAAGGATCGATCCACCCAAGGCACCTGTGAATAAGAAGAATTAGTTGAAGCAATGCTACAACCAAGTGATCCGATGGAGTGACCTACCCGAAGAGGCAATAGCTACAATAGACGTTGATATTCGCAACCATGAGGTGAATGTCACAACAATCCCGAAGAAAGACAACAAAGATGAACCCACCAAAATGACAAAAAAGAACAAAGAGAAGGTGTTGGATTCCTTAAAGTCAATCAAGTTGGACTCAGATACAACATCATCTTCTACACATGTGACAGAAAATAAAAAAATGACCAGTCGGGCCAAGATCAATATGCTGAAAGAGGAATCTCGACGAGCTCCAGTTCACGAGATGTCTGATACTTCCAAGAATTATACATTGGACGACGTGGTAATCATGATGCCGCAAGCCCAACGAGAACCTGATCAAAGTCAGGCACCAGCGGAACAAGTCTTCGAGGGACCTGCGCGAACACAACCGATGAATCTTGCGGAACCAGGAGAAGAAGAAAGGATAGTGCATGTGGAAGAGCAGTTAACACCCATGCAGTTCAAGAGACTACGATCCTTGTTGGTGGACTATAAGGACTGTTTTGCCTGGAGCTATAGTGATCTAAAGGGCATTCCGCCAATAGTAGTCCAACATACCATACCCTTGGTGGACAGAGTAGTCTCCAAGGTGAGTCGTTTACCATTTACAAAAAGTGTCCTCGATAGAGTAGCTAGCGACGAAGCTTACAATTTTTTGGATGGCTTCAGTGGCTACAATCAGGTGAAGGTAGCCCCCCAGGACCAACACAAAATAGCATTTGCCACAGAATGGGGAATGTGAAAATTGTCAACATTTCCTTGTCTAGTTTTAGGCCAAAATTGCTAAAAATGGCACATAGTTTAGGATCTGACTTTTCACACGTGTGAAACAGGTCTAGATATTTTTAGTAAGTGTATTTTTTCAGTATGAAGAAGTGTCAAACTTCAAGACCTTCGAAATGAGTCCATTTTCATGTATTTTGGACATATATGCCAATTTTACCTATATAGGGCATATTTTAGGTAAGGAGGGTCTAGAGAGAGGAGAGAGAGTCATCTCTCTCAGCTATATATAGCAGGTAGGCCGTGGAGAAACAGGTTGGAGCAGATCCATTGTATTCATTTGCTTAATGAGAGATTTTTCTATTGGGTTCTCCTTCCATTGTTGGCATTGTGTAGTGATTGAGTTCAAGCTTTGTGTGTATGATCTTAGGTGCTTTCCAAAAGTGGTAGGCTGATGTATTATGGACTGTATAATGCTATTTTGGGCCGCACTTGATGTTTATGGAAGTTTCCATTTGTGATAAATGCTTTTTGATCAAGTTCTTTGCATTCTAGGTAGCATAGAATGTGTTGCCAATTCCTAGCTTATGTAGTTTGGAGTGCAAGCATTCAAGCCAATGATCTTGGAGTTTAGATCCACTTAGGATCTGTATTTTTCACATGGTATCAGAGCTGGTTGGCTTCTATTTACAGTAAGTATTCCATTTTTGGTGATATTTGGATGTTTGATCAAGTTCTAGCATGATTTTGCATTGCTTTGTTGATCAAATCTTACTAACCTTTGTTTTGTGAGTTGAACTTGTGGATCAAAAGCATATTTCAGGTCTATTGAAGATCAGAGGCTGAAAAGAAACTATTTTGGATCAGATCATAACACCTAATCATTTGTGATTGTGAGGCTTGTGCATATTCAATACTAACAATGTTCTTTTCAATCCTATTGTTGACAATCTCCATTCTTGGATGAACACTCTCCTTAAGTGGATGAAACTTCTCCTTAAGTGGATGACAAATGCTCTTTTGAGTGAGTTGTAATTCTCCTAAAGGCTGAGAAAAGCTCCCATTTGGATGAAAGATCCCCTTTTTTGGGTGAACATATTGTAAGCTCCATTGTGAAGAGCATATTGTAAAGATTGTCATCAATTTTGGCATAAATTTTGGTGTACTTTGTTGAGCATGTAAGTAACTCTCCTTATGTAATTTGATTGGAGCATTTGCTGGAAGGTGTTAACCATTATGCAAGTGTGTTTTCAGGTTCTTAACAGGTTGAGGAACATTCTCATGTGAAGTGATCTTAGATCTACATCTAAACACCAAGATTTGACAAGATAGTGAAGCTAGTCTTGTGATTCACTAAGTGTGCTCATTCATTCACCTCTAAATCTTGTATTTATCACTTGCTGGAGTTTATAAACTTTTAGAAGTGTGGTTTACATGTGGTTTTACAGGTTGAATCAATATCTTAGTGTGGTGATCATATGTTGATCAAGTTTGTTCATTACTAGGTAATTTTGGCATCCTAGTTTTGGGTATTTTCTAAGAATGCAAGTAACTCTTCACACCATAACTTGATTTGGTCACTTGCTGGAAAGTTTGAGAGCTTAAGCAAGAGTGTGTTCAGGTTGGTTTGAGTTTGTAATCCATTCTTAGTGTGTGCAAAGTGTTGCATGTGTTTCAATCTTCCTTTCTATGCTTGAAAGCCAAATAGTTTCAAGATAGAGGTCATTTAGGGTTCTAAATCTTTTAAGATCTTATCCTTCTTCATTTATTGAGAGAAAGGAGAGTGCTAGGTGCATTAGAACAGAGCCTAAGGACACAAGAAGATTTTAGCATCATGACATCCAATGGTGGAATCATGTTGGAAGCTAAAGAGAGGTTAAACTCTACAAACTATTCAACTTGGAAAGTGAGGATGGAGTCTTTACTAGAGTTGAATGAGCTAATGGATATAGTTGTGGGAATTGAAGAAAGACCTCTAATTCTTCAAGAGCAACTAAATTTTGATAGAAGGGCTAAAAGAGCCTTACATATCATAAAGATGAATGTTACCAATGAACTTCTTAAAGAAGTTGGTAAATGTACTTCTTCAAGTGAAGCATGGAATGCTTTGAAGAAGATCTATGAGTCCAAATCCACATCTAGGGTTCTCACCCTAAGAAGGCAAATCTTCCAAAGTTGTCAAAGAGAGGGAGAGAGTGCACATTCATTTGTCTTGAAGGTTAAATCCTTGAATGATGATCTAGCATGCATAGATGAAAGCATAAAGGATGGGGAACTAGTTCAAGTCATGTTGAATGGTTTGCTTGATGAACATTCTAACCTTGTACAATGCTTTGCTATACAAAAGTCCTTGCCAAGTGTCAATGACTTGCAAGAGATCTTGGTGGCTGAAGAGCATAGGTTGCAAGCCAAAGGTGGTGGTGCATCAACACAAGGTGGAGATGAAGAAGCTCTTTTCACAAAGGGCAAGTTCAAAGGCAAGTGGTCCAAGCAAGGTAGTTTGGAGCATGGAAAGCATTCTTCTTCTTTGCAAAGTAGGAAGCAAGATAAGTCCAAGTTCAAATGTTTTTATTGTGGAGTGAAAGGACATTTTGCAAATGAATGCCATAAGAAGCAAAATGCTAGATCTAGGTTGAGATCTAATGTACTTCTTGGAGATGATAATTGTTGTGCTAACTTGGCAAGCTTTGGTGAATCTATGGTCAATTTTTTGGATCCATTGGATCTTGAAGATGGACTAGTGCTACCTACTAGTCAAATGGAGTCATGTGGTGCTAAATTAGTATCATGTTTGAACTCTTCTACTCATAGATTTTCAAGTCTTGGTGGCTCTTCAATGGAACTAGATGGCAAGTGCAAAAATGGAAAAGGTAAGGAAGGAGCTAACTTCATCAATGGAGTTGATGAAGATTCTTCTTTGGAAGTGATTGTTGCTAATGACTTGTTTGTTCATATGGAAAAAGATGGAGATGCTAAGTGTCATTCTTTGCAAGAAGATGGTTGTTCTTCTAATTCTTTTCATATTGATGTATGTAATCATGTGGGAAAAGATGATGGTGCTTTGAGCATGCTTGAAGGAAATGGTTCTTTTACATCTTTTTGTGATAAAGTCATTTGTGCAACAAGTGGTGTCACATTTCTTCATAAAAAGAGTAGATCAAAGGTTTCTATCATGAGACTTGGTGAGGGAGATCACAAGTCAAAAGGAAGAGAAGTATGTGAAGTGTTCAAAGTAGGATGTACTTTGAATGATGTTTTTATGAACGATAGTGAGGAAGAATCATTATCATATGACTCATTACCTAAATCATTGAGTAGAAGTTCATGTTTGAAAAGAGAGAGTACTTCAATCACTCTTATGTTGAAGGTACTAAGGATTCTTTTCTTGGCTTCTAATATTCAAGAGTCTTCTACTTCTTATGGTGCAACTATCAAGAGGGAGGTTTCTAACTTTTGTGGTGCTAGCATTAAGAGGGAGTCTTGTGAAGGAAAGGGCAATGGAAGAGTGGTTCTTGGGAAGATCCAAAGCATGGATCTAACATCTCTTCATCAACTCAAAGCATTCTATGATTGTGGTGGATTGTTCATTCATGGTCAAGATGGCAAAAGGTTGGTTGAAGAAGACTACATGGAGCAACTCAAGTGGCAACTTCTTCAAGGCAAGGGAGATATCATTGGTGAGCTTATTGAGGTTTGTTATGAACTCAAGAGGGCTGTTTTGATTAGGTTTGATACTCATCTTCACCTACTCTACTTCATGTTAAATGGAAATGTTGGAATCTATCTTTTGGTTTATGATGGTGGCATTGTTTTCACTAACTATAGTGAAGGGTCAAATTTGAGAATTGATGAGATCTTGTGGGATCTTAATCATGTGTTTGAGAGGGAGTATCTTCAGAGTTTCAGATCTGAAGATGTTCACATATGCAAGATCTTTGATGTCTTATTGGAAGATCAAGAGGTTGATCTTGGATTGCTTCATCAACACCAAGAGACAAGTGGCAATTCGAAGCTAGTGAAAAGCATCAAAGAAGAGACAAATGGTCAAGGCATTTTGGATTTGTTTTTACAGGTTCTTGAAGGTTCAAGTAAGGTCTTTGGAGCTGCAAGGAAGTGTCTTCTTACTCTACCTCACTTGCCTAATCTCATGTATGAACATTGTTATGTCAATGTGTTGAAATTGTCAAATTTCAATAAAACTAGTTCCATAGTTTTGCATCCTTTGGATCTTGGAGATGGAATAGTTATCATTGCTGGTTTGTATGATCAAGTACATGAATTCATTCAGATCTTGAAAGGTATTGAAGTGGTCAATATGTTTTCTTTTGAACAAAGTTCAAGATCTAGTATTCTAGTGTTGGCAAATTGGCAACTTGTTGACATTGTAGGATCAAGCGTTGTGTGCAAATCTTGTGGAGGTACTTCAAGTATTTCAAGTTCAGGTTTTGGTCATTCAAATGGAGTAGGGAACACATCTTTTTGGCATTCATTCACTCAAAGGCTTTCATGGATTGAAGATCTACAAAGGCAAGGTGGTGATGGAAGTTCATTCATGGAGATACATGTTGCATTCACTATATGTATAGTGAAATGTGGAGGAGGCATGCAAACACTTGTTGATCACTTTCATTTACAACTTGTTTGCTGCTATTTTACAGAGAAACCAGAGATGGATACATGGAGGAATTCATTAATTGAGATTCTATGTTCTTTTACATGTACCATTTTTATGATTCTATGTAAAATTGATGTAAGAAATAGTGAAGCATCCTATATGGACACTATTATCTATATCAATTATGTTGTGTCCTATTTTGTACATATTAGGATCCTTGAGAAGAGATCTATTCTGATGATGGAGATCATTCTTAAGTTGGAACAAAGTAGTGTTGTAAAACTAGCAAGTTAAGTTGAAGAGGGAGTGTGAAAATTGTCAACATTTCCTTGTCTAGTTTTAGGCCAAAATTGCTAAAAATGGCACATAGTTTAGGATCTGACTTTTCACACGTGTGAAACAGGTCTAGATATTTTTAGTAAGTGTATTTTTTCAGTATGAAGAAGTGTCAAACTTCAAGACCTTCGAAATGAGTCCATTTTCATGTATTTTGGACATATATGCCAATTTTACCTATATAGGGCATATTTTAGGTAAGGAGGGTCTAGAGAGAGGAGAGAGAGTCATCTCTCTCAGCTATATATAGCAGGTAGGCCGTGGAGAAACAGGTTGGAGCAGATCCATTGTATTCATTTGCTTAATGAGAGATTTTTCTATTGGGTTCTCCTTCCATTGTTGGCATTGTGTAGTGATTGAGTTCAAGCTTTGTGTGTATGATCTTAGGTGCTTTCCAAAAGTGGTAGGCTGATGTATTATGGACTGTATAATGCTATTTTGGGCCGCACTTGATGTTTATGGAAGTTTCCATTTGTGATAAATGCTTTTTGATCAAGTTCTTTGCATTCTAGGTAGCATAGAATGTGTTGCCAATTCCTAGCTTATGTAGTTTGGAGTGCAAGCATTCAAGCCAATGATCTTGGAGTTTAGATCCACTTAGGATCTGTATTTTTCACAGGGAACCTATGCTTATAAAGTAATGTCATTTGGACTTTGCAATTCCCCAAGCACTTTCCAACGCGTCATGCAGACGGCATTCAAAGATTATTTGCAAAAATTTCTGGAAATTTTCTTGGACGATCTGTGCGTGCATGGACCGGGTTCATAACACTTATCCAACTTAGAGAAGTTGTTACAATCTTGTCGTGAATACCAGATCTCCCCGAATCCAGAAAAATGTCAATTTTGGGTGACACATGGATAGTGTCAAGACATGGGATCGCCACAGATCTATCTAAGATCAGGATCATTGTTGATCTACCACCACCGGGGACGATCCGCGAGGTCTACATTTTCATGGGTCATGCTAACTATTATAGGATCTTCATTCTTGATTTTGCGGAGTTAGCCCAACCAATTTACAAACTCACAACGGATCCACATTGGAACAAGGAAGCCCTAAAGGCTTTTCAGAAGCTTAAGGATGCATTGGTTTCAGCACCAATCTTATGCCCCTCCAATTGGTCCATTGAGTTCCACGTGCATACAGACGCATTGAAGTATGCAATTGGAGCAATCTTAACCCAGCCAGGTGAATACAAAAAAGATTTTCCAATCCGATTTGCAAGCCGATAGCTCAGTGATACCAAAATGAATTATTCAACCACAGAACGGGAAGGACTGGAAATGATCTATGCGGTTAAGAAGTTTCGAGACTATTTTATGGCCACACATTTTGCTTTTTATACGGACCATCAACCCTTGCTATACCTCATTAATAAAACTTGCAACACTGGGAGAATCACCAGATGGCTCCTTCTGTTGTTGGAATTTGATTTTAGGATAGTAGTTCGCAAGGGAAAACAACACTACATGGCAGATCATGTGTCACAAATCAGAAAAAAAGAGATTGCAACCCAACCCGACGATGAGCTGGCAGATGCTGTCTTATTTTACTTGGACACAGTACCAGAATGGGCTGCCGACATTGTTGAATATCTAATGCGGGGCCAACTAGACAAATCACTACCAAAGGCGGAACATTTTATGTTGACCATTGCATGTAAGTGACAATAAGCCATCAAACATCAATGAGTGTCAACCAATATAATCTCTTGCAAGCATTATAGACGTCATTATTTTGGTATTGGTTATTTCATTATAGGGGGCGGCCTCTAAGATCACTTTTGAATATTAGGATTTTTTCTTATGATCTTTTACATACCATGTATAGATGGTTTAAGCGAAGATTAAAGGTGATACAACTACCCTCTTATTTGAGTGTGGAATGGATTCTCAATTTCAAATATATGTAAAAATTTTAAATCAAGGTTGGTTATAGATATTTGTAATTGCATAAAATATAGCACATTCTCAAATAAAAGATTACATTGGCTTTTGTCTTTTCCAAATTATTTTGCTGAATTTTTTTTTTCCCCCAAAATGATTAACCTATATGTAAAAATTTGATTGATGATATGTAGCATAACTTCTTGAGAATTAGTAGGATAGAAAAAGTGATGATTGAATGTACGGCTAGTATATTGTCAATAGCATTAAAATACCACATAGAAAGACAACTGCTTTTTTTGATGCTTTATATTAGAAGATGCGATCAAGTAAATAATGTGTGAAGCCATTGGATCAAAACTTTATAGTGAGCCATTAGATGGGGGGATTGGTAACATGTCATTTATTTCTCATAATATATTTGGCTTTCTTAAATGCAAGTGGTGCACCTCAATCCAATATCCTCATCTCACTGGATTATGGGGTCCAATAATATTTAGAGGTTCATAATGATGGGCCCAATCATGTTCCACATGCTAATTAGAGTAGGAACTCGAGCTACTACTATATGCTTGAGAGATCTCATTGCACACTTACACTTTTGGGAGATAGAAATTTTGAGAGTCCAAATTTGCATGTTGTAGAAACCCGAGAGCTTCGTTTTTTCTCTCCCTAAAAACCTTTGTATTCTCATTTTGAGTTGAGGCTAATGATGAAACTTAGTTTTTTCACATGCGTACTTGATATGTGCTTGATTTTGATGAATGGTCTCTTTTTGTGTACATGAGCTCTTGCCAAGATGCAAAGCTAGTTAGATTGCCATCTAAAATCCGAGTTTGATCAACAATAGAGCTTTGTTAGTGTGCAACCTCACATGGATGTAGATCTTCGTACATCTTTTTAAGGTCCTAAAATGCAAGTTTTATCAATTTATGGTGAGGGGGGGATTTGTCTATAAGTAGATAAGAGACATCATTTTGAGGGATCTTTTGGCCCATTTTGCAAAATTAATGAGACACCTTAGCTTCCTCTTTGTGAATGTGAGCCCTGGGAATAGAGCTTGCTAGGTCTCATGTGCCCAATCCACATGAATTCCATTCCCATTTTGTATTGATTTCCTTCCAACCCTTAATTCTATTGATGATTCCATGGAGCTCTATTTGTGATTTGTGTTTTTATGGAAGTTGATCATTGAAGGCTAGACCTTATCAGTTGACTGCCGGCCAGCTGTATCGAAGAGGTCCAGATGAAATTCTTCGGCGGTGTATTCTTCCTCATGAGGCCACCCAGATCATTTCGCTTTCACATGAAGGCATGGGTGGAGGTCATTTTGCATCTAACATTACAGTTTGCAAGATCCTGCAATTAGGATGTTGGTGGCCATCCATTCATAAGGATACGGAGAAATACTTGAAAAAGTGCGATGTGTGCCAAAGGGCAAGGAGACCAACGAGATTGAATTATGATCTATTACATCCAGTCTTAGTCCAAGCACCATTCAAAAAATGGAGATTGGATTATATCGGTCCAATTCACCCTGCAACAAGGAGTTCCCAGGCTCAATACATAATCGTAGCCACAGACTACCTCACCAAATGGGTCGAAGCCAAGGTAGTAGGAGTAGTTCATGCTAGGACAACTGCCAAGTTCCTTTATGAAAATATCATTGTGCGCTTTGGATGCCCAGTGGAACTAGTCAGTGATCGCGGAAGCCATTTCATCAATGAGACCATCAAGGTCTTGTTGGAGAAATTCTTTGTGATCCATAGAGCCAGTACGCTTTATTATCCTCGGGGTAATGGGCAAGTAGAATCATCCAATAAGATCTTGTGTAGCATGCGAAAACAGTTGAAGCTAGTATATGGTCAGGATGTTGTGATGCCAGTAGAATCTTTAGTTCCTTCATTAAGGATTGCCACCGCGCAATGTCCTAATGAGTCCAGATCTCTACAGCTATGCCACGAAGCTCTGCATAAAGTCTGTGAAACACGCTTACTAGCTATGCATGCACTGGCAGCTGAAAAGGAAAGACGCAAAGCTTGGCATGATTGCATATTACAAAAGAAGGATCTTCGTTCAAGAGATCTGGTCCTGATGTATAAAACCAAGGCAATCAAGGGGAAGTTAAAATTCACGGGCAAAGGTCCTTATAGGATCAAGAAAATTCTTAATCATGGAGCCGTGAACTTAGAAAAGCTAGATGGGATGCCATTCGACACACCCATCAACAATAGCCGGTTGCACAAGTACTGGCCACCACAGTGAGACAGATCCAGATTGGAGGTGGCACGTTACAAAAAGCTAATCTGCTCAGTCGTCACCGCTAGATCTAAGGAGATCAAGCCAAATCAAGCTAAATCCATCAAGATTCAGCCAGATCTAACAAGATCGAAGAAATTCATCAAAATCCAAGGAGGATCTAGATCCTAATAGGATAAAAAAAGAAACAGATCATCAGATTGACTGATGGATCTACTACCAAGAATCCATCAGCACTTTCAGAGAACTACCAATAGTCAGATCAAGCCTGAATGAAACTGATTACTAGTTTACAAAAGTTAAAAATCAGAAAATCTCGAGATCTCGTCAAAAAACACTCTGAAAGAGCACTTTTTTAATGATTTTTTGAGATCCTCTGAGAGATAGCTCTTGAAAATTGGACAGTCACCAGATCTGACCTAGATGCATCCATGAAAATCTCTGCGAGAGTTCCTGATGGAGGAATCATCATCTTTTACTGTATGCGAGAGTTTTCAGAAGCAGAATTTTCAGAACCCTCGTAGAATATCAAAATCATCTTACCAACCCTTGCAAGGTGCCTAAATGGAATCAGAGCAATGAAATTAGCCTGCCTACATGGTCTAACTCACTGGAATAAGTTGTGCGAGAGATGACTTCCTGCGAGAGTTTAACCTCGCAGACAGCCTGAACCCTCGCAGAACCTTTGCATAGCAGTCAAATCACCGTCTGAACTCTCCCAAACTTCTCTGAGGTCTTAGAATTTTGTGAAGAAGGTGCCTACCAAAATTTGGGTAGAACTGAGCAAGGGAAAGTGGATTTCATCTAATATGCACTCTAAATTCCACTATATAAGGGCTGAATTCGAGTCATTTGTCACCTTTGCTAGCGAAGCTCTACCGAAATTTCCACTGAAAATACCAAGTTTTTGTTTTCGACCAAACTTCCTACAAGCTGTCATCTGTTCATATTAAACACCAATATGCACTCTGAACTACAATCACTGTCATCCAACACACATTATTCTCAGTTTTCTTTTGTTTCCACATCTTTTTCCATTTTCCACCATTTTTTCTACTTTTTTGACTTTTTCGACCACTAATCATCATTGCTAACATGGCCTCATCATCCTCTGAAGACTCTGGCGCCAAACAGATAATCATCCGTGACATCCCTGAGGCCACGCAGATTTGGCCTTTACCCGCTGACGGTCTGAACCAACCATGGCTGTAGACAGCCGGCCCACTCCTTGAAGCAATGGGTTTTTACCCGACGTTGTTCCAGTCTGAGATTAACATGGGCCTCGCCCTTCATGCTTATGCCACCTGGGACGAGGTCAAGGCTCGTTTCCACTTCATGTACCAAGGTACCACATACAAGGTCAAGATTAACGTCGACTCGATAGTCACCGTTGGCATTATGTCCGGTGATCGTCAACCCATCTCCCATCGCCACGCCAAAGCTCTGATCAAACCTTTCGTCACCCAACCCACACCAGAAATCCCCATCCAGACTAACAGTGGTTACTTGATAGAAGCTATCACGGAACCCGTCATTCAAACGACTGCGCATCTGTTGAATAACTTTCTGGTTATTTCAACATTTCGCAAGGACAGAATCCAGTCTATGCTGCTGAGTCAGATAGTGGAATCCTTTCTGGAATTTTCTAACCCCTCTGTTGTGCCATACGACTGGCATAGCTTCCTTATTTGAGAACTAACCAACTCCATCAAACCCAACAACCGTGAGCGAATCGCAGCAAGCCCCCTATTGTATAACTTTGCCTGCGCACTTCTTGAGACGAAAGTGCGCGGCTTCCAATGCTCATCCCTCCTGTCTACTCTTGTACCACATACTAACCTTTTCAACCTTACGTTTCTTCAAATAAAGTGCTTCATATGGTGACTTTCCTTCAAGTGCAACATGAGGGAGTCGATTACAAAGATAGTTTGAACAATTGATGGCCTCACCCCAAAAGTCTTTTGGCAATGATGCCTCAATTCTAATGGTTTTGGCACATTCACACAAGGTTCTATTCTTTCTTTCAGCCACCCCATTTTGAGATGGTGTATATGCACAAGAAAACTCCCTTTTAATACCTTCAAGCTCACAATAATCATGAAATTTATTGGAAGTGTACTCACCACCTCCATCACTTCTAAGAATCTTGATTTTGTATGAAAATTTCTTTTCAACTAGAGCTTTGAACTTTAGGAAATAGTCAAAAACCATAGACTTTGAAGCTAGAAGATATAACCAAATAAATCTGGTGAAATCATCAATGAAAGTTACAAAGCAAGTAGCACCACCCTTGCTCTTTGAAGATGAGAAGTGCACATCCGAGTGTATGAGCTCCAATGTATGTGTAGTCTTGATAGATGACTTTGAAAAAGGCTTCTTATGAGACTTAGATATGGCACAAGCCTCACATGGCTTGAAATTCTTGGAGAAAGATTAGGCAAGCCAATAGCTTTTGCTTTCTTGACCATGGACACTATAGAACTATAGTTAGGATGCCCCAACCTTCTATGCCATAGTTCCTCCAAAGAAATATGAGAAGCAAAAGCACCATCACAAGAGTTAGCATACTCTTTGGGATCAAGCTTGTAGATTCCACCATATCTAGACCCAAATGCAAGGATCTCATCATGCTTCTTGATTGTACATGTATCAACATTGAAATTCACATCTAGTCCACTATCAAGCAATTGCCCAACACTAATAAGATTTTTTGTTAACTTAGGAACAAAAAGTACTTTAGACAGAGAAAGAACTTTTGATGATGAAAGCTTTAAGGGAATGGTCCCTATGCCTTCAATAGCACACTCATGATCATTTTCTATGTAGATAGACTTCTTGGCTCCTTCATAAGGTGTCGTGGATGAAAAAGAGTGCTTGGAGCTACACATATGTGAGGAAGCTCCACTGTCGATGTACCACGGACCATCCTTCTTGAAAGTGATGAAGAAAAACTCGAGAGCATGAGCATCTTCCCTCTCTTCATTGTAAATGTTGGCTTGCTTGAATTGACTCTTCTTCTTGAAGCAATTGGTGGCATAATGCCCCTTTTTGCCACAAAAGAAACACTTGATGTTTTTATTCTTCTTCTTGGATGTGAAATCTTGAGAGGACTCATCCTCTTCTCCTTTCTCCTTGGAAATAAGATTGTTCTTGCTTGAAGAGGGTTGGTGTTGATTCTTACTTCTTGACTTGTGCTTGTCTTTGGTAAAGAGGGCTTTACCATCAATGTTGAGAGACAGTCTTTCCATTTTCAAGAGTTTATACTCTTGTCTTGATTCTTCAGAAATGAGCACACTTTGGAGTGCTTCCAAACTTGGTAGCTCCTCCTTAATGGCATAACTTTGAACAAGGTTTTCATATTCCTCCTTTAACCCATTAAGTATGACTTGAACAAGTTCATTTTGGTTGATGGAGTCTCCTATGCATGACAATTCTCTATGGAGGTCTTTAACTCTCATTACATAAGCTGAAGCACATTCATCACTTCTCTGTACACTTTGAAAAATTTGGTTTCTTAGTGTCCCACTTTGTCCACTGGCTTTGAGCAGCCAGTTTTAGGGGTCAATTTGGCCCAAGGATGGCCTAAGAAGGTGCCTTCTAGTCAAAGAGAGGTCCTTCCAAAGGAATTGCTTGCAAAATGAATTGGTTCTTTGATATGAAATTTTTTAATGAAGACTTAGCTTTCTAGAACTTTGGGTTCAATATGCATATTATTATGAAGATTTTTAAAGAAGTTGAAGGCCCAATGGCCCTTTGGACCGCTTCAAAGCTTCGAACCTTCTTTCAGCCATATCCAAATGGCCCATCTTCATCCCATGACTCTCACGAGTTTAATCTTAACCATTGCTTTCATTGGAGTCTGATCCAACAATAGAGAATAAGTTTGTGCATGGAATCCATCTCTCACAGCCACTCATTTACGCTATGCACTTGATTGCGCAGGTGCGCGTGTTCCTCTCACAGCTTCTCTCTTCTCTTTTCTCTCCTCAATCTTTCGTAACTATGGTTATGACTGCAGGCGTATAGACCACTAGGGAAAACCCCTAAGATGAGGATAGAAAAACACAAGAAAGACTGTGGAGCAAAACCACCCAACCAAACCTAGATCCCTCCTGGAGAATCCTCCTGGATCTAGCCCCCAAGCCATGCCAATGTGACAGCAAGAGCTCATCAAGTAACCTAGACCAAAGTCACTACCTCAATATATAGAGAGTAGGATCCTATGCATGAGCACATGCAATCCCCATGTGGCGTGGCGATGGGAGATGGGTTGACGATCACCGGACATAATGCCAACGGTGATCATCGAGTCGACGTTAATCCTGACCTATACGTGGTACCTTGGTATAGGAAGTGGAAACGAGCTTTGTCCTCATCCCAGGTGGTGTAAGCGTGAAGGGCGAGGCCCATATTAATCTCAGAATGGAATAGCGCCGAGTAAAAACCCATTGCTTCAAGGAGGGGCCCGGCTGTCTGTAGCCATGGTTGGATCAAAGTGTCATAGGGTAGAGGCCAAATCTGCGTGGCCTCGGGGATGTCATGCTGGATCACCTGTTTGGCACCAGAGTCTTCAGAGGATGAGGAGGCCATATTAGCAATGACGATTAGTGGTCGAAAAAAAAATCGAAAAAGTAGAAAACGGTGGAAAATGGAAGAAAACAGTAAAAAACTGAGAATAGTGAGTGTTGGATGACAATGATTGTAGTTCAGAGCGCAGATCGGTGTTTGATATGAGTAGATGACAGCTGGTAGGAAGTTTGGTTGAAAACAGAGAACTTGGTATTTTCAGTGGCAATTTCGGCAGAGCTTCGCTAGCAAAGGTGACAAATGACTCGAATTCAGCCCTTATATAGCAGAATTTAGAGTGCGTATTAGGTGAAATTCACTTTCCCTTATTCAGTTTCACCCAAATTTTGGCAGGCACCTCCTTCACAACATTTTAAAACCTCAGGGAAGTCTGCGAGAGTTCAAAAGTTGATTTGAATGCTATGCAAAGGTTCTACGAGGGTTTAGGCTGTCTGCGAGGGTTCAACTCTCGCAGGAAGTGATCTCTCGCACAACTTGTTCCTGTGATTGGAATTTCAAGATCAGACCATGTAGGCAGGCTAATTTTATTGCTCTGATTCCATTTAGACACCTTGCGAGAGTTGGTAAGTTGATCTTGATGCTTTGTGAGGGTTTTGAAAATCCTGCTTCTGAGAACTCTCGCATACACTAAAAAATGATGATTCCTCCATCAGGAATTTTTGTAGAGATTTTCATGAATGCATCTAGGTCAGATCTGGTGGCTGTCCAATTTTCAAGAGCTATCTCCCAGGGGATCTCAAAAAATCATGAAAAAAGTGCTCCTTCAGAGTGTTTTTTGACGAGATCTTGAGATTTTTTGATTTTAACTTCTGTAAACTGGTAATCAGCTTCATCCAGGCTTGATCTGACTGTTGGTAGTCCTCTGGAAGTTCTGATGGATTCTTGGTAGTAGATCTCTCAGTCAGTCTGATGATCTGCTTCCTTTTTGACCCTATCAAGATCTGGATCCTCCTCGGATTCTGATGAATTTCTCCGATCCTGCCAGATCTGGCTGAATCTTGATGGATTTAGCTTGATTTGGCTTGATCTCCTTAGATCTAGCGGTAATGGCTGAGCAGATAAGCTTTTTGTAACGTGCCACCCCCAATCTGGATCTGTCTTACTATGGTGGCCAATACTTGTGCAACCGGCTACCATTGATGGGTGTGTCGAAGGACGTACCATCCAACTGTTCTAAGTTCACGGCCCCATGATTAGGAATTTCCTTGATCCTATAAGGACCTTCGCTCGTGAATTTTAACTTCCCCTTGATCGCCTAGTTTTATACATCACTTCTTTAGTAATCTGCGATCATGCCAAGCCTTGTGTCTTTCCTTTTCAGCTACCAGTGCATGCACAACTAGTAAGCATGTTTCACAGAGTTTATGCAGAGCTTCGTGGCGTAGCTGTAGAGATTTGGACTCATTAAGACGTTGTGCGGTGGCAATCCTTAATGATAGAACTAAAAACTCTACTGGCATCACAACATCTTGACCATATACCAATTGGAAGGGTGTTTGATCGGTGCTCCCTTTATATGTTGTCCTGAATGCCCACAGTGCAGCATGCAAGTTGTGTTCCAAACTTCTTTTCCAAAGAAGCATTTAGCAAAGAACAAGGTTATAAGATGAGCCTCTACCGACCATCCTCTTTGGGGGCTTTGGAAAGATGGATTGATCAAGTAATCTTTGCACGCGCCACACTGACCAGTACGTTTCAGTAATCTTTGATCAAAGCCGCCTTGGATGGTGTCCCTATTCATTGGGGAATGCTCGCTTACAACAACTTCAAAAATGCTTGGATGGGGCTCGGAAGTATAGCGAGTGGGGTGCACATATTACTATGATGTGTGAGGCCTTCAGATTGTTATCAAATGAAGAGATGAATTCTTTACAGAGTATTCCCACTTCTATTGCTATCGTGAGTACCGTGGTGTCAGTACCCAGAATGCAGGGAGGTGAAGAGGATGTTTAGTTTGATTCTTGTAATTTACAAGTCCAACTCGAAGTGACTCACATGGATGAAATACTTGGGGACATGGATTTGGCGCCACTTACACAAGCTATTGCTAGGATAACTTCTATTCTGAACAAGCCAGCAGACATTACTCCGCGTATTCAGGCTGATCAACTATGGACGGATCAAACTGATCAGCTGTGGACGGATGGGGTACCATCTGTTTCAGAGGCACACCGAGATGAGGACCAGATCAGAGAGTTTTTGCATCCAGCAACTGAGTTTTTCGTCGCGGTAAAATCCGCTATGGAATTTCTACGGAATTACTTTCAACTAGAGAAGGAGGCATCGTATTGGAAGACATTGTATGAAGAATAGACCGCAAAATTACGGCTCCAAAAAGAGGAACTGCTCAAGTTACGCCTGTACCAATCGTAGGTACAGGAAAAAGATGCTTGAATCATCGTAGGTACCATTCGTCACTTGAATCATCAGACTCTTTTGAGTTCGTGTCTGCAACTTTAATATCTTCATGCAAAACATCCGCTGTGTTGCACTCTATTCACTTCTTCAACCTCTTACATATGCATAAACTCTTCTCTCTCGATGCTCAAGACTGAAGTGTGAGATCAATATGTGTTCTACGGGACGAACAAACACACCTCTAAAACAATATGTGCGTCGCTCCCGCGAAAGGGTCTAGTTAACAATTAGACTAAAAATATGTTCAATTATACTATAAGAGGTATATAATTAAGAGTTAAGATTACTCTAGTTTAACATGTCTTTCCATATCTAGTCGTTTCGCGTGGACGACCTAGTAAAGGCTATCCAAGGCAATGTTTTTCCTTCTAAAGGTCTTGCCCTTTATTACAAGGCAAGTACTTAGGAGATATATTCCTGAAAAATGACTTAGGCCTCTTCATGATTTATACTTAACCAGCTCATATCTTCATTTTTGAGTAGATCATGCCATATTTATGTTGATATTCAACATTTAACAATTTCGTGGCATCACAGATCCACACAGCTACGCGGTATGACTATACCCATTACGGAGCAGATGTTTATAGAGACTTTTGGGTTACCTGTACAAGGGGACATAGCTGATATTCCTTCAGTGCAGATGTCAGACTTCTTTTCCAAAGAAGCATTTAGCAAAGAACAAGGTTATAAGCCGAGCCTCTACCGACCATCCTCTTTGGGGGCTCTGGAAAGATGGATTGATCAAGTAATCTTTGCACGCGCCACATTGACCAGTACGTTTCAGTGAGGTATTTTACTCTGAGCGAAGCCGCCTTGGATGGTGTCCCTATTCCTTGGGGAATGCTCGCTTACAACAATTTCACAAATGCTTGGATGGGGCTCGAAAGTATGCACATATTACTAAGATGTGTGAGGCCTTCAGAGTGCTATCAAACGAAGAGGTGAATTCTTTATAGAGTATTTCCACTTCTATTGCTATTGTGAGTAGTGTGGTGTCAGTACCCGGAATGCAGGGGGGTGAAGAGGACGTTTAGTTTGATTCTTGTAATTTCCAAGTCCAACTCGAAGTGACTCACATAGATGAAATACTTGGGGACATGGATTTGGTGCCACTTCCACAAGCTGCTGCTAGGATAACTTCTATTCCAGACAAGCCAGCAAACATTACTCCGCGTATTCAGGCTGATCAGCTATGGACGGATCAGACTGATCAGCTGTGGACGGATGGGGTACCATCTGTTTCGGAGGCACACCAAGATGAGGACCAAACTGAGTTTTTGGTCATGGTAAAATCCGCTATGGAATTTCTACGAAATTACTTTCAACTAGAGAAGGAGGCGTTGTATTGGAAGACACTGTATGAAGAACAGACCACAAAATTATGGCTCAAGAAAGAGGAACTGCCCAAGTTACACCTGTACCAATCATAGGTACAAGAGAAAGACGCATGCATCAACAAGCTCAGAGAGCAGTTGTAGAGGATTACAGATGAGAATACGATGTTAAATGAGAAAAATGCTCAGTATTTGAGAAAATCACAGCACATCAACGGGAGTCCAGTACTTTGCAAACATATAAAGATGTTGTTGAGTATGAGCGAGACCTGCTGCAATCACAACTGGATAATATCACACTTGGTGGGCCGGTGCGGATTGACAGTGTAGACCTGAAGGATTGGGCCAAGAACATCTTACACACTCAGGTTACTGAAAAGATTGAAACGTTAATGGATGAGCAGAGCTTGTTACGAGAAGAGAATTTACAACTTGTGATGCCACCTTATTTTTAAAAATTGAATATCAACATAAATATGACATGATATACTCAAAAATGAAGATATGAGCTAGTTAAGTATAAATCCTGAGGAGGCCTAGGCCATTTTCTGGAAATATATCTCCTAAGTACTTGCCTTGTAATTAAGAGCAAGACCTTTAATAGGAAAGACATTGCCTTGGATAACCTTTACTAGGTCGTCCACATGAAACGGCTAGATACGAAAAGACATATTAAACTAGAGTAACTTTCACTCATAGTTAAGTATACCTTTTATGGTATAATCGAACGTATTTTCAGTCTAATTGTTAACTAGACCCTTTCGCGGGAGCGACGCACATATTGTTTTAGAGGTGTGTTTGTTTGCCCCGTAGAACATATATTGATCTCACACTTCAGTCTCGAGTATCGAGAGAGAAGAATTTATGCATATGTAAGAGATTGAAGAAGTGAATAGAGTCCTGTGAGTTATTCTCTCTTATCTCTGTTCTCTGCACTACTGAGTGTGAGTGATCATGAGTCTGCTAACAATCTCTAATGCATTACATGAATTACTCTCTGATTAGTTAGACTCTCTAGTGCATTACAGTCGTTTGCTGTGTATCTGTAAAGCATGCTCTAAAGAACTATCTTAAAATCATCTAATTCATCTGTCGCAAATACTTTTTTTTCGGCACTCGAATAACGACTATCTTTGGTACAGTCTAGCACAATCATTGAATAAAGTTTTATGTATACATATGAGATGACAGTCCCTGTCTGAAGAATTGAGTCTTTGATCCGTTTGCCTAATTGTCACTGACATAAGTTTCTAACGTGCTCTAAAACCATTCGTGTTCTTTAACCATTAATTTGGACTTTAGTTGTTGAGGACTTCTGTCTAGAAACGAACTATTCGTGAACGCGATTAATTAATCGTCTGTACAATCACGAATACATCGAACATTTCTCGACTCTCTCTTGACACCTTTATCAGCCACAGTGTAGTATTGTTGTACTACTCTGATAACATCTCATCTGTAGAACACGTTTCATTTGATTTGATAGAGGTCAGATTGTTGTTCTAAAAATTATCAACACCACACACCCAAATATAAGTAATACTGGTTTTTTTTTAATGTCTGTCGTCAACCAGAATAACACTCGACACCACTTGTCATAAAATGTACCAAAAACATAACTTTCTAACATTGTCCTCTGTGGGAACGACCCTATTTGCTACAAAATCTATATTATCCTTGTTGGTATAGTACGACATATTTTGGCGCCGTTGCCGGGGATAGTTTAGGAAAGTTATAAAAAATCTGACAAATCCATCTCCATCTCTAGTGTATGTCAAATAGAGAATCCAGATTAGAACGATATCGTAAGCTTAGAGAGGAATTCTTACGAAGACAAAGTGATAGTACTAGTCGAAAAAATCTAGAAGAAATCGCTGCCCAGTTACTTGAACTCCTAATAAACTTCGGTATGGAGGGTCCTGCTGCATGTTTCACTTCTATATCAAAAATTAACTACGATTATTTTAAAGGGACTTCTTCCGACGATGCCGATAGCTATGTCTCACAATTCGAGTCAATAGCTAATGCGAATAATGAAGGTACTGACATTGAAAAACTACAAATCTTCCCTGGTCTGCTAAGAAAACAAGCGTGCATATGGTACAGTCAAATTGGACCAGGCTGTGTAGGAACTTAGTACCTGTTGAAAGATGCATTTTTGAACCAGTTCAAAAAAATCGGTTACAAATCAAAAATTCTTGGACGTCTGGACAATGTTCAGAAGAAGAGTAAAGAATCCCTTCGCAAATATACATGAAAGGTTAAAAATCTCATAGGAAAACTAATCGGTGTATATCCCGTTGATATGCAGATCGAATGGTTTTTGGCTGGTTTACCACAAAAGATTGATCGGTACTGCAGACAAGGAGACTTGACCTTTTTAGCAGAAGTAATAGCTAGTGCCAAAAAATTTGAGACCTCAAAACTAGCATGAAAACGACGATCAACTAAGAAATCTCAAAAGTCGAAGACTGATTCTTGTGACAACGATGATTATTCAGATTCCGATTCAAGTACCAGTTCTTCAAGTTTAAAATATGAAAACAGCGATTCATCAGAATCAGAAGCTGACAAAGAAGAGAGAAAGAATAAACGACGAACTAAATGAAAGGACGACACAAAAGTTGTCGAGGATAAGTCGTCAACTTCTAAAGTTGAAAAGCTTTGGAAGAGTAATATGGCTGACCTTACTAAAAAGTTTAATGATTTGAAAGTGCAAATCTCTGAAGTTGCAGATAAAAGACCGAAAGCGTCTTCTTTCAATTCAAGAATGTGGTGTACGAAATGTGGAACTTCAGGAAACACTAAGGAAGACTGCACAACTATGAATGGAATCAGAGTAATAAAATTAGTCTGCCAACATGGTCTGATTTTGAAAAATCCAATATCTGGAGCAAGTTGTGCGAGAGTTCACCTCCTACGAGGGTTAAACCTTCGCAGACAGGCTGAACCTCCGCAGGGTAGCCAAATCACCTTTTGAGTCTTCGCAGACTTCTCTAAGGTCTTAGAATTTTTTGACGAAGGTCCTTGCAAAATTTTGGTTGGAACTGTTGAGCTAGGAAAAGTGCACTTCTCCTAATATGCACTCTAATTTCCACTATATAAGGGGGGTTGGGGGTATTCCCAAAAAAATGTAAATAAATAAAATCATTCAATAAATTGCATCTCTGAGTACTTATTCAGATGGAAAGATCAGACTAAGAATAATGGTTCATGGTAAGATTTGAAAGCTTAAGGAATATTTTCATGTTTTCTTTTTCCCATTCTGCGGACAGAACTTGTTTAAGGGAGGAAGAATGTTATGGCCATATTCGGTTAAGGACCTGGAATAGTCCTAATATGGTAGACCAGCCCTCCAGTGTTCGAGTTTATTGGTCACGCCTAGATTTCATTCCACGCCGAGGCCTGTTGGTGACTAATGATCTTGAGAGGACCCAGACACTCTATTTGAGACATATGGAGTAGTGCATGTACGTGTGACTAATATAGGCAGGAGGTATGCATGTAGAGCTATAACCTATTTATAGTTGACCTGCATGGGGATTGCATAATTTCAAGCCATGTGAGGCTTGTGCCATATCTAAGTCGCATAAGAAGCCTTTTTCAAAGTCATCTATCAAGACTACACATCCGTTGGAGCTCATACACTCGGATGTGCACTTCTCATTTTCAAAGAGCAAGGGTGGTGCTACTTGCTTTGTAACTTTCATTGATGATTTCACAAGATTTACTTGGTTATATCTTCTAGCTTCAAAGTCTATGGTGTTTGACTATTTCCTAAAGTTCAAAGCTCTAGTTGAAAAGAAATTTTCATACAAAATCAAGATTCTTAGAAGTGATGGAGGTGGTAAGTAGACTTCCAATAAATTTCATGATTATTGTGAGCTTGAAGGCATTAAAAGGGAGTTTTCTTGTGCATATACACCATCTCAAAATGGGGTGGTTGAAAGAAAGAATAGAACCTTGTGTGAATGTGCCAAGACCATTAAAATTGAAGCATCCTTGCCAAAAGACTTTTGGGGTGAGGCCATCAATTGTTCAAACTATCTTTGCAATCGACTCCCTCATGTTGCACTTGAAGGAAAGTCACCATATGAAGCACTTTATTTGAAGAAACCTAAGGTTGAAAAGGTTAGTATGTGGTACAAGAGTAGACAGGAGGGATGAGCATTGGAAGCCGCGCACTTTCGTCTCGAGAAGTGCGCATGCAAAGTTACACAACAGGGGGCCTGCTGCGATTCGCTCACGGTTGTTGGGTTTGATGGAGTTGGTTAGTTCTCAAATAAGGAAGCTATGCCAGTCGTATGGCACAATGGAAGGGTTAGGGAATTCCAGAAAGAATTCCAGTATTTGACTCAGCAGCGTAGACTGGATTTTGTCCTTGCGAAATGTTGAAATAACTAGAAAGTTATTCAATAGATGTGCAGCTGCCTAAATGACGGGTTCCGTGATAGCTTCTATCAGGTAACCATTGTTAGTCTGGATGGGAATTTTTGGTGTGGGTTGGGTGACGAATGGTTTGATCAGAGCTTTGGTGTGGCGATGGGAGATGGGTTGACGATCACCGGACATAATGCCAACAGTGACCATCGAGTCGGCATTAATCCTGACCTTGTACGTGGTACCTTGGTACATGAAGTGGAAACGAGCCTTGACCTCGTCCCAGGTGGCGTAAGCGTGAAGGGCAAGGCCCATGTTAATCTCAGAATGGAACAGCGCCAGGTAAAAACCCATTGCTTCAAGGAGTGGGCCGGTTGTCTACAGCCATGGTTGGTTCAGACCGTCAGCTGGTAAAGGCCAAATCTGCGTGGCCTCAGGGATGTCATGGATGATTATTTGTTTGGCGCCAGAGTCTTCAGAGGATGATGAGGCCATGTTAGCAATGATGATTAGTGGTCGAAAAAGTCGAAAAAGTAGAAAAAATGGTAGAAAATGGAAAAAGATGTGGAAACAAAAGAAAACTGAGAATAATGTGTATTGGATGACAGTGATTGTAGTTCAGAGTGCATATTGGTGTTTGATATGAGCAGATGACAGCTGGTAGGAAGTTTGGTCGAAAACAAAAACTTGGTATTTTCAGTGGAAATTTCGGTAGAGCTTCGCTAGCAAAAGTGACAAATGACTCGAATTCAGCCCTTATATAGTGGAATTTAGAGTGCGTATTAGATGAAATCCACTTTCCCTTGCTCAGTTCTACCCAAATTTTGGTAAGCACCTTCTTCACAAAATTCTAAGACCTCAGAGAAGTCTGGGAGAGTTCAGACGGTGATTTGACTGCTATGCGAAGGTTCTAGGAGGGTTCAGGCTATCTACGAGGTTAAACTCTTGCAGGAAGTCATCTCTCGCACAACTTATTTCAATGAGTGGATTTTCAAGATTAGACCATGTAGGCAGGCTAATTTCATTGATCTGATTCTATTTAGCCATCTTGCGAGGGTTGGTAAGATGATCTTGATGCTCTGCGAGGGTTCTAAAAATTCTGCTTTTGGGAACTCTCGCATACACTAAAAGACGATGATTCCTCCATCAAGAACTCTTGTAGAGATTTTCATGGATGCATCTAGGTCAGATCTGGTGACTGTCCAATTTTCAAGAGCTACCTCTCAGGGGATCTCAAAAAATCATGAAAAAAGTGCTCTTTCAGAGTGTTTTTTGACGAGATCTTGAGATTTTCTGATTTTTAACTTTTGTAAACTAGTAATCAGCTTCATCCAGGCTTGATCTGATTGTTGGTAGTTCTCTGAAAGTTCTGATGGATTCTTGGTAGTAGATCCATCAATCAATCTGATGATCTGCTTTCTTTTTTATCCTATCAGGATCTAGATCCTCCTTGGATTCTAATGGATTTCTTCGATCTTGCCAGATCTGGCTGAATCTTGATGGATTTAGCTTGATTTGGCTTGATCTCCTAAATCTAGCGGTGATGACTGAGCAGATTAGCTTTTTGTAACGTGCCACCCCCAATTTGGATCTGTCTCACTATGGTGGCCAGTACTTGTGCAACCGGCTATTGTTGATGGGTGTGTTGAATGGCGTCCCATCTAGCTTTTCTAAGTTCACGGCTCCATGATTAAGAATTTCCTTGATCCTATAAGGACCTTCGCCCGTGAATTTTAACTTCCCCTTGATTGCCTTGGTTTTATACACCAGACAAGCTTTGCGTGTTTCCTTTTCAGTTGCCAGTGCATGCATATCTAGTAAGCGTGTTTCACAGAGTTTATACAGAGCTTCGTGGCGTAGTTGTAGAGATTTTTACTCATTAAGACATTGCGTGGTGGCAATCCTTAATGAAGGAACTAAAAACTCTATTGGCATCATAGCATCCTGACCATATACCAATTGGAAGGGTGTTTGATCAGTGCTCTCTTTATACGCTGTCCTGAATGCCCACAGTGCAGCATGCAACTTGTGTTCCCAATCTGATCTGCTAGCTTCAACTGTTTTCGTGAGCACGCTACACAGGATCTTATTGGATGATTCTACTTGCCCATTACCCCGAGGATAATAAGGTGTACTAGTTCTGTGGATCATGAAGAATTCTTCCAATAGGACCTTGATGGTCTTGTTGATGAAATGGCTTTCGCAATTGCTAACTAGTTCCACCGGGCATCCAAAGCGCACAATAATATTTTCATAAAGGAACTTGGCAGTTGTCCTAGCATCAGCTACTCTTACTACCTTGGATTCGACCCATTTGGTGAGGTAGTCTGTGGCTACGATTATGTATTGATCTTGGAAACTCCTTGCTGTACGGTGAATTGGACCGATATAATCCAATCCCCATTATTTGAATGGTGCTTGGGCTAAGACTGGATGCAGTAGATCATAATTCAATCTCGTTGGTCTCCTTGCTCTTTGGCACACATCGCACTTTTTCAAGTATTTCTTCGTATCCTTATGAATGGATGGCCACCAACATCTTGATTGCAGGATCTTGCGAACTGTAATGTCAGATGCAAAATGACCTCCACCCATGCCTTCATGTGAAAGCGAAATGATTTGGGTGGCCTCATGAGGAAAAATACACCACCAAAGAATTCCGTCTAGACCTCTTCGGTACTACTGGCCGGCAATCAGCTGATAAGGTCTAGCCTTCACTTTTTAGTGATTTTTTTGCACTTAAATCCAATTTTCTGCTCACTAAAATCAAACTAACTCTCGCAAGCCCTTTTGTGTCCTTTTCTCACTGAGATAGAACTTCAAAATCCTCTGCGAGAGTTCTTGACCACTGGAACTGAAAATTTCACTATCTATGAGGGTTCACTGGTATTTTTCCGTCTTTTTTTCACTGGGAACTCTCGCACAGGCACTTATACATCAAACTAACTCTCGCAAGCTTCTCTGTGTCCTGGTCTCACCGAGATGGAACTTCATAGGGCTCTACGAGAGTTCTTATGAAAATTTGAATTTTTTTGGATTTTTTCAAGGGTTTTTTTATTTTTTTATGATTTTTCTCTGATTTTTGCAATCTGCTTGGAACTAACTCTCGCAGGCTTCTATGCAGGTCTGGGACAGTACCTTGGAGCTGTTGCCAGTCATGCAAGGATTAATTCCCATTGATTCTGGAGATATAAAAAAATGATGAGTTTTTTGGCTCTTTTTCTCTCTAAAATACAGATTGGTGTGCTCAACTAGAGAAGGAGGCATTGTATTGGAAGACATTGTATGAAGAATAGACTACAAAATTACGGCTTCAGAAAGAGGAACTACTCATGTTACGCTTGTACCAATCGTAGGTACAAAAGAAGACGCATGCATCAACAAGCTCAGAGAGCAGTTGCAAAGGATTACAGATGAGAATACAACATTAAATGAGAAAAATGCTCAGTATTTTGAGAAAATCACAACACATCAACGGGAGGCCAGTACTTTGCAAACATATAAAGATGTTGTTGAGTATGAGCGAGACCTGCTGCAATCACAACTAGATAATATCACACCTGGTGGGCCGATGCGGATTGACAGTGTAGGCCTGAAGGATTGGGCCAAGAACATCTTACGCACTCAGGTTACTGAAAAGATTGAAACGTTAATGGATGAGTAGAGCTTGTTACGAGAAGAGAATTTACAACTTGTGATGCCACCTTATTGCTAAAAATTGAATATCAACATAAATATAACATGATATACTCGAAAATGAAGACATGAGCTAGTTAAGTATAAATCATGAAGAGGCCTAAGTCATTTTTTGGGAATATATCTCCTAAGTACTTGCCTTGTAATTAAGGGCAAGACCTTTAATAGGAAACACATTGCCTTGGATAACCTTTACTAGGTCATCCACACGAAACGACTAGATACGAAAAGACATATTAAACTAGAGTAACTTTAACTTGTAGTTAAGTATACCTTTTATGGTATAATTGAATGTATTTTCAGTCTAATTGTTAACTAGACCCTTTCGCGGGAGCGATGCACCTGTTGTTTGAGAGGTGTGTTTATTCGCCCCGTAGAACATATATTGATCTCACACTTCAGTTTCGAGTATCGAGAGAGAAGAGTTTATGCATATGTAAGAGATTGAAGAAGTGAATAGAGTTATGTGAGTTATTCACTCTTATCTCTGTTCTCTGCACTACTGAGTGTGAGTGATCATGAGTCTGCTAACAATCTCTAATGCATTACATGAATTACTCTCTGATCAGTTAGACTCTCTAGTGCATTACAGTCGTTTGCTATGTATCCGTAAAGCATGCTCTAAAGAACTATCTTAAAATCATCTAATTCATCTGTCACGAATACTTTCTTTTCGGCACTCGAATAACGACTATCTTTGGTACAGTCTAGCATGATCATTGAATAAAGCTGTATGTATACATAGGAGATGACAGTCCCTGTTTGAAGAATTGAGTCTTTGATCTATTTTCCTGATTGTCACTGACATAAGTTTCTAACGTGCTCTAAAATATTTGTGTTCTTTACCCATTAATTTGGACTTTAGTTGTTGAGGACTTCTATCTAGAAACGAACTATTCGTGAACGCGATTAATTAATCATCTGTACAATCGCAAATACATCGAACATTTCTTGACTCTCTTTTGACACCTTTATCAGCCATAGTGTAGTACTGTTGTACTACTCTGATAACATCTCATCTGTAGAACACGTTTCATTTGATTTGATAGAGGCCAGATTGTTGTTCTGAAAATTATCAACACCACACACCCAAATATAAGTAATACTGGTTACTTTTTAATGTCTGTCGACAAACAGAATAACACTCGACACCACTTGTCATAAATTGTACCAAAAACATAACTTTCTAACACTGTCCTCTATGAGAACGACACTATTTGCTACAAAATCTATATTAACCTTGTTGGTATAGTACGACATATACCAATTTTGGTGCCGTTGCTGGGGATAGTTTAGGAAAGTTATAAGAAATCTGACAAATCCATCTCCATCTCTAGTGTATGTCAGATAGAGAATCCAGATTAGAACGATATCGTAAGCTTAGAGAGGAATTCTTACGAAGACAAAGTGAGAGTACTAGTCGAAGAAATCTAGACGAAATCACTGCCCAGTTACTTGAACTCCTAATTAGCTTCGGTATGGAGGGTCCTGCTGCATGTTTCACTTCTATATCAAAAATTAAGTACGATTATTTTAAAGGGACTTTTTCCGACGATGCAGATAGCTATGTCTTACAATTCGAGTCAATAGCTAATGCGAATAATGAAGGTACTAACATTGACAAACTACAAATCTTCCCTGGTCTGCTAAGAAAACAAGCGTGCATCTGCTACAGTCAAATTGGACCAGGCTATGTAGGAACTTAGTACCTACTGAAAGATGCATTTTTGAACCAGTTCAGAGAAATCGGTTACAAATCGAAAATTCTTGGACGTCTGGACAATGTTCAGAAGAAGAGTAAAGAATCCCTTTGCAAATATATATGAAAGGTTAAAAATCTCATAGGAAAACTAATCGGTGTATATCCCGTTGATATGCAGATCAAATGGTTTTTGGCTGGTTTACCACCAAAGATTGATCGGTATTGCAGACAAGGAGACTTGACCTCCTTAGCAGCAGTAATAGCTAGTGCCAAAAATTTTGAGACCTCGAAGCTAGCATAAAAGCGACGATCAACTAAGAAATCTCGAAAGTCAAAAACTGATTCTAGTGACAACGATGATGATTCTGATTCTGATTCAAGTACCAGTTCTTCAAGTTTGAAATATGAAAGCAACGATTCATTAGAATCAGAAGCTGACAAAGGAGAGAAAAAGAATAAACGATGAACTAAACGAAAGGACGACATGAAAGTTGTCGAGGATAAGTCGTCAAGTTCTAAAGTTGAAAAGCTTTGGAAGAGTAATATGACTGACCTTAATAAAAAGTTTAATGATTTGAAAGTGCAAATCTCTGAAGTTGCAGATAAAAGACCGAAAGCGTCTTCTTCCAATTCAGGAATGTGGTGTACGAAATGTGGGACTTCAGGACACACTAAGGAAGACTGCACAACTATTAATGCCAAATACATTGAAGATCCTACCAGGAGGTACTTTTTATTTTTCAAAATGATGCGATTACTAATTATATTCAGGGTACTACAGCATGAGCCCAACAGGACAGACCCAAGTTCACACCATCCTCCTGAATTTGTTGGACCAACGAAGTCTCAAACCGCGACTAAACCAGTGTCGGGCAACTGCTATAACTATGGAGAGCCGAGTCATTTTTCACCTGACTGTCCTCAGCCGCAAAAGCCGATTGGTTATGTACCATTATGCTCAAATTGCAGAGAGCTTGGTCACAAGTATCCTGACTGCCCTCAGCCGCAGAAGCCGTGACCCAAATATCAGTATGTAGCAACACCAGCTGCTGCAGACTCGGAAGCGAAAGCTTCGACTGATGCTTTTGTGCAGAGAATTGACATTATTGAAAAAAAATTGGCAAAGACAGAAGATCAGTCCTGGCCAAGTGACGTGGAGAAATTATTCAAAGTTACAACGAGAAAACCTGACCAAAAATCCTCGATGAAGCGTAGAAAATCCTCGAAGAAGAAATCTTCTAGCAAGACGATGAATAAATCTACGACTAAAGAAGATCTCAAAGTGACCCCGACTATGACCGCGATGCTGCAAGATTATTTGCAAAAGATATCTCAACAGAGGCGAAAAAAATCATCAATGCTGAACTTCAGTCAACTGCTGCAGAGAAGGTGGTCACTTTCGAGGAAGGGGACGATGAAATCACGAAGACAAAATTGTCTAGTGCTGTTATTGATAAGCCAATCTCAAAATCGAAGACCAAGGACTATGATATTGTGATTGATATTGGATCTCTTCGTTCGAACATTACGTTTGAGCAGCTGTTGGCAGATAACACTTATTATAGAAAGCAACTGAAAGGTCTTTCTGCACCGAAAAAGAAGAAAAAAGTTTCTTTGCCAGATGCTGGTATTCTGTTATTGATTTAGGTGATCTCGGGGCACCTGAAATTGATATTACCATTGCGGAATGCCTGATTGAAAAAGTGCCAATTGACTCTAGTTCCAGCGTAAACATAATAACAGAAGACACAACTCATGCTTTGGGGCTGACTGACATTCAACCGACACAACGAAACATCAAGTTAGCTGATTCGACACGACAAAAACCTGTTGGAGAACTGAAGGATGTCACTATTTACATTCAAGCCAAGCCATTCATAATGAATTTCATAATTATCAAACCACTCGGTTTGTCATCCTATTCTGTGCTGATTGGACGACCCTGGCTTTATTAATCAAATGCAAGTGTTCATTGGAAATCCAAAGAGTTAAAATTTCAGACTGGTGAGACTAATAATCGAGGTAAGCTAGCAGAACAAATAATTACCTAGAGTCATGACAAATATGAAGGTGAAACTCCTTTGTCTGACACCAGTTTTACCTCAGAAGAATCTTCTTATGCCTTAGATGTTTTGCCTAATGAATCTGTCATTGAAGTGCAATATTTCAAATGTTATGAGAATGCTGACGAAGAAGAATTCTTTGATGCCTGCAATGCTGAAGTGGATGTTTCGTATGAAGAAATTATAGTTGCAGACACGAACTTGAAAGAGTCTGACGATTCGAGTGACAAATCTGAACACAAATTTGGTAATAAGAACCAGGTTGACGACAAGAAAACATCTATGGAGTCAACCATGCGCGAAATTCATGGTCATTGTAGTCGTCGCTTGTAGTATAGGGGTCCGTTCACTGGGAGCCGCCCGTGCACACCTACATAGCAATAGAGAGAGAAGGGAGATAGAGAGAGGTAGAGTAATGAGAGAGAGTGTGTAGAGAGAGGTGAGAAGAGAGCGAGCTAGAGAGAGTTTTAGAGAGAGGAGAGAGAGAAAGAGAAGAGAGAGAGTAGAGAGAGAGAGAGAGGGAGAAGAGAGTTCACCAAGGATGGTTGGGGCTATAGGGGATCGAGTGCCTACCCATAGCTATGCACCAATCACCCTTGAAGAGAGAGAGAGAGAGAGAGAGAGAGAGAGAGAGAGAGAGAGAGAGAGAGAGAGAGAGAGAGAGAGAGAGAGAGAGAGAGAGAGAGAGAGAGAGAGAGAGAGAGAGAGAGAGAGAGAGAGAGAGAGAGAGAAGGAGAGAGCTTTATTGAGAAAAATGAAGATGTTACAATGGAAAATGGCCTCCTTATATAGTTGAGGAAGGAGGGCCATCTTGGCTCTCATTGGCCTATTTACAATTAACTTAGAACCTTATGAACTTGACTTTGGGTTTTTTAATTAATTTATTCTAATAAGGCCCAAAGTCCTTTTATTCAAGTTCTATATATCTGATTTGCGTGGTCACTGGGTTGGTCTTATACATGTAGGAAGCCGGTGCCCTCGCACTTATTATTCTAACTGTACACTATATTGTGGCGGAGCCCACTAGGTAAGGCTTGGCCAACAGTATTTCAAGTGGTGGGACCCACTTGTTCATTATTGTGCAGGAAATACCCACAACAGGGTCCACGGCCCAAAGTAGTGTCGGTCCCTCGGCACTAGGCTGCAACTGTCGTGAAGGGGCGCTATTGTAGGTTCTTGTATTACTAGGACATGGGTGCTTCAAAAAAAGCATGGATAAAATTCGCTTACGTAAAACCTGAGGCTTTATTGGATGATGGCGATCAGCAAGAACTTGGACTTGCCAGATTTTCAATAATACCCATAAGGGTCTGGTGGCCATTCCGGATAACCTTGTTCATTGACAATTGGGTAGTCAAGGTATGCCATCGGAGGATCCCAAGATAAATCTTGCTGATATAATGGATCCTCATAGATTGGTGCAACTGGTCCCAATTCATGGACTCTCCCAAATCATAATGTGGATATGACGTGCTTGCTTGATGCTCTTGTTTGTCCAGATATTCGAAGTATGCATCAACCTGATGACTTTCCTCAACAGTCAATATGATAATTTTTGGACAAGGCTTTGTCATTGTGGGTGCTGGTTCTTGCTGTACAATTGGTCGTTTTGGGCTTGGATTCCCTGGATTTGGTCGTCTAAGAAATGTGAGGCCTGATGTAACCTTGTGGTGGCCAAATGTTGAGTGGAACATTCTGACTTTGGTTGGGTCTTGCTTATGATTGGCGTTGAAATCAGAGGACAATCTTGATAAATTTTACAGTTTTTAGGACAATAATGATTGTACTTTACAATCATAGAGAGTTATTGGTTGCCTAATCAATGAATCTATCAAGTTCTACACATTAGATCTTGATCTAGATTCACTACACTTGGATTTAAGCAAGAGCAATGGATCAACACATCATTTTTTTAGTGAGAGCGGCTTCACACGTGTGGAGTACTGTCCACTGTACGGCCTGCACCTGAAACAACAAGTACAATGATACTAGATAGCAATCATGCATAAAAATCACAAGACAAATGACTAGAAATCTCACAAAAGTGTAGAGTGCAAAAGTCTCATCAATTTTCTTAGCAAAATGATGATCCTTTTATGGATCAAGTACATCCATGAGTATGGTACAGTCCAGCAGGCCTTCACACGTGTGAAGAGTGCCACATCACTCATATCTATCCATTTGATCCATCCTTGATCCTTATCCAATAGTTGACCTTCTAGAATATGACTAAAATCCAAAAAGCTAGTCTCCTAGAATATAGGAATATTCCCTACAAAATAGGATCTAAGGAAAATGGTCAACTCTTATCTTCTAGTACTCTATACACACATGTGAACATCCACTTGCCATGTGGGAGCATTTACTCATGCACATGCAAGGAAAAGCTAATTTGTAGGTGACTAGTCAACTTGACTAAAAACTAGTCATTTCATGTTCACACTAACTAGAATGATACAAAATCAATTTGGATATATACAAACATGAAAAGTACATCCTTTCACACATGGGAACATGCTCCACACGTGTGAAATCATATCATCAACATATTCTAATGTTTGATCAATATTTACATGAACCAATGTCAAGTGAGAAGTGACAATTTTCAACACTCCTCCTCACTTCTAACTTGGCAAATCTAGTGTACATCTATCTACAATTCCAAGAGCATATCTTAACTTAAAAAATGGATCTTTGGACAATGGTTTGGTTAAGATATCAGCTATGCATTCGGATGATGGTACATGATGTAGTTGCACTTCCTTGGATTGTACCTTCTCCCTCACAAAGTGGTGAGCTATCTCAATATGCTTTGTTCTAGCATGGAAGATAGGATTTGAAGCAATTTGTTGAGAAGCTTGATTGTCACAAAATATGTAAGGGATCTCCTCGGCCTCTAGCACATGTAGTTCCATCAAGAGTCTTCTTAGCCATAAGAGCTCTTTGGTTGTTGAAGTCAATGCCTTGTACTCGGCTTCACAAGAAGATAGTGAGATTGTATCTTGCTTTTTGGAAAGCCAAGATATCACTCCTCCACAAAGAAATGTTGCAAATGCACTAATGGACTTCCTATCCATCTTGTCACCTGCAAAATCTGAATCCGAGTAGGCTCTCAAGTGCAAGTTAGATCCTTCATAAAGTATACCAAAAAATCTAGTACTAGAAACATATCTAAGTACTCTCTTGGCACTTTTCCAATGATGAATTAAAGGAGCTTGCATACTTTGACTCAACTTGCTTACACAAAAACTTAAGTCAGGTCTAGTGATGGTTAAATAGATTAGAGAGCCTATAAGCTTCCTAAAGAGAGTGATGTCCTCAAAGGATGCTTCATCACCTTCATTAGTTGCTTTCACAACATGCTCCATAGGGGTGTCAATCCCCTTACAATCTTTCATACCAAATCTTTCAAGAATGGAAGTAGCATACTTAGATTGACTTATGAAAGTACAATTGCTACTTCTAGACACTTCTATCCCAAGTATAAACTTTAGGAAGCCTAGATCTACCATCTTGAACTCACTAGATAAGTCAACTTTTACTTTGCCTATGCCATCATCATCATTTCCTGTCATAATGATGTCATCAACATAAAGAACCAAAATGATGATCTTTCCTTCATTACATTTGAAATATAAAGAAGGTTCATAAGCACTTAGTACAAAGCCAAGAGAATAGAGAAAATCATGCAACCTAGAGTACCAAGCTCTAGGTGCTTGCTTCAAGCCATATAGGCTCTTCCTTAAGTAGCACACCTTTTGCTCCTCACCAATCTTGATGAAGCCCTCGGGTTGCATCATGTAGATTTCCTCTTCTAAGAAGCCATTCAAGAAGGCATTTGTCACATCCATTTGGTAGAGATCCCATTTGAACAAAGTAGCAATGCAAATGATTAATCTAATAGTTACAAGCTTAGCTACAGGTGCAAATGTTTCTTCATAATCCAATCCTTTTATTTGAAGAAATCCCTTAGCAACAAGCCTAGCTTTGTATTTACTAATAGATCCATCTTGATTGTACTTAATTCTATAAATCCACTTACATGCAAGTGGTTTCTTTCCTCTTGGAAGATTTACAAGATTCCAAGTATGATTTTCTTCTAATGCATCATACTCTACTTGCATTGCATCTCTCCAAACTTTAGATTTACATGCTTCTTCAAAAGATGATGGTTCTTCAATCAATGTAGCTAAAAAAGAGTAAGAGGTAGAAGATGTAGAGCCTTCCTTTTGCTTTCCCTTGTCCACATAGGTAAGCCTTGAGGGCTCGGCCTTGCTCCTTGATGATCTTCTTGGCCCCTTTTGACTTGGATCCAAATCTCCATCCTTGGGTTTGTCATGATCCTCCTCGGGTTTGTCAAGATCCTCCTCGGATTTGTCAAGATCTTCAATGCACAATGGGTTAGATCCATTTGACAAGCCCTTAGCAAATTGTGACTCATCAAAAAGTACATCCTTGCTTACCTTTACTTTCTTGGATGTAGGATCATATATCCTATATCCCTTGCTATTTTCTCCATAGCCAACAAAGATTCCTTTGAAGGAGGTAGCATCTTCTTTCCTTCTAGTCTCCAAAGGAATGTGTACATAACAAGTACATCCAAAGATCTTAAAATATTTTACATTGGGTTTCTTATCAAACAAGGCTTGATAAGGTGAGATCCCATCTATAGCACTACTAGGAAGTCTATTACATAAATAATTAGCACATGTTATGGCTTCTCCCCAAAATGAGATGGGAAGTGATGCATCAAGCCTCAAGGACTTTGCACACTCACATAGACTCCTATTTTTCCTCTCGGCCACCCCATTTTGTTGAGGGGTGTAGGAACAAGTGTATTGTAACTTAATACCATTGATCTCACAAAAGTCTTTCATTTTATTGGAGGTGTACTCTCCTCCATTATCACATCTTAGTGCTTTGATAGAAGTACTAAGTTGTTTCTCTACTAGAGACTTGAACTTAATGAAAGCTTCATAAACAAGATTTTTCTTTGATAGTAACTCAATCCATGTGAATCTAGTACAATCATCTATAAAAGTTACATACATCAAGGCACCTCCATTACTTGCATGTGAAAAACTATGTACATCAGAATGTATGAGATCCAAGGGAGAGAGAGATCTTGATGAAGACTTCTTGTAAGAAGATTTGTGTGACTTTGCAAGGCCACATGCCTCACACATTTTTCCACACTTCTTGAAAGCTCTTGGTAGGCCGAGAGCTAGTTCCTTGCTTGCCATTGACTCCATAGATTGAAGATTAGGATGGCCTAATCTCTTATGCCAAAGCTCCACTTGAGTTAGCTCCTCCCTAGCCAAGTTCACACTTTCACTTGCAACATTAGCATCCAACTTGAAAAGTCTACCTTGCTTAATGCCACTAGCTATGCACTTATCATTTTTCAAGATGGAACAAACTCCATTCTTGAAATGTACATCTAGTCCATTGTCCATTAATTGTCCTACACTAAGCAAGTTTCTTGAAATGGTAGGAACATACAAAACATTATCTAGATCTATCCTTTTAGATGTGCCTAAACAAAGAGGTATAGATCCTATGCCATCTATCTTGCATGCTTGATCACTAGCAGTGTATATTGACTTCTTAGAGTCATTACAAGATAGAAGAGTAGAAAAATAATGCTTGTTAAAGGACATGTGAGAACTAGCCCCACTATCTATCCACCATGTGTCTTGACTTGAAGTTGGTGTAGATGCAACCATTAAGGATGTGTTGAATCCATCCTCATATTCTTCCTCTTGAGCAATGTTCCCTTGATCTCCTTTGGCTTGTTGATTCTTCTTCAAGTAGCATTCTGAGGCAAAGTGTCCTTTCTTTCCACAAAAGAAACACTTTAGTTTTGCCTTGTTCTTCACTTTGCCTTTGGAGGTAGATCCTCCATTCTTCATCTCGGCCTCCTTGCCTTGATTTTTCTTGGATGGATTTTGCTTTTTCTTGCCTTTAGATGTAAAGTTAGCTTTCTCCTCTCCTCCATTAAGTGACATGCTATCCATTCTTGTCTTGAGGTGTAGAAGCCTACTCTCCTCGGCCACAAGAACATTGTGCAACTTTTCAATGGATGGAAGAGAGTCTTGAATGGCAAATGATTGGACTAAGTTGGTAAACTCATCACTTAGACCATTCAAAATGATTTGTACTAGTTCTTGATCTTGGATCTTCTCTCCTATTGCACTTAACTCCTTGTTAAGAGATTTGATCCTAAGAACATACTCTTGTCCACTCTCTCCACTTCCTTTCATGCTTTGGAAAACTTGATTTCTTAGCATGAGGATTCTTGAAGTATTGTTGGATTCATAAATGCTCTTTAATGAATCCCAAGCCTCTTTGGATGAGGTACAAGAAGACACCTCTTTCAAGAGGTCATTGCATACATTTAACTTTATGCAATGTAGAGCTAATCTTGCTCTCTTCTTGTATTTGGCTTGTTCTTGGGGAGTTTGAGGCTCTTCCTCTACTCCTTGAACTATGTCATATAGATCATGGATCACTAGGAGTGATTCCATTCTCACTTTCCAAATGGAATAATTTGTGGAAGTGAGTCTCTCACTTGATTCCATCAAATATCCACCCATGGATGACATTTTAGAATGAATGCTCTTTTAAAAATCACAAAGATTTTTGAATTTTAAAAGATCTATGAAGTGGCCTAAAGCTTACTAGAATGCCTATAGGCTTGTCTCTATCAAACTAACACACAAGCTTGAATGATACTCAAAGATCTTACCAAAAATTTCTAGCTTTCATTCTCACAAAAAAAATTGCTTTACACTTTTCTTAGAGATTTCACTTCAACTAAGGATCTGAACAAATCAGCCTCTTAGATCTGATCTTAGACTCTAAAAAGAAATGCTTCAATGATCCAAAACACTATTTGGTCATAGGCATTAGTTAGAATGAATCTAGATCAATACTATGCTTCAAAAAGCACCAAAAATGAACTAGTATTGTGATTTTGGGACCAAAAAACACAAAGTAACTTGAATTGAAAGTTGCTGTACGGTTTCACACGTGTGAAAAGTACATACACAGCCTCCAAGTCGTTTTGATCCAAATGATTACAAGCTATCACTCTAGAAGAACTCGCCCTCACTAGTATTGGCCAAAAAACAAATTTTGCCAATGATCTTTACAAGATTTATGATTCAATGATCACTCTCTTACTTAGCTCTGATACCATGATAAATTTTACAGTTTTTAGGACAATAATGATTGTACTTTACAATCATAGAGAGTTATTGGTTGCTTAATCAATGAATCTATCAAGTTCTACACATTAGATCTTGATCTAGATTCACTACACTTGGATTTAAGCAAGAGCAATGGATCAACACATCATTTTTTTAGTGAGAGCGGCTTCACACGTGTGGAGTACTGTCCACTGTACGGCCTGCACCTGAAACAACAAGTACAATGATACTAGATAGCAATCATGCATAAAAATCACAAGACAAATGACTAGAAATCTCACAAAAGTGTAGAGTGCAAAAGTCTCATCAATTTTCTTAGCAAAATGATGATCCTTTTATGGATCAAGTACATCCATGAGTCTGGTACAGTCCAGCAGGCCTTCACACGTGTGAAGAGTGCCACATCACTCATATCTATCCATTTGATCCATCCTTGATCCTTATCCAATAGTTGACCTTCTAGAATATGACTAAAATCCAAAAAGCTAGTCTCCTAGAATATAGGAATATTCCCTACAAAATAGGATCTAAGGAAAATGGTCAACTCTTATCTTCTAGTACTCTATACACACATGTGAACATCCACTTGCCATGTGGGAGCATTTACTCATGCACATGCAAGGAAAAGCTAATTTGTAGGTGACTAGTCAACTTGACTAAAAACTAGTCATTTCATGTTCACACTAACTAGAATGATACAAAATCAATTTGGATATATACAAACATGAAAAGTACATCCTTTCACACATGGGAACATGCTCCACACGTGTGAAATCATATCATCAACATATTCTAATGTTTGATCAATATTTACATGAACCAATGTCAAGTGAGAAGTGACAATTTTCAACAAATCTCCCACCTTAGTCTTTTCTTTTTCAATGGACTGCTCTCTTGAAGGTGGTATATATGGATCGTTGCATTGACTGGTAGTCAGTTTGTCTTCAAGTTGCGTGGTTGACGTGAGACCCCTTTGTAGTTCATCCAACCTCCACATTCGAAACATCGTACCATGTGTAAGACTTCATCACCTCTCAATTGATGCGCATACACTAGTATCAGGTCTCCTTTGATCACTTCCACGTAATATAGTGATGAGCCAGTTTGAACTTCCCCTGCCTAGGATGGTCCGCTCGCTGATATAACCAGTACTTCCACCGAACCTTGCCTAGCCTCTAGAGAAGATTCTTAAAGTCCTAAAACCGATCCATTCTCTTTGGAGGAGCGATCTGATGGCAAGATAGATGGCATAGATGGGAATTTTGTTGATTGATTTCCAATCTCCAGAATTTCTTTATTGGATTGATTTCGTAATCTCGGATTCCAAACTGGACATTGAGGTGTTGGATGTTTTCCAAAAAATAATGGCACTGGTCCAGTGGTCGGATCTTTTGATTGGCAATTTGTGGTTTTGGGAGGTAATTAGATTGACTACACATCTCATCTGTGTCACTGACAACTTTCATCTAATCATCCGTGTTGCTAGTACTTTGGCTAGCATTGTTTGTGGCATCTTGTGGATTAGATGCTCTATCATCCCTGATTGTTTGAATGTTGGATATGGGCTATGATGGCATGTGCAAGATCTGTGCTTTTGCAATAGCGGCTGCCTTACAAAGTTTGTTTGGACTGGTATATGTTGTAAAGGGTGGCATACCAATCTTGATCTTGTGCGGTAGTCCGGCATAGAAAAATGCCATTTTGTGGTGACTAGGAAGACCGGAATTTCAATCTCCCACCATCTTGGCAAATCATGCAGTGTAGCCCTTGAGAGTTTCTCCGGAAAGCATCAAGATTTGGGCAAGCTGCTCATACATTGCCATGGCCTGTTGTGTGCAAGATGAAGATGATATGGAGTGGTGTGGTGATGTACGAGAGAGAGATTGGGGGATGCAGTTTTTGAAATGTGTATGAGGGAATTGATGATGAGGAGATGGAAGAGGAAAAGAAAAGCTGAAATATTCCTTTGTCTAGAATATTCACGGTTTGGGCAAGGGTAGATTTTATAAATAAATTCAATTATGCCCTTACAGTGAAAGTCTTATGACGAGGGATGACAATTGGAAAAGTAATTATGTAGGTTTTTTGGCAAAGAGTTAGTTTTGCTTCAAAAAAACTACTTTTCGACACTTCTCCGCAAGTTTATAAAAGGATTTTTCGATACCAACTATAACTCGTTTTAGCCTTGGCGGTTTTGGGAGGAGTCTATCAAAAACAAAGTCACTCACCAAAGAGGCTTGGGCTAAAATTATTATAATATTTTTCATAGAAAAGGGCCGTCGACAGTCGTGGGAGGAGCTATCAAAGATAGGGTCGCTTCCCAACGAGACTAATGGCCCAATTTGTTTTTTTTTATTTTTTATAGTAAAATAAACCCTTGCAGATTTCTCTGTGTCCTGGTCTCAACGAGATGGAACTTCTGCCTCTACAAAACTTTGTGGTTTTTTTTTTTTGACAACAAACCCTTGCAGATTTCTCTGTGTCCTGGTCTTAGTGAGACTAAGATGGCACTTTAGAGGCCTTTACAAAAGTTTGTTGTTTGTTTTTTTTTTTTTTAAAAGAAGAAACTACGGTAAAAACACAGCGAGGGTAACTAGATTGTCAAAAGTTAAGGTTTAAAAAACATAGCAAATAAAAAATGAAATGAACAACACAACTCCAAAAAAGGCCTCAAAGATAACGTAAAAAGAGAAGAAGAAAAATAACTAAAATTATAAAAAAATCAAGAGGTGAGAAGAAGAGAAGGAATGGTATATGTAGGAGTATAAAGAACGCAATTTGGGATGTCGGTTCTCTAGAGAATGACAGTGAGAGAAAGGAGAAGAGAGCGGAGCAGCGAAAGGGGGTGGGAGCGAAGCAGGCAGCCGAGGAGCAGGGACGAAGCAGACGAGCAGGGAGGTGAAGCCACGTGGTGTGAGCAGGGAGGTGGAGCGAGCAGGAGGTGAAGGAAGGAGGAGCAGAGCAGAAGGAAGGAGCAGCAAGCGAACAGGGAGGAGGAAGAAAAGTGAAGGAGCAAGAGCAACAGGCGAGTGAGGAGAGAATGAGAGTGAAGGGGGCGGGTGAGCAGCAGGCGAGTGAGGAGGGAACGAGAGCGAAGGGAGCGGTAGAGCAGTAGGGAGGTGAGAGGAGGAGCAGGGGAAGGGATCGGAGGAGGAAGCGAGCAGCAGGGAGGCAGGAAATCGCAACAGGAGCAGGGGGTGGCGAAGGGAGCGGGTAAGGGAAGGGATCAGAGGACTGAACAACAAAGAAGAGGGGAGCGAGCAGTGAGTAACCAGGGGGTGGTGAAGAGAGCAGACAGGGAGGTGCGGAGAAGGAGCAGGGGAAGGGATCGGAAGAGAGCGGAAGGGAGCGAAGGAGTAGGGAGGAGTAGGGAAGGGAGGCGAAGGGAGGTGGAGTGGAGCTCTGGGAGGGAGCAGCAGCGTACAGCAGCAGCGTGCAACAAAGGGGAAGGGAGAGGGGCGGAGGAAAAGCAGAAGGGAGCGGAGGAGAGGAGGAAGCAGGGAAGGGAGGTGGAGTGGAGCTATGGGAGGGAGCAGCAGCATACAACAAACGGGGGGGGAGGGATCGAACAAGAAGGAGGTGGGGTGAAGGGAGGTGGAGTGAGCAGGGGGAGTGGAGCAGTGAGCAGCAAATGAGGAGGGGAGGGATCGAACGAGAAGGAGGTGGGGCGAGGGAGGTGAAGGGGGAAGCGAGGAGGAAGGTAGCGAGGGGAGTGAGAGATGAAGGGGGGGGGGGATTTTCACTGTTAAGAAATTTTGGCATTATTTGCTGGGATATGTATTTATTTTTCATATTGATCACTATGCTCGTAAGTATCTTGTAAATAAACCAGATCTATCAGGACGAATTGCTCGATGGGTTCTACTTCTGCAGGAATTCACTTATCAAGTAGAACTTCGCCAAGGAAAGTATCATACAAATGCTGATCATCTGTCGTGACTCAACACCGAAAAAATTGAGGTTATGAGATATAGATCCGGATCTATCAATGGTATCTCATAAATTCCAAATCGGAAACCCTTAAAAAAAAACTAGTTCTCTTTTAATTTTAAACCTCTACGTTTTAGAAATTTCTTATATACGAGACAATTGGATTGAGATTCGTATAATTCCTTCAAGTGTAGAACTAGGATTAAAAGGACTGTTTAAGCTATATGAATTCATGCTTCCATTTCAGGTTTGTAAATATAGGTCAGAATCAATTGATGTTTTCAATTGATTAAGTGGAATTTAGACTTCCTGAGCCCAAATTATTATCTCTATTTGATAGTTGATTATTGAGAGTAATGTTTCTATCACTCTAGATAAGATATTTTATGATTTTAAGGAAAAAGTTCGGTTTGTAATAGTATTGAATACTCATTACTGACTTTTTCAAATCTTTGATATCTTATACGTTGTCTTTTGGGAAATTTTTAATCAAAATTGTGAAATTTCTTTTAAAAGGGGGAGAAGAAAGTGATAGGAATCAAACTTTCATGGGATCAACTAGTTGCATAGATTTCTTTTGTGGAATCCAGTTTGTGTGCAATGGTGGAACTATCCAGTGGAATAGAGAAAATCTCTAGTGATTATTTTGAATAATCTGGAGCTACAGGAGATTTGGGGGTTTTTGAGCTGTGAAGTATTCATGAATATGGGAAGTAGTGGTAAAGATTGAATTAAGATTCACTGATTGGCTACCAAATACCATTTAGTTATGGATTGGATCAGTGGAATAAAACTGTAATCTGAACCTTATATCCAAAGATGTCTATATAAGTCAGCCTAATCTTGGTTTGTGCACTAAGATCTGAAGTAGGTTGAATGATTGAAAGAATTTTGTTGATAAAAGTATGATGGTTGGAAAACTTGTGATGTGGAATTATTCACTTTAGAGATTTTCCAGATATGTTGTTGGAAGATTTTCTCTTGTGGCTATACTCGTCACAAACATCTGATGTGACTCACTCAGACTATTCAATGTCAATTGCATGTTATCACGATCTTGTACTCGCTCTCCAACTGCTGCTAATTGGTCACGAATCTCTTTGATCTTCTGTATGTGATCGGCAATAGTTGCACCATCATCCATCCGCAATGTATGCAACTTCGTCTTCAGAAATAGTATTCGAGATGTATTTGTCGTTTCAAACAATGCCTTCAATGTATCCCACACTTCTTTTGGTCCTTCTGAATCCGAAATATAGGGAATAATTGCATCTCTAATTGATAAGTTGATGACATTCTGGGCTTTTTGTTTTCTCCAGTCAAATGCCCACTGATCTTCTTCAATCACTATCGCATTTCTTGAAGTGCCTAAATGGCCTAAAAGCCAGTTTAGCATCAGTGTCACTAAACACTTAGTTGGAAAAATGGCTATAGTGTCGGGTGTCGGGTTTTTCGCCAGTAAAGAAACCTGATAAAAAATGCAGACTATAGCAACAATTAGACCAAAAATGCAGACTGTTGAAAAATAGTTTATTTTTTGTAGGTTTCTTTTGAGAGAGTAAAATTGAGAGAAGGAAGGAGGGCAGTTAGGAAGAGTAGGGGTAAGGCTAAACTCCAACACCCACAACACGCCCTCCTCGAATGCCCTCCCCACGCACTCTTCCCTCCCTGAACGCGCTCCTCATCCCTTGTGTGCCTCCCTGCGCTCCCCGCGTGCTCGCCACACGTGCGCCCTCCCTACGCCCCCTTCATGAGCCCTCCCGACGCGCCCTCCCCAAGTGCCCCTCACGCTCTCCCTATGCCCTCCCAACACGGACTCCCAGAGTGCCCTCCCTAAGAGAGAGAGAGAGAGAGAGAGAGAGAGAGAGAGAGAGAGAGAGAGAGAGATTTTAGTGAGGTAGTGTAGCCATATCCGTGTCACAATACCTAACCAGTGTCACACTACCTTCCTATCCTGTGTGACACTACCTACCTACATTCCAACATTCAAAAAAGTTTTTCCCCTTATCTATATATCCATATATATATATATATATATATATATATATATATATATATATATATATATATATATATAGAGAGAGAGAGAGAGAGAGAGAGAGAAATCAAACTAACTAATTTAATTAAACTAACTAGTTGTTAACCTTAAATCCTAATAATTGTTTTGACATGTCTTTGAACAGACCACACATAATAGGACCAAGTGATCTTAAATGTTGATAAAGACAATTGTCACTCTTGTAAGTTGCCAAAATATTAGAGGTCATGTAGAGACGAGACATCGACATAGACTTAGTCATGTGATATAGGGGCTAAGTGGCCAAGGGAAATGACTGGTAAGGACTAATCAATAGCAGCAAGCCATGGGCACAATCTAGGATGTTATTAGTATCTACAAACTCTAGAGTACCCAGTACCAAATGTAAGTGATCATTATTGCTAATGGGCAAAATCAAGTAAGTGAGAACATATTACTATGAATTGATTTTGTTGTGATGTGGAACCATGCTTAGTTGGGAGGACCTTCATTCTTACCTAAGTGATCACTATACTCGAGTAAATGCTAGGTGTTAAAAGATGCTATAGAGTTGATCTGTATGTTGTGAAGGGCAAAAGTATGGTTTCCAATCAGTGCATGTCTAACCAGTGCATCAGCAATAGATATGGGCATTCAAGATCTAGATATCCATAGCTCTATCGATTTGCAAAAGGCCTCAACACAATATGGTCATTACAGTTTGATGAGCACGAGACCCCGTCTTTGTGAATTAGTGAATTACTGAATCAGTGAATCAACAATACTTAGGTATTATCAGGGATTTGTAGGCTCCTTCAGTACATAAATTTTTTTGCAAAAATTACCATGAAATTCCCGATTAGAAAATCTGTGTTATGACACCCATATCAACTAGCCACACAATTTTAGCCTAAATTTGTTTTGATTGCCATATATGTAATTTGTTGCATTGCGTTTATTCATGTGATTTGCAAATAAAAAATATACCTATTCTAAAAAATACTTTTCTTATATGCATTTACTACATGAAATCTCTGGTACATTGGTATTTATGAATTTACAAAAATTGTTGATTGAGTGGTTTTTAAAATTCAAGGTTTTTTTTGGAATTAAAAAATATGTATAATAAAATCAACGAATTTATATTACATGGTATTTTATAAAAATTGAAATAACATGTGTGAAAGCTATAAGCAACAGTGTGCAAAAAAAGATTACATTATCTTTTGTACAAACAAAAAAGGTCTTAAAATCACACATTCTAAATTTTTTGGCGTCTTTTTAAATACCAGTATTTTCGAGAACTTGTAGGTTTGGTTTTTATAGTGTTGTACCCATGCGTTGTAGTGGATTTATAAAAAGAAATATAAAATTTTTTAGTCTATTTGCAATATGTACATCTGATACTACTTCTAAGATACAAGTACTGAAATGTTCATGAAACGGAACATATGTTGTCACATCGTGCAACATGCGTTTTGGCAGATGCATTAGGTGATGTGATAGTCTTTTTTCTAAATTGCTTCATATATCATTGTGTAAGCATTCTATTTTGTAGATCCATATGCCTCTATTTGGTCGCGCTTTCATGGTAGATGGAGATTCTGTAATATGGAAGTCAAAATGTCAGGATCTATTCGATACAAGTTTTTTTTTGCAAAAAATTTAAAATCAAATAATTTATTAAGCATCTTACCATAATCTCCAAAGTACCTATGGGATCTGAAGAAGACACGGGAGTGTTTTCAATGCCTGCAGTAGTCTGCATGGATAAAAAAATCATACACTTTTAAAATTTTAAAAATATCTACATTTTTTTATGCATACTGTAAAATTCTTTTTTTGTGGTCATATGTCATGAAATTCAAATTAGAAATGCAAATGTAAAAGACAGCTAAGGATCTTACCCTGATTTACAAAGTACCTATGAGATCTGAAGAAGAATATACATGAGTATTTTCAATGCATGCACTACTTTACATGGATAAAAAAATATATATACATCTTTAAAATTTCAAAAAACGTCTAAATATTTTTATACATATTGCAAAAAAACAAAAATTGTAGTTATATGTCGTGAAATTCAAATAAAAAATGCAAATGCGAAAGAAAATTTTTGTACTTGTGATATATTGGTACCGATAGTGACTTGTGAATTTCTTTCTTTTTCAATTTTCTCTCTGTCCATCTCTTCTAATACAGTTTCAATAGAAATCGACCCTTGTGAAAGCGGAGCACCTATGTTTGAGAGATATCCAAGTTGTTTACTCAAATCTGTAGTTATTACATTGATGGCACCGCAAGTCATGTCTTTCCAGTCGTTAAAATTGATATTGTATCCGAAATACAATGTACGTATAGTATAGTAATTTTTATTCGTGTGGACTTCAAAATAACAAATGGCCGGTGGATTTGTTTCGATTGACGATGGTATGTCCATGTTAAAAAGCTTGTAGAAATGCTTCAGAAATCCTAAACAATAATTTTTTAAATAAATGAATATTTTTGAAATAATATATTAGGAGATTAGCAAAATTATAAAAAAATTGAATTACATTGTATCCACTTTGAAAAGCTTGTAGAAATGCTTCAAGAATCCTAAAACAATAATTTTTTAAATAAATGAATATTTTTGAAATAATACATAAGGAGACTAACAAAAATTGTAAAAAAATTGAAATACATTGTATCCTGCATGATGTCAAATCATTAAATCTTCTCTTTCTCGTTTACATCTTTCAATGAACATACTCATAGTATAGCTTGTTGAGAACTCGTTCGTATACACATTCGGTTTGATCTCACATAAATTCAATAGAAACATTTGCTTTGTAGTTGGGAATACGTGGAGAAGACTATTGCTATTTCGGAAGTTGAACTTTGCAAAGAGATGAATTCTCTCTTTTTTTTTGAAAAAGTTGTACCAATAATCAAGCCATTTATATTTTTTATACTAATTTTTCCTTCCATAAAATAAACGATTGAATAAAAGTAAATTATATATTTTTTAAATATATAATTTACTTCTTCTACTGAGGGAGTCTCAGTTGACGCCATTTTTAATTGATTGTCCAACAAAAGAATTGTAATTGACTAGTATGAATATGAATATAAGTTTAGTTTTAAAATCATTATTTTTAATGTTTAATATATTCAATATATTTATGTTGTGAATTGAATAGGATCAAAATCTTCAAGCGTTAATTGTCTTGTGAGAAAAATGTTCTCTTTTTTAGTTACTCGATAAGTTCTCATAGTGTTTTAGGAATTGGCCAATCCAGAACCGTTTTAATCTTTTCCCGATCAATCATAATTCCCTTCCAGGATATACCCAGATATAACAGTTCTTTCTTAAAGAAATCACACTTCGACTCTTTAGCATAAAGCTTCTCCTATCTCAAAATCCTCAAGACAGTCCTAAGATGCTTCTTATGCTCTTTGAGTGTTTTACTATAGATGTGTATATCATCTAAAGACACTACAACAAACTTTCCCAGTTACGGACAAAATAAATCGTTCATCATCTGCTGGAAAGTGGCTGGAGTGTTAGCTAACCCAAACAGTAACACCAAAAATTCATAGTGACCAAATCTAGTCCTAAAGCCTGTCTTAGACACATCTTCTAGATAGATCAACTCATTTTTCAGCAGAGTTTTCAAGTTCTTTGGCTGGTTTTCTAGCCCTACGGTTGGTTCTCGGCAACCATACTACTGACAAGCACCCAACATCCCAGCAAAGGCTCTATTTTCCTTTTATATGTAAAGTTTTGAGGAAATTTTGCTGGTATGATTCATGCATTTGCAAGGCCTTGATTTCTGAAACTGCTATTATGAGTTAGGAGTACCTACATGCAGTGGACATGCATGGGAGTTAGGCATGAGTTGATAGCATGCTTACATGTGGATTTAGTGCATGTACATCCTATCCCATACTAGGATGCAACACACATGCCTATACTGCATGCAGGCATAGCCTAAGGCCCTACTTAGCTATTATCCAAATTAGGCCTGACCCCTACGTCTAAGGCAACCCCCCAATGGTACAAACTCCCATTAGGGACTTAACAAATGGAGTTCACTCAATTCTAAGAGGTGGAATCCAGATTATGTTAGAATTGAATTCACTAGCTCGTGGGTATACATAGAGGCCTCCTCCACGACTTTCCAAGCATGTGATATTGTATTGAAATGTTGTTGAATTGAAATTTGAATATCTCTCCATTGCATTTCCATCTATGCTCCATTTTCATGCATTAAGTTCGGGTATTGATGTATGAATATGTTTTGTTGTTGATTCCTCTTTAAAGTTTGGTTTGTGATTAGAATCAGGTAGATGTGTAGGGCCTTGTGGTAGATCATAATCATTTTGATCTGATGCTGCTTGCTGCTTGACTCCCTGAGGCGTTTTTGTTACAAGTGTTGAGTGACAGTTTTAACAAGCACTTTGTAGGATTCACATTGTTTCAGTGTAGATGTTATGTTGTCGATTCTGTTGATTTCAGTAGGATTAGTCTCAATCTCATTCTCTGTACTACTTAGATTAGATTAGTAATAATCTGCAATCTGTAAGCATCAAAGAAAGAACCAAAACAGACTGTAGAACGTAGGCATTCGAATTCTGATAGATCCAGATTGAAGTTGAGCATCCATTATCAGTAGGATCGAGATCAGGTCATTGATGTAATAATTGACAGGCGCGATACATCACCATTGCATTATTACTATATTGGAAACTGTAGAAGTCTAAAAGCACGCAGACCATGTCGGATGTAACCTAATTGGAATTTGTTAGATTGCCAATAGGAAGAGAGTCAGGAAGATTCTGTGCAGATAAAGGAATAATAGCAAACATGATTGTAGCAAGCAATCTACTTGACAATGTCAAGGCAAGAGCACACAAGCATGCATCCACCCACCATAACTTCATCATACACATAATGAGAAGATTCTTGATAAAAAAAAACTAAGTCCAAAAACAGGTTGCTCTCGAGTAGAGAGAGAAAATGGAGCTATATCACTCGTGTAGAGAGAGAACATAGAAAAAATTCTAAGTGTTGGAAGCAAAACTTTCATCAAAACTCAATTACCATGATTCCAATTAGTATGTACAAAGAGATCTCACTACCATATAGTCCTCGCTCGAGTTCTTGCATAAGCCATTCGACATGAGATATGTCCATACAAGATGCATCATACAAAACTAGCATTGCCTCACTCCAACTTTGAGATATAGAAATCTCATCAAAGCAAAATGGTACATCAAATGATAGAAGGGAAGCAAAAGTGGGTGTGTTGGAGTAGATACCACCTAAAAGTTGCTCCTCTTTTTATCATGAATTGTGAGCCACACAGACTCGGCCTTGTCTCTTGGAAATCTCCTTGGAACCATAAGTTGAGAAGTCTCCTCCTCAAGCCTTGGCAACTCTCCCTCATGCACTTGGATTGTTGGTAGATATGTGGATTTTACAAGAGTACTGACAAAGAATCCAAAGATACACACTACGCTTTAAATCTTTTGTATGGATTAATCTTCTCCAAATAGTAGATAAAACCTTAATGTGATCATTATCTTGTGATGTCTCAAATTCCAAGCCTTTACCATACTAGTAATTCACATGAAGATAATAGTCCTTTAGAAAACATGTAATTTTCACTCTGGAAGGATCAATGAATAGTCCTTTAGAAAACATGTACTTTTCACTCTGGAAGGATCATATGAATTTTATCTTAGGTCTATATTTGAGAAATTCAAAAAAAATAAGGGTTTTTTTTAAATGTGAGAAATAGCTTTCAAGGGTTTTCGACTTGTAAACTATGAGATACCATTAAGAATCCGGATGTATATCTCATAATTTTCCCAAATACCTTGAAACGATTAACAAATGGATTCATCCGTTAGCATTACCATTACTGTAAACACTAACCGTTGGTCTACAGATCACTCACCATCAACTTTTCTTCCAAGACAATTCTTTGCTTCTAGATTTGTTTACCAAAAAATCAAAACAATTCACTGGCTATCCTATATCCAAATATAGGATCCGATCTTCAACCAATTCCAATACTTCAATCCATCGAATTTTTCTCATGTTCCTTAAGTAGTTCATTGTAGATGAAAATATCATCTAAGGTATGGATGAGAAACATCATTCATATATTGTTGAAATAACACAAGTGTATTCATTACTAGAAGAAAACATTAAAAATTTAAACAATCGAAGTAGTAGAATAGTAGATGTCCAATATCTATATGTCCAATATCTATTACAGAATCAATACGAGGAAATTCGTTCCTTTTAGAAGATCCTTAACTGCCTTATTCAATATTCCAAAGATCGTAAAAATCCATCTGGATTTCTCATATCGTATAGGCACATTTCTAACCCAATCAAGCACTGGAGAACCCATAAATTTTGTTCCTTATGGATAACAATAATGCATTCATGAAATGTTGAATCACCAAGAAGGTCCACACATGGTTTCTTAACACATCATGATTCACTTATGTTTAGTAATAAGGTTTTCATATCCCTTCCATCTGAGAGTTTCAACTCTAGGGATAAGGCTTAATCATTTAATAACAGAACATATGTGATCCATGTATCACTTCTCGTTCCTCATAGATACTTTGATCAAGAGAAGATGAATATCTATAATGTGCAACAAACAATTCACACTTCTATTTCTGGTCATTCTCATAGTCATGTAAGATATACAACATGAATTCAACAATCGATATTATGCAATTTTTCCACATGGATTTCCAAAAATCCAAATTACATAATACAAGCACATTCACTAACCTCGATGTCTATTTCTTCCCCCCTTAGAATTTTTGGTTCCCCGAAAAATTTCATCCAGTTAAGGTATAAAGAATTTATACAGACATGTAGTAACTGTCAAAAATATGTCAATTTTTTCTTTTCATTAACTGGCTTTAGCATTATTCCATTAATGTCTCACAACTAAGTTGTAATAGAATGTGAAATTACACGAATGAGAAACCTTCAAAATTCTAACTTTGTATTCAAAAAAATTTCTTTTGTTAAATAAGAAATTTTCTCACTCATTCTGACCAGTTATTTCACATCATTTTTTTTTCTTAAATTGACATTCAACGAGTATCTTGCTAAAAGCTTTTGCATGTCCTTTATCTAATGATCAATATCAATTAGAAGGCAATCGCAAATTCATCAGTGTCTTACCGATCTAAAAGGAAAAATTATATGGATTACACCAATTTAATTCTATTCACTGGGAGTAATTTTACTCCGAAATTAAATTGTTAAAAAAACACGGTACCAAGAACTGGGTACTTGCTTGGAAAAAAATTTACACTAATAATTTACAGTTCATCCTAAAGCCACAAACCTTGTTCATAAAATGACAGTTAGGATTTTATAATTATTCATTCATCATTTCCCCGATTATGAACTGGAGAATCAGCAATTTCATTCACAGTGTCGAATTAGGTAGATTTACACAGAAATATCCTACCAAATCGACCATCAGTTTCACCACAGCTATAACTATGAAAAGATTCCCATAACTCTGGGCTATGATGCAACACACAATACCCTTGCAGATAGCTATGCAGTCAACAAAATGCATCGTATCTCCTTTGTAAAAAGGAACCACCAAGGTTCAATGCAACCCTCTCACACGCTAATATACATGCAACCCCTAGAATGGCCAGTCTCCAACCATCATTCATTAAATTCTCCCTTAGCAAAAAGGTAATCTAATGCAAGTCCCCAAAAACTTCCATGCAACTTAAGGTCTCACAAAACCCTAACCAAAAGATGGAAATTTGGGGAGGGGCACACTCCATTACTACAACCGTCACAGCTGCAAGATAGGATCCATGGTCGCGATCGTTAATTCGGGTTTCAGCCATCGCTGGAAACAACCAGCTTCCTCCCAGCCACCATTAGGGCAGATCGGCCTCCTCCAATTGTAAAAAAAAATAGACTTGCTGCTCACGCACCTCCTTCCCCACTGTTGCCTTTGCTGAAATCAATTGCTCCATGGTTACACTGGTTCCAAAACCTGCTACATCTCTCTCTCAAATCGCATCTTTACCACTTCATTGAAATCTTTACCATTTGGAAGAAACCTTTCACATTTACCTTGCCAACCAAAAACATACCAGAAGAACACATGCAACTGCCTGAATTCGATCAATCATTTATGTTTTGAATTCCAACAAACCTGCAAAGGTAGAGAACGGTCTGATTAACAGTCTCTGAGTCTTTCTTTAATCATTTTGGGACAGTGCTGTGACTGTCGTCCTAAAACCTTGTGGCAGGCTTCACAGAGGAAATAAGACTCAACTGAGGTCTCGACGAGTTCATAAAGGGTAAAAGACAAAGGTGTACAAGCAGCAATCCTCTGGGAGATAACCAAAAGGAAAAAAGGAAACCTACAAAACAGTCACAAGATCCTTACGTTCCCATTAGCAAGAACCAGAATCACTGGAGATGCAGATTTAAACCTACTATTCATTGGCAAGATTGCTCTTTCACAAGGTTATTCCCGACAGGATTACACCATGCTTTTTCCAAAGTTTCAGAGGTTCCACAAAACAAGATCTTTCACTCCCATAACAAAATTTGAGGCACTCAATTACCATGATTCCAATTAGTATGTACAAAGAGATCTCACTGCCATATAGTCCTAGCTCGAGTTCTTGCTGAAATGCTTTAAAATGAGTGGACCCCATTGATTGCCTTTCTACATCATGATTGCACCCTAGATTTGCAGCTCTCATCATGATTGGACCTCATGATTTCCAGCTCACATTTTGATTGGGGCTCATGATGTGCACGTCCACATGTAATGAATCTCTTAAAGTGATTGGCCTTGTGATCTACACCTTTGAATGTGATTGGTCCAAATGGATGCATTTCAATCCTAACATTATGTGACAAATGTCACTATCTCATTAGAACTCGAGTTTGATTTTTATTGACTATTCAAACTCAACATAAATGAACTAAAATGATTAGGCCTACTCTCCACACATGGGAACATGTTATACACGTGAGAGATTTACATATGTACATGAAATTGCAAAAACTATCAAGCTAAATTTTGCATATTCTTCACATAAAAAACTAAAAGATCCTAAAAATGAGAAATTAGGATGTTAGAGTGATGTTGTTAGTTTATACATACGCATTGGTTTATGTTATCCTAAGAATGACTCCTAGTTGGGACTTCTATTGAATTCTAATTAAGGGTGGTGGTTTTTTGCATAAGAATATGCTCCTAACAATACCTCATCTTGACCCTTCATTGTGCATGTTTCTATGAGATGTGAACTCTACCTTTACCATATCCTATTGCAAAATCCAATGGGGTTGGCTTTGTTGGTTAGCTTGGTTTCCAAAGTTTCTTTGCTCACAAGTTCGAGTCCCCTTGGAAATAAAGATGCATATTCTATTGCAAGCATCAGTTATTTTCAATAAATATGTTGATGTTATGTGCATGAAGTATGTGCTATCATTCCACAAGTGAAAGTAACTTGATATGATTGGATCCTTTCACCAAGTTGGTTCACAAGAAACATTTCTTAGCATGCATAATAAATGGAACAACACAACAAGCTATGTAACTCTACTGCAATGACAAAGGCCAAACTTGATGATGATCAAAATCATCACTAAAAAACGACGTCACAAATATTAAATTTTCCTCAAATAAGAGGTAAGAGATTCAGTTTTAGGATCATTGAGTTGAAGTTCTATTTTTTTGAAAGATATTCAATGTTTTGTTATTCTTCTACTCAAAATAAGCTTTGTTATTTTCAACAAAACCCTTTAGTGCATGATCTGAAATTTGCATAATTCAAGAGTTTTTTTTTCTTTGGAGTGTTAAACTTCTGACATATCTTGAATAAAGATTATTGTTTAGTCCATCAAAGAAACATTTTTTTAGTAAATATGGATTTGCGTCTCTCCTTGACTTGAAAGATGCCATATATCCTAGAGACATGGTTAAAAAGTCACTAAAATGTATTCATGTACATTAACACATGCCATTTATAAACCTTATCAACCAAGAGTTAGAAGTCATTTATGTACGTGTTTGTTTGTCCTTAACAATATACATTATGCCCTAGGCACTTAAGCCCCTATTTGGCATGGCTTGGTATTTTGCATGATTTCTAGTCATTTGGTCTTATTGGGAGACTACTAGGTGATTGTTGTCCTAATCTTAGCACATGGACCCTTCCATTAGGACTATATAAATACCCACAACTTAATGGTTGATTGATCTATTGCTTAGCTCTTAGTTCCAATCGCTCAAATCACTCAATTTAGCATCAATGACTCCTTGATGAATATACTCAGCTAAGATCGACAAACTGTGTGAAAAATATTGATTTCCACAACGGTTATGATTGTTCATCATCGCTCTATTAGACTTGTTGTGATGTTTTCTTAGTAACATAGAACTTTTCAATCAAAGACGGGTTTGGCACCCACTTATGCATCATTTAGATCGTCACCTATGCAAGGTGCTCAACTTGTTCAACATCACTTTTGATTCTGGAGAAAAAATATTGAGGTGTTAGTCAAAGGAAATCTCTCTCTAGTTGGTGTCGCAAATCTTAATTGTCTTTTTCTTACGAATAATTTTAAATCAATCTTTGTACTACTTCAACTAATTGATATTAGATAATACCTAGGCATGGAATCTTATTGGAATCTTACATTTTGCAATATTTCCAAAATTTTAAAATTTTAATATAAAAATGCAGATAAGCTTTCAATAATTTTTGGGCAACAATTTTCTCTATATTAGTTGAATTTTCATTTTGATTGCACCTTTCAATTATGTCCTCAAATAGTTGATGTTCATATGTTTTTTAATGCCAATTAAATTCTAGAAAGTAATACACCCAACAATGCTCATTTTGCTTAAATTGGTAATTTGCCCATTTTTTTAAAAAAAATCATAGGAAAATGTTGTACCACTATTATTTTCTACAATAGAGCACCTCTCCAATTTTCATATCTTGACTTTGAGATACTAAGTTTCAATCACTTTCAAAATTTTGGAAATTCATATTTTTTTAATGCATTTTTGTCATATTTTGAGAATTTTTATATCAATGTCTTTCGTACAAGAGGGAGCTTAAGTTACATGTATGTTAGAAATTTCCAATATAGTTGGGTCCACCTTTTTACACCATCTTTGGGCAAATTTTATATCTTTCGCTCAATCTTTTTGAAATTATGGTAGACCTAGAATCATTATTCACTTGAGCTTTATAGATTGTAGATCTAACACCTAGAGCTTGCTAGGAAGATTGATATTAGCATGTATTTTTCAAGATGTCTTTTAACAAAATCTTCCCTACAAAATGTCTATCAATTTTTCTTTTATAGCCTACTAGTTAGAACTTGAAATCTTCCAATTTCAGTTTTTCAGCCCATCATCATGTCCATTTTTTAGGTTTGAGAGAGGTTAGATCACATGAATATGCAACATATAGAGTTTCTAATGCAACTTGACAAACAAATACTCAAGCACTCTCCAGGTTGTACAACCTTGTAGGAGCAATCTATAAATGAGTTACCCATATCGGAGATGAAACTCAAGCACTCTCCAATTTCCAATCATCTCAACCTACAATCCTTAGCCTCATTACAACAATTTCACATGCTTGTTGTGCGTGCTTCTCTCCAAATTCCAACCGTCTCAACCTAGAATCCTTAGCCCGACTACAACAATTTCACATGCTTGTCGTGTGTGCTTCATAGTTCTTATACATCACATCGTTCCAATAGTGTTACAACTTCTCAATTAGCATAAGAGCTGCAGACATAGTTGTCATTTTACATATAGCTTGAAGTGCTATGAATCCTTTTACATTGAGGGTCAACATTCCTAATATTTCAATATCAAGGCATTCATGCTCCCTTCAAATAGCTGGGGACCCATTTGGTTGGTGGTTTTTTTATTGTGTATCCTAATGCAACCCTGCTCTTATTATCTGACACAATACCTTAGGCTTTGGCCTCTTAATGGCATGACTTGCTATCTGTTCATTTGATCTTCTAGCTCCATACTAGGTGGGAGTGGTCCTAAGCCTAGCACATGGGCCATACAATGACATCATTGATTCATTATCAATGGTTCATTGATGGCAGGCTTAGCTCTCAGTATAGTTAAGCACAAATAGCTCACTTTAGCATCGGTGGTTCAACATTCGACTTAGATCAAAACTTTTACTGCTTATCATTGATTCTCCCTTTAATTGTAATTGTTCTCTCTTGTTCTATAAAGATACCACTTCTTCTTTCTCTATATGTGTTCTATTCTTTTGTTTTCATGGTAATTAAACATGCAAACTTCTCATAATAGATGGTTTAATTCCAAAAGCATGTGCCTGAACATCTTATTAGAATCTGAAATAAGCCTTTGGACCAGATATCCACCAGTGTGGACAGGGAATTGAACATAGGTTTCCACTGCCCAACCCAAGCGCACAACAAGTCCACACCACATAAGGGCAGCAGGCAGGCTTGCTGCTAGACTTGTATAACCTGACAGGCATAAATGAGCACCATTGTTCAAAACTTTCAGGCAACAACTTATTTTTATCATGATCAATAGAAATGGTCGGTCCAGCAATCTCATATTTCCATAGACTAGAATAAACCCCAATAATAATTTATGCTCAATGTTCAAGACTAATGCATGCAGTTTAACATATTTGCAGGAAGCTCAGCACTCTAGAACCAGCTCCTCAATGTTGAATGGAGAATGATCGAAACTGAATGGAGAAAGGTTCAGATCAGTAAATCGCTCTACAGAAGCTATAGACTTCATTTAGATGTTCAGTACATTTGAGTTTCTATCATGTTCTTCTATTTCTTTGTATTTTCAAGAAAATGAAGATTTCTTTCACAAAATCGTACATTGAATATCTAATGTTTCTGTTTAATTCATTTCTTAAGTAATATCCTAATAGTATGTAAATGATATTCAAACATCAATACTTATCTCACATGAATGAGAATCAATCATCATTTTACTTTTTACAAGACTTTGTGAAGGATTTCACATTTTTATCCATAACTTTTTGATGAATGATCCAAATCAAGTTTTGTAAAGCGGAGATAGGGCGAAATTTTACTCTACCAGGACTGTTTTGAGTCACACAGGTCATGCCACGTGTCAGTATGATACTTGTCCAACGTGGATAAGCTGATACAGAAACAGAAAACTGACCAAAAGTCAGTACACAGTATTTTGTAGTGATTTTTATAATTAAAATCACATCTGAATCTTCATTCAATAATTTCAGATCTATATTTGACAACCGCTACGTGTCATCAGACCATTGTTTGACTGATCATTTCATAGACTACAAAATAGTCTCACATATTCTCCTTAATAGATTTTTCACACCTGCTGACATCATCTCCCTTAAAAATAGGCCTGGGTGCCAAAGAGGCATCCAAAACAAATAAATAAAACAAAAAATCTATGTTGTTCCAAATCTATGTTGCTTTCTTTAAGCTGGACATAAACCACAAGAAAGGCATGTACTAAGCTCGACGAACTTTTTCTCCAAACTGATCCTCCATCACTTTTGGAAGGAAAAGAAGAAATCTTCGCATGGTCATTAAGGCCTCCACAAATTGCCTCTTACCCACACACCAGCCTTGAAATTGCACCCCAGAAATGCCTGCCATAAAGTGCACGTTCATATGACTGCATGCACATTGCATTTATCTAAACATCTAACTAGAAACTAGTATCTCTGAAACCTTGTGATTGTTCTGTAATGACCTGATAAAAATACTGAACGTAATCACGAACAGGCATTCTCAAACTTTGAACATTAAAAGCCATACGACAAGCATAATATGGAAAAGGTGCTAACATACCTCTCCTCTATAGCTCAAATGCATATTTAAACAAGGACTGGCAGATATGAAGCCTCTTTGTGATCAGATGGGTAAAGAAACTCTTCTGAGAACAGAGACAAAAAGCATTTAATGAACTTTTTCTCGCTAACCATTGAATCAACAAACCCTAATGAAAGATTCAGTGGGCAAAACAAATGCTAGCTCAAGTTGCCCTCAGAATTCCAGACAGAAAGGAAAAAAAATCAGTTTGCGTACTAAGTCTGACCAATTTCTAATTCGATAAACAAGAGTAAAGAAGGCCAAAAATTACAAAAAAGTCATGTATAGAGGCATACCGCATAGCATCGGAACAAACTGCGATCATGACATCTTCAGACCGATTGAAGTCTGTGAACCCTTTATCATAGCTGTAAAACGGACATTGCACTGTCATTTATTGCCCGCTGAGGAATACCTCACTAATATTTTTAGTTTCCACAATCAGAGTTTCACAGATAAGAATCCTAATTTTTCTCCGTAGACATCTTTTCAGCTTCGTCTAGTTTGCCCGCTTTTGTCAGTACTGCGACCATGATTTCTATAAGTCTTGCCTCTAAAGGAAAGCCACTTTCCTTCATGTGCGTGTACAAGCTTATGGCATTTTGATATTCACCTGCCTTCAAATATGCTCCTAACAACAAAAAATAAGTATCACTAGTAGGCCTAACTTTTACCAATTTCATTTCTTCAAACACTTTATCCACCATCGAAGTATTCATGGCTCCTCCAAATAAATCAATGAGCTTATTATAGATGCTTATGTTTCCAACGCAGAGGTTACTTTTCATGCGGGAAAATATTTCTGAGATCTGAGCAGATCTATTTGTCTGCTCATAAACCTTGATCATAATTTCATACGCTGCAACATTACGATTTTGGCCCCTTAAGAGCATGTTTTTATATAACTCTTCACAAGGCTGAAATTGGCGTGCTTGTAAGTAAATACTGAGCATTAACAAATTCAACTCCTCTCCTACTTTAACGGGGGAACTCTTCATAGTTTTAAAAACTTTAATTGCAGTTTTCCAACGCCCAGCTTTTGCATAAGCAGCAATGATTGTTGAGTAGCAAAGCTCATTAACAGGTATGCGGTTATCCTGCATGAACTTGACAACCTCCTCTGCCTGTTTATACTTATTTGCCTGGCAATAAACCCTTATCATGCTGATATAAAACATTTCGTCCAGAACACGACCTGTTTTATGGCAGTCTTCAAAGACTTCAGATACCAAATCAAGCATCTCAGCTTTGGCGTAAGCATTGATTAGACAAGTGTAAGTACGAGCATCAGGCGCAATACCAAGCATTCTCATCTCATCCATGAGAACTCTTAATTGCTCAATCTTTCCTTCGTTGCCATATACCTCAAGTAATAGAGTGAAAGCTACCAGATCCGGTGCGACCCCTTGATCTTTCATTAACCTAAAAAGTCTTTCAGCTTCTTCCACATTTCTTGTAGATTTGCATGCAGACAGAAGATGGCAGTAACTGACAATATTAGGAGAAACATTGTTTTGGACCATTTCTCTGAACAATGCATAAACTTCTGAAAACTTTCCTGCTTTGTTGTACACGAGCATCATTGTATTATAGCCCGATAAGTCGAGCTTAATGCCCATTTCTTTCATACGAGCAAACCACTTTTCGCTAACGGCTGTTCTTCCTTTGGCTGAAGCTTCCTTTATGATTGTGCAGAACATATGAGAATTAAGATAGAACTTCAAATCATACATTTCCTCAACGATTATTCCCAATTTCTCCCACTTTGCATCATGCAATAGACATCGTACAACAGCCATAAACGTATTCAATTCAGGGGTATAGGCTGGTTGCTGCTTGAACCAGCTGAAAAAACTGAAGGCCAATCTCGTGTCACGCATAACCTTCAAAACGATCACAAAGTCATGAGCAGAAAGCTTGCCTGAGAACTGGGCAAGCTTTGCAGACATATCGTCAGTTTTCTTTAAAACATTCAAAACCTGGACAACTGTTCTCACATAGCCATTATCCGAATACTGCTCTCTGGCAGAGTTTGTAATGGCCAAATCTAATCCAGTGTCCCGCTTAGGGTGAATATCATCAAAGGAAGGTCGGGCATGCTCATCTTGCCATCTCAAAGGATCTGGGGGTTTGCCTAGTCTTGATGTACGCAAGAAACGAACATCCTCATCCTCTGACTCCTTGCGCTGGTGGCTAGTTTGGACTCCTGAGCAATAAGGAGCCATAGCAATGGACAAATAGCCATGCTTAATATCTGCAGATGCCATGCAAGTCTTACATGCTCCGGTGTGTGAATTGACCATAACATGCTTCAGATATGCTGCAAAACCCTTAGGACAGATATTCATGATCTTTCGGCTCCATATCGGATAGCGCCTCGACCTGTATGCCATGCATAAAATCAGACACAATTACTTTATCTAGATTTTCATGACAGATATTCTTCTTTCCAGCCATGGATGTAGCAGCAGCAACAGCAGCGACCAGAAACAAAAGCAGTGCATCGTGAGGGATGGATCATGCTACATGGATGCAAGAGCCTAGCCTATAGATAAGACGAGAAGAGAAGAGAAGAGAATAGGGTGACTTAAACACTTCCTTGTCTCACTTTTAGGGATTAGGTGATGGCCAATTCTGGATGGCATATGGAGGCTAGCACTTAGCCGAGGACTATTTTAAAGGTAGAAGTAAATGTCACCTTCAATTGAGCTGGCAAAAAATACAAGATATTGTGAAAGCTGAGCACAGCATACTAAGGCAGCGTAACAGTGAATGAAACAGTCTGCCAACCATAAGACTTCTCACAAGTTTGCAGAGAGAGACTTCGTATACTTAAGTTTACAACCTTATAGATATACTAAACCAAAAAAAAAAATTAAAGTGAAAAGTGTTAGCTCTAAGATTTAATGGACCTATCCAAATTTTGAAAAAGAGTGATGAATCGAATTACGAGCTGCATTCCTTTAGGTAATTGCTCATCAAATACATCCAAAAATGTATCCAAGATCTTCCAAATCCTTGGATCTTTCACATCTATTTTCACCTTGGACTGTGCTTTCGTCTGGACTTCTTTGACTTGCCCTTCGACTTCTTCAATCTTTAGCACAAACATTTCCACATTCAATCTAGACAGTCGTTGAGCTTTCTCCATAGAAATTAGTTGCAAGGTTGAATGTTGTTGTGTGGATTGAACACCGTGTAGTTCATATTGGTGTTTTCCTTGGCTAAAGCTCATCAATCCTTGATCAAAGTTGATTGTCACATTTCCCAAAGTTTTAAGCCATTCCACTCCTAGTATAACATCGATTGGACCCAGGTCCACTATATGGAAGCTTGTTCTGAGAGTACAATCTCTGATTTGTAAACTAACCATGGAGTGATGTTATTCCAAGGGATGGTTACTCCATTGGCAATCTATACTTTCATCTTATTAGAATGATCCAGAGATACTAAACCGCAACTTTGAAGTGACCGACTATTAAATAATTATGTGTACTAACACTATCTATTAAACAAAACACTTTCCTTTTGTTAATTAATGTTTGCACACGGAAGGTTTTGTTTGAATGGGATCCATTGAAAGCATTCAACTTTCTGATCCCTCCTAAATAGATCCTTCCTACTATCCGTGGTGTGGCTAATGTATGGTGATTCCTCATCGGACGAAGTATCTTCATTTCTTTCATTACTTCGCGATGGCTCCGTATTAGCAATATTCTCTTGATTTGGACTAACTTCGTCTCCCTCATCTTTAACAATCAAGGAAATACCTGCAGATTTAGCTTTGTCAAATTTATGCCCTGGTTTCCATTTCTGCTTACAGGTAAAACATAAACCTTGTTGTCGCATTCGATCTATCTCTGCCTTCGATCTGACAATCTTCACCTCTGTCTTGGCCTCCATGTTGACCACTTGTTTTTTACCAAAGGCATAAACGCATGTATCATCTAAATATGAGGAGTCTACATGACATGAGTAAGAATGAGCTTGTGAATGGTCTTAAAGTTACAAGTCCAAACTCAAACTTCTACGAAGCCTGTTAGAAAGGTTAGCAGCATCAAAATCCATTCGTTCATGAAGCAAGGAGAGCTAAGGACATCCTAGAATTAGTACATTGAGATGTATGCGGACCCATGAAGGTCGACTCCCCTGATCGAGATACTTTCTCACATTCATAAATGATTTCAGTAAGATGACTATTGTATACTATCTGGAGATGAAATCAGATGTATTCGATGCATTCAAGAAATTTGTAGCGTTTGCAGAACGACACACCTCCAAGAAACTACAGATCCTTAGTTCCGACAATGGAGGCGAATATTCGTGTAAATAATTTTCAAACTTTTGTCAGGAGAAAGGCATCGAACTTCAATTCAAGCCTGCATATACACCACAATACAATGGTGTAGTAAATTATGCTCAACTTCCCTCCCATTAGTTTTATATTTGGACGCTCCTGAGTTAACTAACCACCTACCAGCATATTTATGTTGGAGGCTCTAATAGAGATTAGGTGCAAAATAGAAAACAGAGCTCCAATATAGAGAACTTTACAGGAACTTTACCAAACTATAACATCAACATTGACTTAGATGGAATGGAGGAATGTCTGGTAGGTGTCAAAGACAACCATGAAGGGAGCGAAACAATTAGGCATCTGAGACATTCATGCTTTCTTTGAGATTGGACATTCAGAATTGAGTGAGCATCAATTGAGAAATAAAATTATCAAAAAGCATTCGTAGTGGAATACACATTAAAAAAATAGAGAATCTGAATTAGCTTATTGTGAATACAATGATCAGATCACGATCCTATGCCCAAGAATGGTTCACAGTAGTGGCACACTATGTGTAGTGATCTTACTGAGCTAGCTACGGATTAAATAACTATCTCAAGAGTAGGACAATGACCAATGACGATCCTGTCAGCTATGAAGTTCTGGAGAGACATTACTATGACCTGCCGCCAGTGATAGAGGGAGCAAAGGACAAACACGAAAACAAAGATTTTCGAGTCGTTTCCCATTCGAGTGACGAATCAGAAGACGAAAAATTTGAGAGGCAGCCTACTGCTACAGTTCCTGTAAACCAAGATGGTTCCGGACCCAACAGAGCAGACAAAGGCAAAGGCATTGTTGTCTTAGGAGGATTTCCTAGAAGGTCGACAAGACCATGAAGAGCGCCAACAAGATACGTGCCAGGCAGCTCCGCTTCTACATCAGAAGAGTTCTGTGGATTCAGTGGTGAACCACAGACTTTCGAGGAAGCAATTGAATGTCCATAGAAGGACAGATGGATCCAAGCCATAAACGAAGAGATGGAGTCCATGAGGAAGAACCAAGTATGGACGTTGCAGCCATTACCACATAAGCGCAAGACTGTCAAATGCAAATAGGTTTTCAAGCTCAAATACGGACCAGATGAGAATATCATGAAATACAAGGCAAGACTGGTAGCGAAGGGATTTTCTCAGAGATACGGTATTGACTACTCTGAAACCTTTTCTCATGTCGTCAAACATTCGTCCCTACGACTGTTATTTGCATATGTCGCAGCCTATGACCTCAGGATCCACATTGTGGACGAGAAGACAGCCTTCTTGCATGGCGAGCTAGACGAAGAGGTCTATATGGATCAACCCCCAGGATATGTCTCGAGTTCACTTCTTGACTATGCATGCAGAATGCATAGAAGTATCTATGGTCTGAAATAGTCAGCTGGAACCCTGAAATCATTAGAATTCAAGCCTCTGTTGGTTGATTCTAATGTGTATTTCAGAGTCACAGACGGGCAGATCATCATTGTGGCTGTGTATGTGGACGACACTCTGATATTTTGCAAGAGTGAGCAGCTGATTGCTGAAGTGAAGGAAGACATCTCGAAACATTTCGAGATTGTGGATCTGGGAGAAGCCAGGTGTTACCTGGGCTTGCAAATTGAAAGGGACTATGAGGGAGGTAAGTTAGACCTTCACTAGTCCAGATACACTTAGAAGATCCTAGAGCATTTTGGGATGTTGAACTACAAAGGAGCGAATACTCCAATGCTCGCAAGGACAGTGCTCAAACGATGACTGTCCAAAGACTGAGGAAGAGAGAGAAGAGATGCAGCTCACACCTTACAAGAAGCTGATAGGTTCGCTAACGTACCTTGCATACAACACACGCCCTGACATCGCTTATGCAGTGTTTAGGATGAGCCAATTCTGCATGAATCTAGGCTCGACACATTAGAAGATTGCAAAACGAATTTTGCAATATCTTCAATTAACGAGGCATTATGGCTTGTGTTATTGTCGTGATGCAAGTTTCAGGATACTTTCCTACAGTGATGTTAGCTGGGCATCCCTTAAGGACGATTGTAAAAGCGTTTCAAGGGGATGCACTGTCGCATCAGGAGCAGCAGTTCTCTGGGTCAGCAAGAAGCAGACCGTTGTGGCCCAGTCATCCTGTGAAGCAGAGTACATTGCAGCAGCAAAGATGGCCAACGAGATAATCTGGCTAAAGTAGTTCCTGGACAAATTGGACAAAACAAGGAACGAGCCTCTGGTCTTGCAGATGGATAACACCTCTACAATACATCTGATGAAAGATCTCGTGTTTCATTCAAGAACAAAGCACATTGCGATCAAGTACCACTTGATCAGGAAAATAATTGAAAAGAAGATGCTGCAGACCACCTTCATCAGAACGAAAGACATGGTTGCTGACATCTTCACCAAAGCACTGGACAAAGGACTTTTTGAGAGACAGAGGAGCAGTCTTGGGATCGTAAAGCTATCATGCTTTGAGAGGGAGCTGAAGAAACAAAACGTTTCTATTTACAAAGCTTTGCTAGCTTCCAGCCCTCTGCCTGACAAAAATGTTCGCGAACACAAAATTCAAGAGACACGAAGCACGAAAGATTCGCGAACGAGAATATTTTGCGGTCCAGCACAAGAAGGTCAGACGACGGAGACAAAACCAACGATGTGACAAGAAAAACGTCGCAAAACCTTTTATGCCCTCATGCTCCATGAAGGACCAGCAAGGTCATACAAGTATCCAAAAGTATAGATGTAAGATCTGATGGCATGATGTCAACAGATACACTCTAGGTCGTGACTAATCTGCCACTCTTGTAATTTTCTGATTAGCTATAGATTTAATTACTCTAATCTAAAAGGTTACACAAAGCGACTATATCCTTATTGGATGATACTTGATAGGAAGGCATATACAGAGATGTATGCAGTAGTCTGATGCTAGTAAGCAATCAAGACGAAAAATACAGAACAGAAGTTTGCCTGCGTGCGAGACAAATTTTCTACAATTAGGATCCACAAGTCCGCTAGTAAGCGAGGCATCATTCATGAGAGAACTATATTTCTCTCATGCCAATGCACTACGTGGATCTGCATGCAGTGCTTGAACAATTAGAAAAAAAAAAACTCAATAGATGATCTTGTAGCCATTGCGCACATGTCACCTTTATGATGTATGATCTTGAATGCAAATGTGTCTGCTGTTATTCGTGTGTCTGATTCTCTCATTATTTTAATTCCACACATTGGTTGAAACTTTGTTGAATGCTACATTAATTTATAAACGTAGATCGGCAGTGCCTGACTACATTCTGGAGGATTGTAGGAGTGATTCAGCTGGCAGTGACCAGTGATCACATCTGAACTCCATCCGAATTGCTTTGAATCGTGGTGGTTTCACTTTCACGACTACGATTTTATTTCCCATCACAGGAAATGTATTTTTGCTTTTGACTATTCCAAGAAATGGGTCCTCTTGCTAGAAAGCAAAGATAGCCAGATGTGGAATTTTTTGTATGCACATTACTAGTCCAATCAGAGTCAGAATAAGTAAGTAATATTAAAGCATCCTCTGTAGTCGACCATTTTGTTTGACAGAAACTCTCCACCACTGTTTGTACTCAAGGTCTTGAGTCGTTGACCAGTCTGTATCTCAACAAACTGTTTGAAATCTTTGTAGCAGGTGAATGCCTCAGACTTGTTCTTAGTGAGCATAATGCTAGTATATTTCGAATAATCATCGATAAAAGTGATAAAATATAGTATTGAACCCAAAGAGGCAGTACTCATAGGGCCACACAGATTACTATGTATCAATTCTAAAATGGACTTAGCTCTAGTGGCTTGTCCCTTTGGTAATCTTGATCTAGGCTATTTGCCTAGTAAGCACATCTCACAGACATGTCGAATGTCAGTGGAGGCAGCATTAAAGTTTAAATCCTTGACCATAGTATTGTGATGCGTATACAAGATTGATTTCATGTTTAGATGTCCTAATCTTCGATCTCATAATTGGGCATTTGAAGTTTAGTAGAAAGTTCATATTCGTGACCCAGAATGTACAAATTACCTTCTCTGTTTGCAGAGAGGACTTCTTTACAGTTCTTATCCAAAATGGTACATTGCTTTGAATTGAACAAGCTCTGTTGCCCTGATCATTGAACTTGTTGACTGACAATAAATTTTTGGTCAGTTTGGGTACGTAAAGTACATCCTTGAGCAAGGTCAATTTACCATTTGGAAGATAGAGGCATATAGATCCTTTGCCTTCAATCTGTAGTGCACTTGAGACACCGAAGTAGACATACTTCGAATCTGCTGGTGTGAGGTCTTCAAATAAGGACATACATGAAGTCATGTGCTGAGAAGCACCATAATCGAGATACCAATCCAATGCATCTCTAATGTTGTGAGTATTTAAGATTCAGAGATACAATGGCAAGAGCTTTGCCATCCTTAGCTTTCCAGGTGTTCAGCATGTCAGGTTCAGCTGGCTTGGCTATTGAACCGTTGACATATCCCCAGAGTTCTTTTTTTGTGAGTATCATCTTCATCTTGAACTTTCACATGTGGAAGTCATCACCGTTGAACTTGTTGATCAAGTGGATTTCTAAAGATGTTCTTTCCATGATGAATGATCTAAGTATATTAAAGTAAAACAGTTTTGAATACTAATAGTAGTTTGGAACGATGGCTCTGAAACCACTATGTTGGAGGCTCTGATAGAGATTAGGTGTAGAATAGAAAACAAAGCTCCAACATAGAGAACTTTACCAAACTATAACATCAACATTGACTTAGATCGAATGGAGGAATGTCTGGTAGGTGTCAAAGATGCGATGGTGATCGATGGAGCAGCGGACACTGGAAGAGAAGTAGGAGTGGTATCAACAGAAGAAACGAGGATGGAGACAAAAACAGATGTGGATGGAATAGGAAGAGAGGTAGCGACAACAGTAATTGGAGTGGGGGGTTGCACAGAAGAAGAAGTGGCGGTGGTTGATGGAGTAGTTAGTGCGGCAGTGGAGACACGTCGTCGGGTAACAGGTGGAGATGTGGATGTAGAGGCAGCGCCACGCATTCGTTTGCTGGCCGTTGTGTTAATGACTGCAGGTTGGGATGAGGTAGATGCTTGAGATGGTGGGTAAAGGTTAGTATGTGGCACAAGGGTAGATAGGAGGGATGAGCATTGGAAACCGCACACTTTCACCTCAAGAAGTGCGCAGGCAAAGTTACACAACAAGGGGCCTGCTGCGATTTGCTCACGGTTGTTGGGTTTGATGGAGTTTGTTAGTTCTCGAATAAGGAAGCTATGCCAGTCGTATGGCACAACGGAAGGATTAAGGAATTCCAGAAAGGATTCCACTATTTGACTCAGCAGCGTAGACTGGATTCTGTCCTTGCGAAATGTTGAAATAACCAGAATGTTATTCAGCAGATGCGCAGCTATCTGAATGACGGGTTCCGTGATAGCTTCTATCAGGTAGCCATTGTTAGTCTGGATGGGAATTTCGGGTGTGGTTTGGGTGACGAATGGTTTGATCAGAGCTTTGGCGTGGCGATGGGAGATGGGTTGACGATCACCGGACATAATGCCAACGGTTATCATCGAGTCGGCATTAATCCTGACCTTGTACGTGGTACCTTGGTACAGGAAGTGGAAACGAGCCCTGTCCTCATCCCAGGTGGCGTAAGTGTGGAGGGCGAGGCCCATGTTCATCTCAGAATGGAAGAGCGCCGAGTAAAAATCCATTGCTTCAAGGAGGGGCCCGTCTGTCTGCAGCCATGGTTGGATCAAAGTGTCAGAGGGTAGAGGCCAAATCTGCGTGGCCTCGGGGATGTCACGCTGGATCACCTGTTTGGCGCCAGAGTCTTCAGAGGATGAGGAGGCCATGTTAGCAATGATGATTAGTGGTCGAAAAAAGTTGGAAAAATAGAAAACGGTGGAAAATGAAAGGAAACAGTAGAAAACTGAGAATAATGAGTGCTGGATGACAATGATTGTAGTTCAGAGCGTAGATCAGTGTTTGATATGAGTAGATGACAACTGGTAGGAAGTTTGGTTGAAAACAGAAAACTTGGTATTTTCAGTGAAAATTTTTGTAGAGCTTTACTAGCAAAGGTGACAAATGACTCGAATTCAACCCTTATATAACGGAATTTAGAGTGCGTATTAGGTGAAATTCACTTTCCCTTGCTCAATTCCACCCAAATTTTGGCAGGCACCTTCTTCACAAAATTCTAAGACCTCAGAGAAGTCTGCGAGAGTTCAAAAGGCAATTTGACTGCTATGCGAAGGTTCTGCGAGAGTTCAGGTTGTTTGTGAGGGTTCAACTCTCGCAGAAAGTGATCTCTCGCACAACTTGTTCCTGTGATTGGATTTTCAAGATCAGACCATGTAGGCAGGCTAATTTCACTGTTCTGATTCTATTTAGGCACCTTGCGAGAGTTGGTAAGTTGATCTTGATGCTCTGCGAGGGTTCTGAAAATTCTGCTTCTCGAAACTCTCGCATACACTAAAAAATTATGATTCCTCCATCAGGAAATCTCGCAGAGATTTTCATGGATGCATCTAGGTCAGATCTGGTGACTGTCCAATTTTCAAGAGCTATCTCCCAGGGGATCTCAAAAAATCATGAAAAAACTGCTCCTTCAGAGTGTTTTTTGACGAGATCTTGAGATTTTCTGATTTTTAACTTTTGTAGACTGGTAATCAGCTTCATCCAGGGTTGATCTGACTGTTGGTAGTGCTTTGGAAGTTCTGATGGATTCTTGGTAGTAGATCCCTCAGTCAGTCTGATGATCTGCTTCCTTTTTGACCCTATCAGGATCTGGATCCTCCTTGGATTCTGATGGATTTTTCCGATCCTGCCAGATCTGGCTGAATCTTGATGGATTTAGCTTGATTTGGCTTGATCTCCTTAGATCTAGCAGTAATGGCTGAGCATATAAGCTTTTTGTAACATGCCACCCCCAATCTGGATCTGTCTTACTATGGTGGCCAGTACTTGTGCAACCGGCTACCATTGACGGGTGTGTCGAAGGGCGTCCCATCAAGCTATTCTAAGTTCACGGCCCCATGATTAAGAATTTCCTTGATCCTATAAGGACCTTCGCCCTTGATTAACTTCCCCTTGATCGCCTTGGTTTTATACATCAGGACCAGATCTCCTGAACAAAGATTCTTCTTTTGTAATCTACGATCATGCCAAGCCTTGCGTCTTTCCTTTTTAGCTGCCAGTGCATGCACAACTAGTAAGCGTGTTTCACAGAGTTTATGTAGAGCTTCATGGCGTAGATGTAGAGATTTGGACTCATTAAGACGTTGCGCGGTGGCAATCCTTAATGATGGAACTAAAAACTCTACTGGCATCACAGCATCCTGACCATATACCAATTGGAAGGGTGTTTGATCGGTGCTCCCTTTATATGCTGTCCAGAATGCCCACAATGCAGCATGCAACTTGTGTTTCCAATCTGATCTGCTAGCTTCAACTGTTTTCGTGAGCACGCTACTCAAGATCTTATTGGATGATTCTGCTTGTCCATTACCACGAGGATAATAAGGCGTACTGGTTCTGTGGATCACGAAGAATTCCTCCAACAGGACCTTGATGGTCTCGTTGATGAAATGGCTTCCGCGATCACTGACTAGTTCCACCAGGCACTCGAAGCGCACAATGATATTTTCATAAAGGAACTTGGTAGTGGTCCTAGCGTCTACTACTCGTATGGCCTTGGCTTCGACCCATTTGGTGAGGTAGTCTGTGGCTACAATTATGTATCGAACCTAGGAACTTCTTGCTGCAGGGTAAATTGGACCAATATAATCCAATCCCCATTTTTTGAATGGTGCTTGGGCTAAGACTGGGTACAGTAGATCATAGTTCAATCTCGTTGGTCTTCTTGCCCTTTGGCACACGTTGCACTTTTTCAGGTATTCCTTTGTGTCTTTATGAATCGTTGTGCAGGATCTTGCGAACTGTAATGTCAGATGCAAAATGACTCCACCCATGCCTTCATGTGAAAGCGAAATGATCTGGGTGGTCTCATGAGGAAGAATACACTGCCGAAGAATTCCGTCTGGACCTCTTCGGTACAACTGACTGGCAATCAGCTGATAAGGTCTAGCTTTAAAGATCAATTTTCGTTGTTCCGCCTTTGGTAGTGATTTGTCTGGTTGGCCCCGCATTAGATATTCAACAATGTCGGCAGCCCATTCTGGTACTGTATCCACATAAAATAAAGCAGCATCTGCCAACTCATCGTCGGGTTGGGTTGCAATCTCCTTTCCCTTGATTCGTGACACATGATCTGCCATGTAGTGTTGTTTTCCCTTGCGAACTACTATCCGAAAATCAAATTCCAACAACAATAGGAGCCATCTGGTGATTCTCCCGGTGTTGCAAGTTTTATTAACGAGATATAGCAAGGGTTGATGGTCCGTATAAAAAGCAAAATGTGTGGCCATCAAATAGTGTCGAAACATCTTAACCGCATAGAACATTGCCAGTGCTTCTTGCTCTGTGGTTGAATAATTCATTTCGGTATCACTGAGCTGTCGACTTGCAAATCGGATTGGAAAATCCTTTTTGTGTTCACCTGGCTGGGTTAAGACTATTCCAACGACATACTTCAATGCGTCCATATGCACGTGGAACTCAATGGACCAATTCGGTGGTTGTAGGATTGGTTCTGAGACCAATGCATCCTTAATCTTCTGGAAAGCCTTTAGAGCTTCCTCATTCTAATGTGGATCCGTTGTGAGCTTGTAAATTAGTCTGGCTAACTCCGCAAAATCAAGAATGAAGATCCTATAATAGTTAGCATGACCCATGAAAATGTAGACCTCGCAGATCATCCCCGGTGGTGGTAGATCAACAATGATCCTGATCTTTGATAGATCTGTGGCGATCCCGTGTCTTGACACTATATGGCCGAGTATCAAGCCATGTGTCACCCAGAATTGACATTTTTTTGGATTCAGGGAGATCTGGTATTTGCGACATTTTTGTAGCACCTTCTCCAAATTGGATAAGTGTTCTGAATCTGGTCCATGCACGCACAGATCGCCCAAGAATTTTTTTTCAAATAATCTTTGAATGTCGCCTGCATGACTCATTGGAAAGTGCTTGGGGCATTGCAAAGTCCGAATGGCATCACTTTATAGGCATAAAATCCCCATTCCGTGGCAAATGCTGTCTTGTGCTGGTCTTGGGGGGCTATTTTTACCTGGTTGTAGCCATTGAAGCCGTCCAGAAAATTGTAGGCTTCGTCGCCAGCTACTCTATCGAGGACACTTTCCGTAAATGGTAAAGGAAAATGGTCCTTCTTGGTGACTGCATTAAGTGCCTTCAGATTCACACAGATACGCATTTTGCCATTCTTCTTGGGTACTATAACTATCAACGATACCCATTCTGTGTGCTCGATTTCGTAAATGAAATCTGCATCCATAAGTTTCTGCAACTCTTGCTTGATCACTTCTGTATAATTCGGGTTGCAGCGGTAGTAACGGCTTACCTTGGGGACTGCTCCGTCCACCAAAGGTATGGTGTGCTGGACTACTGTTGGCGGAATGCCCTTTAGATCACTATAGCTCCAGGCAAAACAGTTCAAGGATCGTAGTCTCTTGAACTGCGTGGGTGTTACTGCTCTCCCACATGCACTATCCTTTCTTCTTCTCCTGGTTTCGCAAGATTCATCGGTTGTGTTCGCGCAGGTCCCTTGAAGACTTGTTCCGCTGGTGCCTGACTTTGATCAGGTTCTCGTTGGGCTTGCGACATCATGATTACCACGTCATCCAATGTATAATTCTTGAAAGTATCAGACATCTCATGAACTGGAGCTCGTCGAGATTCCTCTTTCAGCATATTGATCTTGGCCCGACTGGTCATTTTTTTTATTTTCTGTCACATGTGTAGAAGATGACGCTGTATCTGAGTCCAACTTGATTGACTTCAAGGAATTCAGCACCTTCTTCTTGTCTTTTTTGTCATTTTGATGGGTTCATCATTGTTGTCTTTCTTTGGGATTGCTGTGACATTCGCCTCATGGTTGTGAATATCAACGTCTACTATAGCTATTGCCTCTTCGGGTAGGTCACTCCATCGGATCACCTGGTTGTAGCATTGCCTCAACTAATTCTTCTTATTCGTAGGTGCCTTGGGTGGTTCGATCCTCAAGACTTTCGCCATAGCAGACGTTTGTGGTGGTTGAGCTGGTACCTTCTTGGTTCCGTAACGATCTGGGTCCATGTGGTGTGGGACTTGTTCATCAGTCAGTTCAATCTCCTTATTATAAGTTAGAGCATGTTGCCAAGGGACTAGATCATCGTCCACTGGGTTCTCAATCGGCTCCGCTGACAGCCATGCTACGTTTATCATATTCACTCCAAATGTGATTGGTGTGTCCATAGTGTAACATTTGGGTGAAGATGTACTCGGTTCTGGATCTGATTCATATTGACATGCCTGGAAATCAATAGTTGCTAATGCATCCGTCCATCTCATGACATCCATCTCTGAATGATAGTGACCTCCCTTGGCTGGCCTTGGGCGGTCAATCGTATGATTTGTCGTGGATGATCCGTCATCAGCTTTGGGTGCAATAGGTTTCACCGCCCATGTGGTTGGATCTACCTTTACATCCTGTTCTCTATTCTCAAAGGTGACTGTACCCCAATTGTATACTACTTGTGCAGCCCTCAACCATGGTCTTCCCAGTAAAATACGGTATGCATATGGAGATTCAGGTATATCCATGACCACAAAAGTAATCACATACTGCATGTCTGCTATCTTTACGGGAATATCAACAACTACACCTTTTGGTTTCACACAGGATTGATCTGCTAGCTTGATGGCGAATCTGGCTGGCTTCAATCCTTGTAGTCTCCATTTTTTGTACACAGTAGTGGAGATCAGATTGACATCTGATCCTCCATCTACCACTGTCACCTCGTCCTTGTATCTCTTGTGTTTGATTGTCAAAGTGATGTTGTGTTCCTCACTTTCGCATGCTGCTCCGATGTGGAGGACGTTACTTGTTTCATCATAGCCCGCACAATAGATGGGCTTAGGCGCTACTCGCTTCTCATCTGCCTTGGCCCATTCAGCTAAAAGACTTTTTTCTTGTGGTGCAATCCACAGTAGTTCCCCGAGGGGTAAACTAACATGGCTTGACAGCAAGAGTGTGAGCCTTTCAGTGCATGATTCCTCAGGCTCCACCATGTGAAAAGGCGGTTCATGTTGGTGCAACCGATCATTCTGATCAGTGCGCAGTGGTGAGCCTGTTTGCGAATCCCGTTCGACTCTGACTGGAGGTTCTGTGGGAGTTTCATTTTTGCTCTTTTTCCTCCTCTTGTGCTTTTTGTACCCAGTGTCTTATTTTCTAGTACTGTCTTCTCTCTTCCCTCACATTTGGATATGGCGCTGAAGTTGAGGGTTGGTCGTCAGTGACCGATGGTGGTGGTGAGGGAGCCACTTCCTTCCTCTTCTGTGCTCGCGTAAAATCTAACACAAGAGCGTAGTTGTGTCATCCTTTCGATGGCATCCATGTTGGAACTGCTGATTGCTATATGGCAATGAGGTTAAGAGGTGCACTGGTTCCAGGTTTAAATGGACAATTCTTGAAACAATGTCCATAACCGCATTCCCGACAGGAGGTTGTATATTGTCCTTTGTAGGGACATTCTGCAATTCTGTGTCCCTCGCCGCACCCGTAGCAACCGTAATTTCTTCCACCTTGACGTTGAGTTTGAGCTGCATAGGCCGAAACATATTCATTTATGGCAGGATCCATAAATGGTTCATCTGGTCCGTACCACTGCTGCTGCTCAAGTTGAGGTGACATTTGCAATTCTTGTTCTGCTGCTGTCAGGTTTACATGGGCCACTTGTTGATTGGCTGGCCCTGGTGGAGCAGGTAAGGCCATGTGTTGTGGTTGATTGGGTGCGCTGTACCTTGGTGCCGCGTTAGGTGCCCCTTGATGATAAGGATAAGAAGTATGATAAGGACTTCTCTTCTGTTGAACAACCCTGGGGTTAAACGGGCAAAATGCCATATCGTGCGATGTTGCATTGCACAGATGGCATAATCTATGTGTCAGTCTCAGATTTTGCTTTAGGACTGGACACTCATTCGTTGTATGGTTTTGCGTGCATACTGAACACCATACATTTTCTCGTCGAGGATACTACAGCTGGGTTGGTTCCGGTTGATGTGGAGTTACTGCTACAGTTCCTTGTAAGGCCTTCAGTTTCTGGTCAAACTACGCCGTAAGTTGCTCCATCTGCTGTTTGTGTAATTTTGTCATTTGCTCCAACAACAGTTCTGTGGATAGAGCATCTGCGTTTGATGATGATGATGCGATCGAGGGAGTAGGAGTGTGGGTGGAAGGATATTCGTCGTCAGATCTCTCATCCTCTTCCATGATGGCATCTTCCATAGCTTCTTGCAGAGTAGCGTACTGCTCTCGTCTTTTCAGTTCTCTTCTAATGCTTCGTGGTAACCCAGCTAGGAACCACATGATCATCGCATGATCGGGAGTTAGGGCTGCACTGCACTCGGATCGTAGATGTTTGACCCGTTCAATATAGTCCCGGACCCTTTCTCGTTTTCCCATCTTGACTTTGCTTAGCAGGAGAAACGAGTCTTCCAAGAACTTTCTTGGTTTAAAGCGCGTAATGAGAGCCGCTTTGACCGCTTTCCGGGTGGATTTCTCTTCCTCTGACAGGTTGAAAAACCAATCCTGAGCCACTACAAGTAAGGACATAGGGAATAGCATCAGCTTCTCTCCAGGTGTCCGTTCACTGTAGATTTCACAAGCTTGCTCGTAGATCTGGAGGAATCGGATGGGATCTGAGGATCCGTCGTATTTTGGTATCTCCATCTGTGGTGCTCTTCAAACTGCATGCAAGGGTGCGATAGGTACGGGTTGGCCCATTGGATCCATTGGTGCTGGTTCCGGTTCTGCCTCTTGTTGCACAACTGCTAATCTGGAAAGGTGTGGTGCTTGATTTGCTATCCTTCGTGCTATTGATCATCCCAATCTCAGATTCATCCGATGGTGGGTTCCAAAGTGATTGGATCTTGCTTATACAATAGGATGCAGTCCGGATCTTCAAGGATCTGATCGATCTGATCGGCCGGAATGAATTTTAGGCCTTTTGCGGTGGTTTTTCCTTGATATCTTTTTACTCCTTGCACTGATTGACCTGAGATTTTGACAGTAGCTCGATCTGATGTAGATCTTTCCACCGATCTAGTTTGCAAGAGTTATTTTGTGCGAGGGTTGGCTGTGCGAGGGTTCTTTAGCTATTTTTGCAGGTAAAAAACTTGATATCTTTCAGATCTCTAGGAAGTAACTCTCGCAAGCTTCACAGTAGCTGGATCTGGGTCAGATCTCTTTATAGAATTCTCTGCGAGAATTAACTCGCAAGAAGTGAAAATTTCACTGTCTACGAGGGTTCAAAATCACTTTTTGTGCTTGATCTTCACCAGATTTTCATACTAACTCTCGCAGGCTTCATCACTGATGTAATTTGACATTCTGAATCGATTGAGAGGGTATGCGAGAGTTCTTACTGGAAGGATTTGCTGGATCTTTTCTTTTTAGTGATTTTTTTGTACTTAAATCTAATTTTTTGTTCACTGATCCAAAGCCCAATCTCATTAGGTAAACTATTGGGCTAGCGTGTGTTTTTTTTATAACTGAAACCTCGAAATGAAAGTTCTGAGAAGAAATTTGCAAACAAAAGTTGAAGTGCTTTTTCTCCAATTCATCTCCCAATACACCAAAAAAAATGGACCTACTCTACTAAAAACTTCATAACTCTGCCAAATCTCAACCAAATTGAATGAAAATTGGTGCAAATTGAAGCTAATACGTAGATCTACAAATCTATAAACTTACAGTCAGCCAAAATTATGGCCAAAAGTGGAAGAAAATAGACTGCAAAACTATAGTTAGCTAAAAATAGAATGAAATCACTAAAGCATGGAGTTGAGCATGGATTCATGTAAATAATGCACATGAGACCTAGCAATGGAAATCCCAAGGCTCACATTCACAAGAGGAAGCTTAGAGCTCTCACTTGCAAATGAGCCAAAAGATCCAAAAATCGATGTCCCTTGCCTACTTAAAATAAATGCTCTAACTTAACTAAACATAACTATTTTGAAGGATAGTTAGCCCTTGTTAAGTAGTCTCTTTTGGACCCTTATTGGCCTATTATCCTTATTAATTACCTTGGAGGGCCTAAAGAGGGAACTACCTTGTTCTTAAGGCTAATAACTCCTTTTGGGCCTACAAAATTTTCATTGGATATTATATTGCATTGTTTAGCACTAATGTAATAAAAGTACATGACATAGATTGGGTTATAATGACACTGAGAGCTGTTATCAACTCAGTCTAAACTGACAAATTTCCAAATAGCTCCTTAGCCTATTATTCAATCTCCTATGTCTCAACAAGGACATAAGAGTAGACATTTAATTATTTCGTCTCTCTCATCATCACTTCTCTTCAATACTTCGAACATTCAAAAATTCCAGGGCATAATAGTTCAACCACTAAAAATCTTTAGGAGATCCATCAAGACTCATATATATTTCTAATTAAGTAATGAGTACCCCAAATACTCTCATGGGTTAAATGTCTCATTCCTAACATCTCATGCACAAAATCGAGATCTAGCTTGAAAACCATATGCAAGCACTTACAAACTACAATCTATTGGAAAGTATAATTCACAAGTAGGCAAACTCTCCTCAAGTAGAATAATCTACTCCATGGGAATGCCTGTGAGACACATACATTCTCAATAGTTATTGGAGCAAAAAGAAATAGGTTTTTAGGCACTAATTTGATCTCTTATTCTTGAGAATTGTTCCATTTTTCCATAATCCTCAGGTACCTATTTATGATTTGTCAACCATAAACACTTAGAATCTTATGATTTGTCAATCATTTTCCAGATTCCAAAGTCATACTTAATCACTAGAAAATATTGGGGTGCATATCCAACATACAACTCATATAAGAATCATTTCAAAGTCTCTTCTAACATAAAAAAAAAAAACTAGACTTCATAAATATTTCTTAAACCATATTCTTATCAGGAAATATGGATTATCCGATTACGCATTTAATCTGGCAATTAAAGATAAAAGGCGTACTAACCATCTTCTTTAACTACATGAAACTTTAGATTACTTTCCAGAACTGAATCTAGATATATCAAGTTTTGCTAAATTCATCTGAGCTTTGTTGTTATTCTTGGGTTTGTTAGGTTTGTCATCCAATTGAGCTCTATGGGATAATTCTATGGCAAAAATGTCCATTGGAAGAGTGAATGCCAAAAATTCTTGGCGGAATCAGGAAAGGGAAAGCCAAAGCAAGTTGGTAATCTCATCGACGAAGGTGAAGTCAAAGACTCTAGTATCTCCATATCAACATTATCATCAAACCAGGAAGATGACTTGGGAGCTACTAGGCACATGACAAACAACAAAGACTGGTTCAGTACCCTGAAGGAGCTAGAAAATGGAACATTAATTAGGCAAAGTTTCTATTTAGCTGCCAGGCAGTAAAAGCACAACAATCAAGGATGTACTTTATGTACCAGGTTTGAAGAAAAATATACTTTCGGTTGGTGTCATTACTGATTAAAAGTTGAAAGTAGAGTTTGCACATGATCATTGCTTTGTGAAAAACATGAACCAAAAATTCAAAGCTATTGCGGATGGTACAAGATAGCCCAAGACCAAATTGTATAGGTTGAATGCTACAATTAAGGGGCAACATGGACTTATCTTGTCCATACCATCACAGACTAAACTATGGCATAAAAGGCTTGGGCATTGGAACTTGGAAAGCCTCAATTTGATGAGGAAGGTGGAAATGGTGAAGGGATTGCCTATGATGGAAGATCACTTGAAGACGATCTGCGAGTGACGTGTGTATGGGAAGTAGCATAAAGAGAAATTCAAATGTGGTGGTGTTGCAAGGGCAAAGAACATCCTGGATTTGATCAACACACATCTATGCGGGCCCATGAGGATGATGTCTAGAGGTGGAGCATACTATTTCATCACCTTCATAGATGATATATCTCACAAAACATGGATCTACTTTCTAAAGAAGAAATCGGATAATTTTGCCACCTTGAAGAGCTTCAAGGCAATGGTTGAAAACCAAACAAGTAGGAAGATTTATCGAAAATCAGTGAAAATGAGTGGAAGCTGACGAGCGAGCTTGGTGTAGGATCGGAAGCACAACATACAACAATAGAATATTCAAATTGAATGATTCATACAGATGCTCAAATGAATGATATAGTAGTGAGACTGAAATTGCACTCTCACTAATATCAACAATGAGTACAATTGCTTGAAGTAATAACTTTAGCTGGTTGAGCATGATAACTTTGGCTACAAAAACTCAAAAATTCAGAAGAAGTTTTCTGATGAAAATTCTAGGACTGATATCCTACAAAATATCTACAACAACCTTGTGTCGTAGTTATTACAACTGACTCATTATAATTACGGAATGTACGAAGTGGGCGGACTAGCAATGCTAAGTCATTGGGCCGGATTTTAGATTGACAATATCAAAAATTTATACAATGACTCGAAAATATACACTGACTCAAAAAATATAGAATTTTTCGAGTTGATCCGGTATCAAAAAATTCTAAAAAATTCAATGCTAAATTTTTTGATCCTCTGCTCAGGAATTCGAGTCTTCTGTTTCTGGTTTTTCAGGATGCTCATTATTGAATGAATTTGAGGTTGAGCATCAAATTCCAACACTCTCCCTTACCGCGGATCCTGAAAACTTTTGAATTTCATATTCAACATGTCATTGAATCTGAGATGGCACATTTGTAAAGTAATCTGCTACCATTGATTCTGTCCTGCAATAGACCAAGGATACCTCCTTGCTTTGCACTTTCTCTCTCAAATAGTGATATCTTATTTCAATATTCTTGCTTTGAGAATGAAATCTCGGATTGAGAGAGAGAGAGAGAGAGAGAGAGAGAGAGAGAGAGAGAGAGAGAGAGAGAGAGAGAGAGAGAGAGAGAGAGAGAGAGAGAGAGAGAGAGAGAGAGAGAGAGAGAGAGAGAGAGAGAGAGAGAGAGAGAGAGAGAGAGAGAGAGAGAGAGAGAGAGAGAGAGAGAGAGAGAGAGAGAGAGAGCTATGGTGCTTTGGTTGTCACAAAAGATGGTCGTTGGATGTGACTACGCAAGGTCGATTTCTGCTAGCAAGTGCCTCAACCAAATTGCCTCCTTTGTAGCATTCGTGATAATGCTACTAAGGTCTGCCTTCGATTGTTCCATGAGATTGGGCCTTGATAGTATAAAAATACAAATCCAGAAGTAGACCTTCTGGTATCGATATCTCCTACCCAATCCGCATCTGTGTATCCTTCAAGTATATTGGTAGATTGGCTGTCTCCATAACAGATGCTAAGATATTTGGTTGCCGATGTACTTCATGACTTTTGTGAGTGCTTTCTTATGGGTTAGACCTGGATTCGATAGGAATTGGCTGAGTAAACTGATTGAATATGCAATGTCAGGTCAAGTATAGATCATTGCATACACTGATTAGAGAAAATTTGGCCTTGGAAAGGGCCCTATAAGGATTGCCACGTAGGATGACAATTTTTTGGCAATGTAAAATACTAAAATAAATCTTTTTCTGCCTACAATCCTGCCCACACAGTCTTCAATGATCAGCTATTATGTGCATAGTACAGTCTGTGATTGAAAAAAAATCATAACTTTTGAACGACAACTCGGATTGAGACGATCACGGTGCCATTAGAAAGCTCTCGACGAGAGCTTTTAATGACACCCAACATGACCCAGTTCTGAGCTACGGTGAAGAAATTATGGCCAGTCAAAGTTTTGGTTGGTCAACTCTTGGTCAACCCAATATCTCTTTCAAGCGCAATTGACCGGTTCAAGCCATGGTTTATGATGTTTTTCTTGATTTTAAAGCTTATGTAGAGAAGCAGTTTCCTTTCAAGTTAAAAGCTTTAAGAAGGGATAGTGGAGGGAAATACACTTCCAATAAGTTTAAAGACTTTTGTGAGAGAGAGGAACCGGTCAATTGCGCTTGAAAGAGATATCGAGTAGACCAAGAGTTGACCGACCAAAACTTTGACTGGCCATCACTTCTTCACCGTAGTTCGGAACCGGGTCATGTTGGATGTCATTGAAAAGATCTCGTCGAGAGCTTTCTAATGGCATCGTGATTGTCTCAATCCGAGTTGTCGTTCAAAAGTTACACTGTTTTTTTTTTTTTTTGCTGAGTTGCATACTATACTACAAATAAAATGGCTTATTTACGGGCTGCCCCCAATGCAAAATTACAGTTCTTTTAAAAAGAAAAGAAAATCAATTTGAAGGAGCTATGTTACGTAGAATTCAAATTTGAGTGTTTTGATTGGACCATGTGAAAGAAACTTTTGAGAAAAAAAATAAAAGGTATCTTTTTGAAAGGCCCTTTTTGTGCTCAAATTTTCTCTAATAATTAGTGAGTCGATGATGGAGTGAAACGGATATTGCTTCATCTCCTTCTTTTCTACCTCAGTTTGAGGAGATTGTTCCTTTGACAGCTTCAGTCCAGGGTCGAGTGGAAAGAGACTCGGTTTGTAGTTGGCCATTCCATGCTTTTCCAACACGTTTGTGAGATATCGTTGCTGGCTGATGAAAATTAGTCAGTTGGGTCGAATTCGAAAAATTTCGATTCTGAGACAATAGTAGGCTGCTGGACCCATATCAATCATTTTGTACTCCTTGGCCAGCATGCATTTCGTTTCCTTCATCAGATTCAAATCGTTTCTGAATATTAGTGTATCATCTACATAGAGAGTGATGATGATGAAGAAATTCGATACAGACTTGAAATAGACATTCGAGTCTGCTGAGTTTGGAATGAAACCATTCTGCATAAGGAATGTATTTATTTTCTAGAACCAGGCTCTGGGTGACTGTTTCAGCCCATAGAGTGCCTTATGAATTTTGCACACAAGGTGTTACTTACCCCTCAACTCGTATCTTTCTGGCTGTGACATAAAGATTTACTCTTCAATGGTACCGTTGAGGAAAGCGGTCTGGACATCCATTTGATGGACTTTGAGAACTATTGCGGCTGCAAAGGAGAGTAGCAAACAGATCGAAGCATGTTTGATGACTGGGCTGAAGGTCTCAGAATGATCCAGATTTGGAATCCAAGAATAGCCTTTGGCGACTAGCCTAGCTTTGTATCAATTCAGTCTTCTTTCAGCATCATACTTTGCCTTGAATATCCATTTGCATGGAATTGAATTTTCCCTTTGGCAGCTCAGTGACTATCCACGTTTGATTCTCTATCAGAGAATCGCATTTAGTGTCCCCATCGCTGCTTTCCATTGATCAAGTATAGACGTCATCTCTGAGACTGTATTTGTGTTGTAAAGCTACCTTTACAAGCTTTACTTTCGGCGCCACTGGCGCCAGCATTGTCCTCGGCGCCAGCAGCGCCCCTACTGCTCCCGGTGCCACTGTGACCAGAATCCAGCCGACGCCAAGTTCCTATGGTTGAAAATATTTGATCGGTTCTAGCGAAGTCCGAAGAGCTCAGATCGATGTGCAATCACCTCACACGATTTAGGCATGATTAAAGGAAGCATGGGGATCAATAAATTCTAGAGAGAGAAAACGTGCTTTACCAGCCTAGGTAGAGTACTTGGTATGAGGGGAGGTGGCGAATCCCACCAATACTATAGGGGGGTGAGGGTTGCGACTCAAGGCGAGCTCCAACCAAGTCTCAGCCTCCCTTGCTAGAATGTTGTCTTGGCGCCTGCCTTGGCATGCCAATGCCCCGGAGACTAGGGTCGGTCACACAGTTGAAATGTAACCTTCTCAAATTTATCAATAAAGTGGGATTTTTCTCAACTTGACTCTGATTACCTTCTAAGTTTTAGTGTTCGGTAGAAGCGCCAATTGTAAGGCCACTTCAAACTTTTTCATCTCGTACAAAGTTGAGGGTCGTATCCCGGGACGCCAACGGTATGCCGTCGGGATCATTCGGTCCGTGGCACCAGCGGTATGCTATCGGGACCATTTGGTCCAAGAACTGGTTGTCTCCATATCTGTCGTGGCTTGCGGTTTTGAGTGATCCTTGCATGAATGTGAATGGGTTAAGCTCTTGGGGAACGGGCTCTAACCTGTCGGCTGAGTTGGATGGCTTGCTTAGGTGGAAGTTACATGTTTATGGCTGTCCAGTCTGGCATGGCGCTAGGTTGGCTTCCAATGCTCATGACGAAGCTTTGAGTTGGTTAAGTCTGATGTAAGTCATATGACTTGCTTGGAATGGATGTTACTCGTTTTTAACGAAGCTTCGAGTTGGTTAAGTTTGATGTATGTCGGGCGGCTAGCTTGGAGGGAAGTCACCCACATCGGGACCTCCGATATGGCATGGCACCAGGCTGGATCTCAATGTTGGTTTCGGAACTTCAAGTTGGTTAAGTCTGATCGTTGTTGGCGAGTTGGCTGCTTGTATGTCAAGTGGGTCTGAACGGCAGGAGCTGAAGGCTGGGAAGCTAAGTCGTGGTTCTCGGCTCCCTTTGGGATGCCTGCGCTACAGCTTTGGTGATGGATCGATTTTGTAGATAGGTGACTATAGCAACAGCTTCTGCCCAAAAAAGGCGCCCGTAGCAACAGCTTTTGTCCAAATTTTTTGCGGATGGGAGGCATGGGCCAACATGCTCTTGGCACTTTCGATGAGTGTCCAATTCTTTTGTTCAGCTACACCATTGGACTAAGGTGAGTAGTAGCCTATAATCTTGAGCTGGATAATCGACATACCCTAGCAAATAGATTATTTCATCTGGAACAATTGTGCAAAACACGTCGGATCAACATCCATGCTCAACAAGTCCATAAACGTCGACAAAAGGCATGGCATGATCGATCCTTAAAACTCAAAGAGTTCCAGGTCGAAGATAAGGTCCTGTTATATCAAGCCAAAGCATTAAAAAAAAACTCAAATTTTCTGGCCAAGGACTTTATGTCATTCGAAAGATATTTGCCTCCGGATATGTCCAACTCCAAACCCTACAAGGCAATCTTTTAGACACTGTGGTCAATGGGAGCAAACTAAGAAAGTACAATGAGCCCTGTTTTTATCTTCATATGTATTAGTTGCTTTATTTCCTAATTTTTATTCTTTAATTCTCTTTACTGCCTGCTTGCCATTTCAACATTTTTTTGCTCTGTTTTCTTATTTCAGAACATCAAGATATCATCAGATCAGACATACAATCAATTTTTTTCTATGAAAACCACAAGAATCATTCTTTTTAGAACATTTGTCTCACAACCACCTCAAATAAAATTCGCTTAACCACTTTTTTAGTATGCACGATTCATTTTTTTACCTCCACGAATTTTGTCTCAGAGACAAACTTTCCAAAAATAGAAAAAATCAGTTTTTGCATCAGATCCTCCTTGACAAAATTCGTAGGTAATTCGCTGAGCCTCAAAATCATCTCCACAATTTCGCTATCATCTCCACGAAAATTTTGATTAGACAAATTTCTGTACTATCAGCCATCTTTGCCATTTTTGTACAAAAATATCACTTATAGGAATTCGTAGACCCTCAAAACAGTGCCTCAAAATTTGCGAACCTCATTAGAAAATCGTGGACATTGAGGACGATTTCTTGGTGAATTTGCAAATTCCTATAAAAAAAGTCTATATGTAGGCCTGACCCATCCTCTCCACAAATTCATTCTAGATTCCTGCTCCCAAGTTCATGTTGAAATTGTTCAGAATTTTCAAAACTTCCAGAACAATCTAGAATCACTACTATCATGGCTTCTCGAGACCCTGCAGTCTCTCTGCATCGTCGTGAGGTCCCCAAGACTTACACGGGCGACTTATTTTTACTAGAAGTCAAGAACCACTCTGTTACAGTGTGATTAGCCAATGACATTCTCCTTCGTCTTGGCTTTAATCTACTGCATCTTCCTGAACAACAACATGAGAGTTTTATCCGTGCTGCCTACTCCTCCTAATCAGATGAATTCCACTCGTTTCACATTCCTTCCAAGGATGGCAATTACGTCAATATTGATATCACACCCGCCAGGATGCAACTGATTGGATTTCCATATTCTGGCGAGTCAATCCATGGCAAGGGCACTAGCTATGACCAGAACTACTTCAAGACGTTCTTGCTCGACAACGGCAAAACCATCGCTCACATCCACAATGTCATCACCACGAAACTCATTTAGGATCCCAAGCTACGAGCCGCGGCAGAAATTCTTCTGATCCTAACTGAGGTACACATAGTCCGCATGGATCACATTCCACCAAGTGACAGCTGAAGATATACAATATGCAAGCTTAGTTTGTAATGACCACAGGAACAAGATCTCTTGATTTATTGAACAAATCAAGAGAATTAGATGTTGGATCTCCAATTTTGGATATAATAAAATCTATACATACACAACGTTTTCCAACCCAGTCTGCTTCTCTTAAGGCATCGTCTTCCTATTCCGTCTCACCCCAAAGTTCAAAATGAATTGCAAAGTTTTGGAAAGAAGATTCTCAATTTTGTTCTAGACAAAGTAAGTTTGTTTTATTTTTTATCTTTGAATGATACAAATTTAATTATAAATATTTCAATTTCTCCTAGCTTAAGCTACATTGAATCAAATTCTTACATTCAATATGATAAAATACTAGAAAAGGCACCCGCAGGATTGGGGTGAAAATATAATTTTATTATGCCAAAAAGTAAAGAAAAGTTCCAATTCAGTCAAAAGTGTACAAAGGAAATGCAAGATAAAATACAACACATCTGACACCAATGGGGAGGCCATGCTAACACTTTGGCTCAAAATATATAATAATGATATTTTGAGCATCTTGTATCGCTACCACATTTCTTTTTTACTAACAAGATTAAGACTTTGAAGTTGTGTTAGTGGAAATCTTGAAGTGTATATGACATGTTTACAAATATCTTTGTTGTGCCATGTGTTTGCGAGTAAGTGTCTTTGTGTATGTCATTTCATCACTTTGTGTTCTACAACACTTTGATTTACATTTCAGAAAACTAAATCGTTGTGTACTTGTGATTGTAGTAGCTATTAGAGTTTGTATGTTCTATTCACATATGTGGTTGAAAATGGAATATGTGGTCTCCTTTGTATAAAGATGAACTTTACATGCACAAGCCTACAAATTGTAAAAGTGTTGAGAGTAGCTTTGGCATGCTTCACAATAACAAAAAAAAACGCAATATCATTCAAAAATATTGAAATGCATCATATGAATGTATTCAAAGTACATGTTCTTATTGCATGTTTGAATTCAATATTGAAATACTTGATTTTTTTTCCATGTGTAGATTAAACATCAAAATGATTACTACATGCTTACATAAATTTTTTGAGTTTTTGGTGTTCAGTTCTCTGCAGTTGTGGGTGGTATACTATTTTTATTGAGAATATCTTTTTGAGTGGTTCCCTCAACAACACAAGTGTCATGATCTAAGTAAGGTAATAATTTTATGTAACATATCCTGCGTAAACACATCTTTGTTTTTTGATTATCAAATGCTATATTTGATTTTGCAATTCTCTTATATGAACATTATTTCAAACAAGATAGCCAGCTTTTGACATGAGATGATCAAGATTGTTATAGAGAGAGTTCAACGCCTTATGAAGAGACATCATCTCTGTCAAAGATCCTTCCCTCAAGAAAAATGTATTTGGAGATGTTTGTTATAGAGAGAGAGAGAGAGAGAGAGAGAGAGAGAGAGAGAGAGAGAGAGAGAGAGAGAGAGAGAGAGAGAGAGAGAGAGAGAGAGAGAGAGAGAGAGAGAGAGAGAGAGAAACCCACCAACCGACCCGTAGTTAGTGAATCCCTTCGGGGGCAGTTAGCTCCCCGTAAGAGATAGCTAACTGCCCACCAAAAGACCATTAATATCATGTGGTAAAGTGTAAGACAACCTTGGGACACCACCAAAGATGCATAGAGAGAGATACAATACTGCACTTAGTTCCTCTTGACAAAGCCAGACTGAAACCTTTTGAAGCCTTTATTCATAATCCAACAAGGTAAAGTATAGCTGAAAAGTAGAATACAGTACTAAAAAGCACCATAAAGCATAACCACTCTCAAGACGTCCAACTGATATCTGCCACCATCCCACAAAACACCACCGCACGAGTTAGTTTAGTGAGAAAGACAGGTGTCATAGCTGAACGTCAGTTGTTATTCATGTCCAAAAGAAGTTATACTACTTAACAACTTTGAATAGCATTTTAAAACATAGTCCAATTTTCTCAAACAAACCATGTTTTGGCGATAGGCCAAGCCGTTATATCACCGTATCAGGGCGACTGCCATACTAATCAGCCTACGGACAGTTGGTCCATATCAGTTCGTTTCTAGTTATAAACAAGTATGAAAAGTTTTAACCATTTTTTAATTTTCTTAGCCAAAAGACTTGGTGTGGACACGTGTGCTGGTATTAGGGCAAATCCATGCTATGCTAACCCAAGTGATCCTTAGGGAGCAAGGTGTGTCATGCATTATTGTCCATACTCCTGAGCATATCCATGCTTTCCAGTCGTATCTCACCAGGAGTCTAAAGTAATACTTGAAAGGGTACATTTAGGATTTGCCATGATTGATTGCATGATTGTTTCTGTGCAAAATTATGCCAATAGAAATCATACATCAACCATGGTATAAGGACATCACTTTGGATAGACATCATTAATTATAAGTGAGAAATTTCCAAAGTTTCTACAAGGTATTAAGGCATATATGTGCCATTCTAACCCTTTCATAGAAACTACGTGTCTAACACACATCCATGTTGTCTAAGACCGTTTAATTGGAATTTTCACTTTTAGGTTTTTGACAAGGGTTTCTTAAGGAATCAATTAGTCGATCAGCATTATGGATGTAGTATCTTTTAGAGTAGTCATTTTTTTTTTAAAGGAAAAAAAAAAGAATTGTTGAAGGAAATGTTCATCCCATTCTTGTTCATGTTTTGTGGAACTCGTATAAAAATTGATGACAAAAAGTCATACCTGAAGGTTTGTAGACGCAAAGGTTTTATGCTTTATATCATAACAACAAAAAGTCTCTTCAGTCCATAGTTAGGTTTAAGAGTAATGAAAAAACATTTAGATAGAGTGTACAGAGTATGCTACACTGCTTGTTGTGTAAGATTTCGGTAAACAACCATTTCTTTGCTTGGAGTACGATGATGCTTGGTTCTAAAATGAACCAGACTGTGAATGATAACAGACTGTAGTAACCGATCAGTGCTACATTCTCACATCAGCCGATAAGCGTTTCGTATCGTATTTAAAGAGTATGCAATCGTTTCTAAACCAGAGAGTGTATGCATTTACTTTAGAGTTGAGCCAAAAAGCGACCTTCTATCCATTGCTGGATAAGAGAAGTTATGGACAAATGAAGCGTTAGAAAATAAAGAGTTCGTTTTGCTTGCTGTCCATCGCTGGACAGTAAGAGTGGTAGTAGCAAACAAAGATACGAAAAGAGTGTTTGTTGTCCATCGCTGGACAGGGTACACCTCAACCCATTGATTCATCATTTACAAATGGAATATTAAGCAAATTGTCCATTGTTGGACATCTGCATTCCTTTATGCTTAAATTGAAGCCACAAAAAGACAAGTATTAATGCCTTTCCATCGCTGCCCATACACGATGTACAGTAAAGCATTCATATGAGAATGCGGATCATCGTTGTTACTAAAGCAATTCCGCAAATTGAATGTGAGGCATTTGAAGTGTAACCATTGCAGCCAGTATGGCGCGCTACAATCATATCAATTACATGCAAAACTCTCAATCTGTCCATCGCAGGACAGGTTACCATTTCCTCATAAGAAGTTGATATAAAACACCCTTTGATGAGTATTGTTAGCCATATCTGAAAGTAATCTTACGAAAGCATCCTATTGAATGCTACAAGCAGTAATAGAGCAAGCTAGTATAGTAAAATGCTGAAAGAAGAAGTACTTATTGTATGAAATCTTTTGCCAAGTGATGAGCTGGTAGGGTGCATTTGCAATGGCAGTGAGAGAAGCAAACTCTTCACGGTGTAATGTAGTCGTCAAAACTGCATGTTTTATAATGTCATGTAAAGTGGTTTCCTGGAAGGTGTGAATGAGAGAGGGAAAATTCATTTCCCTCCAATAAGGATTTTAAATTTCAAAAAGTCTTGTAGTGTTTTTTGAATCAATAAAGTGGGAAAATCCCTTTAGTTAAACAAAGGAAACTTTATTATGCAAGTTTAAAAGGTTATTTGGACCTAGCAATTTTGAAGAAACGGTTCGTCAGTTGTGTCCATTTGTTCGATAGCATAGCAGGGTAGGGATAAGTGAAGGAGCATCCATGAGTGTGTGTGTGTGTGTGTGTGTGTGTGTGTGTGTGTGTGAGAGAGAGAGAGAGAGAGAGAGAGAGAGAGAGAGAGAGAAACCCACCAACCAACCCTTAGTTAGTGAATCCCTTCGGGGGCAGTTAGCTCTCCGTAAGATATAGCTAATTGCCCACCAAAAGACCATTAATATCATGTGGTAAAGTGTAAGACAACCCTGGGTATAATTTGCATCCGACGATTGCATCCGACAAGATGCATCCACCGATTGCATCCGACGCTTTGCATTCAACAATTTTCGTCCGATGACTCATTTCCCTTTGATGACTCATTTGCATCCGACGAGCCCATTGCATCCGATGAAATTTGACTCCGACGCCTGACCTAAAATTTTTGGTATAAATACGTCGGCTGCCCAGTTTAGTCTTACTTCACACAATTTTCGAACAAGTTCATGATGAGCTCGTGACTGATTGACAAATTTCTAGCGATCTTCTTGTGTTCTGATCTGATTCAGCCGTTGTTTGTTGCATTCTGACCGCTCTCAATCCCTCTTTCGTTTGATCCATCCTCCATCGCTTCCAAGCACACATTCGTCTACATACCCCAACACCCTACACATTCCTAACTTCTACAACTTTTATCTTTTCCACAACTTTCTGCTTGTGTTTTTTTTTCTTCTTTCCACTTCTATACTATTTTTTTTTAGATTTCTGAAGTTTCTTGCCTCAGTGCATCGCCATCTGATATCCCATTTGACTTCCTTGTTGTTTGCCTCCCACTTTACATTTTTATTTTTCATCCACCAACTTACCTTTTCGTTTCCATAGATTCTCTATAGAAAATGCTTGATTTTGCACTAAAAATCACTCAAATTGGGTGTGTGAGTCAAATTGTACAAATTTTTGAAATTCTCAGCCAAAACCGGAGCTGTATGGCCTCACACGTGTGAAAAGGGTTCCTACAGCCCACAACAAGTTTTGGTCCAAAATTTTTGAGGATATCTATTAAATCCAACTCGCTACCCAAAATTTGACTAGTTTCCAAAAACTTGCTAATTTTGGCTTTGATTTGGATCAACCCTATCAATTTCAATAAAACCTCTTGTACTTGGCTCTGATACCATGTGCCCCAGGTATTCCACCTTATCTTGAGCAAATTCACATTTGGTAATCTTTGCAAAGAACTTGTATTCTCTAAGAATACTTAAAACTATGTCCAAATGTTTCGCATGCTCTTCCATGTTTCTAACGTATATCAAGATGTCGTCAAAGAATACCAACACAAACAAGTAAAGATAAGATTCATGAGAGCTTGAAAAGTGGCAGGAGCATTAGTTAATCCAAAAGGCATAACTTTGAATTCATTATGTCCCATGTCAGTTCAAACAGCTGTTTTATGATGATCCTCCTCTTTGACCTTGATTTGATGGTATCTTGAACGTGGATCTATTTTTGAAAAGACACTATGTCCTTTCAAAGCATCCACCAAATCATCTAAGCTGGGAATAGGATATCTATTTTTGATGGTGACTTTGTTAAGGGATTGATAATTGATACACATCATGAATGTTCCATCTTTCTTCATAAAAATTAACATGGAAGAGGCAAAAGGTGACTTACTTTGAACAATAAATTCCTATCTAAGTAACTCTTGATCTTGTTTGTGCACTTCTTCTTTTTCATCTCCAGATAGTCTGTAAGGTAGTAAATTGATCAGTTTAGATCTTGGTTCCAATTCAGTGGAATGGTATCATCAAGAGGAATTCTCATTGTACCATTTTTGCCACTTGATGCGTTCAACTTCTCTAGCATCTTCATCTTTGTATATCTTAGATTCATCAAAGATAACATCACGACTAACATGCATTTTTCTATCCAAAGTATCGAAACATCTATAGCCCTTCACATCATCATCATATCCTAAGAAGATGCACACTTCACATCAAGCTTACGCCTCTCTTCCTTAGAAATGTGTATAAAGTCTTTACATCCAAAGAGAGTCATAAATGGTTCACCTTTGGTTTTTTCTTCGTGAATGTCTCTTCAGGTATTATCTTTGGCACGACAATGGTGTGACCTCTATTTTGAAGATAGACTGTAGTATTTCATTCTTCTGACCAAAAATCTTTTGGTAATTTTACCTCAACAAGCATAGATCTAGTGCTCTCCACAATCATATGATTCTTACGCTTGAGTATACCAATGTGTTCAGGAGGATGAGCTTGCGTGAATTATCTTTTGATCCCACATTGTCGATCAGCCAGAATGGATCCATCTTCTCTAATCAAGAGATTCGATTAGAGAAGACGGATCCATTCTGGCTGAGGACTATCATCTCTAGAAGCTCTAAACGAAGGTCATGCTATTAGCCAAGGAATTGTGATACATTGTTGATGGCACAAAAGTCAAGCTAGAAGGTGATGCAGCCATTATCACCAAATGGAGACTGAGAGATGGCAAGGCATTTGCCAAGATCACTCTCAATATCAAGGATACATAGATAATTCACATACGTAATGCTCAGACAGCCAAGGATGAATGGGAGATCCTAGAAACTCTGCATGATATCAGAGATGTTACTTCCAAGTTATATTTGAGGAAGAAATTATTCAGCCTGAAGATGTCTGAAGCAGAAAGTGTTACAAGTCATATCAACACTTTCAAAAATCTTATGGACCAAATGGCTGCAATTGGCTCAATTATTGAAGATTGCGATGTTGTTATGACTCTACTATCGAGTCTTCCTAAAGCCTATGAAAATTGGGTCATGATAATTTCGACACGGGAGCAAATTCCTCTATCAAGAGCAATTTCGATGCTTCTACAAGAGAAAATAAAAAAATCTGCATCCTCTTCAGACGATCCTCAAGCTCCATATTCCAAAAATCAGAAGTTCTGATTCAAAAAGAAGAGCAATATGTAGTCAGGATTGAATTTTGACTTTTTGGCCCTGGGTTAAATTCTGGCTCAGGGTCGAATTCGAACACTTCATCTTTCCAACCAAAGAAGAAACTATTCTACAAATATTGCAAGAGAACTTGACATGAGATCAAGGACTGTAGAACTTTGAAATTCAACAATGAGAAAAAAAATCAGTTCCAACAACAAGCGAATTCTGCCTCAACCAGTATTTTGACACAACAGCAAGAGGAAGATGAAGCACCTTTTATGACCAAGGTCGGAGAACAACATGATATTGATTCTTGGTATCTCGATTCTGGAACAACTCAATACATGACTCACCATCAAGACTGGTTCACAAATTATAAATCTTTCACCAAGTTGTGCAACTTGGAGACGACTCATCACATTCGATTCACAATAAAGAAACAGTCAAAATCGAATTTCAGAAAGGTGAAGTCAAGTTGTTGTCCGACGTTCTCCACATTCCAAATCTGACCAAGAATTTGCTCTCAGCCAGCAGAATTACTGATTCAGGTCGGAGGGCCGAATTCAAATGCCTCTGATTTGTTCTTCAAAAAGTAAGTCCATCATGAGAAGTCATTGATGAAGGTAAGGAAATATAGTATTCCCCCTGTGGTAGCAGTTTGCATCGGGCCACAAATGTCACTGTTTACAAGGTCCAGCAAATTTCTAGAAGTGTGAACTAAGTCGTAAATGAATGGAATTCTAGCATGCTTGCTGATAATACAGCTTTCGCATGGAGAACTAGATTTGCTGATTTGAGGCAGATCTTGTACCAAACTTTGTTTTGACATTTGTTGAATACTATTGAAGTTGAGAATGGCCTAATATGAGATGCCATAACATATCAGTTGATTTAGATGTAGTGGTGTAAAGAGCTTGACTGTTAGAAGAGTAGCAGTGGATGAGCTTGTATAAATTGGCACTTCTTCTCCCAAAAGCTAGAGCTTTTTGGGACTTGTCAAAGATTGTGCAGCCATTTGTGTCAAATTCGACCCTCCGACCTGAATCAGTGATTCTGCTAACTGAGAGCAGATTCTTGGTCAGATTTGGAACATTGAGAATGTTGGACAATAACTTGACTTCACCCTTTTGAAATTCGACCCTGATTGTTCCTTCACCCTGGATTGTGTGAGATGAGTTGTCTCCAAGTTGCACAACTCGAGAGTGGGTGTATAATTCGTAGTCCTTGAACCAGTCTTTGTGGTGAGTCATGTGTTGTGTTGCTCTAGATTCAAGATACCAAGAATCGATATCCTGCTGTTCTCCGACCTTGGTCATAAAAGCTGCTTCATCTTTCTCTTGCTGCTGAGCAAAAACCTGGTTGAAGCACTATGTGCTTGTTGTTGGTATTGTTCTTCTTTTCATTATTATATTTCAAAGTTCTACAATCATTGATTTCATGTCCAGTTTTCTTGTAGTATCTACAGGATAGTTTCTACTTTGGTTGGAAAGATAAAGAGTTCGAATTCAACTCTGAGTCAAAATTCGACCCAGAGCTAAAAATTGACCAAGAGCCAAAAGTCGACCCTAAGCCAGAATTCAACCCTAGTTACATATTGCTCTTCTTTTGGGATATGAACTTCTGATTTTTTGAATATAGTGCTTGTGGATCCGATCCTGAGCCTGAGGAGGAAGCTGATTTTCTGATTTCTTCTTGTAGAAGTAATGAGATTACTCTTGATAGAGTTAGATGCTCCTGGATCGAAATTGCCATGACCCAATTTTCATAGGCTTCAGACAGACTCGATAATAGAGTCATTACAACATCGGAGTCTTGTAATTTTGAGCCAGTTGTAGTCATTTGCTGCATGAGATTTTGGAAAGTGTTGAGATGACTCGAAACACTTAAAGCTTCAAACATTCTCAAGGAGAAATATTTCTTCCTCAAATGGAATTTGGAGGTGAGGTCCCTGATATCATAGAGGCTTGCAAGGATGTCCCATGCATCCTTAGCAATTTGAGCAGCTCTTATGTGACTGATTTGGGTGTCTTTTATGTTGAGAGCGATCATGGCAAAAGCTTTGCCATCTTTCAGTCTCCACTTGGTGATAGTAGCTGCTTCACCTTCTGGCTTAAGTTATGTGCCGTCAACAACATTCCATAGTTCCTTGGCTAATAGCATGATCTTCATTTTGAACTTCCACAGATGATAGTTCCCTCCATCGAGCCTTTCGATAAGAGAAGACAAATCCATTCTGGCTCAGTGAGATCATTGGTAGGAACAACAATTTTGGAATACTGTTGGCTGCGCGGTTGCTAGTTCGTTGTCTTGATAGAAACAAGACTAATAATCCACAATGAGAAGTAGATTGCTTGAATGCCCCCTCTGATACCATGTTAGAAATCAGTTGGGTTTGTGTGGAAGCTGGGAGCGAGCTAGATGCGTGGATCAAAAACGCCACAATTAGCAGCAAAATAGTTCAAATGATGGATTCAAACAAATGTGCAATGACCAATAATATCAGTAGGACAAATCGCACTCTGATTATGATCAACAATGAGTACAATTGCCTGAAGTTATAACTTCAGCTTGTTGAGCGTGATAACGTTGATACAAATAAATGAATTATTAGACTCGGAATATCAGAAGAAGTTTTCTGATGAAGATTCTAGGATTAGATATATATTGAATGCTATCTTCTATATTGATTACAACCGCCTTGTAATTGTAAATACATATACAAAATAGGCGGACTCCCAACGCGAAATCGTTGGGTTGGATTTCTGACCGACAATATCGAAATTTTACAACGGGTTGGATTTTATACAAAAGATAAAAAAATTTACACTGGGTCAAAAAATATACTGAGGGTCGAATTTTCTAGGGTCGAAAAAATTAGACCCGATCCGATCCGATCCGATCCATGGTTGAACACGCCCGGATAATTTAGTGAAGGGTCGAACCGATCCTACCTGACCTAGGGTCAAAAAAATCTATGTTCTGAACGACTTTTCAGGATGCTCATTAATAAATGGATTTGAGGCTGAGCATTGAAATCCAACACACCTTACATTTGAGTATGAACATTCCATGGGTTGTGTACTAATTACGACATCGTCATCTTTTGATGATAATCATAACTTTAAAAAAAATTATTTAAGACATTCCTACATCTTATATTAATAATGGTTTCTTTTGTTCTTTTAATAATATAACAAAAGTTTTCAAGATATTGTGCTCTTTCAAAAAAACTTGTAAAATTTCTTATTACAAATTTTGAGCATAATGATTTAGAAAGTGAAATAGACTATGTAAATAATGACATGAAAAATATGGAAAAAGGGGCCTTGCGATTGATGCTAAAAAAAGAAGAAGCAAAAATCATTTTGATATGTTGCCCAGTGAAAAAGATTTTTTTGGAGTTTAAAAAAAATACCCTCCACGGCCACAATACACTTTGAACACACAACCTACTTGTGGTGCATATGACATCTTAAAAGAACATGTGGTGGAGTTCGATGATCATGAAATGATATATTTATTTTACATTGTTAATAACATTTTAATTTTGTCTTCCATATTTTTGTATTCCTTTACATAGCACAACACTTATTTTTTTAACAAATACAATTGAACTTGATTCCTTTGCTATGTGAGACAAGGCATCATGCGAGAGGGAGCGTTAGTGGTGTAAAGCCTGCTGATTTTATGATGCAAAGGGTAGATAGAGACAAAACCCTCACCCATTATTTGAAGAACTTTGTGAATAATGAATTGTAGGAGGACAAAAAAATTTTCAGAGACACATACATGATTATTTTTGCAATAACGAATTTAGCCATTAAGATTCTAGGCCATATCTTTTCAAATGCGACAAAAAGGTCATATGCATTTTTACTTAGGCTATATTGAAATGAGCAAAGAAAGAACATCCAATTTTTGGATCCATATGTTCTTCCATGACAAACTATGAAGCTGACTTGAAAAGAATGAGGAAGACATTTAAACAATGTATTGTCTATGCATAGCTGACTGCTATATGGAGATCTCTTTGGTCACAAATTTAAATGCTTCGTCAAATAACATGATTTTTTTTTTTTTTTTTGAGTTTTTCTCTTGATATCTAGTTTGTGCTTGTCTAAGTGAAAAATTTGAACTAGATATTTATCTTTCAATTGTGTCCACCATTGTCTGTAGCTCAATAAAATGTTGCTCTTGCTTGCCAATGTGAATTTTCCATGCCTTATAATGACTACCTACTTAAGCTTTCATATTCTTCACAAAAAAAGTAGTATGATGTAATTTGATATGCTACCAATGAAAAATAATAATAATATTAGTACATCTGAAATATGAAAGATACAATGAACTTTTTTAACATTATATCAATAATCTATAAATATGAAAATTACCCTGTAATGTGTAACATGATTCTTTTCCCAATAATCTCTTATAAATTGGACAAATGTGGTGCAATGATTTTGTGAATTCCTGCTCTCCATAGTTAATAGATCATCTTTTCTAATAATACCTATTAGTGTGTCAAAGTTTTACCAAACTTCTACCTTTTTGCTTCGTGTAGCTCCCTTCTCCTCAAAATTTTGTATGGGTGCAACAATTTATGTACTGCCATGTGAGCTTCTTTAAAAGGACACCTTTAAAATTGGCCTTTCGCTCTCTCTTTCCCTTTGTATGATATTTGATTGTATTAGCTAGTTTTGTACTTTCAAAATAATCAGTATTTGGAAATGTGGTACATAAAGATCTATGGATGAATTGGTTTTATATGGGTACAATTACAAATGAGAACTTACTAGACTTGTGAGTAAAAGGAGCCATAAAGAATGTGACATGAGGGGCATGGGACAATGGAATGGAATATTATTGTAAGATCCATCATAATCTCCCTTAGTACCATAGAGTACAATCGTCTAAAAGTTAATGCTAGAAAGATGCTATTGATTTTATAACTTATAAAGATTCATATATGCAACTTTGGAGATATAATATTGAACGTGTATAGATACTTGTGAAACAAAAAAATGGAAATACAACATAGACAATTAGTTCACATCTCATGTGATTCAAAATTGTCTTCAAGGACCATCAACATCTAAAAGATGCCTCAACATTACATAGCATGTGTATTTTACGTCAACTATCTATCCTCACAAACATCCCATTGCTAAAGATGCTAGTAACTTTGAGCTAGATTTGTTGATCCACTGAATCCTAGCCCCACTTTTAATCTGCACATCAACTACAAATTACACTTTCTTGATTCACCCCATTTATGTTCCTATAATATGTGCGTGTAGGCCATGACTTGAAAGGCTCCTTCAATCAATCTATATTCATTCATGATTAAAGTTGGGTGAATAGTTTTATTGTTACGACAAAGTGAACATGCTACGGAGCTTTGCAAAACAATTACACACACATTATTGTACATGTACATTTTTAGTCAATTTTACTTGGTAGCTTCTAATCAACATGTATGATATGGTAGTGATTTAGAAACACGAAGCACTTGATGACTCAATATCACCTTCGTAGTCATTATTTGGACCACTCACACCATCCTTTATGTTGATTTATAACCTAGAGTGAATTCAACATTTTTAGCATGGGTTGTTAAAATATTCACCTCACTTGAAACAGATTCACACATTTTCATCAACTAGTTTCTAACCTTAAAATTGTGCCATTAAGAAAATACAGAAAATCTCATTCTAATGGAATAGTTAAAAACATAACATGTGCCTCCAAGGTTTCCATTAACCATTTATGTTTTCAAGAGGGTCTCTCTCTCTCTCTCTCTCTCTCTCTCTCTCTCTCTCTCTCTCTCTCTCTCTCTCTCTCTCTCTCTCTCTCTCTCTCTCTCTCTCTCTCTCTCTCTCTCTCAACACAAATCAATGTTTTTAACATAAAAACTTTCTGATAGTTTTTGCAATAGAAAATAAAGGATTGTGCGATTGCAATAGATTATTATCTTTATGTTAAACTAGCGATGTGAGCCCGCAAGTCTGCGGGTAGGGCAGAGCAGGGCAGGGTTTTGGGCGGGTGGTTAAAAATTTGAAAAATGGGGAGGTTTTTTTTTTCCTAGGCAGGGTCTACCCATGGGGTAGCGCGATCGCTGCTCGAAAAAAAAAGATGAAGAAAAATTTCAAAAAAAAGGGTCCTGGGCGACGCTCACGCTGTCTGTCAATAGCGTGAGCGCTGCCGGCTGCCCACTGTCCGAGAACACTTAAATTTTAATTATAATAAATAATTAACACAAAGGTAACACAATTTAATGTAACTTAACAAAATCCTTTACTTCAAGATGCTAATGTAAAGGTCACTATAAGTGCAATAAGTGTTGTGTGTTTATTGATTGGTTAGCTTCACATGTTCTAACTTACAGAGCTAATTATAACCTCATTAAAAGGCTGGTTTGTAGTGGCCCTAAGAAACCATCAATCATAAGGTATCTCAAAATGTGGCCAAACGTCTCTCCTCGAGGTAGATTTCATTAAGCTCATCTAGGATATACAAGTTAATAAGTAACATCAACAACAACAACAACAATAATAAGGCACCAAGAAGCTCCAATAGAAAAAAGAAACTCTCATTAGCTCACCAAAGTATACAAATTAATAAGTAACATCAATGATAGTAATAATAAGACCAATAAGTTTCAAAAGAATAAAACTCACTTGTATTAACGTATCAACTATTTCCACCCGAAAACAACTTATCAAGGTATGGTGGTTGGGGTTGGCATATATGGTTAGAGTTGTACAAGAGTGATGCCATATAAATTCAAATAACTAAAACTTGAGATGTGACATAATGGAAACTTATGCATCCTTCATTTTCCTCTCCCAACCACCATGTCTTTCGTCATCACCATTTTAGATATGGTTTATAAGAAATACAAGATTGCTGATTTTTATTAGAAACTCAAGACTTTTTTCAACTCCTAATGTGTAATGTTTGGTTTTTAAGCCTCACTCATCGCAATATAAAGCAAAATTATGGAGAAACGTTTCGTCCAAAAGGTTCGAACACACACACAAAGCCCCCCGCACCCCCCCCCCCCAAAAAAAAAAAAAAAAAAAGAAAAAGAAAGAAAGAAAGAAACGAAAACAATTCCCCAAAATAGTCACTAAAAAGAATGACACAAGAAATCTCAAAATTGACACTACTTGATACTAAGTTGAGTCTTCTTACGACCCTTTAGTCCTTGCGCATGCGAAATATCATTTTGTTTAGTTTATAATGAAGAGTTGTAGATCTAGACCTCGACCTTGTTTAGTTTGACATAATGCTTCTGGTTTTCAAGGGAAGGCTCGAACATGAGACCAAAGAAACTTTGGATGTCAAGCTAACCAACTCAGCGAATCCCGTTGGTGATTAGTTTGATAAAATGCTTCTTGGTTTCCAAGGGGAGGCTCGAACCTGGGACCAAAGAAACTTTGGATGCCAAGCTAACCAGTTGAGCCAACCCCGTTGGATAAAATGAAAGGGTTGTCGATGTAATGAACGGTTGTAGACGTTGACCTTGGCCTAGTTCGCGTGACAATTGGAAAGGGTAGAGCCTAGGAAGAAAGAAAGGAGAAGAGGCCAAGGCCAAGAAATTCAAAAGTTGGCCTCACCAACATTTATCAGGGATCATTGAATCAGTTGGTAAAAGTGGTAGCCATTACTTGTTGCCTTGCTGGCCAATATTATGCTGCCACGTATGCAGATGTTTGGTCCTCAAATCTGGGCCTGTACGCCACGTCAAGTGTGGGGACTTGGCCTCGGCGGAGCAAGCCATTGACGCGTTGACGTGACGTGTCCAAGCTCTCGGCCTTCAAATTGACGTGACAAAACTTATGTGTGGCGGCCGTTTGTGCTAAACGAGAGAGCGCCTCTCCATCTCCCGATCCATGCAGCAAAATCCTTCCTCGCCATCACCTTTTCGTTCTTGAAGGAAACAGGTGCAGGAATGGGAGAAGAACGATCGAATGCGGATCAGTTGGAGTATAATTTGTCTGAGGTTTCAGCTGGAAGGATGGTAATGGAAAGATTTTGAAATTTGTTGTGTTTTTTTTTGTGCGGATCTGTTTCCGAATGGAGTTTGGGGTCACTAGCCTCATGTGCTGAGGCAGTTCATGGAAATGCGTTCAATTACAAGTTGGCATTTCTAATTTAGAAGTCATCGGAGAGTTTCTGAAGGCAGAAGTAGATATTTTACCTCGGTAAATTTGAGCAGTAAGTGCGCCTCAAGCTTCTGTCATGATTTCCTGTCATTGTCATTCTTTTCTTCTGTAGAATGAAATGAAGAATTGAATGATGCATATAGTTTATGAACTTTATTTGGTTTACATATGCGTGGAACTTTTGCCCCACTTTCGGTTTGTTCCGTGCTTCGTTTGTGCTTCTTCAGTTTTTGTGATTGGTTAGACTGGTCTTGAATTTATCGAGCGAGATGATAATGTGCACAATATTTTGACATGTCGTCAGTGGCTGTAATCATCAAGACAGAAAGTTGAGCTCTACAACATGTTGCACATCATTGAAAGGCTGCATATAAATCAGCAATTCGTAGAACCAGAGAATGATGATTTATTCACTTTCAATCTACTACAATTTGTCGTCCTAGCTTAATGGCACTATTTGCTTTTGGCAATGAACAAATGCCTTTCCTTTATGTTGGTGTACTTACAGAGTATTACTTTTAAGATTTGTAGCGTCTCAAAACTGTTTATGAATTTGATTATAATTACGGACTTCCAGGTTTTGCTTCAACATTTAATGAGTTTGTCTTTTGTACCTTTTATAACGTTTTTATCTTTTGAAGCACAAGCAATCACACATTTGGATGCTCCAGCTCGTCTCAAGAGTTGAAATTTAGCCGGTGACTGTGAAGGACGCACCGGAATCAAAGCATGCCACTGAAGGTTGTTTGAAAGCTGATTCAATTTGGATTACTATATAGAGCTATTCGTGTATAAATTGTGTGGCATAGCCGATAGAAATGGTTGCAGTTGGATAATTCCACCATATCGACAGGCACTTTTGTCACCTAGATCTGAATTTTGGAACACACTGAATTTCTTGGCAAAGGTCAGAAAGTGGTCTGCAATTTTTTTTTGGACTGGATGAAATGACTGATGACGACAAAGACAATGTACCCAAATACAGGAAAGTAGTATTTTAAAAGATTGAATTATGAGGTGCTTTCAATTTTCTGATCCTCAAAGAGGAGTTTCTGACCCCACAAATAAGAGGTATTTAAGCAAGCGTTCATGGAGCACTGATCCTACTCTAGATGGTGAAACTTCAAATTCGTGTAAAACCTCGCTGGCAATATCTGAGCCAAGTTTTGGTAATTTAGAGCCTAACCGACTAGAAAGCGCATCAAAACGATATCAAGAACTTCGACTGTTCACTTATGACGAGTTAAAATTTGCTACAAAGAATTTCTTCCGTGGAGACGTGCTTGGAGAAGGTGGATTTGGATGTGTTTTCAAAGGACACATCCGGCTCAGGAAACCTCTGAATGGAGACCTGAAGATGACGGTGGCCGTAAAGCAACTGAATCGCAAAGGTCTGCAGGTACAAAGGTCTGACTATGTAGTTGTGCTTTCAGAAAGATGATATTGCACATGGTAATCACTTTAGGGGATTTTGGAACATTTCTAATGACAGGGAAGGGGAAACAAATCTCCTTACTTTATGCAAATGCTATAACAGGAGAAGCACTAATGCGATTATAAGTTGAAGAACGGAATTCCCTTCTTCAATCAACCAATTCATTTATGTTATGAAGAATCATGATGCCTGCTTCAATTCAAACCTGCAAGTGCGCTAATTGCGGGATTTACTACTTGCAGACTATAACTAATTCAGTTGCCTTGCGTGTTGTCTTCTAAAGGATTATAAAGCCAGTTGGACATGATCTTCTCTTTTTGTTCTGCGATAACAGATTCTCACGTAAAATTCCATGCAGAGCTACATCAAAACCTCGGAATTAAAAAGTTTACTGAAATAAACCTAGCCGTTTATATGGTGCAGCTAGATTACATATACCTCTGACATTATATTTTCTAGACTTCTGTGGGCTGATTATGCCTTTGGCTTTGCGGCTAAAAGGTGTCTCTTGGAAAATACGAAGGATCTCTTGCCACACTAGGTACAAAATACTAAGAAACAATTGTCGTTAAAAATAGCATCGACTGAATCAACATGTTATGCTCTGATGAATCTTACACTAGTTGAAAGCCTGACATCTCAATGCAATATAGAGCATTTGCTGGAACACGTCTTGGGGAGTGACTTTTGTTGTTGGACAAACTTTTAGGCACAGCTGTATGAAAACCTCCCAGAAGATGAAGTCTTTTTGTGTCAATTAATGAACCAGAAAAAAGCCTATGTTCAAGTGAGTCCTTTTCAGTGGCCAGAATTGTATGATTCACGATTGACATTATATGAGGTGCAATAAGCGAGCAAATTGACCTTGTATAAGTGATGCATAAATTTGACCTCGTATGTAGGAGATTGGTTTTAGTAGAAAAGAAAGGAGGCCTTCGCATGCTTGACTTACAGATGATACACACAGTAATAATAGACTCCAGGAAAATCTTTATTTTCAAGTACTTCTATGCATAAATTGACCTTGTATAAGTGATGCATAAATTTGACCTCGTATGTAGGAGATTGGTTTTAGTAGAAAAGAAAGGAGGCCTTCGCATGCTTGACTTACAGATGATACACACAGTAATAATAGACTCCAGGAAAATCTTTATTTTCAAGTACTTCTATGCAGACCTAAGATATGACATGTGGGCATTAACTATTAGGTTTGTATTTTTTAAAAGTTTTGAATCCCATCAAAATGTGTCAGACCACAATTGTGGCATATTCAAATAACTCCAATGCACTGAGTTTGCAACTTATTAAAGCAACCTAGTAGCTGTACTACATGCACTACAGATCGAATCTATATGTCAAATAGTTTTGGCAACTGATCGTAGGCAGGGGCTGTCTGCTAGATTAGAAGTACAGAAGTAAGAAAGGATATTCTGGGTTTTTGACTATGTCATGAAAAGCATGATTTGTTTAATGGGTGGCACTTAAGTTTCATGGATGCATAAAGTGTTTTCATAAGAATTTGAGGAGGACATTTTTCATGGTTGCTATTTGAAGTTCCTTCTCAGATTATCAGTCATAAAACAGCAGGAATGAGTAAATAAGCAAAAAGATGTAAGACTTCACATAGCTATTTACATCACATGGACATTTCACCAAATTTCCGATCTGGGCCATGTAAGACTGTGCAGTGACTTCTCGAAGGAGATATGTAGCTAGAAATGGTTGATATAATTATGAATGTAGCGCCTTTTTTATGTTCAGTTTCACTGTTACATTTCTGATGCGCCAGTGCATCTCTGCATTGTTACAGGGTCACAAAGAGTGGTTAGCTGAAGTCAACTTTCTGGGTCTTGTAAAGCATCCAAACCTAGTGAAGTTGGTGGGCTATTGTGCCGAAGACGATGAGAGAGGCATGCAGCGGCTTTTGGTCTACGAATATATGCCAAATAAGAGCCTTGAGGAGCATCTCTTTTACAAATTACAGTCGGTGCTCTCATGGCGTTTACGAATCTATATCTCAATGGGAGCTGCACGCGGTTTAGCTTACTTACATGAAGAAATGGATTTCCAGGTACTAATTCAGACGATTATTAAAAACCCAAAGATGGAGTATGGATTTGAATTTGTCTATTCAGTGAAGTTTGTTTTCTTACCTCATTGCTGATGTTATATTCTACTATGGATGTTATGAAGGTAATGGAGCTGTTATGAGTCCTTTTAGTAAGCTTGTGCTCCTTACGCTTCAGATGTTCTGACTTCCTAGTTATTGGCATGCAGGTAATTTTTCGTGACTTCAAAACTTCTAACATCCTTCTTGATAACGACTTCAATCCGAAGTTATCGGATTTTGGGCTTGCTAGACAAGGACCAGGCCTTGAACAAAGTCATGTCACAACAGCGGTATTCACTGAAAACCACACGCATTCCTTGGAACAATTTCTGCTTGGCATACCAGAGTAGTGATTCTCTTGAATTTAAGCTGTTCCAAATTTTTCTACAAGGCTAGGAGGTTAATCTCATTGCTGTGTTTCATGTGAAGTTGGTTTTGCGAACTCTCGCTGCCAGTTTACAGTATGAATTAGAGAAGGTTTCTTCACTGAAAATATTTGCAGCTTTTCAGGACGGGATTTTTTTCTCAGTGTGGCGTAGTTATCAATTTCTGAATTTTTCGTGCAGCTGCGTGAAGATTATGTAGAGCTAACTAAGAAAACTGAAACCATGCTGACCTTGTTCCAATTGAAAACTTTTCTCACACATGTAGGGCTACTGATGTAAATTTCTAAGTTTCGCATTGCCATTGATGTTCTGCAGGTTGTAGGAACAGTAGGTTATGCTGCCCCGGAGTATATCCAGACTGGGCATCTAACAACAAAGAGTGACGTATGGAGCTTTGGAGTGGTGCTTCTTGAGCTCTTGACTGGAAGAAAGGCCGTGGACGGTAACAGGCCCAGGAATGAACAGAGGCTGTTAAATTGGGTTAAGCCCTACATGGCAGACAGCAGAAAGTTTCCTCAGATGATTGATCCTAGACTAGAGGGACAATATTCTTTGAGAGCTGCACAACGGGTTGCATATATCGCTTCTCAATGCTTGCAAAGGCATCCAAAGTCAAGGCCCAAAATGAGCGAAGTCATAGGAGGTCTACAATATGCTCTTGACTTATCTGAACTCACAAAATCTCCAATCAGCATAACTTCCCTTTCGAATGGTGATGGGGAAATAAAATCAGAAATATCACAAAAAACCCATCTGAACCCCAAACCTAAATCTTGGACTTTCAGAGAGGCAATAAAGTTTGTCAGCGCGGAGAGTGGAAACCTAGTTTGGCACAAGCTGTCTATGAAGGAACAGTCTAAAGAATAAAGATAGACATCTTGCTGAACATTTTCACGAATATGTTCTATGTAGTACCTAATAGTTACGTGCTGCAGAATTATACGCCTTCACAACTGAGAGTTTTCTGGATGTGAAGTTGGCTTTATAGTTGCATTGCCACTTTTGCAGTGAATCTAACACCTCTAGAATTGCACTGCTGCTTTGGTGTTGATTTGAAGTCTTTACTAAATGTGACAATGAATGCAACCTGAAGCATGGCATGTACATATGGGAAGAAGAGTTTTACCATTTGAATACACCAGAATTGTATTCTTATCTAAACTCGATTCTTTCTTTCTAAAGTCAAGTTAAGCGAAGTATGAAATTCAAACTGGAAGATAGCAGTTTTCTGGTTTCAAATGTGTACAGACACTTAAACTAGAAGATGGTTTTCTCAGATCTTTAATACTTGTTCAGATTTTTGCTGAGTCCATTTGTTTTTGTATTTGCTCAGGGCAGGGCCTTTTCATTTTTTGTGGTTGCTTTTAACTCGCTTGAGTTTTTCTTTTCACTTTTTTGGTCAAATGTTCAAGTTAGAACTTTTAAATTTCAAGATTTCCAAGGGATTGCCATGTATCTTGTTCCGGATTCAAGAAATAGGTCTATGGGTATATTTTTTAAAAAATATATTTGCAATTTTTTGGGAAACAAGATGTCGGGAGTTTGGATCCATGGAGAAGCTTTTGCTTGCTAGGAAAATTGTGGCTCTACATTGTGCATGGACAATTTTTGTTTTTGCTTGTTATTTTTAGATTAACACCAAGAGATGAAAGAAATCTTTGTTGCATCTAGTAGAAACTAGCAACGCAATTTTGCCTTGCGAGTGTAGATGCAAAAGTCTTATATTATACCGTTTTGAACCACAAATGAAATGTAGTCGAGTTCTAAGAGAGAGAGAGAGAGAGAGAGAGAGAGAACCAACCAACCGTACCCACAGTTAGCAAGGTATCTCAAGGGGCAGTTAGCACCCCTGAGATGGAGTGCTAACTGCCCACCAAGAGAAAATTTGCATTTTTTGGTAATGTGAATATAAGACCGGAGAACATATTGTTGATGATTCTGTAGAGTCTTCATTTCATGAAGCCATTTTTTGGAATGCCAAAACAATGTTATTGACTTCTTTTTTATCATGCATATAATCCTTCTCTTCAAATAATCAAGTATAAACAAGAATCTGAACTATGATTCGTCAATTGATCCATCTGTGTTTAGTTACAATCAACGTCAAGTTTTGATAGACAACAAATTGAAGAGGCAAACACAATTGGAAAAAGTGTAATCAACTTGATTCTAATGATTATGATGATGAGGTGCAACACGATGAAGCAATGCACAACATGTTTGAATCTTACTTTGAAACAAATGAGAATGATGATATGCATGCATCTTCTAATGAAAACAGAGATCATGAACAATTTGAGATGGATGAAGACGAGATTCTATTGCGCAAGGAGGCAGGCACTCCTCTATATTCTGGAGCATCCATTTCGAGACTAGCTACGTCAATTTTTATTCTAAACCTTCAAGCAACATACAAATGGAGTGATCGTAGCGTGACATCTTTATTCGGGGACTTAACGCATAACACAACTATTATACTTTATAGCGTATTTACATTAAGTTAATTTTTTTTCTTTTCTAACAACTCACATTGCTCTTTTTTTAGGTTGTTGCATTGAATACTTCCGAAAGAAATTGTGATACCTAAAACACGAAAAGAAGCATGAAAGATGATGACCGTGCTTGGAATGGATTACGACACAATACATGCATGTCCAGAAGACCATGTTCTATATAGAGGTGAGCATTCAGAAAAGCTTCAATGTCCAATGTGTAACGCTTCACGTTTTCGAGATGACGTACAAGGGGATAAAGTGCCACGAAAAGTGTTACGACATTTTCCAATTATCCCACGATTGCTACGTTTATTTCGATGTAAATCTTTGGCAGAACTAATGGATTGGCATGTCAAAAATCGATCTACGGATGATGTGATGTGAGTACCAAGTGATTCACCTGCATGGAAACATATTGAAGACCAATGGCCCGAGTTTAAAAACGAACCTCGTAATTTGAAATTTTGCCTTGCTATGGATGGCATAAATCCTTTTAGCGTTCAAGCGTCAACTTGGGGACTCGTGGGGATACTTGGATAGGAACTCGTTGATTTTCTCCTCCACGGACTTTGGACATCGGATTTATATTCCATACTTGACAATAAGAGAACGTGAATATTACTATTCTTAGAAGACACATGAGTTGCTTTAAAAAGTCCTTTCCACGAGGAAAGTTTCGGGCTCATCCAACTCATTTATGATGCCTTTATAAGAATTGTAATCCTCGAAACGCCCTTACTTTAGACATGGTACCAAGTGTCATTCAAAAGTTAGGGTCCAATCTAAAAACCAGCATTCATCTCTACCAAAGCAAAATAATAAAACTAGCTCGCTTTGTAAACAAGTACTCAAAGAACCACTTTTAAAAAGATCCATTTTTCAGTCTTAATTCCAAGGGCAATAATCCCATATTAAGGTTGAAACTTTGACTTCAATCAAAAAGTTAGAAACAAAAGTAACTTGCAAACCTTTGGCAAAAGTTAAATCAATGTTCTCTCAAAATCAATTTCCAAGAGCGTAATTTATTAAACCAGTTGCAACCTTGGTAGAGCATATACCAAACAACCGAATCCTCTTGAAAAAACTGTGATTTAGAAAGGGAATCGAGATCCACCTCACCAACCTTTTGCTCCAAACTTTTGTTCCAAAAAAACCAAGAATTCAGGACCCCATCCTCATGAGCACTTTCCGACAGCAAATCCACTTAGCCCTGAATCTGATACCAATATAAAGAGCTCCACCGAGGATCACTAGCCAAGCAAGCCATAACAAAGCAACACAAGGGAATCAAATGGTGGACAAACCAATCCAAACAAATCTAGATCAAACGAATCTAGCCCCCAAGCTATGGATCAATCTCAAAGAGGAATGAGGCATCACACCAGCAACATACGACTGCTAGTCTCACAATCAAGGATACACTAGTGAGAGCCCAATAGGTATACTTATACTCTCCAAGGCCCATGCACCGCATTGTGACACCTCACTGGACACCTCTGCAGCCTATCTGGGCCACGTCATCCAGTTTCTCAATGACTCACTGATAGACTCGTACAAATCCACCATCATGAGTTTAGACCTACAACCATTAATTATGACCTTATACACATTAGGGCCCCAATTCCCTTATAGTCACAATTGACTTACGAGTTGTTGGTCTACTGATCCCTAGCATGGACGCACTACCCAAGACTAGTCGTGGGCATAACAAAATAAGTACTTAGAGATGGAATAATTCTCAAATCATCTATCTCTGCACTGAAGTACTATATCGACCTTTAGAAGTACACTAAGAATTTCATCCACTAAAATAAGCAACAAATTACTTAATGAAAATGCTTGTGAGATTTATACAATCTCAATTATGTGCATTGAAGTAAAAAAATTTAGAGTTCAAATAATATATCTACTTAATACAATCACCTAAAACAACATCTAGAGATTACAAAGTTCTGTTAAATTCCAACTGAATTCAGTGGTTATCTTTGATATTAGTTAGACTCTTATCATCAAATATGAGCTCACTGGGATTCAGTCAATAACTTAGGATATTCCTCATTCAAGAAATATTCTATTTCAAAAACCTCCTATATTCTATGCACACAACTCTCATAGATGAATCTTGATGACTCATGTGTCTTATAAGCAATATAGATTAAAATAAACAATTTCCGGTGAATTCTCTTCACACTGCTTATCCAACCAATTGCTCAAATTTAGAAATCTTAAATGTCTAGGTGCAGATCTCAATTATACATGTATAACACCACATTTAGATCCTCTTCTAAACCATAAATAAGTTAATGAATTATCCTTTCCACAGAAAGAGACATTAACCTGCAAGTAACTGTTCCACACATTACTTGTTCATATGTCTATGCACTTTGACTAGTTTAAGTATACGATATAAACTCAGTGCATAGGAAACACATAACAGATCCACAAGATTATGATGTACATAAGCAACATATCCAACTATGTTGCTATTCATAAACATAGGCTATAAACTGGCAAATATCCATAATCCGCATATGTTACTCACATAACTCACTGAGAATCTTGCAACTCAGCTACAAACAAACTCTATTTCTCATGAGTAAATAACATATCTGGGAAATCTCTGAAGTGAATAATTCCACATCACAAGTTTCCAACCATCTAACTCTTATTAACAAAATTTCTTCAACCAATCAGCCTACTACAAATCTTAGTGTATAAACCAAGATTAGACTAACTTATACAAACATCTTTGGACATAAGATTAAGATTAAAGCTTCATTCCTCTGATCCAATCCATAACAAAATGGTACTTGGCAACAATTAGTGAACCTTAATTTAATCTTTACCGCTATGTCCCATATTCATGAATATCTCACAGCTCAACATCCCCGAAACTCCCAGTTCCAAAGTATTCAAAATAATTACTTAGAGAGTTCCTCTATTTCAACCAGACAGTTCTACCTTTGCACACATACTGGATTTTTGTTCAAAAATCTATGCAACTGGCTGATTCATCGAAAGTCTTATTCCTATCTTTTCTTCTCTCCCTTTTATAAGAAATTCCATAATTTCAATTAAAAAGTTCTCAAGAGACAACATATAAGATATCAAAGATTTGAAAAAGTCAATAATCAGTATCCAATAATATTACACACCAGACTTGTTCCTCAAAATCACATGATATCTTATCCCGAGTGATAGAAATATTACATCTCAATAATCAACTATCAAATAGAGATTAACATTTAGGTCTAGGAAGTCTAAACTCCATTGAATCAATTGAAAACATCAATAGATTTTGAGCCATATTCACAAATCATATATGGAAGTATAATTTCATATAACTTTTCAGTCCTTCAGAACCAAGTTCTACATTGGACGGACTTATATGAATCTCAATCCAATTGTCTCATATATAAGAGATTTCTAAAAGTAGAGGTTTAACATAACAGAGAAATAGATTTCAGGGCTTCTAGATTTTGTAAATAATGAGATATCATTTGGGATCGATCTATATCTCATAATTTCCCAAAATACCCAAAACAAAAAACCAATGGATTTCACTATGAATATGGCCATTACCATAATTACTACTACAGATCATTCTCATCCAAGAAATCCCCTTTGGAATTACCGATGTCCCATGCCACCAGTTTTCCTCCAAGAATCCTCTGCATCTAGATCTGTTTACCCAAAAAGTCAAAAAGACTATTTGGCTATCTTGTATCCAGATATAGGATCAGAATCACAACCAATTCTAGGAGATACATCTAACCATTGAAATCCCTCATGCTCCTTCAGTGTTACCAAAAGAACACATTGTACCCCACCATGGACGAGACGAAAATGTATCATTCAAGTACAGATGAAATGCCTCTGTATTCACTAACCCAAAAGAAACATGGATCTCAACAAAACCAAATACCATACTATCCCAGATATCCATTATCTATTTCAGAATCGATAAAAAAGAACATAATTCTTATACACATTAGAATTTCTCTTGGTTGTCTCAGTCATTATAAAAGAACACTCTATAATGCCACAAATAGAATCCAAATTACTAGATTCCTATATGGAACACCTTTCATCTACCATCACTTGCAAGATCCAAATCCATTTGCAAAACAGAGATGGTTCCATAAATGGATTATCTGACTTGCCACTCACTTTTCCTTTAGAATTTTTGATTTCTTAAAATTCTAATAAACACCGGGGAAAAGGAATCCAAATTCCCAGAGGCAGTCTTCTTAATTAATTCCCAATTATTATTCTCATTTGCTATTAGTTATACTTCAGGAATTGAAAGTATATTAACAAAACTGATCGACTGGGTCAACCGATTAACTACCCCTCAAGCTTCAACTCTTTCCTCCCTTCCAAAAATGGTTCAGGCTAAAAGCCCCAAATTTGTACTAGAAAAAAGTTCAATCTAGTATTAGTATTATTTAACTACTAATCAACCAGACAATTTTGACTGTCTATTCATTAAGTGTCGCACTTAATTATTGGCAAATCCCCTTATGGATCAGCATAGAAATTGTTTCAATAACATTTACGTTATTCTTGGTCTTTACTGATCCCAAAAAACAAGAAATGCTCCATATTAGTTGACAGATTCCCAAATATCTTCAACTAAAAGTGAAAGAAATAGTGACCTTAAAAACTGACTGATTTCAGCTTAGTAAGATCATTCACTTTACAAGCAATTTCTATTTGATCAATATCCAATGAATCTGAACAAATCCAAAACATTCATGGTTACTTCAAATTCTACCTCAACTGGAATTTTCAAATCCCGTTTGATATGGACCTAAATTGTGAAAATCGATCTAAAGCATCGACTTAGCAGTTCCACAGTTACCATCAAATTCTGAAAGGATCCTGAAACATCCGGCATGCATCAGACATGACATGCAGTGATTTCTAAAAAAAATCAATTTTTTACGTAAATTGCCTAGAAATTGGAAAATCAGCTTTTTGAACTAGAATTGCTAAAAATAACTTCATGCATGAAATTTTCTCTGATCAATCTATTGAACACCCATGTACCATGCATCAAAACATGCATACAGGTCTTCAACAGAAAAGCACTACATTGAGTTACATGCATGCATGCATCAGAACAATACGGAAAATTTGCAAATTTTAGTTCGAAAATTGCCAAACTTCCGATAGCCATAACTTTCTCTACAGGACACCAAATTGGTCGCTGTAAAGCACAGTATGGAGGGAGAGTAGGTCTTCAAGACACTTCCCACATCACCCTGCCACATAGGCTTCACACGTGCGATCTGTAACTGACCAAAGAACAGGTGAGAGGGTGCACTTTTCCAAGGAGGTATCTTCAAAAATCCATCTCCAGCCCAATATGCATCCAATTAGAGGTTACAAGCACTCTTATAAGGTTCATTAGAGAGGCATAGAGGCTTCTATCAGGTCCAACAAGCAATCATAGGCTCAGATCATGCAAAAAATGCATTTTTGGACTCCTTCAACAAGCAAAACTTCAACTTAATGGTTCCTAAGCCTCACACAACCAAATTGGATGCATGATGGCTCAAAACAGAGGCAATCCATCATATCTTTAAGTAACAAGATCCAACAGGTTCAGACCATCATTTGATAGGTATTCATGCTCAAAAATCCCAAAAATACACTATTTTTTTGACTTTTTGAGACCCTTAATGGTGTCCAATACTAACCAAACTTCATGAAAGCCTTAGGATAGCTTCATTACACCTCTAAAAATGTGCATGAAAGATATTGGCTATGAATTTTGAGAATTACCACAAAATTAGTCCAAAAACCATCAGAAAACCATGTTTTTTGACCAATTTTGACCAAAATTTGTGGATCAAATCCACAATTAAGTGCAATCAGACCCAAATCCCTGTAAAACAATTACATGCAAGCACTACAAGTTCTTATTTTCAGTCAATTATGGATTCTATAGCCCATTTCTAGCCCAAAAACCCCAATTTTTGGTCCAAAATCACTATCTAAGCATCCTTTTGACTTTTCAACTGGCATGCAATCATTAGATCCAATCCATAATGACTGTAATTAAGCAAGTACAATCTGAAAAACGTTTGATCAGTATCAATGATAAATTCCAAACCTAAATTTTCAATTTTAGGTGAAAACTCACAAAAAATCGTAAAAAATCCATTGATTTCCATCAAAATCTATGGAGAAAATCCATAATCATGATCAATAGGCTGAAAGTACACCAAATTCAGAGAAGCCACCTACTTGGAGATCAATTCCACCACCTGGAAGTAACAAGCAAGGAGAAACCACCAAAAAGCTGGGAGAAGACAAGAAGCAGCTCCACCCTCCGATTGATGTAAAGCCAAGCTCTGATACCACTATAAGGATCGCCTAGTGAAGATCCAAGTAGATCATGTTGCATGCAACCAAAAGGACACCTGTGGATCAAAATCGCCCAACCAACAGAAAATGGCTAGTCACTACCCTAACCAGTTCACCCCCATGCCATGGTGAATGAATGCAAGAGAGGAGGGGCTCCTGGCTACAAGGATCAGATAATCTAATAGGTAGATGGGCGAGTTTCCACTAGTATATATTCTCTCCTAGGAGGAGAGAATATTCCTCTTAGGATCCCCATGCAACCTGGAATAGCAATTGACCTCCTATTCTTGCATTATAATAGTCAGACACCATGCAAGTGCTCCTATGTCCAATTATAGATCTGGGCCCTCATATGATTATTAATTACTTTACTGGCCAAGCCCGGAATGACGAGGCATAACTAATAACCATATACATTGGAGTGATCGACTATCCATGTCAGGACTTATTCCGAATACTGGACCTGGACGTAAAAAGATCAGTTGAGTTGGGAACATAAATGATCGATATTTCAGGAGTGTTCGACAATTCACTTGTATGAGTTTTGCCCTTGCCTTTGAGTTCAATAGACTGATCTTCGATAAAGATGATATCTTGTTTGGTAAATATCTTCGATTGGAACAAGATCATACAGCTTATAAGCTTTATCTGAAGTAGTATAATCAATGAAATTAGATTTGATACTGTGGAAGTCAAGCTTCTTCCTTATATCTTGAGGTTTATGTGCGTAAGCGATACATCCAAACATGCGTAAATTCGATAGTGAATGTTTGAAGCTTGTCCAAATTTCATAAGGTGTTTTCTTTGAGAGGCCTTTAGTTGAACATCTATTCTGGATAGATGTTCAACTAAAGGCCTCTCAACAACAGACTGTCGCTCATTCAACCGAACAATCGATCTCAAATTTACAATGTTCGAGTATCCATAAGTAAACTTCAATCCATACTGATTTACAGACAATCGGTGGTCCAATTACAGAAGCAATTATACAGCCGATTAGTTTAAAGACAAATTCTAGCTTCGAATTTACGGTTGAACACTTGAATGGGTTGATTGGGCTTTTGCATAATAATAATAATAATTCAGGAAATACAAATAGTATCTCCATACCTTTAATGGATGGATAATGGCAAACAACTCTTTGTCATGAGTTGGATATTTCTATTGTGTTGAGGTGAACTTGCTCTTGAAGGCTATGGCTGGGCCTTCCCTCTTGCATCAACATTGCCCTCACAACACTGTCACTCACATCTATATCAAGGATATATTATGTTTTAGGGTTTTAAGAGTGACACTCAATGATAGCTTGATTTAATTGAACAAAGCTTGCTTGCTAAAATTCAATCCACTCAACAACCTTATTTTTTTGCCAGCCATGTTTTCATAGGTGTTGCAACCATGGAGTAATCCTTAACATATTTGCTATAAAAACTAGCCAATCCAAGAAAAGATTGCAACGCCATCAAATTAGCTGGCACATTCCATGCAATGATCACAATGACTTTATTTTGATCCAATTTTACTCTATCAATAGACACAATATGATCTAAATACTTCTTTCAACTGCGTGGATTATCGAATTGTGTTGTTGCATATAAAAGAATCAATTCATCAACAAGCATGGATCAACGGGTTGACCACCTCTAGTGAGGATGAGAGTATTGTTGACATTACAAAAATGAATGTGGGTAAAAATCCTATTAGCCAGCCTGCACTATCAATTTTGGAACTGTTACAAAATTTGCCTGTGGTTGTGAAGCTCTCAGAACAATGAATGAAATGTCCAAAGAATACAATGGGGATCAACTATTTGAGTTTCCACTATCACACATGACAGACATGGAGGGCATGCAAAGGGCATTTGATAGTCACAACTGGGTTCACTACACAATTTTCATAATACAGGGCTTTCCAGGGGTGGTTCGTTTATCTACGTGCGGTGGTGCATTTGAGTGTGGATAAAAATCCTATCAGCCAGCCTGCACTATCAATTTTGGAACTGTTACAAAATTTGCCTGTGGTTGTGAAGCTCTCAGAACAATGAATGAAATGTCCAAAGAATACAATGGGGATTTGAGTTTCCACTATCACACATGACAGACATGGAGGGCATGCAAAGGGCATTTGATAGTCACAACTGGGTTCACTACACAATTTTCATAATACAGGGCTTTCCAGGGGTGGTTCGTTTATCTACGTGCGGTGGTGCATTTGAGTGTCATAATATCAATTGCAGCTATTTTTTGTCATTTGAGAAGAAAAATTTCAAACACTTCTCTGGAAGATTGATGACAAGGTGTCCAATAGGACTTGTTCCGAATGATGTTGGTAGCATGAAGTGTCAACATTGTAGTTATCCACCCTGTTGTGTGAGGCATTGTACAACTAAGATTTATTAATGTATTCCACATGGAACGAGATACACTTGAGTTTCCATGATCATGAGCTCGGTGTTGGAGAATCATATGTCAACATCAAGAAAGCCTCAAGATCTGGTGATGTAGAATGCCTCTCAAAGCATAATGCATAAACCAAAGAGAATCCAAAAGGACTTGGCCAAGGAGTTAATTTCAGATCACTTACTGGCAACATCATCTACATCATCGCCTATATATTCTACAAAAGTTGATGAATTGTTGTCTTTAATTGAGCCAAATACAAACAATCAAAGGTATGGACAATTCCATGTTAATGCACATGTGAGGATTTCTATTCGGTCACGCTTGGCTTAATATATGCATGTACAATAGACTCTTTATTTTTTTTATGATTGATTGTTGCAGATTGAAAAATAGATAACGTTGGAAAGAAAAAAAAATTGCAACATGTCGATCTATCTCATGAAAAAACTTCTTTTCTATATTTAAAACAACATTGTGTATACCAATTGTTCTTCCATGGCTCGTTGTTCCCTGGACAGTTGCATGACAAAATAAATAGATGCCATATTTTCAAGATGTCGACTTCTGGACCAACATCTGGAGTAAAACTTGTACAGATAATGCAACTAGGGAATGAACTAGCAAGATCTTGGTGTTGTTTTGATCATGTTCATCGAATTAAAGACTGGGTCACAATGGCTACCGATGTCTATGACATAAGGTACAAACTTCTACATTTCTAGTTTTCCATGTATTAGAGCTACTGCTCCTTATCCATTGTGCACTTTGTTTTGTAGAAACCAAATCCATGCAAACTATTGCAATCCATGATATGAAAATTGAAGATGTTCAAGCACAATTGTTATTTTGGGAGTTGTTGAAATACATCATATCTGATCATTTGTGTATCCAATCATATTTCGAGAATTTATGGCAAACGAGGCACAAGCAAATTGGAATGTTGTGCGCATTGTTTATGGAAAGGATACTAACACACCAATGATTGGAAAAGAAAGATTGTGTTTATTTCATTTTATGGATAGTGTGAATAAATACACTACAAATTACATAAACAATTGTCTAGAGATGATCATATCACTTTATGCTTGCAGTGGCAAGATGCAACGGGACGTGATGCTGCAGGTGGGATTTATAATAAAATAACTGCATGGTGGAAAATGGGTAATGCATACAAGGACTGTTTGAACGAATTGGAGAGCTGACTGACTTGGTGGCAAAATCAAATCCATAGAGGAAAAAAATTTGTTGTTACGGTCTACAGTGTTTTATTGTAGTTTATTGCACTAGACTTGGTTTTTTTGATGGGTACAACTAACAAGTCTATGTGTTATAGATGATGGATCATGGTGATGAGGCAGAAGTGCCAACGACAAATTTGTCCGAGGTGGTTCATAGTGTTTAGCAAAGAGTGGACAACTACAATTCCAAACTAACAATTTATGAAGCTACGGTGGGAGATTTGGATAATGCAATATTGCAGAGTGCACAGGAGAAGTCTTTCTTGGCTGGCCAATACATTGGTCAAGGTCCCACATTCCAAAAACTACTAGAGAGAGTGCACTCAAGAAAGAGAGCTTCAATTGTTGGTGCTTCGTTCAAGAATTTCAAATACACCTCTCGACAGTCTACAACTTTGTGTTTGACGTACTCCAAAGACAGTTAAACAATAGTTGGTGGGCTATTCGATGTCCAAGAATTGGTAGCCAAATCAAGGTATGAAGGCTGCTGGCAGAGGACGCTGCAACAAGTTGATCAAAATAATAGTGGCACCTAGCTTTTTCTGGAACAAGAAAACATCAACACAAATCAATTCAGGTGGTTTTGTGCGAGTGATATAACTTGTACCTGGAAAGTCAATCCTAATGTCACTATTTCACCTCCAATAGACAATAATGTATTTGGTATGTGTTTACCTTATGCAATCTGAAGTGGATGAATTGAACTAAGGGGGATATGCTAGAGACAACTGGTTCCCAGAATTACAATAGAGCTCGACAACGTTGCCTTGGGTTCATGATCCACAACAGTTCCATGACCCTCCCTACAGCTGCATTTTTTCTTCCAAACCCATGGTTTCTCATAGTGCCAGTCAATTTTACAACAGACTACGATACGAGAAAAAAAACTTCCTGATTTTGTACCTTTTAGCCCAATGCGAAAGGGGATTGGTCTAGTGGTAGAGCCCCTTGTGGAGTCCCTATATGTTCAGCAGATTAAAGTGTCCCCTTTCTCTCTTGGAAGCCCACATCTACTATGAGCCCAAGGGCGTTGCTCAAATCTTGAGTTTTTACCAATTGACCACAGTTAAAATTACCCCTCCCTCCCTTGTCACCTACAATTTTTTTTGGCCATAGTTGCGTCACCAATATTATTCAAGATAATAGGTTGCTCTTCAGAGGTAGAAAAATCTCTTTGCATGAGAAAAGTTTCCAGAAGGACACATTTTGCTGCTACAAAACGTTCAGATCTATTGCAAGGGTGGCAACAAGCTCTTAAATACTGGAGAGAATATTCTTGGCAATGCAATTCAATTGGCTAGTCTAATGTACAAGAATAAGGCTTCAAGTAGTATACATTTAAGGACCTGTCCTTGTCAATGGTAACAATAGAATACTCAGGTAGCTTTCACAAATGTCTTTGAAATCTGCTAGCATTGAGCTATCAATAATCACGCGTACGAAGAGCATATTTCAGGAGATATGCCTCCAAAAGACGTACGTGTACATACAACCATGAAGGGCTGCCTTAAGTACCAATTGATGCATTCCTTTTTGTGAGATAGCACTGAACTTGACCTGGAAGTTGAATGGAAGCTCACTCATGAGAATGTCTGTCCTCACTGTTTTTCTCTTGGTGGAGCTTTAAACTTTGCACATACAGATCTCTGCAGTACTTCATGCCATAATGAAGTCATAGATTCAGTACACTTTTGACCACCAATTCTGCACAATGCACAAACCGCCACTTCTTATTCCTCGGACTAAAATGTGCTTTGAAAATGAAGACACTTTTCATCCTTTTGAGGCAATGTAAATGGAGCAGTCATGTTGGATGATTCAATATTATGCTTCCTCAAGCTGTTCTCCAGAGAACCATAACAGGGTAATGGAAGCCTGTATGCATGAAACTCTAGAACAGCCTGCACGCAGTTCATCCCAGTAAGTTCTGGTTTTATAAAAATCACAACAAGAACAAGGATTTTATCATGAATCTGCAAAAGTAAGCTCCCCTATCCTCCAAGTCAAGCCAATTTGATGAACAAGATGTGCCTTTCAGAATATAAATTTGATTCATGAAGTGTTTCGAAAAAGGACCAACAAGAAACTTTATGTTGACAGTAAGATACAAATCAGCATCCAATCCCATATCCTTATCACTACATTTTTCCCCTACTAACTCGAATGGATGTTCATAAGCGTAAGCTAACATCACTCAAGTGAGAACTAGGCCTTTTTCTGGAACAAAAAAGGATCCAACATGTAGTTTTCTATTGCTAACATGACATACCAGTGTTCGCCCATAATGACTGGATACATGAACTTTTGGGATCACATGAATGAAATTTGATCACCCATTGCACCGTTTGTGCAAAATGAAGTACTCTCCAACTCACTTTCTCCTGAATCTGCTGAGCATCCAGACTTTCCTCGTCCAGAGTCCAAACTTGGAATCATGTTCAAAAAGCATGATCTCATCCTGTTTCTTATGTTCAAAAAGCGTGATCCCATCCTTTGAAAACCACTCAGAACAAGATCACATTTGACACTTTCAAGTTTTTGCTTCAAGTCGTTATTTTTCAACAGAATCACGTTTGGTGATTCTTGGAACAGATAACTGTCCACAGTTACCAAGTGGCTGAAGCTATCCAAAAGCTTTCTTTTCTTCTCATTTTTTACCAAGAAGCTGATCAAAGCGAATGCATTCCTGTGTGTGCATTGCCTTGAGCTCTCTGACAATATTAACATTTCTCTGCATTGTAAGAAATATCAGATCAAGTCTGAACGCTCGCTCATTTTAATAACAGATCATTTGATACTTTGAGAATAGAAAGGACTTAGCATGAAACAAATTCTTGGAAATAATAACTATCACTCAGAAAGGTCATGGTTATATAAGCTGCAGCTTGTTATGATTTCAAGATGCATGCTCACTAGGAAAACACTTTTAAGCTGATGTATTTATTATGTCCAAACTATTGCTTTGTTTTACATTGTTTTGACGTAAGTTCTGTTTTGCAAAGAATGCTCCATAAGTCTGAATTTTGTGGAAAAAACCTTTTCTTAGAGAATTTTATGGTGAAAATTTGAAGTGTTTATAATGATAAGAAAAAGCAGCTACATGCCAGTTCACAAAGTTCGAGATCCTTGGCCCTGCTTTTGCGAAGTTCATCGCGTGCCTGTGCAGCTCGTTGAAGTAGCACCTCCACTTCTGTTTGCTGTTTAGCACGCAATGATTGCTCCTTCACTGCCACCTCATTCTGATAGGCCTGAATTGTTTCTCGCAATTCTTGCTGTTCCATGCGATCTGTATATTGTTTGATATTTTGGGCCTCCAGATATTTGCCTTGCTTCCCAAGGCACGCCTGTCTTAGTGATTCACCAAATTAGATGGTCCAAACAGCAGTCAGAATTAACACCCTAAGAGCCTAAAGTTCCTATAGATGTTAGCAAATCTAGCACCTACTCAAGCATTCACAGCCTCGCTGCAAAATAATTTTTGACAGTTATTGATTGCTTTAGAGCTGTCAATTGTAAGAAATAGCCATACAATGTAGATCCTTCCAATGTAGTGCCAGCTTTTATAATACTTGAGACTTCTAAATGCTAGTTATCTTTAATACTACATCAAGCAGGGGGTTTGTGCTCAAGCAGTCGAGCATTTTGACTGGAATGAGAGATGCTTTCTCTTGGGCCCTGAGGCCCTCTAATTTCAATTACAATCAATGTTTCACGAATCGGCGATTCGAACAAGAAATCGTGGTTCGAATCGGCCGATTCGAATTGGAAACCTGTTCGAATCAGTTCCCGTGTAAAAAAAAATTTCAAATTGGCCCCGGACATGAAAAATTGTTCAAATCGGCCGATTCGAACCTGACTTCGCCAGTTCGAACCGGATCGGCCAATTCGAACCTGACTTCGCCAGTTCAAACCGGTCGAATCCGCCGATTCGAACCGCCGATTCGAATCGGTGCACAAAACATTTGATTACAATGCTTAACTGCTTGAGCAAAAAGCCCCTGCTTGATGTAACATAAGCATTTGGAAGCATCAAGTATTAAGCTGGCACCATATTGTAACGGCTCTCCATAAGAAGTGCTTTGCATGCACACCTGACAATGTGGCCAGCCATGCAGTGCATTGCACAGATCACTCTTCTGCACTATCGCGATGACACCCGACAGGGGTCATTCACAGTTTCTTTTTAGTATTTTCTGACTTTGTTTAAGTTAAGAAAAAGAGTTGAACTTTCAATAGATAGAGAATGGTTTTCATTGTTGGTTATCATGACAATCTTAGGTCCAACCTCCAACCTTTTTGCAAAGGTTAGAAGTTTAAACTCCCTCAATATTACCCTATGGTCCACATTTTTGAGTGCCATGTTTGGATATGGGTTTGAAGGCCCTGCCGCAAGGCCGGAGGCAGGGGGCAGCAGGCGCCAAAATGCCCCATAAAGTCCCCTTCTACAGGACTTTACCCAGGGCCATCTAGATTTAGGGAGGCTCTAACAGTTTACAAGGCCATCTGGGGATCAAACCTGACTACAATCGGACTCACTTTCTATAATTAGATGCAGTCGAACACCCAGTTTTACTATGTTCTCTTAATAGAGGATTATCTCACGGTCTTAGATTCGTATTGGGACAGCTCCGAGTGTCATCACATCAGTTGGCCATTGAGACTGGACATTTCCAGGGTACCCCCAAAGAGGAGAGGATTTTCTGACTATGTTCCTTATCTGAGGTGAGGTCTGAGAATCAGTTTTTATTCAAATGCCCAGTCCATACGAAATCAAAGGGAGATATTACTGCCTGTTCTTCCATACACCGGTTACATTACAGTCTATCATAGCTAAGTGTGTTGCAATCATGCTACGAGAGATGTTTCTACTATGACATGATCTCTGCCAGCCAGTTCAGCTGAGTCACTCCGACACAGCTCCAGATTACATAGACTTTTGTGGAAGACGACCTTACACCTTGATTGTTACAAGTGTCTAGTCCATCTAGCACTACTATTGGCACCTCACAAGATATTGATGCCTCGTAGCTTGCCATTTTATTCATGTATAGGCCCAAGGGCCGCTTTAATTCATGTTAGCCATAGGCCCAACTTTACTAGTTAATTATCCATAGTGGGGGTCCTATAGAAGGGAGCATTATGTTCCCTCCACAAGTTCTACCTCCCCTGATTATTTGGATCCTGGTTTTAGGCATAGATGCACAGCGTTTCTGAAACGCGTTTCAGAATCGTGTTTCAAAAAATTCCAGAAACGTTTTTTTTTAAAAAAAAAAATTGGTTTTTTTTTTGGGCAATATGGGTATCAGATGAAAGCTCTAATTAAGAGCATCATTATTGTCTAGTTTGCCGACTGTTTCGGGTGCAGGATGGTCCAGTTCAGGTGCATTAATCCATGTTGGGTTCTGTCAAGGATAAAAATTCAAAACTAACCTCTAGCATGTTCGTTACGATCACAGAAAGTCCCAGTAAGTGTGGGAAGGCCAAATCATGAAGTAGGTGTTGCCCCCCAAACCCCCCATCGGGGGGCTACCGCCCCCCGGACCCCCTGTTTCTCGGGGGGCTACCGCCCCCAGAACCCCTGAGCATTTATTGAAAACCAGAGCAAATAACAACCAAATAGCTATTGAAAATAAGATCTGTTTGTGCCCCATCTACTACACAGAGGCAAAACGCTGGTTTGACCATTGATCCCCTAAAAAAATTTCAGCCATAAGCTATTTTTCCAAAAAAAAAAAAAAAAAATTTGGTATGATTTTGGTCTGAGAAACGCGGTTTCCGAAATGCGTCTCCTCAGAAACGCGTTTTTGTGCATCTATGGTTTTAGGGTTACTTGAGGGACTATAGATAGGCATTACAAACACTCATTTCTTAGCTTATTGATTTGATATTGCTCAAGCTCTTCGTGGGAGAACTCATTGCTATTGCTTGTAAGGTTTTAGCCATTGATATTATGTGATGCTTTGGTCATTCTTTGCAGGGGAACTATCATTTGCTTCATGACACATGTATTGTCTCTTTGTGCTTCACTAGATGTGGTTGTGTTCATAACATGGTATCAAAGCACTTTCTTGCCTTCTTTAGTTGCTGATTTTTCTCTCTCTAGACAATTTCTCTAACCGTTATTCCTTGGTCAATGAAGGAACACAAGGCATTATAGTCCCTTTGTTCAAAGTGTGGCAACAAAAGCAGTCCTTCCAATTGTTGTATCATCATGAATGGTTACACTTTAGCCACACTATGGGGTATCATAGGGGAGAAGATGCTTGGAAATAAGTAATCTGCAAGCATGGGAATATGTGGGGCTTCAAAGAGGCTACTCTATTTGGATCACTTACTTACACTAAGAACTATAGTGGAAGACAGGAGAACCCTGAGGTACAAAATTAACTAAAATAAGCGGTGGATCAACTTCACAAGAAGGTGATGGCACAAGTTTGTCCACCTTTGGGTATGACAACTAACTTTTCTACTAAGTTGGTGTCAAAAGAAATTGGCCTCTCTGCAACACTATTTGGCACAAACAACAATAAACTCCAAGAATGGTTGCGCAAGGATGTGGACAAGTCAAGCTAACACAATTTGTCATTAAGCTTCAATTGTAGCAAACAGTGTTATTCCCTTCATTTCACTTGACAAAGCCTTCACTCAAAAATTGAAAAATGGTTTGTCGTTAAATTTTTGGAAAATGGCTAACACATTTGCACTATTCAAAAAAATTAGTGTCCTAAAGTACCTCAAGAAGTGAAGGATTTCTTGAAAATGATGTCTTATGTAAACCTTGGAAAGATGCTCTAAATGCAATACTTGGAAAATACAAGATGGATATACATATTCATTCAAAATCTCCTGAAAGCAATCTTTTCCCAATAGTGGGAAAGGACCAAGCTCGAGGAAGAAATCAATCTTGCGAATCTTTGGAGGATTTGTGCATTCTAGAGCTACAATATGTGGATATGTAGCCAATTTAGGTAGCTTGATTTCATTTGTTACCCTTTGACAACAATAACTCATGGAAAACTATACCACTTGAAAAGGATATTAACAGGCAAGCACTTTTTGACTTGTAGGATTCAAAAGGCAACAATTTGCAAAAACTAATAACAAGGATAACTTTGAAGCATGTCACATGGCAAAAGGAATGAGATACACTCCACATGTCTGAATTGCTGAAAGAGAATCCAAGGAGCCTTTAAGCATGAAGAACTTGGAGATCTCCTTTTGGCTTTTTAACGTAAAAATGGAAACACTTCTTTTAATGTAGTATTTGCTCATGGTTTGCGGTGCAAGCTAGTAGCTTGCACTTTACCAACATAACCTTATACATCAACTATGTTCGCCTTGAACATCATGATTTGCTTCAACTCTGATGTATTGAAGAAAAAATCAGCATGTGTCTTCTATCAAAACAATCCAAAAGAAGAACTTTCAAAAAAATACCTGAACTTTGCGAAGCTTCAAAAGCTCACGTGACCATTGTGGTTTAGAAGGAGTTTTAGATGCCATTTTACTTCTAAAGTTCTGTATGACTGTGGCATGCTCTCGTTTCAGTCGTGCAGCATGCTCCATGACTTCTTTGTGAAAAGATTTTGATTGTTCATCCCAAAGCTACAATAAAATAAACACATACTATGCTCAAGTTTTATGTGCATGTGTTAAAACTTAATGTATTATGCACAACTATATTATTAGAAAAATTTCCGCTTCTTTACTTGCAAGCAACTAATTATTCATAATTGATTTACTTTCTCTCTAAGCTAGGTAGCATAGGTCATTGTATAAACAGAAATTCAAATTTTACTTTACAAATTACTTACAGCATTTTCGCTCTCAACATGCACATTCACAAGACTCGCGAGAAAGATTGTAGCTGTCTAGAGAAAAATTATTGAATTTTGGTTTACAAATTACTTAGAACAGTTTTGCTCTCAATATGCACATTCACAACACTCGCGAGAAAGATTGTGGCTGTCTAGAGAAAATTAGCAGTTCCAACTTTTGCTACTCCTGTCATTCTATAATAGAGATATCTACAATTTTAACTATCCCATTGCTTGTGTCAAAACTTCCATACCTAGAAGGCTTGATATAACTCAACAGCAAGGCTTGATGTAACTAATAGCTGAGTGTTCTTCAACAACGAGTATCCCTCATATCAACTGTGAAAAAGTCCTCAAAGCATCTAGTGGGATACAAACTATAAACCACTCAAGTTTTGTTCCACATAGAATATTGTAAGAACCATAATAAACACTTCAACTACAGGAACCACTGCTTGTATAAATGGAACCATTGTTTGTACAAATTTTCTGTTTCAAGTTGTGTATGTGCATATCTCTTGTTTGTATGTATTTATCTCTCAATCGTATGTACATGTCTTTCAAAAGGTATATGTCTATCTCTCATCTAGATCAGCTGTATGTTCATGCCTCTAACTTCAAAGTGGAATAGAACTTGAAAGTGCAAATGATGCTACCATAGACCCTGATTTGAGATGAAAAGCGCTTTATTTATAGACATCTTGTCCATATCAGTAACCTTAATTATGGAAAGCTTATCCATGTTATGCACATATTGGTCACACGCCCTTTTTATTCATGGGCAGGCCTAAGGGCACTTAAATTTTTGTTGGCCAAGAGCCTCTAACTAATGCCAGTTGATAAGTTTAGGAGATGACCTACAATAGGGCACACTCTGCTCTCTACACTTACGTTGTGGAACCTTATCACCTTTAGTCTCTAGAAGCATCCATTTTAGGGGCATTTGTTGGGTATAAATATAGCTAAAAAGTTACTTTTCTTTGTTAACCATTTTCTAGAAACCCTACTTTTTTACTTTTGAAGGTCATCTCCTTTGTATTTTTGCATAACAAAAGTTGTAACTAAATACATTATTGAGAGCATGAAAACAAAGCGCACCTACAAAAGCAAAAACAAATCGATTGAATTTTTCTTGCAAAAATGATCACAAAATCAAAATTTAGACCAAATGACATACTTTTACATTTTATGCACACGTCTGTATTCCTCTTTTGGGTGGATCTACATAGATTTTGCTTTCCAACAAGCCTTGAGATCACTTTTCTATATTTTTTGACTTGTTATAAAAGTGAGGTTATTGTAAAGTCAAACTTTGGTCAAACTCGAATATTCTATTTTTTGTTTCAAAAATCCCCAGTGGATCTTTTTGTTTCAAATAAGCTAATTGTGCCATCAAGCTTGTCAATCGGAGCTTTTTCTCAAAAGATGTTGAAGGGTAAAGGTTGGTCAAAATAGGAGAATATTTTGCTCTCTGAAAACATATTCAATTTCAATGTTTTGGTGGATCTATACATTCTTTGTTGACCAACAAGTGCAAAAGATTGTATGGCTCCAATCATATATCTCTACCTCAAGGTAGCCCACTATGAAGATTTTCCATGATGAAGGACAACCACTTATGTACATTGGTGACTAGATGTGGATCGAGGATATGTGACTATGTCCCTGTACCTCTGCCTCTACTTCTGCCCTTGCATTTGCCGCTGCCACGTCTAGTAGGGCCTCACGAAGGCTATTGCTACTCCCTCTGCCTGTGATATTGTTGTCTCTAACTCAACATGCAAATCCATCACGTGTACCCTATGCCTACCCCCCCCCCCCCCCCCCCCCCGGTAATAGGTCCTAACACCATAGTAGGCCAAAAACTAACTGATCCACCCAACCTTGCCTACTCCCTGATATAGCATAAGCCCCTCCTAGCCCAGTGTGAGGACTGGTAGCATGCAACTGCCAAGTGTCAGCCACGTGGCACTGACGTGGCCGACTGCACGTCGGGACCCAACTGGGGGCCCTGTCCTGCTGACAGGGTCCCTAGACTGTGTTAGGCCCGCCATAGCTATGGACCGTGCTGGAGCACACTACTCACACTGTCTTGCCCTGTTGGTCGTGTACACTGGACACGACCCTGACTGTGGTATCTGACCTATCCGTGTTCTTTAGGGTTCGGCACTGGTCACGAGCTCGTAACACTCCCTCCCCCCTTAAGAACCGTCTTGGTCCTCTAAGACAAAGTCTGGAAAAATCTTGCGAAGGACGCTGCCTCTTTCCCAAGTGGCATTCTCAACAGGCTAATCATTCCACTTGACCAGATATTTTCGGTATAGAGTATGACGAGTCTGCGTCTCTCTACTATCAAGAATCCCCTCTGGTTCATGTGGAGGTTGCTGAGGATCCAATGGGAGAACTAGAACACTATCCCCTACCAGATTTTCTGAACAAGTTAAGGCTTTTCGTAACTGACTTACATGAAAGACTGGAAAAACCTTACTACTGTGTGGGAGTTCTAGTTTATAGGTGACCTCGCCTAGTCTCCTATTGATGGTAAAGGGACCACAATACCTTGGAGACAACTTAGCACACACTCCTGATTTGAGGGTTTTAGAGTCAACTGGGACTCTCAAGTAGACTTTCTCACCAACGGAGAACTGCACATCCCGTCTGTGTGGATCTGCATAATGCCTAGCTCGATCCTGGGACTGCCTAATGCTACGCTTAGCATGTTCTATCATCTGGTTTAGGTCCTCTAAAAAGTTTCTGGCTGGTTCAACTTTTTCTTGTTTAAACCCTACAGCTGTGGGTGAGCGTGGCTGAAAACCGTACATCAGCATTAATGGGCTGTATCCCGTAGCTGAATGTTTGGTACTGTTATAAGCAAACTCTAATATCGAGAGATACTCCTCCCAATTAGTCTGCTTCTTGCTGACGTATGCACGAAGCATATCCTCCAGCACCTGATTTACCCTCTCTGTTTGACTGTCCGTCTGTGGATGGTCGGTGGTACTCATATTAAGTTTAGTATGGAGATGATGGAATAATGCCCTCCAAAAATTTCCAGTAAACTTACTGTCCCGGTCGCTGACTATGCCGGAAGGTAGACCGTACAATTTAAATAGCCCGTCTACAAACAACCTCGCTAACCCTGGAGCTCTAACGGTTGTTTTGGTCGGAATAAAATGATCCATTTTGGTCAGACGGTCAACTATGACCCATATAGCGTCATTACCCTTTTGGGTTTTAGGCAGGCCTACTATAAAATCCATGGAGATACTCTCCCATTTACCAGCTGGTATTTCTAAGGGTTGCAAGAACCCTCCTGCCTTTAAACGCTCTGCTTTATTTACTTGACATTTCTAGCAACTGGTTACATACTGTTGGACGTCCTTTTTCATATTGGGCCAGAAAAATTGCCTACGAAGAAGCTCATAGGTCTTCTGTATGCATGGGTGTCCCGCACTAGGATTGTCATGACATTCATATAGGAGCTGCTGCCTATAATCCTCTGAATTGGGGACACATACTCTATCTCTATAGAGCAAGTACTCATCCTGAATGGAATACTGTTTCCATTTGAATCCTTGAGTCAACTGACCCTCAACCACTGGGGTTTGCTTGGGTAATACAGGCTCAGAATCCTCAACGTCATCTGACAACATATACTCGGACTCATCATCATCCTCAACGGAAACTCCCGTATTCTTGGATGAACTGGTACCAGCCCCGGGAACTGGTTCTGGAGTCTATAACTGTCTGCTCTGGATTGAGTTCCAGATAGTAGAGAAGAATGCATCATGCTGGCACTTCCCTCTCAAGGACTCGAGTAACTCATTACGAACCTGAGTAAATCTCAGCTCGTTTATCATAGGCATTCTGCTAAGGGCATCTGCTACTGTATTGAATTTCCCCCGTCTATATCTGATAGACATATCAAACTCTTGCATCAACTCTTCCCAACGAGCTTTCCGACCTCTAAGCTCAGGTTGATTGCAAAGGTATCTGAGACTTTCATGGTCTGTCAGGACCTCAAAGTTGGCACCATATAAATAATGCCTCCAAGTCTTAAGGGCATGGACTATAGAAAAGAGTTCCTTTTCATAGGCACTGTACCTAGTCTGAGCTGGCTCGAGTTTCTTACTCTCGAACGCAACTGGTCGTCCACCCTGAGTTAGCACAACACCAACTGCAAAGTCGCTAGCATCTGTTTCGACCACAAATGGCTGATTGGGGTCGACGACTTTTAAAACCGGTGCTGTAGCTAAGGCTGTTTTGAGAGCATCAAAGCTCTCCTGCTGTGCGGACTCCCAAATGAACTCCTTTCCCTTCCCCTTAAGAAGATTTGTCATGGGAACTGCTATCGAAGCATATTCCTTGACAAATCGTCTGTAATATCCCGCCAAACCAAGAAAGATCTGAAGTTCCAAAATATTCTGAGGTCTCAGCCAATTGAGTATGGCTTTAACCTTACTCGGGTCCATCTTAATTCCATCTGACGAGATAATGTGACCCAAATATGCTACTTCTTCAACAAAGAATTCACATTTGGATTGTTTAGCATAAAGCTTATGCTTTCTGAGCAGTCGAAACACCTTTCTGAGGTGTTTTAGATGCTCCTTCCCCGTTTTGCTGTAGACGAGGATGTCATCTAAAAATACGACTACAAACTTACCCAAGTATGGTCTGAGGACACTGTTCATCAAGGTCATAAAGGTAGCTGGAGCATTTATGAGCCCAAATGCCATCATCTTAAACTCATAATGACCGTGACGAGTCCTATAAGCTGTTTTTGAGACATCTCCCGACTTTATACGGACTTGATGATATCCCGATCTGAGGTCTATTTTACTGAAAAACTTGATCAATCAACTCGTCTGCCCGAGGCATAGGATATTTATTCTTTATTGTGACTTTATTGAGGGCTCTGTAATCTACGCAAAGACGCATAGACCCCTCTTTCTTTTTCACCAATAGGACTGGTGAGGCCCATGGTGAACTACTGGTCTGAATTTGGCCTTTCCCAAAATAATCTGTTAACTGCCTAGTTATTTCTTCATCCTCTGTTCGGCTGACCCGATACGGAGGTTTAGAAACAGGTGCTGTACCTGGTACTAGGTTTATTACATGATCTACCTCTCTGCTAGGTGGCAAACCATGTGGTAAATCTTCAGGAAAAACATCTTTTAATTTAGATAATAAAGTTTCTAATTTACTGATTTTCTGCTGTATAGAACTAGAAATAGAAACTTCAGGAATAAACTGAAAGTCACATAAGAATACCTGATGGTCGTCGTCTCCGATTAGCTGACAGAGCTCTGAACTGCAGACCATAGGACTGTTGGGAACATTATGCTCCTCATGCAACTGGATCTCTTGGCCTTTATGCTGAAAGCTGAGGGTGTTCTCCTGATAGTTTCTGTGGAGGGAAGGTCCTAAACTGTAGAGCCAATCTCTCCCGAGAACAATGTCTGTGCGATCCAGGTATTCTTAAAGTTAATTTCATCTTGGTACCCCTGAATACCAAGATTCAAGTTACCTACCATAGTTTCCCATATTTTCTTATCTTCAACTTTAGCTAGTAAAACTATGTACCTATGCTGACTAGGTACCTCTGGTAGTTTAAGCTTTTTAACCAGGGTGTAGTTGATGAAATTATGGGTTGCCCCATCATCAACCATAACTCTTACTAACTGGTTACCAACTTTCCCATGCATACGTACTAGGTCATGCGGCCCAAAGCTGAAGGGTCTCGCTAGCATTGCAGAGGTCAGCTGGCAACAATGTTCATGATCTTCATGATACACTTTGATCTCGGAAGCTGCCGAGTCACTGGGGAAACTTATAGTTTGAACAAGATGAACTTGTTTCTTATCTTTTTTATCTTTTTTTAGTGAAAGGCCCCTCGGGACACTGTCTGACTGTGTGTCCCTTGCCCATACACACAAAGCACAAACGTTCTTGTTTGGCTTTCTCAAAATCTTCTGGTTTCAAGGGCTGTATGAGTGAAGGGCGTTTCTGAAGAGCTTCACCTTTAAATTTATCTTCTTTCTTTCTTTTTAAAAATTTCTTTTTAAATTGAAAGTCTTTCTGAGGAGGCTGCTCAGAAAGGGGCTGTTGTCTCGCCCTCTTCCTACCCACTGAATCATCATAGATTTGAGCATATCTGAGAGCTTGCTCAAGGGTAGTAGGCGAGTTTCTCTGGACCTCTACTTTATATTCATCTTTGAGGCCTCGAACAAACACCCTGATTTTCTGATAATCATCCATACTTTTAATTTTTAAAATTGCTTCTCGGTACTGCGAGATTTATTGGATTAGGGACTTGTCCATTACTGTTCTTTCCCAGGCTTCCCAGGCTCTATCAAGTTCATTCTCCGGTAGGAATTCTCTTAGGAAAGCTTCTTCAAAGGCTTTCCATGACCGGGGAGTCTGCCCAGTCTCCTGGAGATTTAACCACCACTTATAGGCCATGGGCCCTAAGAAAAGACTGGCATCAATTGCTTGCAAATGGTCAGGGGTCTGTTTAAGAGCATGAACGTTCTTCCATTTGCTAAGGAAGGTTTGTAGAATGTCTGCATCTTTAAAGACACTGGGGTGAGACTGTAGAGTCTCACCCGAAACTGATGGAAGTGGAGAAGGAGACAACTGAGAAGTGGAGGGAAGGCAAAATCAAACCTTTGAGTTCAGCGAACGAGTCGTCCACACTGGACTTGAAATTGGCTAATGCCAAGTTCATCCACTTTTGTTACCAAATGGAGAAACTGCTCCTTGGTAACCAATTCGTCGAGTTCTTTGGCGAACTGTTCCTGTTCTTCCATTTCCATAGGTTATTTCCCTTTACTGTAAGCTAAGGCTTCTGTTTCAAGCTCGTCGATGCCTCTCTCCGGGGGTTGATCAAGTCCTTGAGGAGTGGTCATTTTCAGAACTGAAAGAGAGGTACCTTAAGTTCTGATAAAAAAAAGCCAGAAAGACTAATTTACAACTATACAAGGGAAGGAAAGAAAACTTAGCTCTTTCTGAGAACTGTACTTCCACAGAGAGAATCAAGAAAAGCCCTTTCAGCTCTTCCTCAACTCCTTTCAGACCTGTGGTTCTGAGAAATTTGAATAGTAGGCGGAAAAGTGCAAAAAGATCTGAAATTTTTGCTATCCCCCCTCACTGGTCTGACAGCATCCTTTGTCCACAAAAAGGCAAATTTGAAGTCCAAAAGCACCTCTGAATTCTGAAATTTCAGAAGCCCCCTGCTCGCTGATCTGGCAGAATTTCTATTGCTCCAAATCTTTGAAGTTGAGGCCCAAAAGTTTGTCTAAAATCTGGATTTTCAGAAGCACTGGCAGAGCTGACCCTGCTCTTCCTTTTTGGCCTCAAACTCGCTAAGAACTACTGAATTTTCCCCTGGAAACCAGATGCAAGTCTCTGGATTTACAGCGATGGAGGTGCTTGCTTATTCCTACTGTAATTCCGCTGGAAAATGTGTAGAAAACTCTTTGAACCCTGTGATGAACAGCTGCCTTTCCAGCGAGCTACCTACACATGGAATCTGACTCCTTACTACTGTAATTTCTCAGTGTATTTCAAAAGGTTTGAAGGCTGCATCTACAGCGATCTTCCTCCTCTATTCCTCTTTGAGAATCTGAGAGATTTTTCCTATCCTCTGATAGCTTTCTCTACTGCTGCTACTAAGCTCCCAAAGATGGAGATGGCTCTGATACCAGTGTAATAGGTCCTAACACCATAGTAGGGCAAAAACTAACTGATCCACCCAACCTTGCCTACTCCCTGATATAGAGTAAGCCCCTCCTAGCCCAGTGTGAGGACTGGTAGCATGCAACTGCCAAGTGTCGGCCACGTGGCACTGACGTGGCCGACTGCACGTCGGGACCCAACTGGGGGCCCTGTCCTGCTGACAGGGTCCCTAGACTGTGTTAGGCCCGCCATAGCTATGGACCGTGCTGAAGCACACTACTCAAACTGTCTTGCCCTGTTGGTCGTGTACACTGGACACGACCCTGACTATGGTATCTGACCTATCTATGTTCTCTAGGGTTCGGCACTGGTCATGAGCTCATAACACCCCCCCCCCCCCCCCCCCCCGCGACAGGCGATGCAGGCTGGGCCTGTGTCTCAGCATCGGGATCAACCCAACCCACATTCCCTCCAAGGTCCATCTCCATTCCATCATTCAGGGCCATCCTGATCATCATCATCATCCAATCCCTCCTTAGCCTCATTCCCACCCTCCTCTCCTACATCCTCTTCATCGGCCCTACATGGATCTAGTGGTCCTGCGTTGCCTCTTATCATCAGCCACACCCTTTGTGTGTGCATGCTATGCTGCAGTGTCCATGGATCTAAAGCAGTCCTCAGGATTCACCTGCCTAGGTCATTGTGAGATTCTCGAAAGAAAGGAGTTGTCAAAAAGCACACACACACGTGTTGACAAGTACTTGAGTGCTAAGAACAAAATGATTTAGATAGTTATTAGCCCTATTGGGGGACAACCTTGATCTAGATACACATTATGCTTGTGCTCCAACTGTCCACAAGCTCAACGCCCATGCGTATGGCTCCAGTAGCCCACATAGGCTGAATCAAATGAGAAACTACGTGTATGGGCTAAACGAGCAACTATTGTATGGGCTTGTGGAAGAAATTCCACCTATCAAGCCACTTCTCACAAATACCTAAAAACCTACAGAAACAAAAAAAAGGAATCATTGCATTGTAGCCTATAGGAAAAACAACTTAACAATACAAAAAACTTTTAGAAAACAAATGCACAAGACAGATTACAAAAAAGTATACATGCGCTCATCAAAAAGCGGTCATTGAAGGGTCTCACCAATCCTGTCCGTAAACTCATAAATGAGGCCAAGTGTCGAACCCTCTCGATCCACCAACCTCAGCACATGGTGCACTGTCTGCAGGAACTCAACTACTTACTCAGCCTATCAAGAAATCATCTCCAAAAACAATACTCTAGAACCTAAGTCAAGGACCCTCTTTTTTCTGGTTACAAAATGTGACCAGGAAGATGGTACTAGATGTGATGGTGGAAACCTAGGAAAGGCCTCCTATGTCATGCATCAAAACATCGATGCAATGTGTGTTAGAAATCCATAAATCATAATATGGATGGACAGACTAGGATTCGAACCCAAGACCTCCCTCATACCGGATGGGATGCTCTACCACTGAGCTATCCGCCCTGTTTGATAGTTCTCTCTAGAGTGTGGATTGATATTCCAACACCCCCCCTCAAGCCACACTTGGTTGGGGTCCTAGCTGTCATCTGCCCCACAACTTGGGCCACCTAACCATGGCTTTGGCACCATGAACTGTTAGGTCTAACTTGGCTCTGATACCATGTTAGAAATCCATAAATCATAATATGGATGGACATACTAGGATTCGAACCCAAGACCTCCCTCATACCGGATGAGATGCTCTACCACTGAGCTATCCGCCCTGTTTGATAGTTCTCTCTAGAGTGTGGATTGATATTCCAACAATGTGCTGCTGCACACAAGGCCCATACAATAGCAAGATGGTCTCTTTCCAGAAGCTCACCCATAGCCATACGATTGCTAGCATTGTCAGTGATCACTGCACTACATGTTGTGCCCCCACCTCGATGATTGCTGCACGTATATGCTCATAGATAATTCTCCTGACTCAACAGCGCCAGCTCGAGAAGCGTCCACAACCCTGAGAAATACAGTGCCCAGCGGACATGGAATCAAGATGTTGATCATAGGCATGCGCCTAATATCAGTCCACCCTTCCGTGTGGGGGGTGTCTCCAAGTGGCATCACAAGTTGCAATCTCCCTCATCGTGTCACGAAAGATGGTGGTGTCGGCCAATGTGTCGATAACGCCAGACTTGCATCATGCCCCTTGCGAGGCCGTCACTGAAGGGCGTACCGTTATGGTACATAACAGGGGGAGTGTTCTCGACACTCATTATAGTCCATTAGTCCATACTTCTCTACTTTTGACAATATTAGTGGACATGCACTTTATATTACATGTGACAGGGGCCTAGAAATACTATTTTACATGGTTTTCTATTTTTGGCCCTAATTTTTTAATTTCATTTTCCCTCCAAATCAACATGAAGGGAGGTAGGGTTTTTCCACTATAAATAGCCACTAAGGCTGTTCAGCTGCTAGTTTTGATCATTTGAGTCTTGGGCTTCTTGTAGTCAAGTTGTACTATTTTGGAGATCTTAGTTGGAGATCTGCCTGAGCTATCGGGGGCCATTGATATTCATACAGTTCTTAGTTGGAGAATGCTACGTGAATGCCTTTTGCTGCTTTCTATGCTTCATTGATACTAATATTTGTGATTCTGTTCATAACACATATTGATCAAATTCATATTTTGGTCAATTTTTTGGTAGCACATGGACGATCAACAATTGGAAACAAACATAATCTTTTTCAACAATTACTCGAGATGTTCCACAACTTACTTCATTTCTCTCATTGAGCTCAACTTTGAAAGCCTTATTTGCACGCTCAACTTCGCTCAAATGCCGCTCTAGCATCACCACTCTCCTCTTGTTGTCCTCGAAGTTCTGCACGCACCAAAGAGAAGACATACAACATAAAACTTGTAATATAGCCTCATATGAACACTCATGAGAATATAAACCCACTAGAGGCCTTTTAGATCTCCTATATTGTGATGCTCCTAATATGTGTATACAAATAATTTGTTCAATATGTTCATTAAAGTCAAAACATTCAGCAGAATTTTCCTTACGAATATTTTTTTCACGAAGCTACCATAGAGAACGGTAACTCTTCAATATAGAGTAGTTGTCCATTTCATTGTCCTTCACCAAACAAAAAGAATAGAGTGAAATGGTTTAACCTTTAACTCATGAAGACGTGCAGCTGCTGCATTTGCCTCTATATAATTCGCTTCTGTCTCGCATTTTTTCCTACATTCATCAAGCTCTTTCATCATGTCCAGAACCTGCAATAACAACCACAGCAACATAAGAGCTCATCAAAAGTGACATTGAAAAGTGAACTTGGAGAAGTTTTGAAGGAAGCACAAATTAAAACCATGAGAAAATGACTAAAGTCTTCTCAAAAGACATGCGAAATCAGAAAATGTCTCAAGAAGAACAAACCAAAAAATATTATGTGTTCTAAAGTCACAAACATGCCTTTGATCAAAAGGTTTGAACTCCTGCAAACAGCCAACTTGGAAACTGGAAATTTAGCAAAACCTTGAAGGAGAAAAATGTAAAATGCAAAAGTGATTTTGCAATGATGTTCTGTATCTCGATCTTTCTTATTTGTAGAATGGTATGATGTATCAATGTTTACATGACCTTGAGGGCATGTTTATAATTGGTAGATATTCTATGAACTTTTTTGGCCCAAAGGATTTCAAGTTAGGTCCACTCATTGCGCTGAATTTCTCAAAAAGTCAACCACTTGACAATATCTAGCCACGGTCACCAGTGATTCAAATAACGACCTCTTTTTTTGTCATCTCCAAGAAACTATTTTCTAGCACAAAGTTTTCATACCAAAGAATGATTTCCAAACACCAATGAGTTTTTTGTCCATACAAGAGTTGCAACAAAGGTTATGAGAAATAACAACTCCTAAGTGTTTGTTTTTCTGTGCTACACCTAAGTTGTGTTGAAACGATGTTTCGGAAGCATAGAGTTCTGGAATGAGCATTCCAAAACATCGCATTCTAGAACGTCGGAACCGCAGAGGGCGGAGGGGGGGGGACTTCAATTTGTTTTTTACAACCATTGGAACCCGAGTAGGAGACCCACAAACTAGGAGCAATAGTAGGTTTCAAAATCTAGGGAGTTTTATTGTACGCAATGCATTTGTGCCAAGTTAGTGACTTCTTGTCATGCCTCTCAGTGATATTGATATCAAAGCCAAAACTTGCATGTAAAAAACCTAGAGTGTTGAGGAAGGAGAGGAAGTCAAACCTCATGAGGATCAAGTTTTGTTACTTTGAAGTTTGGATTAAGCTTGCCCAAGTTACAATAATTGCTCGTTCTATTTGTGTTAAAGGACACAGTACAAGGGCATGATGTTGCAACAAGATTCTAAAGAATCTTTGTCAAATCAGTTTTTTCTTGATCACTGAAAACAAATAGTTGACCATTCCCAAAAATTTCTTGTTGTTCACGCAGGTCGTCTCTTCACAAAGATCTTCACAATTGGCCATTTCATTTCTCTCTTCTTCCACATATATCTTCTTTAGTGATTGATTTGTGACCCGTGAGACGCAGGTAATTTATGGAGATGCTACTTAGCACTCATGAATCATGCAACAATTGAGCATGGAAACTTGGATCAAACAAATAAGGGATGGAGAACTTTATTGAATAGCACTATACAAAAAAAAAAAAAAGTGTGATACCTTGATACGCTCCTTGCTTTGTGGGTGTTGGACTTTCTCTCACATAGATTCACCACAAGCATCAAGCTAACAAGCACCTCAAGCACCTCACTAGAGGAGGTGATGAAACTTCCAAGGAGGTGATGAAGCTTCCTAGCATCCTATGGTGGTGGTAGCTCCTTATTATCATATGACGTTATATTGATGTATACTTTGACATGAATCAATACGCAACAAGTACAATGAGAAATGAATATAGTAAAAGCTATGGGATACACAGTCATAGAAAATAGACATTACATTCTTACGCTGGTTGGCTCCTGCCCTCATGATTGGAATGCTAGCATCTTCACAACTGTCTCTCCTTGACAGGATTCTTCTTTTCACAAGCTGTTACTAGCTTTTACGTAGGCCAAATTAGGGCCCACGTGCTCACAAAGAGCGTCTTCTGGAATCACTCCCACGAGTAGAGTTTCTCTCTTTGTTGGCTATAGGTCACAGATTCCCATAATCAAACCCTGAGCTCGAAGGCTGATCTACCAGGCACACTCTGCTAGAATGATTGCTTCACTCCCTTCTTTGGCCAATTCACCCCCTTGACTGGTTCTCCTCTTGCTGTTTGCATCTAGACTCTAGGAACAAACGTCATTGAATGTACCTATAACTTCTCCATTTATGTAATGGAAGTCATACATGACTAGCTTTCAAGCCATGCTGTAGCACATAATTTTCTAAATCTGCACGAATACTCGATCCATGTTCCATGTGTCTAAAAGTTATTATGCATGTCTACTACATATGGTTATATGTTAAAATGACTAACGAGATTACTTTAGAACTACAAGAGACTTTTACCTAGTGACTTGAAGTGTACCAGACCTGACTCCTACAGGCCTGTCTTCTAAGACTGACAAACCATTTAAGAAATGTTAATTTGCCATCTTCCCAAGTGTCCCTCATTCCGCATCTCCGGTTCACCCTCAAAGGCGTTATATCAATGCACAGATTATTTCTTTCAATCTGTGTATGGCTACCTTCAGTGGAATGCAAATTATTCCAAGAATCTGACGCTCTGAATTCCATGAGTCTAAACTTGTTAGCCCCAGGCTCATGGGACCCACCACCGTATATAAGGCCCCACACTTACCCGTTCCATGGAGATTACCCTCAAGTAGTCTGAAATATTCTTAGTTTCAGATGATCATCAATCTTACATGTGTTGGCAAGGAAGAATGTGCAGGATGCAAATGGCATCTGCTTCCAAATCGCACACTTCTTTTGAAAAGGATAAAATAAGGCACCTGTGACCTAGCTAAAAATTTAAAATTTGTTCACAAAGTTGCAATCATGAGCTATATGTAACTGTGGTCAGATCTGTTTGGTCATACATTGGGACATTTTGCCCCATAATTCTCTCTCAGACACTTTTCTCAATGCAGAATAGTCCAGAAGTTGATAATAATTCATGGGGAGGATCACATTTAAACGCTAGATTTATCATTCACACAAACTACAGAACACTAAAAATGCTGTTACTACGAATTGGAATTCCTAGTGCTGAAAGGTGAAGAGCAAGGACATGATGGAAAAAAACCTGCGGTTCTAATGCTGGATATGTTTCTTCCGGATTTGCCTTCCTGCTTGGACTTTTTTGTAACGTTCTCCAAGCATTTGGCGAAGTGGAGCTGCTCAGGTTAACGCTCTTCCTGAAAATCAATCAACTTTCTCATTAGTTCATAGTTGATGGTTAACAAATATTTAAACATATCTGGCACTTTAACCACTCCATTTCACAAGAAAGTTCTTTGCTCTCACTCTATGTATAGGCAAGGCACCTACTGCAGTCAATACAAATCTCATAGGGTAGGCATAGACACTACTAATAAATCTCCTCCAAGGCAAGTAGAACTGGAGGAGAACCATCTATATAAGAGGCTTCTAACTGAAAGTGCTCATAAACTTTAAAAAGAAAAATCAACTGAGACCTCTCTTTTCCTTTGTCACATTACAGACTCCTACTACATGGTCTTCTAAAGGTATACTGATTTTGAGTTTGCAAGCTGTGAAGCATTCTAATCGTATCTTTGTTGTCGTTCTATCTCATGGTGAGACACACACATCTTCAACAAACTATTTTGTCCTTATATGCACTCTGATGCATAAATCTAAAATGAAGCCGACTTACATATCCACTATGAGTTTTACACGTTTCGACAAAGTTTTTAAAGAAAATTTCCACTAGGCATTCAATCCTGTACTTCAATGTACGAAAGATGTCAGTAATACAGTGTATCTGAGGATCTTGTGTATATAAAGGGATTTGGGAAATCCAAGAATTCAAGAAGATTGATTTGACTTCACAAAGATCTTATAATAGCACATCCAGATTCTTAAACCTTGATCATCTTAGTTGCGCTCTATTCTGTGGATTGTTACTTCTTGTGGTGGATACGCTTGGGATCATTATTAACCAAATCGCATTGGACACTGCAGATTTATGCATGTCACATGATGGGAATGCAGTTGCCGGGGTGAAGATGATCCTGCTATACCCCTTTGAAAGTGGATTAGTCACTACACAGCTATTATGCAGTCTGGAATTTATGCTCAATAGTAAAGTATTTGCTAGCTTAAAGGTATATAACAAACTTGATACTCTTCACCAGGGAAAATTCTAAATTTCATTGTGTTTCTTTTCATCTTTCATAAGATTCTTCTTGAAAGGACAGCAGTTGGAGAGACTAGGCACTAAAAAGGGACATTAAACTTGTACCTGTTACCAAGAAAAAAAGGATATCTTTTCTCCCTGCCCTCAATTTGCGCTGTGGCCTGCACAATAGGCAAGCTAATTCTTGTAAAGTGCGTACTTAATAAAAATTCATTGTTTGAACAGAAATCTCTTGCTCTAAGCTAGTGAGTATCACAGTCCCATGATAAAACTCTTCCTAATGGAATTTTTTGGAGAAAAATGTCATTCACGTACTAATGGTGTATGCTATGTCTAATGATTATTGCAAGAACAAGCATTTAGAACTAAACTTTGCTGTAATTAAATTTTCACGGTTCATATAAATCTTCACTTCGTGACAACTTGCTAATGGAACCTCATGTTTGCAGTCCATAGAAAGACAATCTATAACAAAATTTTCCTGCAGATGGTACTTTGATCTTCTGATGACCAAACATTTCTATTTCATGTAAATAGCACAATCTTTCCTATTTTACAAACTGTAAGCTAAGATGTTCATGGGCATCAGACGATACATAGATACTGCTAGATAGACTAAGTTATGCATGTCCAAAGAAAGCTTCCTTGAGAAAAAAAATTTCCCACATATGTTGCGCTTAAATCCATGTTTTAAACCAAATGGTCCTGCTATGGTTCAAATGGTCTAAATAATGTAAATATTTCCCACTCTAAAAACTACAAGTTAAGATGGCCACGGGTGTGTCAGACCGAGAGAGATATACTAGGTAGGTACTTTGATTCTAAATAATGCTCCTAGCTTCGGCCATCCAGTTAGTTTTGTCAAACGTGCCCCTAACAACATGAACAAAGTCATTCAAACAGCTAAGTACCTAAAAAGAGCACTTTCAACCAAATCCTGCAGGTATCAGATGAGCAGACATAGAACCAAGATAATACGTTGCATCTGACCCTAGATCAGTGATCAAAAAAAAAATGTGCAGGAAGAGTTTTAAATGGATTATATCACCAAGGACAAAACCGTGAGCTTAATTTCCAGCATATCTTTAATAAAAAAAAATGCCATAAAGATATCTAAAAAAGTTAAACAAAGATTGATCATGAGTACACCATATCTGATTTTTAATTTATTGAGTGTGGAGAAATAAACTTGAGTGCACTCGTCTCCTGAACCTCCACTAAAAGAAACCTATCACAAATAGTGTAGAAAGTATGTTTTGATCATTTTGGAACATTTTTGAGGGAAATTCCAAGGTGGTTAAAAACCTAGCTAAATTTTTTTTTTTCTAAAAAAACCAGGTGCTTGAAATTTGCTAACTAGTCTCTGATTTTCACATACACTAGGTGAAGAATAAATCTAAAAAATCTCAAACATCACATTATATTCATATATGACACCATCAAAATAGCTCTCTACTTTGTCTTTCCAACGATTTATGGCTCACTCTCACCCAATTAGAATGGATGCCTACTTTTTTGCCAAACAATGTTTCTATACACGCTTATGGCACAAACCCCAACTGCACTTGGTCATCAGTAGATTCGATGATACAATGCCTTGATAGTTAAATAGTACACTCATCTACCCAAACTATTAGTTCCATTAAAAGGTCAACTATCTGACTGGGTAGAAAGTACATTCATCTATACCCAAGATGATTAGTCCTTAGACCATCTAGAATCTATCAATGATAGATGAACAATACATTCGTTCAACGTAGTTAATCTTTCAACCACACTAATTAGAATAAATTCAAATATTTACGTTGGTAATAGAATATAAAAACATTTTTTCATGGCCCTATGACGGACTCAAAGGCATACCTCCTGAGATCTTTGAGCACACTATTGACTTCACTATAGATGCCAAGCTTGTACATTGTACGTTTAATGAGGTATCGACTAAACCCAAGATATAGACAAAAAATACAAAGAAATTGCAAATTTACAAGTGGAGTTTATCTATGTCATAGATCGTACTGCTTGGTTCTCTCCAATTGTAGTTGTGCCAAAGAAGAACGGAGATCTCTTTGTTTGGGTTGATTATTGAAAAGCTTGATCCCTTCTCAAAGTTCATTTATTTAGCCATCACATAAGCTATTTTGGACATCGTTGTCAGACATGATGTAAAGTTCTCTTGATGGATTCAGTAGCTATGATTAAATAACGATTGTTACGTCCATGTCCTACAACATGGATCATTCGGAATAGTCCTTGACATGGATATCCGGTACTCTACAACATTATTAGTTACGCTTCGTCATTTCGGACTAGGCCAGAAATGTAATTAATAATCTTCTGAGGGCCCAGATGCTCTAATTGGACCTATGGAGCTAGTGCATGTTGCTTGATAGCTTTTGGTGCAAGAATAGGAGGTCAAATGCATTTGGATGGTCTTAAGGGATCCTAGAGGGAATATTCCTCTGATTTTGGGGCCTATATCCCTTGTAGGAACTTGCCCATCTCCTCATTTAGTTTTTTGTTTTCCAAGGCAAGGATCCTCTCCTCTCTTGCATTCAGTCATCGTGGCTCAGGGGTGAAGCGGTTAGGGATTTGACTATCCGTTTCCTATTGGTTGGGTGGTTCGGCTCCACAAGTATCCATTTGGTTGCATGCGACAGGATCTTGATAGATCTTCACGTGGCAATCGTTATAGTGCTATAAAAGCAAGGCTTGCATCAATCAAAAGGTGGAGTAAGATTTCTTGCTTTTTGCAGCTTTTTGGTAGGATCTCCTTGCTTTTGGCTTCTAGGTGGTGGAATTGGCCTCCAAGTAAGTGGATTCTTTGATTTTGATTTGCTTTCAGCCTAATGGATATTCTCCATTGTTAGCCGATATTACTGCATGGAAAATCGGGCTAATATTGAAGTTTAAGTTCGCAATAACTGAAGAACCGGCATGTAAAACCCGGTTATTAGAGAAAAATCGGCACAAATTTGCCTTAGAATTGGGTCCCAGCGCACCCCTAAAGTGGCTAGACATACTTTAAAAGTAAGAAATTGACTTTTCTAAAAAACCGTCACAAATATTTTGTGGTCAAGTTTTGTAAGACCGAGCCAAAAGTGCCGGTCCACCTAGAACTGGGTCCCAGCCTGCCTTGCATGAGGCTAGAGAAAATTAGTGGCCTTAGAAATGGCTGGTAAATATTTTACGGCTTTTCAAAAAAATGGCCAGTTGTAAAAAAATAGCCGGTATGACCGTGCTAAAATCTCACCATGTACTGAGTCCATTTTTTACTAATATATGATCACTCAGTGTATTTTTCAAGGAAACAGTGTTGTCGTGGGAGCCCTAGTCATGAATGCCGAAAAAGTCAATCACAGAAGAAAAAACCGAGAAAGAAAAGTTTCAGGTAAAAACGGGACCGGACAATATGGATTCAGTGTCAACGAATCACAGAAACCCTAACGGCAAAGTTTGGGCAATTTACGGGCAATTAACGAAATGTGCGGGCCAAGTGGTTACCCAACAGACCAAAAACCCAAACAAATGAGTAGTAGGCGCACGGCCCTTGAAAATCGAAGAAAGGCCAAAAATAAAGGTACCCAAAGAAAAATGAAGGTCGCCTACTAAAGGGCCTCACTCAAAATTTGGATAATAAATGCCAAAACACCTTGGAGGCTAAAAAAATTGGGAGGTACACCCACGAGCCATGGACATTTTGGGCTTCTAGGGTGTACAAAAGGGGAAACTTTAATAGCCTCCCAGGCCTTTGAGTAAAATGGCATCTTGGCTAGTTGGAAGAGAGCCTTGAATGCACCACTCCCCCACTCTCTTATGGAGGCCACTAGGTGTACTATCAAATGGGTTGGGGGACAAATGGCAAAGAGGGCATGAAGGGCATAAAGAGTGGCAAGATGAAATTGTGAAGGGGATCCATTGGATTTTCCTATAAGAAGCAGCCAACTCCTTGTATTTCAAATGTTAGTATTTTTAGGAGTTGGTACATTTGAAAGTTGATGATTTTTGAGAGCTAGTAGTTTTGGATCCATGTTGAGAGGAAGTCATGTTGAGAGTTAGTAGTTTTTGATCTTTGTTGTCTTGAGTGGCATGGAGAGCTTCGTTGCCTAGTTTGAGATTTGGATGAAGCACGTTGTTAGTAGTTCTTATTGTTTTGTCTTGTAGTTGTTGGGTTAAGCATGAAGTGTTTTTGAGTGTAGTGGTCTTTTGTAGTGTTCCCATGCTAGTTGGTCGAGAGAATTAGTTCACCTGAATGTTAGTCGCTAAATGAGTTGCTTCTTGGTTGAGGGTTGTGTGGTCCTCACTAGTATGCTTTCATCTTTATGAAAGAATGATAGTTGTTTGTAAGGAATTGCTTGTGGTTGGTGAACTCCTTGATTGAATATATTGGTTGTGGTTGGAGGGATTGTTTGATTGTGGTTGTTCGTGGGATGTTGGGAGGCTTGTCCTTTTTGGTTATGTTAGGGTTTCACCAAAGTGCTTACATTATGTGAGTGATGAAAGTGGATTATTCGAGAGGATGGTGTGTCGTCTAACTTGCTGTTTTGTTTTATATATCATATTGTGTGTGAAACTCATGAGTGTTGGTTGATTGAGTGTAGCATGAGGAGGTGGTCATTGATAGAATGAATGATTGGAATTGAGGAAGAGGTTCTTGGGAATGTGGCATTGGTGAGTTGTAATTTCACTCGTAGTATTCTGCATTTGTGGTGCTAGTATGTGATGAGCAACTAACCTGGTTATGTCGGGTGTATTCGTAAGTGGTTCATAGTTTCGAACCCAGCGTCGTTTGGTTTGATCGGTTGAGAGAAAGGTTTTTTTTTTACATGAGGTGATGTTCGGAAGAGAGTGTGATTGCAATTGGTCATATCTTGTTGATTGATGAGAAGTGTTCGAATTGGTTAGTCCCTGCTTGTCCGTGAATGTGTGTGATCATGTCCTTGGTTCACTTTAAATTCTGAGGGCTATTTGAAGAGCAACAGACCTGTTTTCTACCTGTCATAAGTATGACCTTCTATCACTGTCTACAACGGAAAAATCAAATTCTTGGACCTACTGCGGCTTGCCACAGATGCCCATTGCTGTCCATAATCAGAAACACCAGAATTTTTGGCATGCCATAGCCTGTTGCGGCCTCACCGACTTGTCTAAGCGAAAATCAGACTTTCGGAGAGAAAAATCAGATCTGCCAGCCCTCATTGGACCTATTGCAGCCTGCTGATTTTTGCGGCCTACGGCCTGCTACGCGGGGCCTGCGGTGAGCCTGCGGTTTTTTGCCTACGGAGCTGCGCTGCCTGCGCTACCTGTGGAGCCTGCCTGCGCGCGACCTGTGCTCTGCGCTGCCTGCGCTACCTGTGGAGCCTGCCTGCGCGCGACCTGTGGAGCCTGTCTGCGCGCGACCTGTGGAGCCTGCCTGCGCTGCGCTGTCTGCGCTACCTGTGGAGCCTGCCTGCGCGCAACCTATGCGCTGCGTTGCCTGCGCACTACCTGTGGAGCCTGCTGCCGTTCCTGCCTACGGACCTGCCCACTCCCTGTGTGATTTTTTCTGCCTATGGCGGCCCTGTACCAATCGATTCGGCCCTGTGCCAGCTGATTTTCGTCAGAAATTCACTCAGAAATAGGTTTGTGGTTTATCCGACCTACACACGAATCAGAAATAGCTACTGTGGGCCATCCCTTACTGTCTATCGCTGCTATGGAAGGGTCATCCTGCGTCATTTCTACTCAGGGTGCTCTTTAAGCCATCGCTACGGTCTGTAGATCCGGCCAGAACTACTATCTCATTACCTTTCTGGCAAAGGATAGACGTAAAGCAACAAACGAAACAGAAATCGGAAAGCGGCATTCATGACTAGCCAGCTCTTGCGGCAAACCGGCTACCTAATGGCACATTGAGGTAAGACTCACACTTTTATAATCAGTTTATCTTCATGATGCCGTTTTCCGTACGCTGTCTTCTTTCAATTGGAATAGAATGTGGTATGTAGCCATAAACAGTTCTGGTTTGAAGAAAGGCTTCAAGTATTTTCATTGATATTGAGTTTAAGAATTGATCGTACCTTCTTGAAAAGATAAAAGTGTGTTTATGTCATAGTTGCACTGCGTTTCTGAAACGCGTTTCAGAATCACGTTCAGAAACGTGTTTCTGAAATTTTTGAAAAAATTCTAGAAACGTTGTTTTAAAAAAAAGAAATTGGGTTTTTTCTTTGGGCAACATGGGTATCAGATGAAAGCTCTAATTAAGAGCATCACTGTGTAGTTTGCCAACTGTTTCGGGTGCAGGATGGTCCAGTTCAGGTGCATTAATCCATGTTGGGTTCTGTCAAGGATAAAAATTCAAAACTAACCTCTAGCCTGTCTGTTACGATCACATATGGTCCCAGTAAGTGTGTTTTCGCTCAGGGAGTTGGAAGGCCAAGTCATGAAGAGGCCTTACCGTCGGGGGGCGTTGTCATTGGGGGGCGTTGCCCCCCAAACCCCCCACCAGGGGGCTACCGCCTCCCGAACCACCCCCTATGCATTTATTGAAAACCAGAGCAAATAACAACCAAATAGCTATTGAAAATAAGATCTGTTTGTGCCCCATCTATTGCACTTCTGAGAGGCAAAATGCTCGTTTGACCATTGATCCCCTAAAAAAAATTTCAGCCATAAGCTATTTTTCCAAGAAAAAAAACAAACAAATTTTTTTTTTTTTTTTTTTTTGCGATTCTGGGAGGAGGAACGCGTTTCTCAAAAACGCGGTTTCCGAAACGTCTCCTCCCAAAAACGCGATTCTGTGCAACTATGGTTTATGTTTTGAGTCCATCGTTCCTAGGGTGATTGAATCGTACATTTGCGTTCCCTTAACTGAATAATTAGTTTTGTTATCAATACTGAAGCGTTTGGCACTATCACGAGTACAGAAATTGGGTTGAGGTTATAGCTAGACTGTGGGTGTATACTAGTGAATCACCTATTTGCTGTTTTTCCAATGTATGAAACTGGGAACAAATTTGGGCCTTGTGTTGTTAACATCGCATTGGAGTACATGCGTTAGGGAAGAGTTTTTTTCCGAAATTTCATGTGTTACTAAGACGTCTAGCATATTTTCCGGTTAGTTAAAACGACTATACGAAATCGTCAAGTTGTGAAGCGTTTTTCCGGTTTTTGTCAATTATGAAACTTATCAATTGGACCCGACCTCTGTGAAACACCGGAGCGGGCCGTCCACCATCCGTTGTTGAAAAACACCACCTTGGCTAAAGCGTCGCACTAGTCACACCCACCGTCAGTACTGTCTAGCGAAATACCTAGATTCCGCTTATCAAACAAAGTGGTGCATATAACTTGCACCCCACAAGCACATCACATGCAATAAATCGATTTCAAGCCCATGTAAGATTTTTTTACTAACCGTAAGCCGAATTCAATGGGGAAAGAGACATTAGCGAGATCCTAACGCGAATTAGCGATCAAAAGTTTTTACGGAACCGTAACCCTAGAAAGCTAGTAACTCGTTGCACCAAAAGTGCTAGCACCCTCTCCTTGCAACCGTATATCTGAGAGCCTGGAAAACTCTCATCGATTGGGGAGCACGGGGCAATAGAGAAGGCCATCAGGGTTGGAAGTGGCAAATCCTCCATTGCTCATGTAGGGCCGAACCGCCACTAGAGGTATGGCCCCTTGACCCTTTTAGGACGTTTTGGCTGGACCAACCCCCCGTCAAAATAGGCCCTAACATCCATAGAAAATGAAAGAACTTTATGGAGTTTTGACGGTTTTTGAGCTAGTATTCAATGTTTTGGCTTGAGAAATGTCAAAGCTATTGTTCCTAAACGTTTTTCAAGTTTTTACTGGCTGTTTTACAATCATTATGACAATATCTAATGATTGCATGCCGGAGATATTGGATCTAGGTAGCTTTTTTGGTCAAAGTTCGACAATTTTGAGCTACAAATTGACTATATGAACCAAAATTTATCCGAATTAGAACTTTGTTTGCTTGCATCTTACCAAATTACAGTAGATCAGGTCTGATTGCACTTGCATGAGGATTAGATCCACAAGATCTTAATGAAAAAGTTGGAGGTCAAAAAACAAGGTTTTTTGATGGTTTTTTCACTATTTTCGGAGCTTTTTGATGGTTTTTTTGACGGCCCTCATGCACCCAGTTTGGTGGTGGGAGGCTTAGGCACCAATCTCCCGAACTTGTGCTTGATGGCACCCTCCATAGAAGCTAGTTTTGGTTGATCTGAGCCTATGCTTACTTGCTAGACCTATTCGAAGCTTCTATGCCTCTCTAATGAACCTTAGAAGAGTGCTTGTAACATGTAGATTGGTTGAGTTCTATCTTTTGTCGAAGGAATTGAACTCCTATATTCACTCGATATCATCGTTTATTTGATTGTATGCATGTGGGGCTGGAGTTGAAAATTTCGGTGAAATCTCCTTGTGGAAGTGCGCCCTCCTATTGGTCTTTTGGGCTGTTACAGCTCGCACGTGTGAAGTCCAGGTAGCAGGGTGATGTGGCAATCATCTTGCTAACCCACTCTCCCTCTATATTGTGCTTTACAATGACCAATTTGGTGTCTCGTAGCAAAAGTTATGGCCGTCGGAAGTTTGGCAATTTTCAGAATAAAATTTGCAAAATTTCTGAAATGTTCTGATTGTATGCGTGCATGTGAAGCAGTAGTGTGCATTTCCAATGTGAAAAATGCTTTTTTTATTAGTTTGCTTGTCCAGGTACATGGTACTGAGGGTTACAATAGGTTGATTAGTGAAATTCCATGCATGAATACAATTTTTGTAAAAGCTAGTTAAAAAGTTGATTTCCCACTTGTTAGGCAATTTACGTAAAAAAATTTGATTTTTTGAATAAATCATTGCATGTCATGTCTGATGCATGCTAGATGTCTCGGAATCAATTTGAAATGTGATGGCAACTATGAAACTGAAGAATCGATGCTAGAAATCAATTTTCACAGTTTTGGTCCATATTGAACGAAATTCGAAAATCCCAGATACGTAGATTTTTGAAAGTCTCATCAAGGTTCGAAATTGTTCAAAATCTCATTTATTGATTGAACGAAATTAGCTTAAAAAAGTGGAAGATCTTGCTAAAACGTCCAGTATTTTTTCACTTTTGGTTGAAGATTTCAAATCTATCGACTGATTTAAGCCAATTTTTCATTTCAGGTAATCAATAATGGCTAACAATAATGCAGGTCTAGAAGGAATCATACCCATGCCGACCTATTTACAAAATTGCCAGCAATTAAGTCAGGCACTTAATGAAATGAACAATGGGAATAGTTTGAGGGATCAACAAATGGAAGTGCTGTTGAATCCAGTTAAAACTTTGTCTTTGTTGAATCTAAGCTTTCAGCCAAAACCTTATTCGGGGGAGAAGAAAGAGAAGACAATTAGAGAAGTTAAATCTTTTCTCGATTTTAGAGTTTTCTTTCGTAAGTCTATTGAAGATTATGCAAAGGTTGCAACACCTCTTAACAATCTGACTAAAGGCAAAGTTAACAAGAAAACGAAGAGATATCAACCTAGTCCGCCTATTGAATGGAATGAAGAACTGAATCAATGTTTTGAGAAACTCAAACATATGTTTGCTTCAGCTCCTATTCTATAGATTGCAAATCCAGATTTACCTTACGTTGTGCGAATTGACGCAAGTGATTCGGCGATAGGAGCAGTTCTTTTACAAAATGATAGGTCGATAGCGTTTGAGAGCAAGGAAATTACCGGACCTTAGTTGCATTATACAGCTCAGGAGGACAAGTTATTTGCTGTGATACAACACTTAAAACTTGAAGGCATTACCTTTATGGTAGTCAGTTTATAGTGTATACAGATCACGAACCTCTGAAGTACTTTTGCAATCAACACAATTTGAGGGGTCGTAAAGCTCGTTGGGCTGAGCTTATGCAAGAACTTGATCATGAAATCCGATATGTCAAAGGTATCTCTAATCAAGTTGCAGACGCTCTTAGTTGGATTTGTGAATTAAATGAACTTTCATCCGCCCAAATTTCTACAGATCTATATCTTTCGTTCAGAGGAAAGTGTGTTCTCATTTTGGTCGCATTTGGAAAATGGTTGAAAATGGAAAAAATGAGAATCAGAGAATGGATTAGAGGTTAACTCACAAGGATCTCAGGTTCCTAAGAAAGATAAGAAGATTGCATGTATACACAAGACTTGGTCAGAAGAGAGTTTTATTGGCCAAAACTCAAGCCATTTGTCGAGTCTTATGTGGTTAAGTGTAAACCATGTCAGCTCGCCACAGCGGAATGCATAAAGGCAGCTCGCCAAAGCGGAATGCTTAAAGGCTGGAGGGTTGTTACATCCCTTAGATATCCCTCAGGAATGATGGGAAAGCATATCTATGGATTTTGTAGTTGGACTTCCAAAGAACCAACGTTAGAATGATTCTATTGGTTGTAGTGGACAAGTTAACTAAGTTAGCTACGTTCGTACCAGTAAAGTCAATTGCAAAGGCTTCGAATTTAGCCCAAATCTTTGTTGGAAGATTATTTAGGCTTTATGGACTGCCAAGTGATATTGTTAGTCACAGAGATCCTAATTTTTTAGGTCACTTTTGGTCAACTGTGTTCCATAAGCTTGAAACCTCGGTTAGTTTTAGTTCTATTGATCATCCTGAATCTGATGGCTAGATGAAAAGAACTAATTAGACTATGGAGGATATGTTGAGGACATATGTGTCTCACAGGCAGTCTCAGTGAAAGGACTACATTCCTTTAATTGAGTTTTCTTAGAATAGTAGAAGACATTTTGCTACAAGTTATAGTCTGTCTATGCTAATGTATGGTTTTCAACCTAGATCTCCGATAAATGTAGAGACGAAATCTGCTAAGATCCAGAAAGTTGCAAATTTCCTGCATGATATGCAAGAAATGTTGCAAGTGGCACGTGATAGCATCCGTAGTGCTCAAGACAGAGCTAAGCACTATGCTAATCTTAAGAGATCTCCCAGAGATTTTAAAGTTGATGACTGGGTATATCTTAGAATTCCAAAAGATTCTAGGACTATGCGTACTGGGAAGCATTATAAGTTGTCTACCAGATATTGAGGACCGTTTCGGATTAAATAAAATTGGTTCTTTAGCTTACGAACTTGATCTTCAGGACAAGTCGCCTAGTTCCATGTCCTATTACCCAAGACCCAATGGCCAAGCCAAAAGCACAAACCAAAATTTTAAGGCCATTCTCACGAAAGAAGTAAATTAAAAAGGACGGGCATGGCATTACCACCTCTTACAATTTTTTTGTGAAAACAAATGATCACACGATTCGGGACAAAGGTGAACGTTTCTTGAACAATATCCTTGTTTGCTTATTTTCTGTTTTCAACATTGTTCATAAAACATCCATGCCCTATTACCCAAGACCCAAAGGCCAAGCCAAAAGCACAAACCAAAAGCTTAAGGCCATCCTCACGAAAGAAGTAAATTAAAAAGGACGGGCATGGCATTACCACCTCTTACCAGTGGTATGGGCCTACCACAATCGCATACAAGATCTTGACAAGCCTTGGGGGGGGGGGGGGGGGGGGAGATAGCATATCAGTTGCCCATTGATTCCAATTTTAACAAGTGGAATGACCAAGCATCTGCAAAGACAAGCGAAACAACAAGCAAAAGCCATGCCGGACAAGGATGAACCCCAACTTGAGCTCATTCAACTCAAGGATGAGGTTGGTGATTTATACAGAAAGATGTGGAAAAAGGAGAACACCGTGGTGGAGTTCCAACAGAAACTCACCAACCTAGAGAGCACATAACGCAGAGATACCCTAGCTCTTCTAGAAGATGTACGTATTGTTCAAGGGGTCGAATTCTACAATCATTTTCAATTGTTCACAATTTTGATGCCTCGAGTGGAATTTGACATTGTACAAGTGGGGGAGATAAAAATGTAGGGCTTGAAATGCTCCTTTGTATGTGCATACATACTAATTTTCTACATGAGTTGACAATGTTTCACTTTGTTTTTCTTGAACATGATTGAAGTTAATGTGCAACCATTACACTTGACACATACAATGAGATTGCCTAAGGAGAACATTTTGACTTGTGATTAAGTTAATTGCACAGTCGTCACGAAGAATGAAGGTTGAGCAGAAAAAACTAAAAAATTTAAGAAATGTGCATGAAGGAAAACTACAGATTGTTTAACCTCTTTTATAAGAGCATTGATGTTTTGAGGATGCAAAACCACTAAGAATGGACAAATATAGCTATGATCCAATCATAACCTATTCAATTTTGTACTTGTATAGTTTGTCCATTGAACCAAGTCAGAAATCACATGTTTGTTGCAAAAAGTGATCATTGTTTTTGGGGAAGTATTAGTTTCTTTCTTTGCTATCAATATCATTTCTCATTTCGACACTTCTTATCAACTCACATGTCCTTTATTTTTGTCAACAGATGTTTTGAATGCTTGGGGCACAACACCTAACTCTAGGATTCTCTCTCTCTCTCTCTCTCTCTCTCTCTCTCTCTCTCTCATTTCTAGAGTATCGTATGAAAGAGATCGTGCATATGATTGCATTCGGACATGTACACACTTTCAACTTAATTGAACTTGTTCCAGTACACTCCACTGTACACTAATGGGATGATGATGTAGTCATTACCTAACCTTTAAGCCATTTGGAAGCGTGTATGCAAGTACATTACTTGTTTGTATCCAATCTTCATGATCAGACTAGAGTGGGAATCTTGTGCTACAAAAGAAGGAAGAAATGGTATCATCTATACAATCTAGAGATTTAAGCTCACCAAAGCCTCTAATTTACTTCAATACCTTTGCTGCAACCAACAATGCAGAAAATGGAAGCTAACACTACTTCAAACACACTCTTTGCACTCTATTCACATCATGCAATCACACAAACATGCTCCATTCTTATCATTTCTACTTCCTTTGTTCCCTTTCATCCAAAAGAATCAAAAACTAGCATCCAAGAAGTGTACCATGTACTCTAGCCATTATAACCACAGATGAGCTCTTTCCAAACTCTTTCCAAACTCTTTACCACTACTCCCCATGACTAGCACTACTCTTCGAACACTAATCAAGCACTGACCCTACTCATTAACACTATTCAGAATTGCCTCGCCACTCGTGACGACACAAAGACCAATTAGAGGTGGTGTTGTTCTCCCTTAGACATTTCCCAATAGGATCGATCCCTTGTTTGGCAATCACTCACATTTTGGTGCCTCTGTCGAGAGGAATCTGATAAGGGACTCCCATTGCTTAGAAGACCAATTATCCACTATCACCATATTTTCAAGGCTTATGTTTGGCCCATCAACCGCATGTAACCAACATTAGATGCGCCATTGCTAAGATAGACCAATTATATGGAATTTTTTATATGACTTTGATCTAAACTGACCATCTAAACTGTGTGTTAGAAGCTCAAACCTGAAAATGCTAGTACTAGCAATAAATCATCTAAGGCATCAGCAAGATTTCATCAATCAACAAACCCCTAGCCATTCCACGCCCCCAAGGCCTGCATGTCAACTTTGCCAACAAACTCATCCAAATAGAAGATGCCCCAACACTATTTGTGGGTACTGTGGGAAGTTTGATCATCTAGAAGACAAATGCTGGAGCCATGAAGAGCACATGAACACAAGGAACCATGCCAGCAAAGTAGCATGTCTTTAGAAGATTGCCCTATTGTCAGAGTGTGATTTGACATCTACCTGCTCTCATGATATGATTGCGAAAGTTTCATACACTTAGTGTCAAAGCAACTGCCAAGATCTCAATGGATCTGTAACCATGAAACTTATGATACAAGTTGAACCAAAGGATATGTTGCAACTTCAACTTCAACTTGCCAAACAACAATGACATCCCAAAGGATATGTTACAACTTCAACTTCAACTTGCCAAAGAACAATGACATCTATCTTCCAAGATGGCAATGGATCCAATAGTACATTTGTACATGGCAAATCATTTACAGTCCGTGCTTTCATTTCAGAGAATAGAGAAAATTTTGTGTACCATTCCAAGCCACAAGTGTAAATTGTGCAGTAAATTGTGTCCTGCTTTTCTTCCTCGCCCAATTTTTTAATCTTTAGATAAATATAGGATTGGCCTCCAATGCATGTTCAACTAAAGCGAAAGGATGGTATGTCAATTACATGAGGGGAGGACCAAAATTGTCATGAGGATTTTAATCGCAATAAGCCCCATCTACCACCATAATCTTCAATTATAAAGAAAAATACTTAAGCTGTCAAGCAAGGATTTTTTATTTCTACAATAAGGGTTAGTGACTCAAGAATCATAGACCCTTCAAAAAATGAGAATCAAGATATGGAATACAAGCATGAGGAAATGCCATGTCATCAAAAAGTTAACCAGCATAGCAAGATTGAAAAAAAGATGGCTCAATGGTGAGAAGCTTTAATATTAGCTTTAGTGCCCAAAGGAGGAGTTGTGAAATACATGCAAAGTTGGTTGCTAGAGGCAATCTAGCAAGCAAAGGGATTACTTTATTCTCTACAGCTGATGCACACAAGCCAAGTGAAGCCCTCAAAATGGCAAGGCTGCTCCAATGGCGAGTTCTGATGTGTAAGCAAGTTGTTTTCCCACATGATGTGCTTAGAATCAAGCGACGTCAAAGGAGTATTGTAAACTATTGGGAGGGTGACCTAACAGGAAAAAAATGTTGCTCATAGGCCGTTGAGTTTTTAGATGGCAAACTGCATAGAATAATGACTAATTTGGTAGGGTAGTGAGAGACACTAATTAGATGAAGATTGCATCGATTGCAATCTGGAAGACTTATAATTGCACAAGGTGAATACCCAAGTCCAAATACTCGTACAAGGAAATGTTTGCCATTGAGTAACATACAAAAGTTGAGCCAAAATTTCTACAACAAGCAGACCGATATCCGGTTGCACGCTCGATAATAATGCAATTGGGTGGAGTAATCAGTTCTATACCATTGTGTTATATTAGGCAACAATGTCAAGCTTTGGTCTATTTTACTTGCTCTCAAGAGTTACAGATTCTTATTGAAATGAACCTGTCCTAGGGATTTTCAATTGCAATAGAGGCATACAGAATCCTCACCTGAAGAACACTTTTTCCTAACAAAGCATTAAAGTGCATGAATTTTGTCACAGGCTCATTGGTTCCATCACCCACTCAACTTTTGGGATGCTCTATATAGTTCAAGGTTTGGCAAGCGGGTGTTATTTGCAACTCAAAGAATTTCATCCCCAGATGAAACTCCTCATCACAGAACCCAAGACGTAAGGTGAGCCTCACTTGGTCGGACTGACATGATCATCAAAACTAGATCTAATCTCTCTATATGTACTCTTTTAATGAAAACCACAATAGCCCATATTAATTTACTATTGTAAAAAGGTACTAAGACAACCAATTTCAAAATACCTAAGCAAAACTGCAATAGATGACTGGCACCCTGAGAAAGCTTTAAATGTGTATTTACACTCGAAAACGAATCAGGAAGTGAGTGCTCATGACCATCATCTAGACCTTGACGAAGGATACCATAGAAGAAAAAGGATGAGAATACCATACTCGAGGTAATGAAGCTCCAGATCTTGATTTGGACGCATAGCAGGATAACTTAACTGATGAAATATGAGCAAAATTTGACAAAACTATAGCCTTCTTTTCAGTGGGCCATGTTTCTGGAAGAATTTTTTCTCGACTGTTGTGCACTTTTTCTGTAGAGTCTGAGGCATCATCATCTTGGTCTGCCTCTTTTAATTCAGATGCAGAGATCAAGCTTCTGGGAGATTGTGGACACTCAACTGAAACCGGCAGGGGGGGAGTGGATAGCATCTCCTTCTCCCAGGCATTACAAACTGACGCTTCCCTACAATCTACCTCCAGAGTCCCATCCCCCTGAGCTCCACTTCCTCCCACACTTATATTCAGATCCAAATGCTCTAGTCCAGATTGCACCTGCTTTTCTTCTTCATGTAGCTCTAAAATGTCTTCAATTTCATGCTTGTCATCTACAGTGATTATTTCTGGTTGCTCCATTGATTGTGACCTTCCTAAAGTCAAAGCCCCATAACTTAAGGACTTAAGGCCTTGAGTTCACGCCAAGCATCAGTTTGCTATAATTTCCAGTTTTTTCCTCTTCAATTAGATGATACACCACACACATGCAATTTGGTTTTCTGGCAGTGTCTCTCAGCTTCTGTTGCTAGTAACCAACGACTAACGGTCAAGAAAACCTCTCAATGGTAATGCTTCTGTTCACACTTATTCAGCTATCTAAAATCATTCACTTGAAGCTATACAGATTTAGATGACACAGACAACGACCAGGTTTATCATCAAGAATTTTGGCCTTGTGCCACTTAGAACAGCTTCGCCAGCATTTTTCTAAATCTGATATCTCCAAGTCTTTTGAAAGAGTAGACCCTATAGCAGTTTATGTTCGTCCAGTCAAGTCACCAAGTCCTTGAACATGAGAGCTGAGTCAGATTGATAAGAGCTTTTGAATGTACGACTCCAAGAAAGCAGCATGCATTCTTTACCTGTAAAAAACGGGTTTTATCAGTTGCAGATGTGATCATATCAAACTATCGAGCCCCAACACCACCCTTTAAGTAAACAGCAATAGAAGTTCAGATTGAGAAGGACCATACTTGGAAAAAAAATCAGTTCAGTTTCTGAATTTGCACTATCCAATGGGCATCCAAATTTGCATCACTCTTTTGCAAGCTTTGACATAAATGAGTAGAAATGGATCTACAACCTGGGGAAACTCTGAATGCACTGTCTTTTATGTGCATCCAAAAGTAAAGAACTCTTACAGAGCATCTTGCTTGCAATCTTGCAGGAAATATTTCATTCCAGCCTACTTAAAATAGTGTGTACATGGTGCTTCCCCAAAAACAGGCATTGATTTCTGCCTGTGGCCAAGTTGGCCCACTTGAATGAATATATAACACTTCAGTGCTGCTTAAAAATAGATAATAAAATATTGCAGCCACAGTTGGAGAAATATCTTATTCTAAACCACAACGTCTTGTAGCATGTTCTAGAGAAATTACGAAGACTCTTAAATCATGGGCTACTGAAATGTTTTCAGCTCTACTTAACCCTGATTCAATCATCAGCATGAAAGGAAAATCAAACTTTTGAGTGTGGCTTCGAACAGTTAGCTGTCCATTGATGCAAAATCTATGAATACATTAAGTAAACGGGATTTGCTGCTCAATGTGGATAGAAATGTAAGAAACGTCAACAAATGGGAATAGTAGGGAACTAGAAACTTACGACGAAGACAATTACATGCATTTATTAATAGCTCCTTGGGCCCCCATGTTCTTATTTGATAGAAGACATATGGTTTAAGCACTTAGGCCCTTCATTTATTATTTAAATTTACTGGGTACAGTTGTTATTTACTGGCTATCATATCATTGGGTCCTACTGTAGGGGTGTACTTTAACCCTAGTTTGAATCTTGAACACAATAAATAGGGTACACACCCTCATGTTAGTCGACGAACAATTGTTTAGGGACTAGTTCTTAGAGCAAAGAGTAACTTGAGATTAATCTAGCAAAGCGTCAGCTTATTGTCAATTTAGAAAGATCAATTACTGGTGGGAACTGTCATTTAGTTACATCATCTATACATAGATAGGATCTTCTCTATTTGTGTGAGGTTGTGATGTTTCACTCATAACTCGGTATCGGAGCAATTTTCTGGCAAAGAGAGAGGTTGGTCTTCACATTCAATAGTCATCAAAGATCCAACTACAGTGGATGCTACTATTGTTTTCAGCATGTGGATTTCAAGAGATGAATGCTAAACTTCATTCTTTTGCTCTAGTTTTTAGTAGAGGTCATATTTCGATTGTTAGCATTTTTAGACTCATCAACAAAGGGGCTCTAGCTTATTGTTACAATCAGGTTTTAAGATAGTGGGTGCCAAAATTCCAAAATCTCAAGTTTCTAACACTTTATCTTTTTCAGCAATTTTTGGATCATTTAACATCATTGTTCTTCCTACAATGGGACACTACAAAAGGTCTTTCCATATTGTAAATAAGATCTACCAAAATTAAATAATCTACATTCCACCTTTTGAGAAATTTCCAGCACTTCATTATTCCATACATAGAAAAACACTTTGTGATCCATTGGGGAGCCAATTCGCTTCCTCTTTACAAATTGAAGATATCATCTCCACAAGTAATATGAAATTTCTGTGTTTGACAACATTTCATGTCTTTCATTAATTGACGTGGTTTTTTTTAATCTTCTTACATCGTAGATTTTCCTAAACAGAGTTTGACACACATTGCTTTTTAGATCTTGTCAAATTGAACTGGATATCTATATCTAGATTCTATTGGTTAGTAGCCACTCCTTGCTCCTATTCAGGAGGCAGGCTGCCCGATATAGTAGACCAAGCCGCAGGAGCGATGAGACCAGCTACAAGGCAGTGCCCACTGGCGGAAGACAGATACCTGACATAGCAGTGGGGAGATGGACAGCAGAGATTAAACCTATTTGTAAGCCTCTGTTGTGGCTTAGAATCAGTTTTCTCTTCTCCACTGCTACAAATACCATGACATCTAGTAATGCATGCATTTGGCACTCTGGGGCTACACAACAAGCATTGTATCCCCTTGTATTCTACAAAATTCTTATGGCATTATATATAGTTACAACATATGTGCGTGCGTGCGTGCGTGCATGTGTGTGTGTCGTGTGTGTGCGTGTAGACACACTCACACCATCAAAGCCCATTTCAAAATGGAGCTATGCTCCAATGTGTTCCGTTTCCAAACATGAGTCACTTTTTTGTGATTTTTTTGAGAGACTCTAAGAAAAACTTGCATTTTTGTTTTCAAACTAGTAGAAAACTTGGAGTTCAACCACCAAGAAAAGTTTCAAAATAAAGGAATGCACAATGTAGACCTTAGAAATTACAATGTATACATCTATATATATACACGTCTTTGTGTATCATGGTTGCAACGGAACGAGCGTTCCAGAACCCGTATCGCAAAAAATATAAAACTCAAAAAATCAATATTCTGCTTTAAAAAACTTTGTTGCAGGCCGCAAATTTTTCTATTACTATGTTATAAGCTCTACTGCGAATTTGCCAAGTTTTAAGTTGAACTCCAATCGGTTGCCAGTCGAAGTGCAAATGTGGTATGATTCTCCTTTACAATCAGGCACCAAAACCAAAGTTTAGCATGGTCAGTAGTAGCTTGTTCACACAGGTAGCTGCAACAAAGAGGCAATTTGGTGAGAACTTTTTTGGAAACATCTATGCTCAACCGAGAATATGTCAACAATGTTACAAAATGAAAGATAGACTGTAATAGTCTTTCTTCTTGATGCTAACTGTTTTTGCAGTAATTGCAAGTCACTATTGTTTTATATACAAATATTCCAACAAGCTGTATTCCAGCAAGGCCTCCATAGCAGGCTATTCCAATAATGCAGATTTCAAGTCAATAGTCTGAACAATTCTAGCAGGCTCGCATAGAAACCTCTGTTTACTCTTATTGTAGTTTAGCTCAATTTTTGGACATTTCTCCTTAAAAAATTTCACGGAGAACCAAAAGAATTTAAAGCAAAGTCTGATTCTGGAACGCCCTAGTGCAAATGTGAGCTATACATATGTATACAATGTAAACACACACGCACACACACACACGATATATAATATATATATATCATAGTGGCACGTGGTACCGCCATTATGGTACCGCGGTACCATAATGGTGGTACCGCGGTTATGGTGCCGCCCTCAGACCAGCGGTACCAGGGCGGCACCACACAAATAATATTTTAATATTATTATTATTATTATTATTATTATTATTTTAATAAAAAACCCTTTTAACAGGCTAATACAGGGTAAAAAATTCAGGAAAAAAAAGGGCTAGGGTTTAGAAAAAAGATGCTACTGTACAGGGGACTGTACTGGGGGCACTGTGGGAGGGCAGACCTGGTGGTTAATGGGAGTGCAGCAAATCCGGACAGGTACACCGTCAGATGGGCACTGTGGGGGAGCAGACCACGGACCCAATCGGAGTGCAGCATGTGGGGGAGCAATACATGGGGCAGGTACACCGTCACATGGGCACTGTGGAGGAGCAGACCATGGACCCAATCGGAGTGCAGCATGTGGGGGAGCAATACATCCGGACAGGTACACCGTCACATGGGCACTATGGAGGAGCAGACCATGGACCCAATCGGAGGGGGGGAGCAATACATGGGAGAGGTACAGTAGCACATGGGATCATCAACAAATGCAAATGGGGAATCAGGCTGTGGGGTTGTCAGTGGAGGATCCATAGGAATGTTTAGAATAGATGGGGTCTGGCCGTATGTGGCTGACTGTTGTTATGTAATTTTCGGCAGTAGATGTGGTAGCATTTAGTGTCTAACATAGTGTAAAGAACAGCCCCAGCCGTATATGGCGGGAATACGTATTCTAATTTTGATACATCTGATGAATTAATGTATGGTGTGTTTTTTGTGCAACGCGTGCCTGGTGCATTGCAATGTAGTATGTGTGTTTATGAAATGCTATAAAGGGGGTTGTATTTCTGTGTTGTGCATCTGCTATCAATCTATGCAGTTGAAACTAATTGTAATTACGCACATACCATTCGAAATAAAATTGAAAACAGAGCATAACAATTACAAATCGACAAATACAAAATGTGCAGCGAATAAAGTACGTCCAACACTGAATATAGTATAGAAAATGGTCTGAATACAGTGTTCGACCATCTGGCCGCCAAACATGGAACATGATATCAAACTGCTAAAAATAAAATAACAGAGCTACAATCAATGCTCTGCCTCTAACTCAGATGAATGCTCCGGAGACAACTCAGGGCCTCGAGCTGACTCTCGCAACTGATATCTATGCATGTCTGGAACTGGCATGGGCTGTGTATCCGAGGGGGAAGACTCGTCATCCTCATCCTCCCAATCTGCCTCCGCATCAGCCCCCAAGCAGGCTAAACCAACAACACCTGCTGCAGTTGGCTGTAATACTGCACCTCTACCAGCAACTGGAGCCCTGCGAGGTCGTCCTCTCTTCCCTGGCTGTTTCTGTGCCCTGCCTTTCTTGTTTGGTGCACCCTTGGGCCTTCCTGGCCTCTTGCGGACGAGGGGAGCCGTCAATGCCTCATCACCCCCATGCAGATCACCTGGCTGGCTAGGCTGGGCTCAAGCTGCGGTCGGCTGGGATAGAGAAGCCAAAGATGGGTGTCCCTGTGCAGCTGATAGTGGAGGATAGGTCCGAGGAGTGTGTGCTCGTGGGCCTGCTGCTGGTGGAGGAACTGGATGTGGAGGGGCCGTCCCTGCAGGAGGCAAGTACAGCGACGATAAGTACTGAAAGGGGCGCTGCGGTGGCCGGTACTGGTACATCCTGGGTGCTGCCAAAGGAGGAGCCGGTGTCGTGGGTGCTGCCAATGGAGGAGGATGTGTCGTGGGTGCTGCCACTGGAGGAGCGTCTGTAGATGTGGGCGCTGCAAGAGAAGATCTGGGCACAGATGGTGGCCTGCCATGGAGACCTGCTGCTGCAAAAGTGGATGGCGATGAAGGGGCTGCAGGCCTCAACGGTATCGGTGGCACTGGAGGTGCTGTGCGGCGCACATACACCCTCTGAGGAACTGGAGGAACTGCAGGCACCTTGTGTAGCTGCTCTGGCTGAGACTCTGTGTAGGGCATGCTGGCTAGAGAGGATGGGGGCGCCCTGACGCTCGGCATCTGCTGGGCCTCTGAATCCAAGTCTGCAATCAAGTCGTCCAGCTGGGCATCCGAATACAAATGCTCTGGGCTCTGGGACTCATCATGTGCACCATCCTCTGGATCATCCCGTGCCTCATCCTGTGCACCATGCGGACCCTGCATGGCCTCCCAATCGGTACAATCAAAGTCATCTGGTGACTCCTCTGGTGTGCTGTCATAGAAATGCCTATGGCTCTGTGATGCACGCATCCAAGCAGCTGCGGAAGGTAAACCCAAATCACTCTGCCCCTATCAAGAGCCTCCTCCATCATATCAACATAAGAAGGTATGCCACTGGCCCCTCCTGTGTGCCCTGCTCGTCTCCCGGTATAATCTGTGGCATGTGTCCCACCTCTACCACGTGATGCACCTGTGACCCCTGCTCTAGGCGTGTGCCCAACACCTGTATCATATGCCTCCTCCCACTCTGATCTGGCGAACACAACCCGAATGGGCTCATCCTCATCCTGATCATCCTCTGACACTGGCTCATCTGCCTCGTACAATGGAGGCTCTCTGTGCTCAAGCCCGAGCTTTCTCTCTCTCATCTCGGCAAGCTCCGTCTCTCTCTCTCTGCCATCAACTGTGTGCCTAGGTCATCTGCAGGCATGGGATGGATGCTGTCCGTAGGCAAGTCAACCTGGCGCTCCAAATCAGATATCTTCGTCTGCAAGGTTTAAAATTTGCATGTCAGAGAGACAACTTTATCAAGAAATGAAACCAACATACCAGGAGTCAACCAAACTGCTATGGGAGAATAGCTTATCACCTGCAATGCGCTCGTAATGGTCGGAAGTCTCCTGGCGAGACGTGCGTTGGTGCTACAGAACACCAACCGCTCCAACTGACTCACTGACAGCCTGTTTCTTCTCCTCGTGTGAATGAGTGCCCATGTGCTCCAATTACGCTCACACACAGAGGTAGCACAGTCCTGTGGTACGTGCATTGAAATACTTCAGCACATTTGCACGGGTGGAACTTCAACGAAACACAACAATGGAGGATAAAATGAGATGCATACCTAAGAAAGGACACGCAGTGCAAGACGTTGTATAGATGGATATGTGCTACCGAACATGGTCCACTAGGTAATGGGTAGCTGCCTCCTCTCTGGATCCTGAGCAGCCGGGTGGCCGAATGTGCCCATGCTGAAACGAAATGCAGCAAGCTCCTCCATGAGCTTGATAGGATCCAAACCTATGTGTGGACCCACTCTGTGAATGTACTGAAGCCAATCGGCCTCGAGCTCCCTGTCTGTGATCTGTGTCGGAGAGAGGAAGAGGGGATTGTGCAACGCTGTGGATACTCCTGTGGAAGTAGTTCCACCGCGTCTCCCAGATGAACTTCAGCTCGGTCATCCTGCAGGTGAGAGGCATGTTAAAACCTGGGCATTACGAAAAAACGTAACATTGACAGAAAAACAAGCTAGCAACCACTGAAAAGATAAAGACCAATTACAACACTATACCGCTTACCTCTCTGGCTGCAGGATGGGCAGCTAAAGGAACTGTCCGATCCGGTCCATGAGCTCATACACCAGTCCAAGTGTCGACCCCTCGCTGTCAGCCATGCGGAGCACAATGTAGAGTGGCCGAAGCAGTCCTGACAATGTCTGTGCATCCCTCCAGAACTGGTCTCCCCTCACCGTGGAAGAAAAGTGCTCCCCATCCTCAATGTGCTGAAACGTACTGGCACACCAAAGATCACTGGCAACCATCTGTAGAAGCTGTGCCCTACACCTGATCAAACGGTTGATGACCACCAAGTCGAATGCAAAGCGTGTGGGGGCTGGCTTACGGAGGTCCAGATGGCTGAACACCCGGCACATGGCAAGAACACGCCTCATGGACGATGGCTCTAACCCAGGGAAGTGCACCTATGTCCCCCATCAGAAGGTCTATGTCGTGCGTGGCACAGGGGGTATGAACAATGTGAGGGAACTCGGCCTCTAGCAGTACACCCATCTGAATGCAGTTCGTGGCATTGTCCGTCACCACCGTGACGACATGCTGTGGGCCTATGGACAGGATGGAAGACCTGACATCAAACATGAACTCTGCAGATATGACTCTCCCCCCCTTGCTGCAATCCATTGCCCTCAAAAACTATGTGCCCATGCAACTGGAGACCAATATGTTGAGGATCGGCCTCCTCCTGACATCAGTCCAGCCATCGGACATGATGCTGCAACCGTAAGTGGCCTAGTGGCGACGTAGAGGCTCCATCTCTCTAGACAATGACTCGACCCTATCCCTCAGCATGTGTGTGTGGACAACCTCTGAACTAGGGACTCTCCAGCTAGGGCTGACAGACTGTGCAAGGCGGAAGGCCCTTCTGAAGGGCTCAGAGTTGGTGATGGCAAATGGAAGGTTCAGCTCCTAAATCAAACTGGCCACGGCCTGTGTGGCCTCTCTATCCATGTGCGGCTGATGCGCGCCGCGAATGCTCTGCTGTCTAAGAACTCGCCCAGCTGGGCGACGGGTAGCGGACCTCCAGCACGGTGCACCGAACGTGACGGGAATGGATGATGACGCAACAGGCTGGGCACTAGTGGATGCATCAGTTGTAGACATGGAATGGGGAGAGTGGGATGCACTGGCCGGGATGGGTGCAGCAGCGTAAGTGGGGTACACTGTTGGAGGGTGGACATCTGGCATGGGATACGAAAACTGTTGGGTAGGGAGGTCATCCGGATGTGAAGGGAGAGAGGAAGGGATCTCCTCAACATCCTGGAAGGCCTCGTCACTGGCATTCAGGGCCTGCTCCTGCTCGGGTGGCGGAGAGTCCATGAGAAAGTCGTAAACTGGGGGAGTGCTAGCAACAATAGGTGGTGGTGGAACCTCAGTGGCAACTGGCGGACGCGGTGGGACGGGATCCACCGGACTGGGTGCAGATGGGGGTGCGTGAGGCGGAACTGTCTGAGGGGGATGAGGGGCAAAGGGACTGGACGAGGATGCACTCCCTCTCCTCGTGCGTGCCAGCCAAGCAGGCAGCAACTCGGGGTCAACCACGTAAGGAGCGGTGCAAAACCGAAGAACACCCTCCGAAATGGTGTTCTCCCCCGCCACAAGACGTGGCCCGTAGGTATCCAGAAGTCGCTGCCTGACGGGAACGAACATGCTGGCACAGAGGGCAGCATTCAGTGTGCCACCATCTTTGACGCGTGCGCCGAGTAGGTGGCCTTTAAGGCGAGTGAGGGTGGCAACGAACTCGACCAGGCAATATCGATAGCGCACGATCCTTGCACCAAACATGTTGGACTTGTCGGGAACCCGCCTGACAATGTCCACCTCGTCCCACAGATCGGCAAGGTTGGAATGCACCATCTCTGTAGAAGGAACTGGGGACAGAAGGCAGAGATCTCTGTGGGTGCGATAGGAGTCGGAAGGCTTGAAAAAACCACAACAAAGGCCGAAATAGCAATAGCAGGGGTGGACGCGATCAGTGCAATGCAAAGACAGCAGGGAGGGCGCGGACAGCAGGGCGATGGGCATACAACAGAGAGGGCGTGGACAGCAGGGAGGGCGCAGACAGTAGGGCGACGGGCAGGGAGAGAGATGAAGCGAGGGGGGGGGATTAGGTTACGAAAAAAAAATTAATATATTTAATATTAAAAAATATTATATATTAAAAAATAATATATATTGTGGTACCGCGGATCAGTATGAATCCGCGGTACCACAGTGGATCCACTGTATCGGGATCCGCGGATCCTACTACCGCTGGATCTATGATATATATATATATATATTATGTATATATCATAGGTCCCGCGGTACCAGGTCCCGCGGATCCCGGTACCGCGGGACCATATATGGTACCGCGGTACCATATCGGTCGGCAATACCAAAAAAAAGAAAGAAATTTTTTTTTTTTTTTTTTTTTTGCGAAAATAACACGGGAAATTTTTTTTTTTATATTATGGTACTACCCTTGGTACCGCGGATCCTAGGGCGGTACCGTACCGCCGGTACCACTGTTGTGGTACCGGCGGTACCATAACAGCGGTACCACGGGGCACTATGATATATATGGTACCGTCGGTACCACAACAGTGGTACCGGCGGTACGGTACCGCCCTAGGATCCGCTGTACCAGGGCAGTACCATAATAAAAAAATAAAAAAATAAATTTAAATTTTTTTCCCATGTTATTTTCGTAAAAAAAAAAAAAAAAAAATATTTGGTACCGCGGTACTAGGATCCGCGGTACCAGTATGGTCCCGCGGGACCTATGATATATATATCTAAGGAAGCGGGTGGCGGACGCGGACGCGCGTCCGCGTCCGGAAGCGTCTTTTTTTTTTCAAATTTTTTTTTTTCAAAAAAAATAATAAATTACAGGCAACCTGCCTACATTGTCCCCCATCCCAAAAGCAAAATAAAAGCAATTTATCTCCCCTCTTTTCCCCCCGGAATTAATTATCAGAGGGTGTCTGGCACCCACCTGCCCCCTTCTGTTAAAAAATAGGCAAACGATACCAAAAAAATTTGCATAAAAATTTGTAACAGACCTAACCACTGGGCCATGCCTCTCATAACTGAGAAATTACTAAACAACCATGGCTAGTGAGCAGTGACAAGCTAGAGACTACAATGACAAGCTATAGACTACTGTGGCAAGCTATACACTACTTTGACTCTGTTGATGAGATCGGTTTCTTCCCGGATGAACTTCAACAGCTTACTGATTAGTTATGGCACTACTTCAACATGCTACAATACGATGTCGAAATTTTGCGTACCAGCACGGGGGCTCCGAAACGTCTCCCAATTTTCAGGTCTCGACCGGACAAAGTGTCCCCGAAGCCCTATTTAACGTCGAACTTCGGACGGACGTTGCGGGCCGACTGTCGGGCGTTTCCTCGTCCTGTTTGTTCCCACAGCTTCATATCGAGGTTGTCCACTGGCCGAAACAGACGGCACCCGAATCGGATCCCGTTTGGCGAAACGGGACCGTCGGACGGAGAGTTGCAAAACTAGTCCATTTCGCTTGACCTAATTGCGCTTCTCTCCAGTGGAAGGGTAATTTTGACCGAACGATACCCGAATCGAGCCAGGCTCGATCCCTTGGGTTCGTATCGAGATCACGGACCTGTGGACTATGTTCCCAGACCATTGATGCATTCTACACAGTACTCTGTCTTATATGCTGTGATCAGTTTCCCCCCGGAACAGCCTACTAATTACTTATGCAAAACTGTTGCATTCACTGCAGGCCGTCCGTCCGTTCCTCGTCCTGTTTGCTCCTACAGGTTCCTGGCGAGGTCGTCGGTTGGCCGAAACGGACGACACCCGAAACGAAGCCAGTTTGGAGAAACTGGGCCGTCGGACAGAGACCGGCAAAACTGGTCCATTTCACGTGACCTAATTGCGTTTCTGTCCCGTCGAACGGCCATTTTGACCGAACGGCACCCGAATCGAGCCAGGCTCGGTCCCTTGAGATAGCATCGGGATCACAAATCGTTGGACTGTATTCCCGGACCATTCTGTCCATTCCGAATGTTTTCAGGTCCCATCCCGGCAAAGTCTCCCCGAAGCCTTGTTTTGACCCTGAACTTCGGAAGGACGTACTGGGCCTGTCGTCCGTCCGGTCCTCGCCCCGTCTGCTACCACAGGTTTCTATCGAGGTTGTCCGCTGGCCGAAACGGACGACACCTGAAACGGATCCCGTTTGGAGAAATGGGACCGTCGGACGGATAGCTGCAAAACTAGTCCATTTCGACTGACGTAATTACGTTTCTAACCCGTCGAACGACCATTTTGACCGGACATCTGTCTGGTGCCTCGGGATGTGGATGGCTAGGAGGATGCGGATGGACGATGCGGATCTAGAGGTGGTGGCATAGGTGCAGGTGCGGAAGCAGAGGATGTGGACGGGCCGTACAGATCTGACGGTGATGGCAGAGGCGTAGGTGCAACAGTGGAGGCCGTGGATCCATGGGGAGTACTGGCGGAGGCGGTGGCGGGGGCGGATGCAGCGGCGGTGGCGGGTGCAAATGCGACGGTGGGGGCGGTGGCGCTGGGTGTACCAGTGGCAGGGGCGGTGGCAGTGGGTGCACTAGTAGAAATAGAGTCCGCGGCATCTGTGGACGGCTCGCCGGGCTCAGCAGCTGTCTCAGAATATGTCTCCATAATGAAGCCCTCTCGGCAGCGGGGATGACCATACAAATGCCGATCCCGTAGCGTCAACCCGTGGGTCGGACTCGCAACCCCCCCAGATGTGCTCAAACCCGAGAGGCGTTCCCTGTGAACTGCTTTCGACAAAAAGGGCAACGCCACTTTTTGTCGGGCATGACCTCCACCTCATCCCAAATGGGACGAGCAGCCATCTCTCTCTCTCTCTCTCTCTCTCTCTCTCTCTCTCTCTCTCTCTCTCTCTCTCTCTCTCTCTCTCTCTCTCTCTCACACACACACACACAGAAGCACGGAAATCCAAGCTCCCTCCCGCCCTGAACCCTAAACCGCAAACCCAAGCACCCTTAAACCTAAATCCTAAACTCACACACACACACTGTGCACACACACAAATCCTCTCTCTTCGTCCCTCACACTCTCTGTCTCTTCCTCTCTCTCTCTCACACACAGATCACCACACACACACACAACTGAATGCACACACACAATTTTCACACACCATCTATTTCTCTCTCAGACACTATATGCCTCTCCCACTCTCTCTCTCTCCCTCTTCTGCCCACTCTGGTTCTGCGGACTGTCCGCAGGGGGCCCGCGGGTTTTTGTCTTTTTTCTTTTTTTTTTTTAAATAATAAAAAATACGCGTCCGGGGCCCAGACGCGTCCAGCCTTAAAAAAAAAAAAAAAAAAAGGACGCGTCCGACCTTGGGTCCGGGCGTCGGACGCAGACGCGGATGCGGGCCGAAGTGCCCGGACCCTCATGTCTGATATATATATATTTTAGTTGCACAGAATCGCGTTTTTGGGAGGAGACGTTTCGGAAACCGCATTTCTGAGAAACGCGTTTAAACCTCCTCCCAGAATCGCAAAAAAAAAAAAAAAAAAAATTTTTTTTTTTTTTTTTGGAAAAATAGCTTATGGCTGAAATTTTTTCAGGGTATCAATGGTCAAACGAGCGTTTTGCCTCTCAGAAGTGCAGTAGATGGGTCACAAACAGATCTTATTTTCAATAGCTATTTGGTTGTTATTTGCTCTGGTTTTCAATAAATGCTCAGGGGGTCCGGGAGGCGGTAGCCCCCCGGTGGGGGGTTTGGGGGGCAACGCCCCCCAACGGCCTCTTCATGACAAGGCCTTCCAACTCCCTGAGCGAAAACACACTTACTGGGACCATCTGTGATCGTAACAGACAGGCTAGAGGTTAGTTTTGAATTTTTATCCTTGACAGAACCCAACGTGGATTAATGCACCTGAACTGGACCATCCTGCACCCGAAACAGTCGGTAAATTACACAGTAATTATGCTCTTTATTAGAGCTTTCACCTGATACCCATATTGCCCAAAAAAACAAAAAAAAAAAATTAAAAAAAAACATTTTTGAAAAAAAATTCCATATTTCCAAAGCGTTTCTGAACGCATTTCTGAAACGCGTTTCAAAAACGCAATGCAACTATGATATATATATTTATAATAGACATGAGGGTCCGGGCCGGAATGCCCGCGTCCGACCCCCGGACGCGGGGTCGGACGTGTCTTTTTTTTCTTTTAATTTTTTAAATTTTTGGCTGGACGCGTCCAGCGTCCGGACGCGGACGCGACAAAACAAAACAAAGCGCGCGGGCCCTGCGGACTGTTCCGCAAAACTCGAGAGCAGGGAAAGAGGGCGGGAGAGGGAGAGAAAGAGTGAGTGGGAGAGGCATAGAGAGAGAGAGAGAGATGGTATTTTTGTGTGTGTGTGTGTGTGTGTGTGTGGATATTGTTGATTTGTGTGGATACAGATGTGTGTGGTGATCTGTGTGTGAGAGAGAGAGAGGAAGAGACAGAGAGTGTGAGGGACGGAGAGAGAGAGGATTTGTGTGTGTGCAAGCGTGTACGAGACATGGTGTGTGTATGAGTTTAGGATTTAGGTTTTAGGGTGCTTGGGTTTAGGGTTTAGGGTGGGAGAGAGATATTGGATTTGCGTGCTTCTGTGTGTGTGTGCGTGAGAGAGAGAGAGAGAGAGAGAGAGAGAGAGAGAGAGAGAGAGAGAGATGGCTGCTCGTCCCATTTGGGATGAGGTGGAGGTGATGCCCGACAAGAAGTGGCGTTGCCCTTTTTGTCGAAAGCAGTTCACAGGGAACGCCTCTCGGGTTCGAGCACATCTGGGGGGGTTGCAAGTCCGACCCACGGGGGGACGCTACGGGATCGGCGTTTGTATGGCCATCCCCGCTGCGGAGAGGGCTCGCATTATCGAGACATATTCTGAGCCAGCCGCTGAGCCAGGTGAGCCGTCCATAGATGCCGCGGACTCTATTTCCACTGGTGCACCCACTGCCACAGCCCCTGCCACTGGTAAACCCAACGCCACCGCCCCCACCGTCGCATCCGCACCCGCCACCACCACCGCCTCCGCCTCCGCCACAGCCACCCATACCCCCTCCGCCAGTACTCCCCATGGATCCACAGCCTCCACTGCTGCACCTACGCCTCTGCCATCACCGTCGGATCTGCACGGCCCGTCCACATCCTCCGCTTCTGCACCTGCACCTATGCCACCACCTCCAGATCCGCATCGTCCATCCACATCCTCCCAGCCATCCACATACCGAGGCACCAGACAGATGTCCATGCCGGGATCTTTCAGAGAGGGGCAGTACAGAGAGGCCACCAAGACCATAGCACAGATGTTCTATGACCTGAACCTCCCCTTTATCATGGCATCATCCCGCATCTTTCGAGAGGCTCACCAGTCCTATTGGTGAAAAAGAAAGAGGGGTCTATGCGTCTTTGCGTAGATTACAGAGCCCTCAATAAAGTCACAATTAAGAATGAATACCCTATGCCTCGGGCAGACGAGTTGTTTGATCAACCTGACGGGGCTAAGTTTTTCAGTAAAATAGACCTCAGATCGGGATATCATCAAGTCCGTCTCGAAAACAGCTTTTAGGACTCGTCACGGTCATTATGAGTTTAAGGTGATGCCATTTGGGCTCACAAATGCTCCAGCTACCTTTATGACCTTGATGAACAGTGTCCTCAGACCATACTTGGGTAAGTTTGTAGTCGTATTTTTAGATGACATCCTCGTCTACAGCAAAACGAGGAAGGAGCATCTAAAACACCTCAGAAACGTGTTTCGACTGCTCAGAAAGCATAAGCTATATGCTAAACAATCCAAGTGTGAATTCTTCGATGGAGAAGTAGCATATTTGGGTCACATTATCTTTTCAGATGGGATTAAGATGGACCCAAATAAGGTTAAACCCATACTCAGTTGGCTGAGACCTCAGAATATTTTGGAACTTCAGATCTTTCCTGGTTTGGAGGGATATTACAGACGATTTGTCAAGGAATATGCTCAGATAGCGGTTCCCATGACAAATCTTCTTAAGGGGAAGGGAAAGGAGTTCATTTGGGAGTCCGCACAGCACGAGAGCTTTGATGCTCTCAAAACAGCCTTAGCTACAGCACCAGTTCTAAAAGCCGTCGACCCCAAACAGCCATTTGTGGTCAAAACAGATGCTAGCGACTTTGCAGTTGGTGCTGTGCTAACTCAGCGTGGACGACCAGGTGCGTTCGAGAGTAAAAAACTCGAGCCAGCTCAGACTAGGTACAGTGCCTATGAAAAGGAACTCTTTTCTATAGTCCATGCCCTTAAGACTTGGAGGCATTATTTGTATGGTGCCAACTTTGAGGTCCTGACAGACCATGAAAGTCTCAGATACCTTTGCAGTCAACCTGAGCTTAGAGGTCGGAAAGCTCGTTGGGCAGAGTTGATGCAAGAGTTTGACATGTCTATCAGATATAGACGGGGAAAATTCAATATAGTAGCAGATGCCCTTAGCAGAATGCCTATGATAAACGAGCTGAGTTTTACTCAGATTCGTAATGAGTTACTCGAGTCCTTGAGAGGGAAATGCCAGCATGATGCATTCTTGTCTACTATCTGGAACTCAGTCCAGAGCAGACAGTTACAGACTCCAGAACCAGTTCCCGGGGCTGGTGCCAGTTCATCCAAGAATACGGCAGCTTCCGTTGAGGATGATGATGAGTCTGAGTATACGTCGTCAGATGAAGTTGAGGTTTCTAAGCCTGTATTACCCAAGCACACCCCAGTGGTTGAGGGTCAGTGGACTCAAGGATTCAAATGGAAACAGTATTCCATTCAAGATGAGTACTTGCTCTATAGAGATAGAGTACGTGTCCCCAATTCAGAGGATTATAGGAAGTAGGTCCTATATGAATGTCATGACAATCCTAGTGCGGGACACCTAGGCATACAGAAGACCTATGAACTTCTTCGTAGGCAATTTTTCTGGCCCAGTATGAAAAAGGACGTCCACCAGTATGTAACCAGTTGCCAGAAATGTCAAGTAAACAAAGCAAAGCGTTTAAAGGCAGGAGGGTTGTTGCAGCAATTAGAAATACCAGCTGGTAAATGGGAGAGTATCTCCATGGATTTTATAGTAGGCCTACCAAAAACCCAAAAGGGTAATGACGCTATATGGGTCAGAGTTGACCGTCTGACCAAAATGGCTCATTTCATTCCGACAAAAACAACCGTTAGAGCTCCAGAGTTAGCGAGGTTGTTTGTAGATGGGCTATTTAAATTGTACGGTCTACCTTCCGGCATAGTCAGCGACCGGGACAGTAAGTTTACTGGAAATTTTTGGAGGGCATTATTCCATCATCTCCATACTAAACTTAATATGAGTACCACCGACCATCCACAGACGGACGATGGAACAGAGAGGGTAAATCAGGTGCTGGAGGATATGCTTCGTGCATACGTCAACAAGAAGCAGACTAATTGGGAGGAGTATCTCTCAATATTAGAGTTTGCTTACAACAGTACCAAACATTCAGCTACGGGATACAGCCCATTTATGCTAATGTACGGTTTTCAGCCATGCTCACCCACAGCTGTAGGGTTTAAACAAGAAAAAGTTGAAGCAGCCAAAAACTTTTTAGAGGACCTAAACCAGATGATAGAACATGCTAAGCGTAGCATCAGGCCGTCCCAGGATCGAGCCAGGCATTATGCAGATCCACACAGACGGGATGTGCAGTTCTCCGCCAGTGTCACGTGACCGACACTTGGCAGTTGCATGCTACCAGTCCTGACACTGGGCTAAGAGGGGCTTACTCTATATCAGAGAGTAGGCAAGGTTGGGTGGATCAGTTAGTGTTTGCCCTACTGTGGTGTTAGGATCTATTACAGACAGGCAGCTACCACTCGACTTGGGAAGGGACATGCCTTAGAGGACCAAGACGGTTCTTAATGGGGAGGGAGTGTTACAAGCTCGTAACCAGTGTCGAACCCTAGAGAACACAGATAGGTCAGATACCGCAGTCAGGGTCGTGTCCAGCGTACACGACCAACAGGGCAAAACAGTGTGAGTAGTGTGCCCCAGCATGGTCCATAGCCATGGCGGGCCTAACACAGCCTAGGGACCTTGTCAGCAGGATAGGGCCCCCAGTTGGGTCTCGATGTGCAGTCGGCCACACCAGTGACAAGTGGCCGACACTTGGCAGTTGCATGCTACCAGTCCTCACACTGGGCTAGGAGGGGCTTACTCTATATCAGGGAGTAGGCAAGGTTGGGTGGATCAGTTAGTGTTTGCCCTACTGTGGTGTTAGGATCTATTACAATCATGGCTGGTGGGTGGACTGATCGTCACAGACGTCCACTGATCAACGTGATTGTTTCTAGTTGTTACGGTTCCATGTTCTTGCGCAGCATCGACGCCTCCGAGGCAGTGAGAGTGCATTCGGCCGAGTACATTTACGGCATCATTCGCGCAGCGATAGAGGAGGTCGGACCACAGCGCGTTGTCCAGGTATAATCCTCTTTCATTAGTTGCTTGGTCATTTGCTGCTTAATGTTGATACAATAGTTTTGCGTAGTTTTCGATTGATTGCAATGTGTTTCCAAGCTGTGGACTGATCGTGTGAACGTATCGCTATGGTCCAACTGCCGCGGTATGGGGGAGCTTCTTATGGCAGACTACCCCTCCATTGTGTGGACTCCATGCGCCGCACACTCACTCTCCTGCATTCCATCGGGCGCCTGCCTTGGGTCAGTGAGATTCTGACGATGGCACTTGCGGTTGTGGACTTTGTCACACGCAAGCGCCGCATGACAGCCCTTTTCCGCACATTCAGCAGGTAAGCTGCCACTTATTTTTTGGCTCGTTCAAGATGCTTCTTTTTTTTTTGCTCGTTTCATGTGTGCCTCTCATTCCGTTTGTCAATGCAGGCTCGACTTGAAGAAGCCCGCTCGCACCCGCTTCGCCTACCAGTTCATCATGCTTGAGCGGCTACACAAGCTCAAGGGTGAATTGCGGCACATGGCCACTTCTGCAGAGTTCACCGCCATGGACCTGTCCACGACCCTAGAGGGCTTGGCCTTTCACGACATCTTATTCATGGAGCCTTTCTGGGTGGATATGCAGCAGCTGATGGACGTCATGCGCCCCATCTACTTTGTTCTGAGGCTCGTTGATCGCGAGGGGTGCACGATGGGCCTCATCTACGAGTTCATGGACCGCATAGGCGAGTCTCTCCAGCGTTCTGAGCTGGACCCTGCCAGGTATAACTTTTTTCCATCTCACCATCCTTACTTCCATTTCGCACTCTGTTTCGTCTTGCTGTCGCAACACGATGGTATGTAACTATTGCCTCCACTTGGTTTGGTCCACAGGTTTAGGGTTTAGGGGGGGGTGGTGGCAGCGGCAATGGGATAAGTTTCACCGGCCCATACACAGTGTGGCCCACATACTGCATCCGCTGTTTCAGAGCGAGAGGCAGTACGACGATGCAGAGCTGCGAGGCAGACTAGTTCGCATACATTCGCCTCCTCAGTAGCGACATTGCTATCTGCATCAGGCTTGAGGTGCAGAGGCTCAGTTACAGGTAAACTCTTGATCTATCGTACGCTGTCGTTCGTTCAAGGACTCAAGCATATCGTTGCTCAACTGCAGGCACTCTCTGGGGCTGTTCGGCGAGGACCTTGCACGTGTCCAAGAGAACAGGCTCTTGCCTGTATCATGGTGGGAGAGCTACGACGCTGGACAGCCAGACCTGAGGACGCTCGCGCTCCGAGTCCTTTCACAGGTATGTTGTCTGATCTCATTCGTCCAACCAGTTTTCGCATTTTCTCTACAAGGTCGGTACTCACTCGAGTTGTTGCCAATTAATGCAGGACTATTCTGCTTGCGTGTGCGAGTGGAACTGGTCAGCATTCAGCCTTGTTCACACGAACAAGCGGAGCCGTCTGACGATGGAGCGATGCAATGACCTGGTGTACTGCAACACCAACACCATGGTGGTTCGACGCATCACGGAGAGCATGAGGGCAGGAGGCGCACACGCCCTGCTGCTGCAGGTATATTTCGTTGCTCTGTCGTTTTGCTTTCGTATTGGTTTAAGACATTCAGTTTAATGCCCTCACGGTTGCTTCGGCTATTCTCACAAATGATTGACTTGTGCAGGTCAATCCCGACGAGTGCCTGGTTGCAGCGGCAGATCATGAGCCAGAGCCAGAGGTTGATCCAGACAATGCCGCTCGGTGTGCTCTGCGGGGTGATCCCGAGGATGATGTCAATGCCGATGAGACCACCCCCCTCCTTGCTGACGTTCCATTGCCCTCCTCTGATGATGAGCCCACATATGATTCAGACAAGACGATCGACCTTGCAGGGGATGGTCCACGTGCCCCACTCAGTACTCCCGCATCACGCCCCCTTTCCGATGATGGCTGGTCAGAGCTTGCGAGGGAGACAGAGGCTGCTGCCCAGAGACAGATAGCGCAGAGACGACTCAGAGCATCACAGGCAGGCAGTTCTTCCCAGAGACCCCCCCGTGGCAGAGGGAGACCCCCAGGCAGGAGTGTACCACAGAGGGTTCCTTCCGGCAGACCCAGAGGCAGGCCAGCCAAGAGGGGATGTACTGATGATTTTTCTAGTCGTCTCTTGGCAGGCGTTGGCCCAGACTTAGAGGAGTCCCAGATGCCTCCAGACTCCCAGCCAGACTTTGTATTTGACACCCCTGCAGATGCATCTGGCACGCAGAGTGATGATTTTCTTAGCACAGACTTGTAGATACTGATACACATTTTAGCATCATGTACAGTGGCATCAGATGAGATGTATATATTTTTTTACAATCTATTTGTGTCATGGCTAATTATCGTGGTTGCTTACAAATGGTTAGCTCTGTGAAATTTGAATGATTAGTCAGAAATGGTTTGCTCCGTGCAAGATGAGAGAGAGAGAGAGAGAGAGAGAGAGAGAGAGAGAGAGAGAGAGAGAGAAAGAAACAAAGCTTTATTAATGTCTTTTCCATGCCAAAAGGCATATAAGACTAATGAAGTACATGTCAAGTATGTGGTAACCATGGGAGCGTGTAAAACGTCTCCAATACTGTAATAAAGAAAACATCTAGTACAAACTAGAACTAAAATAGACACGTATGCGAGGGTGTGTGCGCATAATAATCATCTATAGGTGTCATGATGTCAAGGCTATGATGCTATGATGTTGCTGCTGCTGTAAAAAGATGTAATGCGAGCCGCAGCATGAGAGAGCATTGGAGTCTGCTGGCGTCGTCTGTGAGCATGAGCATATGTAATAGTATGTCTTTGCGTAGAGTGCCTGGTGATCCTCTGCGTAGAGAGAGAGAGAGAGAGAGAGAGAGAGAGAGAGAGAGAGAGAGAGAGAGAGAGAGAGAGAGAGAAAGGGGAGAGAGAGAGAGAGAGAGAGAGAGAGAGAGAGAGAGAGAGAGAGAGAGAGAGAGAGAGAGAGAGACTAGCACAGTTGCATCTCATTCATAACATATGCATCATGTTCAACCATTTAACATAACATGCTAAACCCGACACCCTAACAAATGGCACAGTTAACATAACACCCTAAACCCTAACAAATCATCCTAAACCCACAACCCCACAGCCATAACCATCAAAACAAGCCATAACCATAACCACATCCATAAACATCATCAACCCCACCCCACGTCCTCATTGTGTCGTAGGCATTGCACCACAGGTATGTGTAGATTCAACATCAAAGCTGCACTTGTGTAGCACACACTTAAACCTGCGTAGAATGTATTAATGGTCCAGGAATATAGTCCATTGGTTCGTGAAGCGGGTACGAACCCAAGGGACCGAGCCTGGCTCGATTCGGGTATCGTCTGGTCAAAATGGCCGTTCGACGGGATAGAAACGCAATTAGATCAGTCAAAATGGACTAGTTTTGCAGCTCTCCGTCCGACGGTCCCGTTTCTCCAAACGGCATTCATTTTAGGTGTCGTCCGTTTCGGCCAGCGGACAACCTCGATAGGAACCTATCGGAACAGACAAGACGAGGAAAGGACCGACGAAGAACCCAAAACGTCTGTCCGAAGTTCGACGTTGAACAGGGCTTCAAGGACACTTCGCGAGAAACCTGTGGGAGCAAACGCGACGAGGACCGGACGGACGGCAGGCCCAGTACGTCCTTCCGAAGTTCGTCGTCAATTAGGGCTTTGGGGACACTTTGCCGGGATGGGACCTGAAAACATTCGGAATTGACAAAATGGTCCGAGAATACAATCCAACGATTCCTGATCCCGATACGATCTCAAGGGACAATACTGTGTAGAACTGTGAGGACAAAGGTAGCTATACCTCTTGCAGGATGGTCGGTCATGTGGTCCCCTGTAGTGAATGGCATAGTTCTGCTGACCATTCACTCTTCTGGTGTCCATTAACTTCTGGAGTTCAAAATTGTGAACAACAGTTTTTCCACAGTTGTTTTCATCAAGCCATGGAATTGAGGACGCACACCCCACAAGCCCATCAAAACGCGCAAAAGTGTGGACCTATCGTATGCTTTAGGGCCAAGAGCTAGGAAACAAACGGCGAAAAGAAGGACATCAAATACACTGTTGAGCAAGATTCTTTTGATGATGAAGAGTACATGCCTTTAGATAGCCCAAAAGAAAGTTCGATCTCTTCCATAACTGGTGAGTGCGACAGACGTACTGAAGTTGCTTGGTTACCGATGGGGATGGTGTAAATGAAAGCCAATTAGAGCGGGTTTTTCAATCTGTACAAAGTTTGAAACGCAGTTATGTTGGCTTTATATTGTTTTATGATTTAGGTTTTGGCTTCACTGCCCATATCCTGAACTCAGACACCCAACGAAGCAGTATATACCAAGCAATGTTCAGTACCCTTCCATCTGGATATTTGGCCAGGAAGCCTTGCAAGAAAGCAATGGCCAAAAAGGTCCTTCCAGGGAATGCAGACGAAAGGAGTGGTTGTGTCGCCCTTACGTACTCCCAGATTTTACCACGCCATTAATTGCTCCGTGTTCGACTCCACATCAAACGTTTTTTGGTGAGCCTTCAGAGACAGCACCCACTGGTTTTTGATTAGTGGATCAGAAACCACTGGGTGCTGTCTCTGTCGGCTCACCAAAAACGTTTCACGTGGAGTCAAAAACAGAGCAATTGGTGATGTGGCAAGATTCGGGAACACGTACTGGCGTCAGAACCACTTCGATCATCTCCATGCACTGGAAAGACATTTTTGACCATTGCTTTCTTACAAAGCTTCCTGGCCAAACATCCAGATGAAAAGGTATTGATCATTGTCTGATCTATGCTGCTTCCTTGGGTGTCTGAGTTCAGGAAATGGGTATCGAAGCCCATAAAATTTCCTTTCAAACTGTGTTCTTATTGCAAAACATGCTTTAACTGACTTTCACTCACACCGTCCCTCTCATATACCAAGCAACTTCAATACTTCTGGCACACTTCAGACTTTGGAAGAGCTGGAACTTTCTGTCTGGCGCACTGAAGGCTTGTACTCCTCGTCATCATCAGAATCTTGCTCAACAGTATCTTTGGTATCCTCCTTCTGGTCGTTTGTTCCCCAAACCCTAAACCCCAAACCAAACAAAAGGCCAACATTTTAGCGCATTTTGAGGTGTTTGTGTGGTGTGCGTCCTCGATTCCATAGCGTGATGAAAACAACTACAACAAAACTGCTGCTAATAGTGGTGAATGGTCGTCAGAACCGTGCCATTCACTACAGGGAGTGAATGGTCACCAGAAGAGTGGATGGTAATCGTAACTGTGTCGTTCACTACAGGGAACCAGAAGACCTACTGGCTGGCCCGACGACGAGGGACCCTTTCCTGGACCATGGCCTGTTGTTCTGCGGTGAAGTTAATTCCAATCCGCTGCGTTTCCTCGCCCTTGCCAACTGGGGCAGGAGGGAGCAGGTCCGAGGACCATGAGGGCACGTAGCTGCAGCTCCGTTAGTCGCCCCATTATCTCTCGCTGGCTCTCGTGAAATTATGCTTCTTGCTTCCGTTCGTTGTGTCGGCGGACATCTACCAAGACATGCTCCGATTAGTTGCCCACGTGACGTTGTACCACCCCAAACCCTAAATCTATCTCATCACATAGGCCATGGTACTGTGCAGAATGCATCAATGGTCCGGGAACACAGTCCACAGGTTCGTGATCCCGATACGAACCCAAGGGATCGAGCCTAACTCGATTCGGGTATCGTTCGGTCAAAATGGCCCTTCGACTGGAGAGAAGCGCAATTAGGTCAAGCGAAATGGACTAGTTTTGCAACGCTCCGTCCGACGGCCCCGTTTCTCCAAACGGGATCCGTTTCGGGTGCCGTCTATTTCGGCCAGTGGACAACCTCAATAGGAATATGTGGGAACATACAGGACGAGGAAACGACTGACGGTCAGCCCGCAACGTCCGTTCGAAGTTCGATGTTATACAAGGATTCAGGGACACTTTGTCTGGTCGGGACCTGAAAACTGGGAGATGTTTCGGAGCCCCCGTGTTGGTACGCAAAATTTCGACAGCGTATTGTAGCATGTTGAAGTAGTGCCATAAGTAATTAGTAAGTTGTTGGAGTTCATCCGGGGAGAAACCGATCTCATCAACCGAGACACAGTAGTGTGTAGGTCTTGTGGTTTTCTATAGTGAATGACACAGTTTTGCATAAGTAATTAGTAAGCTATTGAAGTTCATCCAGGGGGAAACCGATCACATTTTTTGCCTTCTGGGGGCAGTGATCAATACCCATTTCACCCTGGTATTTGGCCAGGAAGACTTGTAAGAAAGCAATGGTCAAAAAGGTCTTTCCAGTGCCTGGGGAAATCTAGGGTGCGAAATCGGGCGTCCTATCTTTGGCACAACTACGTAAACTGCATGCAGGATCAAGCTCAAGACCAGAAGATTTTTGGGTGAAGTGAATGCTCAACGTCTCAAGGACCAGTTGTAACTCCACTTCCAGAACTGCATAAGAACATGCAAACAAAAATGTTTTGCTGCTGAAGCTAATTCCAATCCGTTGTGTTTCCTCGCCCTCGCCAGCAGGAGTAGGGGGGAGCAGGTCCGAGAGTCGCAGGGCACGTGGCTGCAGCTCCGATAGTCGCGCCATTATCTCTCGCTGACACTCGTGAAATTCTGCTTCTGATTCTTGCTTCCGATCTTCCAGGAGCTTCTCTGCCTGCACACAAAGAAGACCGTCAAGCCAAATCCCACGATGGAAATAAACTGTGAAAAACCAAAAAGAAGCCTATATTGCAAGCAAATAGGTACAGGGCAAACACTCACGTCAGTTGGTGTGCGCTTTGCCATCTCCCACTGGATTCTTCTACTCTCTCTCTCTCTCTCTCTCTCTCTCTCTCTCTCTCTCTCTCTCTCTCTCTCGGATCCAGCCAGCACCACAAAGATCCAAGAATTGGAGGAACGGATTGAGCAACATAAGGCGGAAACCAAAACATGGGCCTCTCTATTCAAAGAAAACGGTAAAGAAGGTACACACACTTTCAATAGCGTCATCTCAACCACCATATCCGAAGAAGAAATGCGGAAGTATAAATCTTTGAATGTGCGGGTGCGAGGAATTGAAGATACTAAGGCTCCAATTACCGAAGCATCCAGTTTCCTCATGGATACACTTTCCCACCATCACAACGGAATGGAAAAAGCGTGGAGAACTAAAAGAGATCCAACTACACTCATCATACGGTTCACGGGAATAGAGGAGCGGCAAGCTGTCCTTAGGCTACGAGCTAGGCTGAGAGGTACCCTTGTCTTCATGGACGATGATCTCACACCTATGCAAGTTGCCGAAAGGAGGAAGGTTTTCAACGAAGCCAAAGCACTGGGAAAAAGGGTGATCTATCGAGATGGTAAGGTCCGATACATTGACCCCCAAAAATCGGAGGCATAGGGATTTGGGCCCCCCGGACTTAGGAGCGGTTCGGGGGCCCTCACAAAAGCATTGCGGTTAAGTTTATGGAACTGCAATGGTATCCATTCTTCAGCTACAGCAGGAGACTTTAGAGATTTTTGTACTACAGGGGATATCCTTATACTTACTGAGACACATGAGAGTCCTGAGAGAGGACTTCCTTGCATTGAGGGATTTTGCTGGCTTTCTACTTGCAGAGGGAAGACGAGGGCATTGACTAGTCGCGGTTCAGGTGGTGTTGCTTGCTTATTTCGAGACTCTCTCCAGCCATGGGTCGAGCTACTATACACTGACGAGCAGGCTCGCTATATCTGGATCAGGTTGGACCACAGGTTGATGGAGTTAGATCGTGACATATTCTTGGCTATTTGTTATTCCCTCCAGAGACATCAGCTTTCACCTCAGAGGAGTCACCTTTCATGGATATTTCATCGGACATTATCAGATATGAGGATCGAGGATATATTCTTCTAGCGGGGGACTTCAATGCCAGGACTGGGTCTAGGCAAACGGAATTTCACAGAGCAGCAGATGACCCACAGCGGATACATGCACTTGATTGGGATGATCTTGGTCTTATACGGCGATCGGCGGATGCAGCGGGTCCAGTCACATCATATGGGGAGCTATTGTCTCCTCCCCCTCCCTCGCTGAAATCGCTCTTGTCTCCTCCCCCTCCCTTGCTGCCCCCTCCCTCGCTGGAAACATCCCCTCCCTTGATGGAAACAACAGTTCCTCCATCGCTGATGGAGACAGCTGCTCCATCGCTGCTGGAAACAGGCCCCCCCCCCCTCTTTGTAGACACTAATACCTCCCCCATCGCTGTCCTCAGACCTGCCATCGCTGCCTACAGATGGTGTGGCACCTTCTTCTTCCTCCTCTTCTTCTTCCCCACTCTCACTCTCTTCTTTATCCTCTGTGGTTCCTCCCACTCTTTCATCTTCTTCTTCTTCTGCATCTTCCTCATCTCCATCAATCTCCCACCCTATTCCTCTGACCACTCCTACAGGCCTTCTTCCTATCCCTATTCCTCAAGAACCCACAGCTCCCCCATCTACAGTACCCATCCCATACACTCCCTCCAAATCAACGGAACTATTCTCTTCCTGGGAAGCTGACCAAATGAAAGCCGATTTCCAGCTTTTGAAACATGAACTATCACAACTGAAAGGAATAGTGGTCTCCTTAATCAAAGAAAAAAATGTGTTGCAGTCCAAAGTCGCTTCATTAGAGCAGGTGATCAACACTAAGCAGGTTGCAGCATCGGAATCAACCACCACCAAGATAAAGGAGCTTGAGAATAAAATAGAGCAGCATAAAGATTCATGGGCAGCAGTCTTGCAGAAAGGCACCAAACCTAGCGCCCCCATCTCTTCCGTCATCTCCGCCATCATTTCGGAAGAGAGGTCGACGGAGCAAAAGGCCCACAACATCAGGGTTCGTGGGATACCAGACACACAGGATGCCACTGCCGAGGCCACGAGATTTCTTGAGACCACCCTAGGACATATGACAGATGGGCTAGATACAGCTTGGAGGACCTCCAGAGATGCCGCTACACTCATTATCCGTTTCACCTCTCTAGAGAGTCGCCGAGACGCTCTGCGGTGCAGAGCTAAGCTTCGTGGCACCACTATCTATATGGATGACAACCTCACATATATCCAGGTAGAGGAGAGGCGTAAGGCCTTTCAGGCAGCCCGTGAGTCTGGCAGACGAGTCATTTACTGAGATGGACGAGTGCGCTTTCTTGATAGTGCACCTAGCAGATCCCAGTGCTAGGGATTTGGGGTGCCCGAGGGTGGGAGCACCTCGGGGACCCATCCACCCCACCTTCGGATCAGTGTGTGGAACTGTGCTGGCATACACTCATCTTCTACGGCAGGCGGCCTTGTTGATTTCATTACGGGCAGGGATATATTATTCTTCATGGAGACACACGAGAGCCCAGGGCGAGGACTTCCTTCCTTTCTTGGATACAAATGGGATTCAGTATTCCGACGAGAGACTAGATCTGCTAGTGGACGTGGTTCAGGTGGGGTCGCCTGCTTGTACAGGGAGGCTCTTCACTCGAGTATTGACTTCATCCGACATGACGAGCAGGCCCGCTACACATGGACTCGCATCGTGGGTCAGGATATTGGCTTGGATAGAGATCTTTTTATTGCAGCATGTTACTTTCCACCAGAGTCCTCGTCTTTTGCTGAGGGTATTGGATCTCCATATCAGGACCTCTCACCAGATATTATCAGATTTTCAGAGCGGGGGCATATTCTCCTCACAGGGGATTTTAATGCCCGGACATCTTCACGACAGACAGAGTTCTTCGACACCACTGATCAGCTACGTGTTCGTGCCTTGGACAGTGATATGCTTGGAGTCACCAGGACCTCCGCGGATAGTTTTGGACCTACTACTTCATATGGTGAGCACTTATTGCAGTTTGGAGAGGCACATGAGCTAGCCATTTATAATGGCTTACCCTGCTGGCCACATTCAGACAGTTACACATGCCACCCTCACAGTGGAGGACATAGTGTCGTTGACTATCTCATGGGGTCACCATCCTTTGTACCCACAGTTTCTGACTTCCACATCTTCCCCACCACCCTTTCTGATCACTCATTTCTCTCCTTCGATATCGGCCACCTCCCACCCACTCACCCATCTACACTACCCACGCTTACCCGAGCACCCACGTACACATTTGATCCCACTTACATGCCGCTATACCGACAGTCCTTAGCTGCACTCTTACACTCCTTTCCTCATGATAGTCCAGTCGACACCCAGGCGGATTTCCTCACCACCTCTCTCCACACGGCCGCATCATTAACCCTCCCCACAAAACCCCACCCCAGAAAGACCCGCCGCACACCTCGAACACTACACCCTCCTTGGTACGATACTCAGTGCCGCTCTCTCCATCAGTCAGTAACCCACTCACGCATCCATGCCCCACATCAACTTCGATCTTCCCGACGTTCCTACCGTCGTGCTCTCCGCCGTAAGAAACGCTCCCATGATGATTCTGAAGGGAAACGTCTCATTGACCTTCTTTTCAGCTCTTCTTCGGGCGCTTTCTGGCGCGAGTTCATTCCTCGCTCTCCACCACCTCTCTTGGAAGACCTCCGCATATGGATTGATTATGCTACTAGCCTGTACACGGTTCCTACCGACTCACCTATCGCCATATCTCCACGGCCACTTGCGTTCTCCTTTTTCACATCTGACATGGTACTTGCGGCCATTAAGAAGCTGAAGTCCCACAAAGCCAGAGAAATCGAGGACCTTGAATCTGAGCTCCTTTCCCATGCCTCTGACTTACTCGCCCCCATTATAGCCACCCTTCTTAACTCTGCAATTGTCTCTGGCTTTCCGTCTCCCTGGTGCACTAACATTATCCACCCCATCCATGAGAATAGTGACCCCATGATTCCGAGTAACTACCGCACCATCATGATCGGACATGTCCTGGCTAAATTATATGGTACTATACTGCAGTCTGTTGTGAGCTCAAAGGCGGAGACTAGGAGACTACATGCCATGGGTCAGGCTGGTTTCAGAGCACATTATTCCACGGCAGATCACATCTTCACATTGCGAGCCTTGATTGAGGAGGCTAAGCACAGGAGAGAGAGGGTTTACTGTTGTTTTGTGGACTTCAAGAAAGCCTTTGATTCTGTTCCTCGTTCATTGCTCATCCAGAGACTCCGAGACCTCGGCTTCTCCACCGACATTGTTCTTGCAGCGATGGCACTTTATGAGCGTGTCCTTGGTTGTTTCCGGCATAGCAGTGGCATATCTGAGCACATCTGGAGCACTATTGGGGTGAAGCAGGGTTGTTCCCTCTCACCAGTCCTCTTTGGCTTGTATATTGATGAGTTGGAGAGAGTCATTACACAGGGTAGTAGTACTGGCTGCACGCTTGGTGACATCCTGATTGCTATCCTCCTTTATGCTGATGATGTGGTGTTGGTCTCACCGACTAGAGAGGGCCTACAGCGACAGTTGGATTGCTTGCATGAGTTTTGCACCAGATGGGGCCTAGGGGTGAACATTGGGAAGACCAAGGTTATGGTCTTCAACACTTCCAGGGCATTCATGCAGCGACAGGAGCTTACTTTGGGCGGACAGATTCTAGAGGTGGTCCCTTCCTACACATACTTGGGGGTCCTTTTCTCAGGTCCTACTTTTAGCATGAGACAGGCCGCTACCACTCGACTAGGGAAAGGACATGCCTCCCTTGTTCAGCTAGAGCGATTTTGTTTCTGCAAGTCCATCCAGGATGCTTGCAGTAAGTGTCGCCTCTTCGATACCATTGTTACCCCTACGGCTTTATATGCGGCAGAGACATGGTATGTAGGTCTTCCTTCTTCACACTCGGCCAGTCTCTCACGATTACAGACCACCATGCTAGCTCGGTTGATTCGAGCGAAGCCTTCTGTTCCCCATGAGATTCTCCTGGCCGAGTTTGTAGTTCCACCTATACAGATCGAGGCAGTTCTTCAGCTTATCACCTATATACAGAGGATACAGGCGCTACCAGAGATAGACAGGCGATACATACAGGTTGCACTATCCTCCTCACGACGTCTTCATGATCAAGGCTACAGGCTATCATGGTTCTCTCAGGCCTCTCACCGCCTACTTGTATCATTTGGCATCTCCATCACAGAGCTCCCCTCCGGCACACATCAGTATATCAGACGCTTCCTTTATCGCACATATCTAGAGCGAACTTGGTGTAACTAGTTAGGGACTACTTGGACTCGGGATTGTCACATTGCCTCATATTCACATTGGGGCAGCTCAGGGTGTCCTCTCATCAGCTAGCTATTGAGACTGGGAGGTTCCACGGTATTCCCAGAGAGGAGCGGATTTGCCAGTTCTGCTCTCTAGCTGAGGTGGAGTCTGAGGAGCACTTTATATTATGAGATTAGAGGACGATATCACTGCCTGTTCCGAGAGATGCCTACCACTCTACGATCTCTCATAGCTTATGAGGACCCACGGTGTGTCGCTCTCATGGTACACAAGATGTCCAGACTACGGAGAGATCTATACGAGACACCCCCACATTTTACCTCACAGCCATTGATTACTTCGTTCTTTACTAGACGAAGATCGCATGATTTAGTACCTAAGGATGAGGATGACGACGAGGATGTTGGCCGCTCTCATGCTCATAGAGATCAGAGACAGTGTACCTCTCACCATCAGGATACCACCAAGATTACTAGACATTCTACGCAGGGGCGTACTACCACTACTATCACACATACACGTGCTCATACTCACAGACGCCGCCGGCAGACTCCAGTGCTTTCCCATATTGTGCCTCGCATTACATCTTTTTACAGCAGCAGCACAGCAGATGTAGCACAGCCTTGACATCTTACCCGAGACACATATGATTATTATTATGCACATTCTCGCATACGTGTCTATTTTAGGTTGCACTAGATGTTTTTCTTTATTACAGTTTGGAGACGTTTTTTATACGCTCCCATGGTTACCACATACATGACATGTACTTCATTAGTCTTATATGCCTTTTGGCATGGAAAAGACATTAATAAAGCTTCTTCTTCTTCTTCTTCTTCTTCTTCTTCTCTCTCTCTCTCTCTCTCTCTCTCTCTCTCTCTCTCTCTCTCTCTCTCTCTCTCTCTCTCTCTCTCTCTCTCTCTCTCTCTGAGCACATCTGGAGCACTATTGGGGTGAGGCAGGGTTGTTCCCTCTCACCAGTCCTTTTTGGCTTGTATACTGATGAGTTGGAGAGAGTCATTACATAGGGTGGCGGTACTGGTTGCAAGCTTGGTGACATCTTGATTGCTATCCTCCTTTATGCTGATGATGTGGTGTTGGTCTCACCGACCAGAGAGGGCCTACAACGACACTTGGATTGCTTGCATGAGTTTTGCACCAGATGGGGCCTAGGGGTGAACATTGGGAAGACCAAGGTTATGGTCTTCAACACTTCCAGGGCATTCATGCAGCGACAGGAGCTTACTTTGGGCGGACAGATTCTAGAGGTGGTCCCTTCCTACACATACTTGGGGGTCCTTTTCTCAGGTCCTACTTTTAGCATGAGACAGGCCGCTACCACTCGACTAGGGAAAGGACATGCCTCCCTTGTTCAGCTAGAGCGATTTTGTTTCCGCAAGTCCATCCAGGATGCTCGCAGTAAGTGTCACCTCTTCGATACCATTGTTACCCCCATGGCTTTATATGCGGCAGAGACATGGTATGTAGGTCTTCCTTCTTCACACTGGGCCAGTCTCTCACGATTACAGACCACCATGCTAGCTCGGTTGATTCGAGTGAAGCCTTCTGTTCCCCATGAGATTCTCTTGGCCGAGTTTGCAGTTCCACCTATACAGATCGAGGTAGTTCTTCAGCTTATCACCTATATACAGAGGATACAGGCGCTACCAGAGATAGACAGGCGATACATACAGGTTGCACTATCCTCCTCACGACGTCTTCATGATCAGGGCTACAGGCTATCATGGTTCTCTCAGGCCTCTCACCTCCTACTTGTATCATTTGGCATCTCCATCACAGAGCTCCCCTCCGGCACACATCAGTATATCAGACGCTTCCTTTATCGCACATATCTAGAGCGGACTTGGCGTAACCAGTTAGGGGTTAAGCCAGCTTTCTATCGGACTCATTTCTTGGAGCTAGATGCATCAGGGACCCCGGTCATGCCACGCTACTTGGACTCGGGATTGTCACATTGCCTCAGATTCACATTGGGGCAGCTCAGGGTGTCCTCTCATCAGCTAGCTATTGAGACTGGGAGGTTCCACGGTATTCCTAGAGAGGAGCGGATTTGCCAGTTCTGCTCCCTAGGTGGGGTGGAGTCTGAGGAGCACTTTATATTTCGGTGCCCTGTATATTATGAGATTAGAGGACGAATCATTGGCTGTTCCGAGAGATGCCTACCACTCTACGATCTCTCATAGCTTATGAGGACCCACGGTGTGTCGCTCTCATGGTACACGAGATGTCCAGACTACGGAGAGATCTTTACGAGACACCCCAACATTTTACCTCACAGCCATTGATTACTTCGTTCTTTACTAGACGAAGATCGCATGATTTAGTACCTGAGGATGAGGATGACGACGAGGATGTTGGCCGCTCTCATGCTCATAGAGATCAGAGACAGTGTACCTCTCACCATCAGGATACCACCAAGATTACTAGACATTCTACGCAGGGGCGTACTACTACTACTATCACACATACACATGCTCATACTCACAGACGCCGCCAGCAGACTCCAGTGCTTTCCCATACTGTGGCTCGCATTACATCTTTTTACAGCAGCAACACAGCAGATGCAGCACAGCCTTGACATCTTACCCGAGACACATATGATTATTATTATGCACATTCTTGCATACGTGTCTATTTTAGGTTGCACTAGATGTTTTTCTTTATTACAGTTTGGAGACGTTTTGTATACGCTCCCATGGTTACCACATACATGACATGTACTTCATTAGTCTTATATGCCTTTTGGCATGGAAAAGACATTAACAAAGCTTTCTTTCTTTCTTTCTCTCTCTCTCTCTCTCTCTCTCTCTCTCTCTCTCTCTCTCTCTCTCTCTCTCTCTCCCCCTAAACCAAATCTGCCTCTCTGTTTTTCTGTCTCTCTCTCCCCCTCTCTCTCCCTCCCTAAACCCAATAGCATCTCTGTCTTTCTCTCTCTCTCTCTCTCTCTCTCTCTCTCTCTCTCTCTCTCTCTCTCTCTCTCTCTCTCTCTCTTTTTGTCTCTCTCTCCCTCTCCCTCTCTCTCTCTCTTGCGCGTGTTTTAGGGTTTAGGGGCTAAACTTTTTTTTTTTTTTAATATGCGTCCGGGTCGAGGATGTGTCCGCGTCCGCGTCCGGACGCTAGACGCGCCAGCTGGACGCATCCAGTATCCAAAAAAAGAAAAATTTAAATTAGAAAGGAGGACGTGTCCGACCTTGCGTCCGAGGGTCGGACGCGTCGGGACGCGGACGCCAAAAGGCCGTGTCCGCCCCAGACCCTCATGTCTGATATATATATAATATATATATATATATACCATAGTTGCATTGGTGATTCACTCTTCACGAATCACTGTCCTAAAAACCGTGGATTCGCTGGTTTTCCAACAAAACGTTCTTTTTTTTTCAAAAAATACATGCAATATGGGTATTTGTAGAAAGAGAAAAAAAAAAGACGACTACAATTCCAATAGTTTCGGGTTTAGGGGGTTTTTAGGGTTAAGGTCAAATTCTGAGTAGTTGGGAAGTCCAATTCAGTTTTTTTTGGGAAAAGATATATGCAATATGGATATCAATAGAAAGAGAGAAAAAAAGAGGATTACGATTCCAATAGTTTCAGGTCCAATTCCAGGCAGTTAGGTGAGATGCCATTCACACGAAATGAATGGTGTTTTTTTTTCTTACTGCCAAAGTCATGACCCCACTGTGGATCAATATTCTATACACCTGATGGAAACTCCAATTTATTTTGTACAAACCCTATGATCTTTTATGTAAACATCACTGAGACAATAATTGTATGCAGAAACTTGTTCAACTCTCCAAAAAGTGATATTGACTCCTGTTCAATGTTCAATTGCCTTTTTCTCACTTCTGCCCTTATCCTCTCTCTGTGAGCCTCTGATTCCCTTTCCAGCTTTGATTAACGTTGCATCTCCCCTTGGTGATCTCTAACTCTTTTTCTCAAGCTCTCTCTCCAAGTTTTTCTCTGTGCCTCACTCCGCATTTATCTCTTTCCTCTTTCCTCTTTCCTCTTTCGTCAAGCTGAATGCATGGGTGATAAATTTCTCTATTTACATCCCTATTGATGGGCTGTTCCTTTTTTGGCCCACTTCCGTCCAACCTACAGATGTCTTCATCTTGCCTTTCCCCACTTGCAGAGACTAACTTGTTTCCAGCAAAACAATCATCTTGACAGCCCCCTGTATGGGACTCATGTCCTTGAGGCATGCTAGATACCTGGTTCCCATTAAGAAGTTTTGATATCTCCAATCCTACAGCAACTGTTTGTTCATTAGACTTGTAGATCCGGAGGCCAAATACAAATCGGATGCAGGAGCTAATTTATTAGCAACAAAATTGTTGTTTTGTTTGAAAGAAACCTCCGACTTGTCTAATTTTTGTGATGGTGCAAGGCTCGAAGAACTTAAGGTGCTAGAAGACAAGCCAACTTCCTTCATGAGTATCATTGATCTAGCATGTGCAAGGCCTTCCAGGAGGCCCATGAGTTTGGTAGATGGGTTATCTATCGAGATGAACGGGTGCATTTTTTTGATGGCACTCCTAGCAGTTCTTGTTGGAATGTAAATGGAATTGCTTACATTACCATAGGTTACTTTGACCCAAAAGGTCGAGAGTTGTGTAACCATGGTCATTTATTATATTAGGCCTACTAAACTTAGAGTTAGCTAAGTTAGTATGAAATTAACTTGGTAGGGACTCATGGGTCCACTAGGCCTAATCGTGACATAAAGTACCCCAACTTGACATATTGGAGGTACCTTATTCTTTCTATGTAACTTATAGAAAGTTGGATAGTCAATAGTCAAGTAGTTGGACAGCCAATAGTCAAGTAGTTGGAAAGCCAATAGTCAAGTAGTTGGATAGCCAATAGTCATGAAGTTAGATAGTCATCTTGGACTATATATATGTGTGCCACAAATTTGTATAAGACACTTTCGTAAGCAATACTGACTACTCTCCTGGGCTGTCCACGATTTTCTACAAGAGGGTTTCTAGCCATCTCTCTCTTTCTTTTGAGAATGCTTTGTGTGATTGAATAGTTAAGATCCTGGATCCTTAGGCTTCTATTTCCTACATGGTATCAGAGCCTTTAGGTGATCATATTGCTTGCAAGAGGGCGCCCAATAGGAAGCTATCTTCTTCCCCTTTTGGTTGCAGAAAATCATCAAGCTGCTGATTTTTGCAGGAGAAGAATCTGTTCATCTTCTTATAGCTTTTTTGCAGGAAATTGCAGGGCACCTTCACCTATTTGAGAGCTAGCAGTAGGGCGCCCATGCTCAAACCAATTGCATGTGATCTTGACTCAACTACATGCTGAAAATTTCAAATTTACTTCTTAAATGAAGATACATGTGTTTTGGACACATTTCTTGCTGAAATTTCCCTCTTGGTGAGCTTGGAGTAGGGCGCTACCATCAGCTCTATATGCACATAGTGTGCACTCTTTTCAGCCACAAATTTCTGGTTTTGGTTTTGGCTGCATTCAAAGTCTACCTGTTTGTGAGCATTCTATTTTTTGTGCAAAAATCAGCCACCTATTTCATTACTTGTTGAGCAGATTGCATGTGGAGTATTGCAATCTATTGTGCTCATAATTTCAGCTTTAAGGTTGCTGCCGTTTGAGTAGATTTTGTCTTGATTGATAGCAGTGCCACACGTCATATGACTTATCACAAAGAAGTCTTCACAAAGCATGTGAAAGTGCATGATGGAAGCAAAGTTCAAGGTGTTAATAACACCTCTTATCCTATCAAAGGTATTGGAGTGATCCCCATTATCTTACCCAATGGTGAGGAGAAGTACATTCGTAATGTACTTTATGTTCCAAAAATAAAAAAGAATCTCATTTCGGTCTCTACAATTATGAACCAAGGATTGGTTGTGGAATTCAAAGAAGACAAATGTCTTATCAAAGACCCAAAGGGATCTCTTATGATCATTGCTTCGGGAACATTACGTGGTGGATTGTTCCTGATGGATACCTATGAGCGAAGAGCTTCATCATCTTTTTGTCTTGTTGCATCAAGTTCACATTCTTTGGAGTTGGCTGAATTATGGCATGCTAGGTTTGGACATCTCAACTTTGCTAGCTTAAAGATGTTGAAGAGATTCAATATGGTTGAAGACATTCCTAATATTGAGCGTCCCGAAGGACATGTATGCGAAGAATGCATACTTGGAAAATTTCAAAGGCAAGCTTTTCCAATTGATGGAACTATTAGAGTTGATGGCAAATTTGATTTGATTCATAGTGATGTATGTGGTCCGATGAGGACCGAATCCATTGGAAGGTGTAAGTACTTTGTTACTTTTATTGATGACCTTTCAAGATTTACATGGATTTATCCTATGAAGGTAAAATCTGAAGTTTTTCAACGCTTTAAGGATTTTCTAGCAATGATAGAAAACCAGTTTGGGCACTCTTTGAAGATCTTACGTACCGACCGAGGAGGGGAATATATAAAGAATACGTTCGGTACTTATCTTCAAAGCAAAAATATCCATCATCAAATGACAACCCCTTACACATTCATTTTGATGAAAAGACCTCCTATGATGTTGCGCCCACTCATGTCATGAAAGGGGACTTCCCCCATAATGCACATGTTGAAATATTTCCAGATTTGGTTTTGCCATCTAATCATGAAGAGAAGGGACTGCCATCTACTTCTAGTGGACAGCCCACTACTTCTTCAATTTTGCAGCCCATAGTTCATCAAGAAGAACCTATTTATGGTGAAGAGCAGCCTGTTGAAGACATTGGACAGCAAGATCCAAGTTCGGAAAACATTGGATAGCAAGGTCCAAGTTCGGAACACTTTGGACAGCAAAGTGTTGACAAAGGTAAGGCTGTTGGACAGCCCAAACCAGTCCCTAAATGGTTGTTGCAAACTTTGCAGGACATTTCTATGAAGGGAAGACTCGTGCCTCTACTAAATCAGTAGAATTTGCTGATTTTTCTGATTTTGCTCTTATTTCTATTGAGGATGGTGCAGTAGAACCTGTTTTTTATGAGCAGGCCAGAGGAGTAAAGTGTTGGGAGGATGCGATGCAAGAGGAGTACAACTCACTCATGAAGAACCACACTTGGGTTCTTGTTGATCTTCCACATGGGGCTGGAATCTTCATCTCTCAACAACGATACATTGAGCAGATGTTGAAACAATCTTCTTTTTTCAAGTCACCGCAAGTTAATGCATATCATGGATGCATTAGTGAAAAGTTTCATGCGAAACCTTTTCAAGTTGATGTTTTAGCAAAGGCTGAAAAATTCAAGCACTCTTTGGAACTATTTTGTACTAATCGAGGAGGGAGTAAACATGTGTCAATTAGTACTTTTGTTCAAAGTGTTAAGAGCGAGCATTTGTTTGGAGAGCATTTTTCATTACTTGAAGAATTTTCTATGTCATCCCATGCCTCTTCGTGGGACAGCTTTGATGACGCCGTCGTTGATGCATCTCTTGATAGTTTGCTAAATTTTTATGATGAAAATGTTGGACAGCAGGTTCAGTCATCTTCTTTTGGTCATTTACAGCCCATTTTACATCATGAGCAGTCCATTATACTTCAGGAACAGCCTGCGGAAGGTTATGGACAACATGGTCCATGTTGGGAACACTTTGGGCAGCAAAGTGTTGAACAGCCCATAACAGTTCCTTGTCGGCTATTGGAGACTTTGCAGGACAGCAAAGAAATATCTTACTATGAAAGGAAGGCACATGCCTCTTTAAAATCAGTCTCTTGCTGATTTTTTTGGTTCTACACTTACTCTTCATCATGATGTTGGTACATCGCCTATTCTATGTGAGCAAGTCATTGATGGTAAGGTTCGGGAGGATGTGATGCCAAAAGAGTTTGGTACTCTTTTTTATTGTCCTTATGGTAAGAAGTATTTTCAAATGATGTGGGAGCCTATGATGGATTACAAGTCCATGTTTCGACTTATTGCCGAGTTTATGTTGGTTCCCTACTTCGGATGGAGCATGCAAATCCTCACCCTTCGACTTGATGTTCCATTATTACGCATTCTTTTCCTTTTATATGTTGGACATGATTGGGGATAAGATTTCGACCACTTCGGTGCGAAGTTTATTTGGCGACATGAAGTTCGGACAGAAAGTTGCATTTTTCTCTTTCGAGAAGTTACTTCATGTTATGTTATGCATTTCCATTTAAGGAGGGTGTTGGAATGTAAATGGAATTGCTTACATTACCATAGGTTACTTTGACCCAAAAGGTCAAGAGTTGTGTAACCATGGTCATTTATTATATTAGGCCTACTAAACTTAGAGTTAGCTAAGTTAGTATGAAATTAACTTGGTAGGGACTCATGGGTCCACTAGGCCTAATTGTGACATTAAGTACCTCAACTTGACATATTGGAGGTACCTTATTCTTTCTATGTAGCTTATAGAAAGTTGGATAGTCAATAGTCAAGTAGTTGGACAGCCAATAGTCAAGTAGTTGGAAAGCCAATAGTCAAGTAGTTGGATAGCCAATAGTCATGAAGTTAGATAGTCATCTTGGACTATATATATGTGTGCATCCCATTTGTATAAGACACTTTTGTAAGCAATACTGACTATTCTCCTTGGCTGTCCACGAGTTTCTACAAGAGGGTTTCTAGCCATCTGGCAGAATCCAGGATATTACATGCTTTGGGATAGGCAGGGTTCCGAGCCCATTATTCTACCACCGAGCATATTTTCACACTTCGGGCTTTGATTGAGAAAGCCAAGTACAGGAGAGAGAAGGTCTACTATTGTTTTGTGGACTTTAGGAAAGCCTTTGAATCTGTCTCACACTCCTTGCTCATTCAGAGCTTCGTGACCTTGGCTTCTCCACTGACATCATTTTGGTTGTGATGGCTCTTTACGCAAGAGTCTTGCGGTGTTTCCGACATGGCAGTGGTATTTTTTAGCACATTTGCAACACCATTAGTCAAGCAGGGTTGCTTTCTTTCACAGGTTCTTTTTGGATTATATGTTGATGACCTAGAGAGAGTCATCTCACAATGCGGCGGTTCTAGTTGCAGACTTGGCGATATTCTAATTGCCATTCTTCTTTATGCCGATGATGTGGTACTAGTCTCCCCGACTAGAGAGGGGTTACAAAGCAGTTGGATTGCTTACAAGGCTTTTGTACCCGATGGGGCTTGGGGGTGAACATTGCGAAGACCAAGGTTCGGTCTTCAACACTTCTAGAGCATTCATGCAGCGTCAGGAGCTCACTCTCGATGGACAGATCCTAGAGGTAGTCACTTCATACACGTGTTGGGGGATACTTTTCTTTGGTCCTACATTCAGCATGCGACAGTGTTACGAGCTCGTGACACTGCCGAACCCTAGAAAACACAGATAGGTCAGATACCACAGTCAGGGTCGTGTCCAGCATACATGACCAACATCTCCAGGAGACTGGGCAAACTCCCCGGTCATGGAAAGCTTTTGAAGAAGCTTTCCTAAGAGAATTTCTACCAGAAAATGAACTTGATAGAGCCTGGGAAGCCTGGGAAAGAACAGTAATGGACAGGTCCCTCATCCAATATATCTCACAGTATCGAGAAGCAATTTTAAAAATTAAAAATATGGATGATGATCAGAAAATCAGGGGATTCGTCCGTGGCCTCAAAGATGAATATAAAGTAGAGGTCCAGAGAAACTCGCCTACTACCCTTGAGCAAGCTCTCAGATATGCTCAAATCTATGATGATTCAGTGGGTAGGAAGAGGGCGAGACAACAGCCACTTTCTGAGCAGCCTCCTCAGAAAGACTTTCAATTTAAAAAGAAAATTTTAAAAAGAAAGAATCAAGATAAATTTAAAAGTGAAGCTCCTCAGAAACGCCCTTCACTCATACAGCCCTTAATGTTTCGACTGCTCAGAAAGCATAAGCTTTATGCTAAACAATCCAAGTGTGAATTCTTTGTTGAAGAAGTAGCATATTTGGGTCACATTATCTCTTCAGATGGGATTAAGATGGACCCAAATAAGGTTAAAGCCATACTCAATTGGCTGAGACCTCAGAATATATTGGAACTTCAGACCTTTCTTGGTTTGGCGGGATATTACAGACGATTTGTCAAGGAATATGCTCAGATAGCAGTTCCCATGACAAATCTTCTTAAGGGGAAGGGAAAGGAGTTCATTTGGGAGTCCACACAGCAGGAGAGCTTTGATGCTCTCAAAACAGCTTTAGCTATAGCACCAGTTCTAAAAGTCATCGACCCCAATCAGCCATTTGTGGTCGAAACAGATGCTAGCGACTTTGCAGTTGGTGTTGTGCTAACTTAGGGTGGACGACCAGTTGCGTTCGAGAGTAAAAAACTCGAGCCAGCTCAGACTAGGTGCAGTGCCTATGAAAAGGAACTCTTTTCTATAGTCCATGCCCTTAAGACTTGGAGGCATTATTTGTATGGTGCCAACTTTGAGGTCCTGACAGACCATGAGAGTCTCAGATACCTTTGCAATCAACCTGAGCTTAGAGGTCGGAAAGCTCGTTGGGCAGAGTTGATGCAAGAGTTTGACATGTATATCAAATATAGACGTGGAAAATTCAATACAGTAACAGATGCCCTTAGCAGAATGCCTATGATAAGCGAGCTGAGTTTTACTCAGATTCGTAATGAGTTACTCGAGACCTTGAGAGGGAAATGCCAGCATGATGCATTCTTCTCTACTATCTGGAACTCAGTCCAGAGCAGACAGTTACAGACTCCAGAACCAGTTCCCGGGGCTGGTGCCAGTTCATCCAAGAATACGGTAGCTTCCATTGAGGATGATGATGAGTCCGAGTATACGTCGTCAGATGACGTTGAGGATTCTGAGCCTATATTACCCAAGCAAACCCCAGTGGTTGAAGGTCAGTTGACTCAAGGATTCAAATGGAAACAGTATTCCATTCAGGATGAGTACTTGCTCTATAGAGATAGAGTATGTGTCCCCAATTCAGAGGATTATAGGCAGCAGGTCCTATATGAATGTCATGACAATCCTAGTGCGGGACACCCAGGCATACAGAAGACCTATGAGCTTCTTCGTAGGCAATTTTTCTGGCCCAGTATGAAAAAGGACGTCCACCAATATGTAACCAGTTGCCAGAAATGTCAAGTAAACAAAGCAGAGCGTTTAAAGGCAGGAGGGTTGTTGCATCCCTTAGAAATACCAGCTGGTAAATGGGAGAGTATCTCCATGGATTTTCTAGTAGGCCTGCCAAAAACCCAAAAGGGTAATGACGCTATATGGATCACAGTTGACCGTCTGACCAAAATGGTTCATTTTATTCCGACCAAAACAACCGTTAGAGCTCCAGAGTTAGCGAGGTTGTTTGTTGACGGGCTGTTTAAATTGTACGGTCTACCTTCCGGCATAGTCAGCGACCGGGACAGTAAGTTTACTGGAAATTTTTGGAGGGCAGTATTCCATCATCTCCATACTAAACTTAATATGAGTACCACCGACCATCCACAGACGGATGGTCAAACAGAGAGGGTAAATCAGGTGCTGGAGGATATGCTTCGTGCATACATCAGCAAGAAGTAGACTAATTGAGAGGAGTATCTCTCGATATTAGAGTTTGCTTACAACAGTACCAAACATTCAGCTACGGGATACAGCCCATTTATGCTGATGTACGGTTTTCAGCCACGCTCACCCACAGTTGTAGGGTTTAAACAAGAAAAAGTTGAAGCAGCCAGAAACTTTTTAGAGGACCTAAACCAGATGATAGAACATGCTAAGCGTAGCATTAGGCAGTCCCAGGATCAAGCTAGGCATTATGCAGATCCACACAGACGGGATGTGCAGTTCTCCACCGGTGAGAAAGTCTACTTGAGAGTCCCAGTCGACTCTAAAACCCTCAAATCAGGAGTGTGTGCTAAGTTGTCTCCAAGGTATTGTGGTCCCTTTACCATTAGTAGGACTTTAGAGATTTTTGTACTACAGGGGATATCCTTATACTTACTGAGACACTAAGGTTATGGTGTTCAACACCTCTACGTCTTTCATGATGCGGCAGGAGCTTCTATGGGATGGTCATCCCCTAGAGGTTGTTGATTCCTATACATATCTAGGAGTACTATTCTCGGGGCCTACGTTCAGCATGAGACACGCAGCTATTTCCCGGGTACGGAAGGGCTATGCCTCACTGGTAGATTTGGAGAGACTATGTTTCAGCTCACACATCAGAGATGCGACTAGTAAGTGTCGGCTCTTTGACACTATGGTTGTGCCCTCAGCTATGTATGCTTTCGAGACATGGAGTACTGGTCTGACAGCTACTGATTGGACATATATCTCCCGGCTCTAGATTCGTTTGCTCTCCCGGATGATACGGGCTAAGCCCTCAGTACCACACCAGATTATCTTGGCGGAGTTCGCGGTCCCCCCCATTCAGATTGAGGCCTTATTCCATATTGTGACATTCATACAGAGGTTAGAGGATCTTCAGGACGGGGGTACACATTATGTAGTTGCAGCTTTATCTTCATCCCGGCGCTTCACTCAGAGGGACACCTTTTCTCATGGTACTCCCAGGCTTGTCGTCTCCTCTCCACATTGGGTATCCAGATCAGTGATCTACCTGCGGGCACCCACCAGTACATCAGAGGCCTCCTTTACAGATCATATCTTCATATCACTTGGCAGGGTCCATTGGGGACCAAGAGTGAGTTTTATCGTACACACTTTCTATCTCTTGATCCGGCCGGCTGCCCCATAGTATCTGGTTACTTGCTGAGGAGTATATCACATAGTCTGCGGATAGCGATGGGTCAGTTTCGGGTTTCTTCACATCAGCTGGCTATTGAGACTGGCAAATACAGTGGCACCCCACGAGAGGACCAGCTTTGTAGCATGTGTGTTATGCATGAGACTGAGGACGAGTCACATTTCCTCTTCAGATGTCCAGCCTACTATGAGATACAGGGGCGGTACTACTGCTTGTTCAGAGAGCACCCAGTTACACTTTCTACCTTGATATCTTATGAGGACCCTAGATGTGTCGCACTGCTGATCCGAGAGATGTTAGACCTGAGGAGGAGGAGACTAGATGGTAAACATTCCCTGACACAACTGAGCATTGATGAGTGCATATCCCGTCGGAGAGAGAGATCCGAGGTACCCATAGGCAGCGACTCAGATGGAGAGGCTGAGATTCCCGACTCCTTCGTACACCGGCATCAGAGACCATGTCGACGGCCAGAGAGACAGTCAGTTATTAGATCACAGCCCAGAGCGCCACGGCAGCAGAGACGACACCGACGGCCTATCCGGCGACAGAGGTCCAGGGCACATCTAATCACACCTTCACAGCATACCATCCACCATTTCTTTCATGCTGATGGGCATCGTGATATATGATTCCAGGCTATTGGATCCTAACTGGGCCAGCTGTCTTTATGCATTGTATTTGCAGTTATTTAGTTTTATAGATGATTGAGCTTTAAGATCCTATGTGCACACTTGACATGTACCTTTTCTTAGTCCTATGTACCTATATCTTACCTCGGGACTCTCATCGAGATCGTCGTCAGCGTATTGCCTCCAAATCACACGCTAGAGTTACCAGGAGTCCTCACAGACCTAGAGCTCATGGGCGTAGACCCAATGCTTCAGTACCAGTACCTGCATCCTCTTCTATACTGACTTTCTTCAACACCATTTCAGTGGTGACATGATCTATCACATAGTTCGGATGGTTATTGTATAGTTATATGACACCCCATTGTACCATATTTCGGACTTCCATGTCCAAGAGCATTTTAGAGATTTTTTCTAGTCTTGATAGACCAGTTATTTTAGTTAGTAGTTGTCGTTTGTTTATGGAGACATTTACATGCTCCTTTCAGTATCAATCACACTTGAGACATATTTATTTGGTCTTATATGTCGTTTGGCATCAAAAGACGTTAATAAAGCTTTCTTTCTTCTTCTTTCTCAAACCATGCGACCATAACTCATAGCAAGGGACATCAGCATCGGATTCAAACATAAAATATACACAATGTCAAGCCTCAAGGCACCAAAATGGTCCAATACAATGAAATGATGAAATAGTATAAAATCACTGAGACAATGACTCTTCCTCCGACTGGTAGTCAGAGTCATCAGAAGTTGTGCTACTATAGAACAATTCCTCTCTCTATGACGACGAGGGTGATGTCGGTGGTGGTGATGCCCTGCCTCTGCCTTTGCCCTTGCGTGTGCCACTACTCCTACCTCGGCCCCTACCTCTCTCCCCAGTCTGTCTCTCACCTCTCCCCATGCCTCTAGTCTCCCCCCTCCTGCTACTACCACTAGGTCGTCCGCATAGGCCCACCACTTTTGCTATATATGGAAGTGGATGAGCGCCTTCAACAACACTTGTACCCAATTTATCTAGTCCCACTCCCTGTGAAGGCCCTATGAACTAAGAGGATCTACATGTGATGCCCCGCTCCTCTCCCCACCCCCTCTCCTAGGCCTATCTAAAGGAGGCAGTGGCTCCGCCTATGTCTCTGCTTCGGGGTCCACTAGCAATTGCTCTATATCATCCCAACCCTCCTCCCCCCTTCCCCTTCCCCCCCTCCCCCTCATCCATCGACTCCTCCTCGTAGTCCATTGTATACTCCTCTCCCGTGAACCCTCCTCATCTCCCTCCTCCCTATCTCCTAAAAGACATCATCCTCAACCTCGGCCTGCGTAGGATGTCCTCGAGGAACGGTGGTGTCGATGTTGAGCATGCACAAGCCAGGGTTCACCTGCAACCACTAGAAAATGAGTTATCACAAAAATTTCACTGCCGAGTTAACAAGATACCTATTGATACTAACAATGACAAAAACCAATACATATCAAAACAAGATAAGACATAAGCTAACTTCCAACGATGTCACATAGCGTCGTAGCATTCGTGCATTGCTGGAAACGTACACCAACCGCCTGCACTGATCGATCGAGAGCCAATTCCTCCTCTTCGTGTGATCCATGGACAAAGTGCTCCAGTTCCGCTCACATGGGGAAGCTGAAATTTGGCAAAAGAGGTGGGATTACTTCCACAGACCCATCCACACGGTGGCCCACGTCACCCCCTATCGTGCATCGGCAGACGGCGGGATGACTAGGAGCTCCATCGAGGATGGGTGGAGTATACAGAGCGAGTTTATCCAGGACCAGATATTCTAGACAAACATTCTAATGGAACTCTAGAGTGCCTCGATGATTCATGCATGACGATCAATGCTTTTACGCACACTGACACGTGAAATGGTTCTTTTGCCAGTAGGTCAATGCATCAGCAACCTCGAGGCAAACTTGCTGAAGTTTGAGTGATTCATGGGGCATTTTGCACGGGACTGGTGCACGTGGAGGGAGGACCAGCTGCATCCTATGACATGGTGGGGTTGTCAAGGCTGCTCCACGCCAAATCTTCATCGTTTGGCAGAGAGAGTATTATCACAGGGCCCTCAATCTGATACCTATAGCTTGTTTCACAAAGAGGGCTAAAAAAACACCAAAAGAGAGCAATGCATTCATAACTTCATGTACGTGCCATAATAACCAGAACAAACATTCTAGGCATTCTTGCAGGCATGAGGAAACATAGTCTAGCACTTAACATCACCCCAATCCGACACCTACAGGTAGTTCTATATATTTTTCAAAACTCATATGTGGGCCCACCAAAAACCTGCATCTGACAATTTCGAGCTCCACGCTTGTTTGTCGTGCCTGACACTGTGTCGCGGCCTAATGGCGAAAGAATTTGCAATTTTTTTGTTGTCCAAAACACGAGACCGGAACAGGTATCGCATGCATCTATGATATATATACATTACATGCCTTGTTCCGGGTTTTTGACCCAGGACTCTACCGGTGTTGGGCGGGTATATAGGTGCCTGGCCAGTATCAGCAATGGTATCAACAATGGTATCATAGAACATATGATTTTGTAATACTACGGTCGATACCCAACCCGGGATGGCTTTAGCCCATCAATGCACATATCGATACCCGGATTAGGGGCAAAAAATCAAATTTAACATGGTATCAATACAGTATCCATTTTTAGTTAGTTTCCAAAATTTACATAATTTCATGGTGTCCCAAAGACATTGGTGGCCACCAACAAAGTATTGACCTTTAAAATCATATGCATATTACATCTAAAAAGGTCATGCTTTAATGCATACTAACCTTTATAAAATGGCTAATTTTAGAAACAGAAATTATATACTCATACCCGGGTTTATACTCGGCTAGCAAAGATGCAGGCCGCGTTTCGGAACGCGATCCGGAACGCGTTCTGAATCGCGTTCCGGAACGTGATCCGGAATTTCCCATTAGGGTTTCTCGGAACGCAAATTTTTTTTGTTTTTTTTTTTCAAACCTGCCAATATGGGTATCATGTGAAAGGATTTCAAATGAGCAGTTCTAGTGCTTGATTTCAGATAGTTAATCCCCAATATCTGCTAGTCACTTCAATCAGATACTGAAGCAAATTGTTTTTGCAGATACGGATTTGCAGATATAACATTGGCTAATCATTATTTGTATCTGCTTTAGTATTTCTATTGCTATTCATTGGTCATTTATTGCAACTAGCTGTGGGGATCCCTCCACAGTAAAAAAAAAAATTGCAAATTTGTTTGCAATCCGGGGGACAGTTTTTGATCCCGGATCGCTGGCGATCCGGATCGTTTTTCTAGCGGATCGCAATCCGCTGCAACTGAGTCGGCTAGTATCACCCCTGCAATACCCAGGTTGGTTGATACTAACCACCAATTTACAAATATGATGATACTGATACCCGACTAGTATTAACATTTTTAGAAAAGTATAATACTAGGACCCGGCTGGTATTGAAAATATCAATACCCGCCCAACATGGACACTACCCCGAAACGCAAACTTTTTTTTTTTTTTTTGATATGGGTGTCAAAAAGTAGCTCTTGGGATGGGGGGGTTGACAAGCTACAAGAGCCTATAGATCCCTGATAATATGTAGGTATTGTTGATTCATTGAGTCCTGACAAATTGATTCACTGATTCATTGACTTAGGGTTTAGGTTCTATGCTCATCACACTATCATGATTGCGTTATGTGGAGACCTTTTGGCAAAATGTCAGAGTTGTGGATATCTAGACCCGGAATGCCCTATGCATCATATCGATTGTTGATGCCCTAATTAGGATCATTTGGATCAACTTGGCTTTGAGAATAGGATATGTAGATCAGATATCAAGAGCATCAATCAAGCAATGTGATTGAACCATACATGTACACATTGATATGCATACGCTCAGACTTGATTTTGCTTCATTAAAATTGGACTCCCAAAGTACTTTTGAGCTAATTGATGTACCATAGAATCAAACTAAAACCTGTGGGCATTCATAGCATCTGATAATTTGGCATAATTTCACTACCTCCATTTAAGAGAATGGTCAAACATTTTTTTCCATGTCTACAGATCACATTTTCCTAAACCCTAAACCTGTAAAACATATCGGTTTTTAAATGTGTTCGCAAATTTTTTTAGCACTTAAAAGATTTCGATCTAATGGCATAATAACAACCTACGTCCTAGTCTCGACTCTCCACCATAAACGATGCCAACTAGGGATTGCGGCGGGTGTTAATTTGACAACCCCGTCGACACTTATGAGAAATCAAAGTTTCTGGATTCCGGAGGGAGTACGGTCGCAAGGCTGAAACTTAAAGAAATTGATGGAAGGGCACCACCAGGAGTGGAGCCTATGGCTTAATTTGACTCAACACAGGGAAAATTACCTGTAGGCATCCAATTGAGGTGATGTTTGAGCCTAGATTGCATCTCTACTCGCCTACGGAGACTCTTGGAATGTTAGTTTCACCCGTCATCATCCGTATGCAAGTTCCGATTGCCGAGCCCTAATTCCATGTGTTTTTCGGCCTAACTGTGAAGTGTTGTGTAAGCATCCGATTGGAGCGTGGGTTAGGGCTACACTACATTTCTTCATGCTTGCAAAGACTCCTACGCTAAAAGCATTTACCCGTTATCACTCGTAGTGGAATCATCCAATCCTAGGCACTAATCCCAGGTATTTTTTGGCCCTCGCTCTGATATGATATGTAGGCATCCGATTGTGGTGTGGGTTGGGGCTACACTATGTTTTTCTATGCTTAATAGAATGACTGGCATGTATGCTTTGATAAGTAAAAAGCTATGCGATGTTTTCAACTTGATTCACTGAAATTTTAACCTATTGTTAAACAGAAAATCTTAGGATTTTAGGGTGATGCTTGTCACAACTGTTGTGAGCAAATTCAATGCAATATATTTTCTTGTACTAAACATTTGCTTGTTTATTTCTTTTGCAGGTCTGATTTCATATTGACATGATGTCGGTCGTTGGGTCGAGGCCTTTGGGCTGAGGTTGATCTTATAGAGGGGGATGTGGTTTCACACCATTGCACAAGTGTTTGCATATGGAGATGCTTGCATTGAGGTGGGCTCTTCACAAGATCGCTCACGAGGATCAGGGCTCACTTACTACGGCTCAGAGGGCCAGATGGGTGGACATTGGGCATATCTGCTTGCCCCAGGATTTCTGATGAGGAGGTTCAAAGGCTGATGGACATGTACGTGCCTGCTGGTACATCCACCCAGCCAATGAGACCAGCACAGACTTTTGGTCAGGGGCAGCTGCACAATCAGGTGCAGGGTCTAGTACAGGTGCAGGTGTAGCATGGGCAGGGCATGGCTAATACCCGTAAAAACATATGTATTTAACACAAACATAATGATATAGATGCATAAGATAAGGTGTATTTTATAATGAAAAATAACACATTTTGTACATACAATTTACAACGCATTGTACTTTGCTTGATGCAGTTTATCTACTATGTTGTGGATGAGTGTTTTAATCTGTTCAAGGTTTGCAGAGTTCTTTTATGGTGTTGTGTTAGTTTAGAGCTCAAGATTTATCTACTCATGTGAATGCAATTCATAAAGTTTATTGAACTTTTGTATCTGTTGATATTCATTTTATTTATTTATTTTATTTTTATTAAGTTTGTTGATTTAAGGCTCAATATATATCTACTATGTAAATTATCTAAAGCCAACTGGCTCAAAGTGTCTGTGTATATGGCAAAGTATTCACCCCCTTTGCAAATAGTAGATTTGTTATGCAATTGTACTGCAGCCAATATCAGCGTGAAAATATGCTGAAAATGTCACTCGGCTTACATTGATTACAAGCAGAGACAATGTCGAGGTGGTAGTAGGGTTTATAAAAAAATCATACATGTAAGAAGCGGAGTTCTCGTGGCAGCAAAGTAAAGCACCCTCCATCCTCAGCATCCGAGGTCTTAACAGACCAGATATCATAATAACAGTCCAATATCAAGCTAGAAAAAAACCTCCTCATTCTGACACGATAAGTATCAGCATTACAGTTGCTGTGGGTGGCAGACAGCCTCTATTCAACAATACTGCGTCGCTGAATACACGAGCCTTCAAATGGCCGAAAATAATACACATTCTCGATTGAGATTGAATCTTTTGAAAGAAAAATGCAAGGGGCGGCAACCTAGAGGCCAATTCCTGGTTCACCAATGCAGCTCCACTGAACACAGAACCCAGATTGATGAAGCAACCTCCAGAAACCTGTCCAAATGGATCAAAATACCTCACAATTACATTCAGCAATCAATGAAATATCGCTGTCACCAGGAAGTGAAATTTGAAGAAACATTATGTTTCCTCCACAGAGACGGTAAGAACAATCTCAATTGTGAGAGAGAATCGCATGCAGTGCAGATGCAGCAGCAGCAACTTTACAAAAAAAAAAGAAAGAAGGGAAGGATCGAAATAGAGAGGGAAGGGGAGAGGTAACCGTTTTTAAAAGAAACAAGAGATACAAGGAGGAGGATCACCATGTATGTCAAAGATTCCAAACTCTTAAAAAACAAGCAACGTGTTAGTTTATCCCATAATAAAATTTTGGCAACTCACCATCTATATATGAATACTTATGAATGAATGCTTTGTGTGATTGTGCAAGCACAGGCTTTAAGCTTTCTATGCTCTGAAGCTTTGTGGGACCATTTTTTGTACACAATCTTGTCTACGATGTGGCACACGATCATTAGAGTGAGTGTTAAACTTCTATCTTGTGTCCATAAGCGACTTTGGAATCCACTAGGGTCATTGAATATGGGTGTCCATGTTTCATTTGCTGGATGATTGACAAGTTATGGTTTTGCATGTAGCAAATTGTGCGTATTTGGTGAGCACAATGATTGGATGACAGATCCATTGGTGATAGTGCTCAAGGAGTTGCTCTAGATGCTAACGTTTGATGCGACATTGGATGCATTTATGATGATTTTTTATTTGTTGGTGCTTTATCTTTTGGTGATAGCATTTGGATACATTGGACCTACATGGAGGTGACATTGATTGTATCATGAGAGATGGTAGAGATCCTGATGGCATGGAGTGCATCATGGTAGATGATGTTGATCTAGTTTGCCTTATGTATGTGCGCCAACAAGAAGAGAGGTAGTTACTCAAGGATTAGCTACTAATACTCAAGTGAGACGCATTGTTTTACGTAGGGTTAATGATCTCTAGCTTGGTGTCACAAATTTTATGTTTGGCCATCATTCTTTGGTTAGGAAGATATTGTTTGTTGATTGGATCCACTTGGAATTTTAGCTACATTGTAGGTGGACAGATTCTTTGGAAAGATATTATAATGCACATCGCAATTGCTATTAAAGCAACTACAAGTAGTGGATACTTGTTGGAGATCAGATGGTACATGGTATAGGAAATGTGATGGAGCTATCCTACTGGTACTCTTTGGATCACAAGTAAAGTGATTATCATGATGGTAGATGTTATCGCATTTGTTTTGCTTTGGATTACATGATAGATACGGTGGTGAGTAGGGTTTCTTGTTGTGAAACCTAGACATTGGTCAAATTAGAGTTGACAATGTCAGGCAAAGATTATGGATGGATGCAGGAGTAGCAAACCACAATCCTACCATGTTTTAGCTTAAGGTAGAAATCAAATCTCTATTTGGATTAGCCGAGTAGCCACACTAGTATGAGAGACCAGATGTACAATAGTTTTTTATTGCATTTGCTAGGCTTAGGGGCATGTCTTCAGTTTGTTAGTGTTTTTTGCCTATAGTGGTCCTACTTAGTTGGACATGTATTAATTTAGTTATATGACACTTGTCAAGCCCATGCAGTTTGGGGCTTTTGCTATATGTACATTGTTTCCTTGTAATAGAGTAGCTTTTGTTGTGCCACTTTGATACGTAAGGTGTTGGAGCTATGGTGATTTTGATGTGACATGCATGCTGCACTAGTTGCAGTATAATTTTTGGTCATTTTTAGCATAGTCCCTAGGACATATTTCACAAAAAGAAAGGTACAAGAGAGGCGATTCAAGCACAATAACAAATGTAGAAATTTTGTCACTAGATTCTAAAAAGATATTTAAATTTCATAACTTATCAAAATCTAATATATTTTAATATGTTGGATTCTAACATACCTCTTTTCATTCATCAAATAATGTATGTTGCAGTTTCACTAATTTATAGAGACTAAATTATTGCAAACCAATGAAGATAATGAAAACATTAAAAAGTGGCAAAATATTATAATGGAACTGAAAAAAACAATGATTGAGTGCAAAATTCTTTGGCATCATTGCATAAAACATATATACAACTTAACAATGGTGAACGATGTTGACATGTTAGTAAGAAAATTCGACAATAAGATCTCAATGGCTCAAATGGTCACCTACCATAATTGCATGCACAAGAATAATTTCACCACATGTCTCAACCTTATCTCACATATTATGCATTAAAGTGCAACGAACTAACATGTATATCAAAGGTCACAAATAAAGACAACTTTAGATGAGGGAGCCTAATAAACCTACTAAGAAGGTTGATGATGTATCTAGATGATTTGGCCACACGGAATGGTTGGATTGGCACATAAGTTGTTGTCGATTCTCTCTATCGTGCCTAGCCCCCATATTTATTTTCACCTATAGATTCTCATTTGTTGGAGTTTAGAACTCGTAACTATAAGGAAAGAAAGAAAGTCTAACCATCCCACCACTTATTGAGCACCCATGTGTTAATGTGTTTGTAGCAAAAACATACATCATTCACATTAGTGAGGAGGCACTTTTATAGCTCAACTGGACATAGTTCAAAGGGAGAGCCATCTTGGGCTCTGCACGAATGTGATAACTCTTCCATTTTTCAAGAAGCCCCGCCATTTAAACAAGCATATGCAACATTATTTGCATATGGCTTCAAATAGCGTATTGTGTGCCACATGGCACACAACAATTGGAGGTGGCTTGAAATGGCAATAGCTTGATTGAGTCTCCATACCTGTGGTGCCACCTTTCATTACCGCAACAAAACCATGAGATGAGAATTTTGCTCGTAAGCCAAATCTTGCGGATTACTCAAAAAATATTCTCATTACAATTTGGCATTATTATGATCATTTTCAAAGACATAAAATTCTCATATGTTCTAAGTAAAAAATTCTATAAATTTCATGAATTTTATTAACAACTAATAATTCCTATGAGCAAGTTATATGGATTATTTTAAGAACAATGAAATATTGTTATTTTGAAAAAGAGATTTAATAAAAACAATAACAAATATTTGAAATTTACATACATGAATAAGATTAATACCATAAATAAATAGATAAATCTAAAAAACATGTTACAGCTTATTGCTATAGTCAATAATGTGTATTGTGCTTCATGTTTCTATCGATCATGTCAGTTGAAGAACAAACTCTCTTTTTTCTCAAAATCAAAATGAAGTAAAAAGGGAAACAATTATTATGTATGTGAGTGAAATCATAGAATCAGTATTTATCACAACTTAAATGAGAGAGAGAGAGAGAGAGAGAGAGAGAGAGAGAGAGAGAGAGAGAGAGAGAGAGAGAGAGAGAGAGAGATTTTCGTGCTATTTCATTAACTCTTAAAGATCTAGGAGAAAAGATAATCGTCTTTTCTGCCAAAAACAATGTGACAATGTTCCTAACGTGTTTTCCTAACAGAGGGAAAATATTTAATTGAACAAATAAAATTGAATGTCTCATCAATGATACTAAAGACACAAAAGCATATTGAAAGAAGATCGACTATAAGATGATATAGACTTCACTAAAGCATAATAATCAACATATATTTGACATATCCATAAAGAGTGTTACGTGAAACAGTTGTTTGTGATTCATTTTGAGAATGTTCTATACATCTGAAATTTCTACCTCGAATTGAATATAAGTTCGTCCTTGTTGGTATCATCAACATTGTCTCCTATGTCTTCATAATGAAACTCTAAAAAATCATCAGGCTTATCTTTCAATGGAGGTTGTGACTTTAAGGAAGCCACTTGAACTTCTTCATCATGTTGTGAAAAGTTTGCCCCCACTTTGTCAACTACATTAGGTTGCTCCTCCACAACAACTCTTTGAATAATAAATATCGTTGTTGTCTTTGTTCTAAATTAATTTTTTTTGTCATTTTCATATGAAAAATGATTAATTTATTAATTTATTAAACATTAAGGTACTTGACCAAAGCACGCAAAACATATGCAACTTTCTTGTGATAACAAATAGAGAATACATTTGAGACATTGTATCCATTGTCCATAGCAAAGAAAAATATCCAATAGACATCATTTTAAAAATGCAAATGTACATTGATGTAGACGAAACTGGAGCCTTTTAACCATCAATTAAAATTAAGTATTAACAATAATTGGCTTTCATTGTCGGAGTTGGTTGGAGTTGTTGATCATTTTTTGAAAACAAAAAAATCCACATATTTCTATTCCTTTTTTTAATAGAATATATAACCTCTTTAAGCAATCTTACTATTATACCCCTTTTTTGTTATTTCCAACATATTTATGTACTTTTACAATTGAACCACTCTCATGTAAAAGGTGGTATGAGAAGGATAACCATGCACTATATGAGAGAGACAAACAAAAAATTCAGTTTCAGATATATAATCATCCATGTGAACTTTCTTTTTGTAAACATGTTTTACATTCATGGTTGAAATGACAAAAATGTGACTGGAGAGCTTGCCTTGGTTGCAATTTAATTGCAGTCTTGAATCTATATGTTTGTACCTTACATTTGAAGCGACTCCATTCAAGACAATGAATCAATGCAAAACATCTTTGCATTGGAAAACTAGGGCTGAATGCCAAATGCACTATTGAGATATTTATATTGTGTTTTTTAGATAACTAAGTGTCCTACGTGAAACACAACTTTGTTTTTGGCATTGCCCTGGAAAGCCAAGACTAACGGTTCAAGCTGGTCACCTGTGAGTCAAAGTTGAACAATATGCTTTTGGATTAAGGGTAGAATTGAGAAAGATTAATATCTCATGCAGGGTCCCATGTGCATCTGCATATACAGGCTTATACTCAACCTTGGGGAATATATGCAAACTATATTGGAAAGTCATTCAGCACTTTATCCACTAGTCCTTGTTTTCTTTACTGTTTGTTATCAAAGTTACACTTGCGAAATCTCCAACTTAATCAGGTTGCAATCAATAGGAAGACCTTCAAGGATCTCATGAGCAGTTCCATGCTGAACATCTGCAAAGTAATGCATGCACTTTGCAACGTCTAACCATATGTCTATGATTATTTCAGAGAAGGTCAAACAGTTTTATTTGTAATAATAAATCAGACTGGTGATTTATTGCGATAATATAGCAATTTTTAGTGTTTTTGAGGTTGCAACCACTTTAAGGCCATACAATTTTAAATTTTAGATATTTAATCTTAAGACATGGTAAGGAAATTTCCATGAATAACAAAATTCTGTACACTACTTTCAAGGAAATTGCTTGCACAACAATCCTGCTTCTTAAGGGTGTCAGATCTTGAAGAGAGTTGATGCATGAAGTACAAACATCAAACTTCTAAGATGTAGGGATGGAGAGTCAAGAGTCAAGAGTCAAGAGTCAAGAGTCAAGAGTCAAGACATTTCTTTAACAAGAATAACCAAGTGATGCAGAATTTTTTTTACTTGGCAAAGTTTCTTCTGTGCAACCTTATATACATCCCATCAAAACAAATCATTCAGAGAACTTTTTGATTGATTTATATCATATAATGACATTATTGTTTAATAGTTGCCTTGTAAAAGTGTACAAATAATCATATAATTGATGAGATAACTTTGACATTTTGAATATTATCTATAATAACCTCTTATTAACCAGAAAATTTCTGATATTCTATAACCGCAAAAATTGATGCAAATGCTTTAAAGAATTGGTATATCCAAAATTCTGAGCATCATGGAACCTAAGAGGCAATGCAACAAAAATGTCATCTTTCTAATAGCAGGCTCCCTCAAAAATGTCATCTTGCCAATAGCAGGCTTCCTCAAAAAATCACGCAAGCACCCTTTTCTCTCTCAACCTACATAGTAGATCTTCAGTAGATTAGCCGATTGCCTCGAATGAAGAGATTATGGAAAAGATTTACAAATTTGCTTACCTTGAAAGGCATCTGTTTAGCTTCCAACTGTTCCTATACTCTGTTTTGAGGTATTCAATATGGCCACAGCACCTTCCAAGAATGCACTGGGTGCGTCAGACTCAATCCAGTTGAACTTGATAGACCAATTGGTACAGTGAGTACAACTAGCAAGTCAGCAGGGTACCATGGGATAAGCTGTATTAACCTCTTTAGAGCATGCTACATTCAATAGACTTCATAAAGGTAATCAAGCAATCCAGGGAGCTCAGCCTAACCTTTTCAATTCAGTATCACGGGGATATGCCCATGCTTGTTAAATGAAGAATCATGTTCACGGCAGCTGAATCCATTGCCTTTTTCTTATCTGGCATTTTGCTGCCCTCAACTTCCTGAGCACCAATTTCCTGAACTTCGACTCTAACTGAGAAAGTGAACCTTCAAGAAACAGGTCTACCAGTCTCAGATAAACACTTAATGCGAATAGATCAATGCATCACTTGAGTCAGTAAAGGTTACCGTTTTTCATGTGGCAAGCCTTCTTCTCGACTTAAGGAAAATTGTGGATCTTTCCATTTCCTCTTGCTACATAGCTTGTACAGCCTTGACCTTCCATTTCCAGCTTTAATTCGGGTTGACAGAGTTGCTGTGTGAAAAAAATATGAAGATCAACATCCCAACTGGAGCCACTTCTCAAAGGATGAGAAAAGCTACTAGAATATGAAATGTCATAGTCAACAAACCATGAGATCGAAGTTTTTGCAGACAGACATTTGCCACACCAGGTAGCCCACTTTCAACCTGCGTGTTCTCTGCAACAAGTGGAAAGATCATGTCTTTACTGCATTCAGAGAATTCTTGGAAACCTGGAACACACCATAATTCAAAGAGGTATGCGGTAAGTTCACCTTATTCTTTTCATAAACTCAACTTTCACTTCCACCTCAACTTGAGAGAGAGAGAGAGAGAGAAAGAAATAAAGAAAGCTTTATTAATGTCTTTTCCATGTCAAAAGGCATATAAGACTGAAGAGCTAGTACAACTGAGTAAATGGAACTCGGACGGGGCAGTGCCGTCAACCGAAAACTTAGACTAAAACTAAAACGTAAAAAGTAAATCGTTGTGTAAAGAAAGCTCATCTCTGCGTGGAGAGGAAATAAATGGACGTAGCTCAAAACATCTCTCACGTAGGAGAGGGAGAAGAATATGAAATTTTAAGCAGGCAGCGAGAGCGATGGTCAGCAAGGGAGCGAGGGTCAGGTAGCGAGGGACAGGGAGCGGTGGACAGGCAGCAGAGCGAAGGTTAAAGAGGGAGATGCAGCGAGGGATAGGAGGGCGCCACCATAGCTGCGATGGAGAGGGAGGGCGCCCTCCATAGAGAGAGAGAGAGAGAGAGAGAGAGAGAGAGAGAGAGAGAGAGAGAGAGAGAGAGAGAGAGAGAGAGATTCACATGTCATCCAAGGGAGCACAATGCATCTCCTAAAACCATAAAATAAAATCTAAGTAGAACATGTAAAATGTCGTCTACTAACTAGTCAATCAAGCTGTCAAACACAAATGTAAAACGTGAATATTGAAATGAAATAGAAACATAAACTAGAATTACTGGATTTGTCTGGCCAGCAGTATATAAGTAGAACTCTATAAAATGTCTGTATTTGAAATTCTATCCTAGGACTCATCCTCATGTATCTCTCTGAAGGAAACCCGTAATCACAACTAAAGAATGTGTTGTACTGATAGTTGATTGAGGTATATGCCTCTGTGGTATGCATAGATGCCTCAAAACTCCAGGAGCTGCAAATTGTGGTGGCTAGTGTCGACATCACTGGTGTCAATCCTTGATGGGAATCTCTGCATCATTCTGTGAGTCCGAGATTGTGTGTTCCTTTGTCCATGTACATTATAATTTGGGGCAAGTGGCAAACGGCGTCTCTGAGATGGAACCTTCTTTGGTCCTTTATGGAAACCCCATGGAATCTATGTCTCTACGTGAAACAAATGGAATGAGATTTTAAATTGCCCCAGAATCTATCTGAGATTATGAGGCAACCCAAGATCCAGGTAGCGTAGTAGGATAATATCTCCTATATCCAAAATTAGCAGGCAACAGAAACACGACATGGGCATGACTCCTGGGGATGGGAACAGAAAGTGGGAATGTGAGAACGCCCTATCATTGATTCTCAAATGAAAATTATATATAAAAAATGATGAAAATTTAAATTATCTTATGACAAACTTTTACATTCAAGGACGTAAAAGAATGATAGATATTAGACATAGAAAATTGAAAACCACAAAGTTCAAATGCAAAACTTATAAACTTTTAGAAAGTTTTAACATTTCAGTTTAGCATCACATCAATAATAGCATATGTAAAAAGTATTAGCTGAATGTCGAATGCAATGGACAATTGAAATTTTGTAGCTTTTCCATTAGCCTCTATAAGTGTCAAGATCAGGGTCTAGGCCTTTGAAAACTCTAAAATCTACGATCTATCAACAATGAAAAAGTGTAGCTTAAGACCTAAGCTTTCGTGGCATCTAGGGTTGCGACATCCTCATAATCTGCACCCTTTGCTCTCTCACAGTTGATTGAACAGGAATCATCTGGACTAGGAAGCTGAAGCCCATAAATCGTTCCTCAATCATTAATGCTATTAAAAAGTTGCAAGGTTGCATTTAGAAAGACTAAATCTTCACCTTTGCAGTGCCAAGATAGTTCCTCTTCTAGGAAGCTATTTGAATTGACAAACCTCCATACAGCATTCACAAGGGGAAAAACTGCCCCCATAGCTTAGGAGGCGAATGTCTAGCCTTTGCAACTTTGGGGTGTCAACTCCATAATCCTCCCCACCATAGAGCTGATCCCAACAAACTTGTATTGCAAAGCGACAACCTTTTGAAAAAGGGCCCATTTGTTCTTTTAAAACCCAAGTTAATCCTTTATTATGGCACTCCTTTGTGTAAGATCAAGCACTGACTTAAATAAAGTCCTTTCCCAACCTCTCATCCCCTCTCCATCACTAACCTGGCCCTTACCCCAAAAACAACGCAGTGGTCATAGCTGGCGGGGTGATCGTGGCTGCAATCCTCGTCAAATTAGTTGCACAGTGCAAAAACTAGTTTATATATGTAACTAGTTTTATTTAGAGTGGTATCAAGATAGTTAGACAATCGACAAATTTTTGTCGATTCGAGCTGGAGTCGAATCAGTCGGAACTTTGTGGATTTGAGCCAGAGTCGAGTCAGTCGACACTTTGTCGATTTCAGCTGGAGTCGATTCACTCGACACTTTGTCAGTCGACAATCATTTGATAGTTTGACTGTCAAGACTCCCTCGATAGTTTGACTCGACAGTTGACTGTTGTGTAGATACCTGTTTGCAATTCCTGTCTATTTCTGCAGATTGTTCGACAATGCGAGTGAATATGCAACATGAATGGGACTACATTAGCTTTATGGCATTAGAGAGAGAGAAGAAGAAGAAGAAAGCTTTATTAATGTCTTTTCCATACCAAAAGGCATATAAGACAACAGAAGTACAGTCAAGTGTGTGGTAACCATGAGAGTGTCTAAAGCATCTCCAAAGCTGTAATAAAGGAAACATCTTGTAGAAACATGACTTTAGAGAGAGAGAGAGAGAGCCGGGGGGGGGGATATAAATCCAACACCCCCCTTAATCTGGATCCATGAATGCCTTGATTGACAAATTCAAGATCGCACAAAAATTATTGTGTGCCTCTTGACTTAATGCCTTTGTAAATATGTCAGCTACCATGTACTATGTTCTGCAAAATTTTAAACATACCTCCTTGTTGAGAGTTTTGCTCCTAATGTAGTGATATTTAATTGTAATGTGCTTTGTTCTAGAGTGGAATCTAGGATTGATTGACAATGCGATAGCACTCTGATTATCACATTGAATAGTTGGTGGAGCAAATTGTCTGAGGCCAATGTCAGACGATAAATTTCTCAACCAGATTGCCTCCTTGGTAGCCTGTGAAGCTGCAATGTACTCTAATTCTGTTGAGGACAATGCAATGGTCTATTTTCGGCTATTCCATGATATTGGACCATTGTTGAACAGGAATACAAATCTAGATGTGGATTTTCTTGTATCAATATCACATGCCTAGCTTGCATCTGTGTATCCATGCAGTGTATGGATTTCGTCTGGATTAGTCTCTCCATAGCAGATGCACAAGTCCATAGTAGCTCGAGCATACCTTATGACTTTGAGTAGAGCCCTCCAATGGATCATTCCAGGGTTAGCCATGAATTGGGTCAAAGAGCTGATAGAAAATGCAAGGTTTGGCCTCGTGGAGAACATTCATACATGAGGGATCCGATAATTGACTGAAACGGATATCCCTTCATTTCGTCTTTCTCCTCTTTGGTTTGAGAACATTGCTCTTTGGATATAACTTGAGACCTGGATCCATAGGAGAATGTACAAAGCATGCAATTCATGAAATCAAATTGAAAGCATGTTAAAGATAACCTCTGTTGAGTGATGTAGAGTAGCTTCTTCTTTCTGTCTTTGTGAATCTGAATGCCAAGACTGTAGTGAGATTTTCCTAGGTTTGTCATTTCAAATTCTTGAGACAACATCCTCTTGGTATCTTTTATCATATTGATGTTATTGTTGAATAGCAATGTATCATCCACATATACTATGAAGATGATAAAGGATTCTTGAATGGCCTTGAAGTAGACATTGCAATCCGCAAAGCTTGATGTCCATCCTTGTTGGATAAGGAATGAGTTAATTCTTTGAAACCATGCTCTTGAAGATTGCTTCAAGCCATACAATGCCTTGTGGAGTTTGTAGACTTGATCCTCTTTGCCATTAAGTACGCAACGTTCTGGCTGGATCATGTAAATATCTTCTTCAATAACTCCATTGAGGAATGTTGTTTGTACATCTAATTGATGTACCTCAAGGTTGGCTGTAGCAGTAAATGATAGCAGCAATCTAATTGATGAGTGCTTGACCACTAGGCTGAAGGTTTCATAATAATCAAAGTAGGGAATTTGTGAAAATCTCCTTGCCACCAGTCGAGCCTTCCTTCTATCGATGCTGCCATCTACCTTATACTTGATCTTGAATATCCATTTATAATCAATGACAGTCCAAGTATCGCTCTTCATCAGAGAGTTGTATTCCTTATCCATGGCTTCCTTCCAAAGGTTAGATTCAGCCTGTGTGAGTGCTTCATCAACTCTAGTTGGCTCTTGTGAAAGATAATGAGCATACTCATCAGTGAATCTTGTAGCCTTCTGGGAGGTGCCTCTAATTGCAAAATTCGATGTTGGGTTGGCTGCTCCTGAGTTGAAGTTTCTTGTTCTTCTTCTAAATCAATCTATATAGGTTGTCTGCTTGAAGGAATCGAAATTGTGTTTCGATATTCATCAATATTCTGAGCAGGATAGTCCATAGTAAAAACATTCAACATTCCCATCTAGGCATGTCCTTTGAATGTTTTCCCTAAAATGAAACAAATGAGCTCATAACCTATCGCATGAGTTGTTTAGCAAAATCATACATACAATATTCACCATAGTATATATCATAGGTCCCGCGGTACTGGGTAACGCGGATCCCGGTACCGCGGGACCATACTGGTACCGCGGTGTTGAAGAGTAATGCCTATTTTACCCCTTTTTGGCTAAGCATTAGTTAAGTTGTACATAACTCATGGGGCATGTTTTAATTAAATGCATGACCCCCCCTTTTTGTTAAGTTATGTAAATTAGTGCAAGTGGCCCACTTGGCCAAGTAGCTCACTCCCATGGTTGACACCTAGACTTTCCATGCATGTAAAGGAGGTGCTTGCCTCACAAGGGATTTGGAGGACCCACGCCCTCCTCTCTCTCACTAGCAATTCATTTCTTCTTGAGACTTTTGAGTTTGTGAGATGCTCATGCAATTCTCCTTGTGTGTGATATTTCCATAGCCAAGTTTTCTCAAGCTTTCATAGTTGATCTAGCATCTGAGTTAAGATACTCCATAGCTAGGTCTTGTAATTCTTCATGGTATCAGAGCAGGTTGTCTAGCCTGTGAGTCTGAGAGTGAGAGAAACTTCAGTGCTTAGATTCTTGAGAAGATTCTTATCTTCTACAAGCACCTCAATCTTGAAAGAGGGAGCATTTGATCTACAGGTGTCAGATCAGGTGGAGTCTTGCACTGTTGGTGAGCTATTGGCAAGGGGAGTGGGATGATCCAAAAACTTTCTAAATCTGGCTAAGTTTTAGAGAGTTTTTCTGGAGGAGCTTACACAAAAGTAGGGCGCACTTTCTGTAGGGGCTTCTGGTTTCTGTTCCAGTGGAGCCTAGTGCTTGTGCTAGTGAGGCCACACCAAGTGGCAAAGACAAAAGCAGGAGCTGAAGGGTTGCCTTGAAGTGGCTACATACCCTAGTTTGGGGTTAAACCCTTGTTGCTGGAAGCTGTTCTTTTCTGATCTCTTTCAAGTTGAGCTTCTGTTTTAAGCACAGATTTTAGCATGGCAAGTCTTGGGAAGAGTTTGCTGGGTGAATCTAGCAAACTAGATGGCACAAACTACAGAGTGTGGAAGTTCAAGATAGCCAATATCTTGATGGATAAGAATTGCTGGGAGGTCATGACAGGTACAGAACCTGTACCAACATCTGATCCTGAATTGAAGGACTACATGAACAGGAGACATAAAGCTCATAGGATAATCAATCTTTCTGTCAAGGACAATATTATTCCTCACATTTGCAATGCAAGGGATGCAGCTGATGCTTGGACAATTCTGAAGTCTATGTTTGAAACAGTGGATTCAGCCAAGCTGGTGTATTTGCAACAGGTTACATACTCTCAAGATGGAAGCAGGTGCAACAATTGGTGATCATATTACAAAGGTCAAGGACCTATTGGATCAGCTTGCTTCAGTTGGAGAGAAAGTAAGTGACAGGAGTATTGTTCCCATAGTCTTGAACAGCTTGTCATTCAACTATCAAGACTATGTGATGTCCCTTTCTGCTAGGGAGAAACTCCCAACCTTTGGGGAGTTATGTGGTCTTCTTTTACAGGAGGAGATGAGAAGGAAGAATCTTTCTAAAAGGGAAGATAATCCAGAGCTTGCATTTGCTTCTAAGAAGAAGCAAAACTTTCAGAAGAAAGGCAAAGGCAAAAAGAAGAACTCAAAGCAAAGCTTGGAGCAGCAGGTGTCCAAGTTACAGGTTGGAGAGGAGTCAAGCACCAATTCCTCATCTACACCCAAGAGGAAGGGCAACTGCAACTATTGTGGTAAGTATGGGCATTTTGCTTTTGAATGCAGGAAGAAGCAAAGTGATCAGAAGAAGGGAAAGAACCAGCAGAGTCACTTTGTTGACAAAGTTGCAGAGGAGGAGCAATCTGGTGTGCTTGAGCTATTCACCGCAGCCCTATCATCTGAATCCACATTTGGTGGATGGTACATTGATTCTGGAGCCTCAAAGCACATGACACCTCATAGAGATTGGTTCAGCACCTATGAGGAGACAGAAGATAGCCAGCATGTTTGCCTTGGAGATAATTCTACACGTATGGTGAGGGGCAAAGGTACAGTTGCAATACAGCTATCATCAGGTGAGGTGAAGGAAATTAAAAGTGTGTTGCATGTACCCGGGTTGGCTAAGAACTTGTTATCTGTTGGTGCCATTACCAAACAGAACATGGTGGTAGAGTTTAATGATTCTAAATGTTTGGTAAAAGACAAAGAGAAGAACTTCAAAGTGGTAGCCAAGGGAATGCAAGAAGGAGGTCTTTACAAGCTTTTCACAACCATTCCTAGCCAAGAGGCCTTGTCTGCAAGAGATACTAATCGGGACAAGCTTTGGCATGAGAGGTATGGTCATTTGAGTTACAAAAGTTTGCAAGTTTTGAATAGGCACAAAATGGTAGTAGATCTTCCTAGCATTAAGTCTTCTTCAGATACATGTGAGGCTTGTGCATTAGGGAAGCAACAGAGGAAAAAGTTTCCAAAGGAGAAAGCTACCAGGGCCAAGGGCATTCTTGAACTTGTGCATTCAGATTTATGTGGTCCCATGCAGGTCAAATCAGCAGGGGGGGCATACTATCTCATGACCTTCGTAGATGATTTCTCTCGGAAGGTATGGGTCTATTTTCTGAAACTGAAATCTGAAGCGTTCAAATACTTCAAACAGTGGAAAGCTATGGTGGAAAACCACACAGGAAAGAGGTTAAAGACTCTCAGGTCAGATAAGGGTGGTGAGTATATTTCTGATGAGTTCAAAGATCTTTGCAAAGCATGTGGGATAAAGAGACAGTTTACTGCTCCACATACACCGCAGCAAAACGGCGTGGCTGAGCGGAAAAACAGGTCTATAGTTGAGTGTGCGAGGAGCATGCTCAAGGCAAAGGGGTTGCCAAATTCTTTTTGGGCAGAAGCGGTAGCAACTGCTGTTTTTCTATTGAATAGAAGTCCAACCAAAGCAGTTGAAGGAATCACGCCAGAAGAGGCATATAGTGGCAAGAAGCCCAAAGTGGGCAGCCTTCGAGTATTTGGGTGTACAGCATATGCACATATACCAAAGGACTTGCGGAAGAAACTTGATGCAAAATCCGTAAAGTGTGTCTTTCTTGGGTATAGTGAAGGTGAGAAAGCTTATGTGCTATATGATCTCGAAAACAGGAGGAAGATCCTAAGTCGAGATGTCATCTTTGATGAAGAGCATGCACCCAAGATACAGGAGCAGGAGAAGGAAGGAATTACTGAGTTCATACCCTTGATTGATTCCACGGATGAGGATCCTAGTCAAGAGTCTTGTAAGCCTCAAGTGCAGGAGCAACAACAGGAAATCGAACCCTACTAGTTCGAGACCTCTTTTTGGCCAAGTACCAGAAGCAGAAGTTGGGGACAAACGGAAGACTAAAACAGTACCATGGGATACGTGGTCACCATCCACATCACCTACTGCTAGGAAAAAGCTACCTAGGTGGTATTGGAAAACAATCAAAGAAGGTCAAATGATTGAAGAAGGAGAGAGCAGTGAACAGGGTGTCAGAAGATCTCTTAGGTCTCATGAGAGACAAGAGACTAACTTTGCTCTTATGTCCACTATTCTGAATGCAGATGAGCCACAATTCTCTCACGAAGCCGTGAGAGAAAAGGTATGGCAACATGCCATGCAGGAGGAGTACGACTCCATTGTCAAGAATGACACATGGGAGCTCACTACATTGCCAGAAGGGAAGCAACCAATAGGTTGCAAGTGGGTCTATAAGACCAAGTTTCATGCCAATGGAACAGTGGACAAGTACAAGGCAAGGTTGGTGGCGAAAGGCTATGCTCAGCAAGAGGGGCTAGACTATGATGAGACATTCGCACCTGTTGCTAAAATGACATCTATCAGGACCGTTTTGGCTATAGCCTCATATTTTGATTGGGATGTCCATCAAATGGATGTCAAGAGTGCCTTTCTTAATGGGCACCTACAGGAGGAGGTTTACATGGAACAACCGCAGGGATTTGAAATAACAGGCAAGGAGAATCTGGTTTGCAGGCTTAGGAAAGCCTTGTATGGGCTCAAACAGGCGCCAAGGGCTTGGTATAGCCGAATTGATGAATACTTTGCAAGGCAAGGGTTTGAGAAGAGTAAGTCTGATTGCAATCTTTATGTCTTCAGGGAAGGAGAAGACTTTGTGGTTGTTGTGCTCTATGTGGATGATCTACTCATCACGGGAAGCAATAAGAAGCTTATTGCTTGTGTTAAGAAGAATCTTTCTAATGAGTTTGAAATGAAAGATTTGGGTTTGCTACACTATTGCCTAGGAGTTGAAGTTTGGAAAGGAAAGCGTTGTCTTTTTATCTTACAGGCAAAGTATGCACATAAATTATTGAAGAAGTTTAACATGCAAGAAAGCAAACCAATCAGCACACCCATGGATGCAAGCAACAAGCCATCAAAAGATGATGGTCCAGCATTTGCAGATGAGACGCTCTATCGTCAGTTAGTGGGCAGCCTGATTTACCTTACTACCACCAGGCCAGATATTGCTTATGCGGTTGGAATCGCAAGTCAATACATGTGTAAGCCTACCGAAGCACATTGGAAGGCAGCCAAGCGGATCCTACGATATGTGAGAGGGACAGTGACTTATGGGATTGGATACACGGATGACGGGAACCTTCAACTGGAAGGCTATTCAGATTCTGATTGGGCAGGTGATAGAGACGATCGGAGATCGACGACAGGCTATTGCTTCAGCCTAGGTTCAGGGGCTATATCGTGGTGCAGTAAGAAGCAGCCTACTATTGCTCTATCGTCTACCGAAGCTGAGTACAGGGCGACTACGAGGTCCGCCTGTGAAGCCATTTGGTTACGCCGTCTACTTGAGGACATGCAGATTGCTCAAGTAAGACCTACATTGTTACATTGTGATAACCAAAGCTGCATTCAGCTTGCAAGGAATCCAGTCTATCATGCACGGACAAAACATATAGAGGTGGACCAGCATTTTATACGAGAGAAAGTGCACAGTGGGGAGATCGAGCTAGTTTATTGCGACACCAACGACCAGACAGCTGATATTTTTACTAAACCACTTAGTAAAGATAAGTTTGAAAAGTTCAGAACTTTGTTGGGTGTCAGTTTGAATAAAATTGCCATTAAGGGGGGGTGTTGAAGAGTAATGCCTATTTTACCCCTTTTTGGCTAAGCATTAGTTAAGTTGTACATAACTCATGGGGCATGTTTTAATTAAATGCATGACCCCCCCTTTTTGTTAAGTTATGTAAATTAGTGCAAGTGGCCCACTTGGCCAAGTAGCTCACTCCCATGGTTGACACCTAGACTTTCCATGCATGTAAAGGAGGTGCTTGCCTCACAAGGGATTTGGAGGACCCACGCCCTCCTCTCTCTCACTAGCAATTCATTTCTTCTTGAGACTTTTGAGTTTGTGAGATGCTCATGCAATTCTCCTTGTGTGTGATATTTCCATAGCCAAGTTTTCTCAAGCTTTCATAGTTGATCTAGCATCTGAGTTAAGATACTCCATAGCTAGGTCTTGTAATTCTTCACGCGGTACCATAATATATTAATATAATTAATATTTAATATTTTTTCAAATTTTTTTAAATCTAACCTACCCTGGTCCTTGAACACCCTCTCACAGCACCCTGGCTCTCAAACAGCCTCTCACAGCCTGTCACCGGCTCTCGCTTGCTCTCTCACTGCCTATCACTAGCTCTCTCACAGCCTCTGAAAAAGCCGACCACAATGGCATTGTGAGTGCCTATTTATCCCACAGCCTGATCGGCCATGTGGATCCCCATCATCCATCCATGTGCCTCTGTACCTGCCCCCATGTGATGCTCCCCCCCTGTGTTGGTCTCCCATTGGCCCCATGGTCTGCTCACCCACGGTGCCCATGTGCCTCTGTACCTGCCCCCATGTGATGCTCCTCCCCTGTGTTGGTCTCCCATTGGCCCCATGGTCTGCTCACCCACAGTGCCCATGTGCCACTGCACCAGTCCCCTGCACCATGTACTGTACCCTCTTTTTTTACACCCAATACCTCTTTTTTTCCATTTTTTGGTAAGTAATAGGCAAAAAAATTTTATTAAATATATTAAAAATATATATATATATTAAAAATGGTACTGCCCTGGTACCGCGGATCCCAGGACGGTACCGTATCGGCGGTACCACTGACATGGTACCGGCGGTACCATACCAACGGTACTAGGGGGTACTATGGTATATATCATAGGTCCCGCGGTACTGGGTACCGCGGATCCCGGTACCGCGGGACCATACTGGTACCGCGGTACCATGATGGTACCGCGGTACCACAAGTATAATAATATATTTATTATTTAATATTTTTTTTAATTTTTTTTTACCTAAACCTACCCGCCCCCCTCGCATTTCCTCTGAAATTTTTTTGAGCCCTCTCCGCCCTGCCATCGCTGCTGGTTTTTCTTGCCTGCCTTTGATTCCTTGCGTCGCCCATCGCCCACGCAACGCCCTGCCTTGCATCTGATTTCCTTTGCCCTGCACTCGCCCATTTTCAGCGTCTCTCCAACAGTGAACCCTGCTGTTTTTTTTCCAGCAATCCATCCCTCATTTCATCTGCAATGGTGCAATCCGACCTTTCCGGTCTGTGGGACGAGGTAGACATTGTCAGGCGGGTTGCCGACAAGGCCAACAAGACCGGTCAGAAGATCGTGCGCTGCCGATACTGTCTCGTCGAGTTTGCTGCATCCCTCACTCGCCTTAAAGGCCATCTGCTCGGTGCACGCGCCAAAAATGGTGCCACCTTGAATGCTGCCCCTTGTGGCAGCATGACCGTCCCCGACAAGGCAGCGACTACTGGACACCTACGGGCCGCGGCTCGTGGCAGGGGAGAACACCATTTCGGAGGGCGTTCTCCGATTTTGCACCGCTCCTTATGTGACTAACCCAGAGTTGCTGCCTGCTTGGCTGGCACGCACGAGGAGAGGGAGTGCATCCTCCTCTGGTCCCTTTGCCCCTCAGACAGCTCTGCCTCATGCACCCCCATCTGCTCAGATTCCGGTGGATCCCGTCCCATCGCGTCCGACAGTTGCCACTGCGGTTCCACCACCACCCACTGTTGCTCGCACTCCACCAGTCTACGACTTTCTCATGGACTCTCCGCCACCCGAGCAGGCCCAGGATGGTACTGGGCGGGCCTTCGAGGATGTGGAAGAGATCCCTTCTTCCTTCCCTTCCCATCCGGATGACCTCCTCAGCCAGCAGTTTTCGTACCCCATGCCAGATGTTGCCCCTCCACCAGTGCACCCCACCTATGCTGCTGCACCCATCCCTGCCAGTGCATCCCACTCTCCCCATTCCACGTCTACAGCCGATGCATCCACCAGCGCCCAGCCTGTCGCGTCATCGTCCATTCCCGTCACGGTTGGTGCACCGTGCTGGAGGTCCACCACCCGTCGTCCACCAGGGAGAGCCCTCGTGCAGCAGACCATTCGCGGCGCGCATCAGCCGCACATGGACAGAGAGGCCACACAGGCCGTGGCCAGTCTGGTTTACGAGCTGAACCTGCCCTTTGCCATCACCGACTCTGAGCCCTTCAGAAGGGCCTTCCGCCTTGCACAGTCTGTCAGCCCTAGCTGGAGAGTCCCTAGTTCAGAGGTTGTCCGCACACACATGCTGAGGGATAGGGTCGAGTCCTTGTCTAGAGAGATGGAGCCTCTGCGTCGGCACTGGGCCACTTACGGTTGCAGCATCATGTCCGATGGCTGGACTGATGTCAGGAGGAGGCCGATCCTCAACATACTGGTCTCCAGCTGCATGGGCACACAGTTTTTGAGGGCAGTGGATTGCAGCAGGGGGGGGAGAGTCATATCTGCAGAGTTCATGTTTGATGTCATCAGGTCTTCCATCCTAGCCATAGGCCCACAGCATGTCGTCACGGTGGTGACGGACAATGCCACGAACTGCATTCAGATGGGTGTACTGCTAGAGGCCGAGTTCCCTCATATTGTTCATACCCCCTGTGCAGCCCACGGCATAGACCTTTTGATGGGGGACATTGGAGCACTTCCCTGGGTTAGAGCCATCGTCCGGGAGGCCCTCTTCCTGGTGACTTTTGTCACCAGAAAGAGGCGTGTTCTTGCCATGTTTCGGGTGTTTAGCCATCTGGACCTCCGTAAGCCAGCCCCCACGCGCTTTGCATTCGACTTGGTGGTCATCGACCGTTTGATCAGGTGCAGGGCCCAGCTTCTACAGATGGTTGCCAGTGATCTTTGGGGTGCCAGTACATTTCCGCACACTGAGGATGGGGAGCACTTTTCTTCCTCGGTGAGGGGAGACCAGTTCTGGAGGGATGCACAGACATTGTCAGGACTGCTTCGACCACTCTACATTGTGCTCCGCATGGCTGACAGCGAGGGGTCGACACTTGGACTGGTGTATGAGCTCATGGACCGGATTGGACAGTTCCTGCAGCTGCCCATCTTGCAGCCAGAGAGGTAAGCGGTACAGTGTTGCAATTGACCTTTATCTTTTCAGTACTTGCTAGTTTGTTTTTCTGTCAATGTTAAGCTTTTTCGTAATGCCCTAAACCACATGCCCCTCACCTGCAGGATGACAGAGCTGAAGTTCATATGGGAGACGCGATGGAACTACTTCCACAGGAGTATCCACAGCGTTGCACACATGCTGCATCCCCTCTTCCTCTCTCCGACACAGATCGCAGACAGGGAGCTCGAGGCCGATTGGCTTCAGTACATTCACAGGGTGGGTCCACACATAGGTTTGGATCCTATCAGGCTCATGGAGGAGCTCGCTGCATTTCGTTTCGGCATGGGCACATTCGGCCACCCGGCTGCCCAGGATCCAGAGAGGAGGCAGCTACCCATTACCTGGTGGACCATGTTCGGTAGCACATACCCATCTATACAGCGTCTTGCACTGCGTGTCCTTTCTCAGGTATGCATCTCATTTTATCCTCCATTTTTTGTGTTTCGTTGAAGTTTCACCTTTGCCACAATGTGCTGAAGTATTTCAATGCACGCACCACAGGACTGTGCTGCCTCTGTGTGTGAGCGTAATTGGAGCACATGGGCACTGATTCACACGAGGAGAAGAAACCGGTTGTCAGTGAGTCAGTTGGAGCGGTTGGTGTTCTGTAGCACCAACGCACGTCTCGCCAGGAGGCTTCCGACCATTACGAGCGCATTGCAGGTGATAAGCTAATCTTTCATAGCATGTTGGTTGACTCCTGGTATGTTGATTTCATTTCTTGAAAAAGTTGTCTCTCTGACATGCAAATTTTAAACCTTGCAGACGAAGATATCTGATTTGGAGCGCCAGGTTGACTTGCCTACGGACAGCACCCATCCCATGCCTGCAGATGACCTGGGCACACAGTTGATGGCAGAGAGAGAGAGGGAGCTTGCCGAGATGAGAGAGAGAGAGCTTGGGCTTGAGCACAGAGAGCCCCCATTGTAAGAGGCAGATGAGCCAGTGTCAGAGGATGAGCATGATGAGGATGAGCCCATTCGGGTTGTGTTTGCCAGACCAGAGAGGGATGAGGCAGATTATACAGGTGCAGGGCACACGCCACGGGCAGGGGTCACAGGTGCATCACGTGGCAGAGGTGGGACACATGGCACAGGTTATACCGGCAGACAGGCAGGGCACACAGGGGGGGGCAGTGGCATACCTACCTATGTCGACATGATGGAGGAGGCTCTTGATAGAGGGCAGAGTGGTTTAGATGCTGGTCCCGCAGATGTTTGGATGCGTGCAGCACAGAGTCATGGCCGTTACTACGACAGCACACCAGAGGAGGCACCTGATGACTTTCATTGCACAGATTGGGAGGCCATGCAGGGTCTACAGGGTGCACATGATGAGGCACGGGATGAGGCTTGGGTTGATTCAGGGGTTGGTGCACAGGATGATTCAGAGGTCGGTGCACAGGATGATTTAGAGGCTGGTGCACAGGATGAGTCCCAGAGCCCAGAGCATTTGTATTCGGATGCCCAGCTGGCCGACTTGGTTGCCACATTGGATTCAGAGGCCTTGCAGATGCCGAGTGTCAGGGCGCCCCCATCATCTCTTGCCAGCATGCCACACACAGAGTCCCAGCCAGAGCAGCCGCATGAGGTGCCTACAGTTCCTCCAGCTCCTCAGAGGGTGTATGTGCGTCGCACAGCTCCTCCAGTGCCACCGATGCCATTTAGGCCTGCATCCCCTCCATCGCCGTCCACTTCTGCAGCACCAGGTCTCCATGGCAGGCCACCATCTGTGCCCAGGTTTTCTCTTGCAGCGCCCACATCCACAGTGTCTCCTCCAGTGGCAGCACCCACGTCACATCCTCCTCCTTTGGCAGCACCCAGGATGTACCAGTACCGGCCACCACAGCGCCCCTTTCAGTACATATCGCCACTGTACTCGCCTCCTGCACAGCCAGTTCCTCCACCTGCAGCAGCCCCACGGGCACACACTCCACGAGCTCATCCTCCTCGCTCAGTTGCACAGGGAGTTCCCTCTTTTGCTTCCCTATCCCAGCCGGCCTCAGCTTGGGCCCAGCCTAGCCAGCCAGGTGATTTGCATGGGGGTGACGAGGCATTGACAGCTCCTCTTGTCCGCAAGAGACCAGGCAGGCCCAAGGGTGCACCGAACAAGAAAGGCAAGGCACAGAAACTGCCAGGGAGGAGAGGACGACCACGCAGGGCTCCAGGTACAGGTAGAGGTGCAGTATCACAGCCAGTTGGAGCAGGTGTTGTTGGTTTGGCCTGCTTGGGGGCTGATGCGGAGGCTGATTGGGAGGATGAGGATGACGAGTCTTCCCCCTCGGATACACAGCCCATGCCAGTTCCAGACAGGCAGAGATATCGGCTGCGAGAGTCAGCTCGGGGCCCTGAGTTGTCTCCAGAGCATTCGTCTGAGTCAGAGCCAGAGCATTGATTGTGGCTCTATTGTTTTAGTTTCAGTAGTTTGTCTCTAGCAGTCGGTCTACCATTGTACTCAGATGATTTTTCACATTATATACAGTGTTTGGCCTACATTATTTGCTGCACATTGTGCGTATGTCGCTCTGTACATGTGATGCTTTATTTTATGTTGAAGAATTCTATGTGCGTGTGTGAATCCTATTTTCATTTAATTTCGTTTGAAGTGAATGCTAGCTTCACATAGATGCACCTACATCATGAGCACAGCAATCACCCCTACACCCCAAACGACATTGAATAAACACATGTAATACATCTGCATTTAAAAAAATTACAAACATTGCATCTTACATGACCAGGCTCGCGTTGCACAAAAAACAACTATGTATATATTCAACCGTTGTATCAGGATAACATCACATATACTGTCATTTTTTTAAGCAGCCATCTAGTTATTTGCTGCACCATAAACTGCCGAAAACTACATAGCAACAGTCCGCCACATACGGGTGGACCTCATCTATTCTAAACATCCCTCACTGATCCTCCACCGACTCCTCGCCCTCGTCTGGTGCATTGTTTTGTCGCTCTTGCTCTGCCTCCCGGTTAGCCCGAGCTGCCTCCTGGTTAGCCCGACGTCTGGCCGCCCTTTCCCTGACCATGATGAGCTGCCGTCGTGTGAAATTCATTCCGATCTGCTCATCCAGATCCAGCTCGACAGCGGGGACAGGATCCACAGCGGGGGCGGGTGGCTCCGGTTCCGGATTTCTCTGTCGAGTCTGTCGCAGCATCTCTCGGATATCTGCCTCTTGCTTCCGATGCCTCTCGTTGTGCCTTCGGATATCTTCCTCAAGCTTTCTCCTGGCTTCGCCCTCGGGCTTCGGTGGTATTCGCTCAGCCATCTCGATCGACCTTCTCCTCACAGCACCCTGATCCTTGAACACCCTCTCACAGCACCCTGGCTCTCAAACAGCCTCTCACAGCCTGTCACCGGCTCTCGCTTGCTCTCTCACTGTCTATCACTAGCCCTCTCACAGCCTCTGAAAATGCCGACCACAATGGCATTGTGAGTGCCTATTTATCCCCACAGCCTGATCGGCCATGTGGATCCCCATCATCCCTCCATGTGCCTCCGTACCCGCCCCCATGTGATGCTCCCCCCTGTGTTGGTCTCCCATTGGGCCCATGGTCTGCTCACCCACAATGCCCATGTGCCTCTGTACTTGCCCCCATGTGATGCTACCCCCCTGTGTTGGTCTCCCATTGGCCCCTCGGTCTGCTCACTCGCAGTGCCCATGTGCCATTGCAACGGTCCCCTGCATCATGTACTGTACCCTCTTTTTTTACACCCAGAACCCCCTCTTTTTACTTTTTTTTGTCCTTTTTTGGTAGTTAATATGCAAAAAAAATTACTAAAAATATATTAAAAAATAAAAAAAAATATTAAAAATGGTACCGCCCTGGTACCGCGGATCCCAGGGCGGTACCGTACCGGCGGTACCACTGATATGGTACCGGCGGTACCATACCAGCGGTACCAGAGGGTACTATGGTATATATATATATATATATATATATATATATATATAAAATATCAAACATGAGGGTCTGAGCCGTTTTGCCCGCGTCTGCGTCCTCTCTATTTTTTTTTTTTAATTTTTTTTTCGGAAAAAAAAAACAGATACGTCCGGGGTCCGAACGCAATTTTTTTTTTTAATTTAAATTTTGAAAAAAAAATTTGGACGCGTCCAGACGCGGACGCACCCCTGGTGCGTCCGCGTCCGCCATCCGCTTCCTTATATATATATATATATATATATATATATATATATATATCAAAGGTCCCGCGGATCCCGGTACCGCGGGACCATATATGGTACCGCGGTACCATATCGGTCGGCAGTACCAAAAAAAACAAAAAAAAAAAAAAATTTGTGAAAATAACAGGAATTTTTTTTTTTTTTTTTTTATATTATGGTACCGCCCTGGTACCGCGGATCCCAGGGTGGTACCGTACCAGCGGTACCACAGGTACTATGATATATATATATATATGATGTAAGGTAGAGGACCCCGGACGCGAACACGCGTTCGGACGCGGACGCGCCAGGGGTGCGTCCGGGGGTCCGGACGCATCCACTTTTTTTTTTAACTTTTATAGTGTTAAAAAAATAAAAAAAATAAAAAAGAATGTGGATGCGTTTGGGTCCAGACGCCGGACGCGGACGCGGATTGCCCACATCCGGCCCGGACACTCACCTTAACCCGGGTACCAGGATCTCGGATTCCATTACCGCCGATCCATACTGGTACCGTGGATCCATGATGATTCGCGGTACCATAATATATAGGTTTTTTTTAATATTTTTAAAAAAAAATAATAATAATAATAATTTAGTGGCCAATATGGGTATCAGCTTGAAGCTCTTGACGAGAGTAGTGCATTTATGCAAGTTGCCGGTTTTGACGAGAGCGAACAGCCAAAGGACCAAGGGGATGCAAAACACCAAAAAGTGTGTTTTCGCTCAAGGAGTCGGAAGGCCAAATCATGAAGAGGTCGTACCGTCGGGGCCATTGGGGGGCTTTGCCCCAAAACCCCCCACCAGGGGGCTACCGCCCCCCGAACCCCCCAGGACTTGCTACTATATAGAAACTGTAATCTAGCCATCTCATAACCACCATGGTCTCACAGTAGACCCTATACTAACAACCGTGCGCAATAATGGCTTATCCTCATAACGGGGGCCTTACAGATCTGAGCTCACGGTTAACTAGTGACTACTAAACTGAGAGGTGTATTATTTAGTTGTTGTCTAACACATTTTGTAGCTACTACCGGCAACCTGCATAAATGCACTACTCTCGTCAAGAGCTTCAAGCTGATACCCATATTGACCACTAAAATTTAAATAAAACAATTAAATTAATTTTTTTTTTTAAATATTACAAAATGGTACCGCCCTTATACTGCGGATTTTTGAGTGGCACCATAACCGCGGTACTAGCATTATGGTACCGCGGTACCATAATGGCGGTACCACGTGCTACTATGATATACATATATATATATATATATATATATATATATATATATATATATATATATCAGACATGAGGGTCCGAGCCGGAATGCCCACGTCCGCGTCAGCGTTTGACGCCCAGACCCGGACGCGTCCTATTTTTTTTAATTATTTTTGGCTGGACGAGTCCAACGTCAGGACGCGGACGCGTCCAGACCCTGAGGCCCCGGACGTTTAAAAAAAAAAAACAAAAGGCACAGGCAGCGGACTGTTCCGCAGAAGCCCGAGAGGAGAGAAAGAGGGTGAGAGAGAGAGAGAGAGAGAGAGAGAGAGAGAGAGAGAGAGAGAGAGAGAGTAATGGTGTTTGTGTGTGTGTGTGTGTGTGTGTGTGTGTGTGATGATTGTGTGTGTGTGATAATTTGTGTGTGTGGATATTGTTGATTTGTGTGCATACAGATGTGTCTGTGTGGTGATTTGTGTGTGAGAGAGACAGAGGAAGAGACAGAGAGTGTGAGGGACAGACAGAGCGAGGATTTGTGTGTGCGCGTGTGTACGAGACATGGTCTGTGTGTGTGAGTTTAGGATTTAGGGTTTGGGGTTTAGGGTTTAGGGTGAGAGAGATATTAGATTTGCGTGCTTCTGTGTGTGTGAGCGAGAGAGAGAGAGAGAGAGAGAGAGAGAGAGAGAGAGAGAGAGAGAGAGAGAGAGATATGGCCGCTCGTCCCATTTGGGATGAGGTGGAGTTGTTGCCCGACAAAAAGTGGCGTTGCCCTTTTTGTCGAAAGCAGTTCACAGGGAACGCCTCTCGGGTTCGAGCACATCTACGGGGGTTGTGAGTCCGACCCACGGGGGGACGCTATGGGATCGGCGTTTGTATGGTCATCCCCGCTGCGGAGAGGGCTTGCATTCTCGAGGCATATGCTGAGCTAGTTGTTGAGCCCGGCGAGCCGTCCACAGATGTTGCGGACTCTGTTTCCATTGGTGCACCCACTACCACCGACCCTGCCACTAGTACACCCAGCGCCACCGCCCCCACCGTCACATCCGCACCCGCCACCGCCTCTGCATCCGCGTCCGCCACCGCCTCCGCCTCCACCTCCACCTCCGCCACAGCCACCCGTACCCCCTCTGCCAGTACTCCCCATGGATCCACAGCCCCCACTGCTGCACCTACGCCTCTGCCATCACCGTTAGATCTGCACGGCCCATCCACATCCTCCGCTTCCGCACCTGCACCCATGCCACCACCTCCAGATCCGCATCATCCATCCACATCCTCCCAGCCATCCACATCCCGAGGCACCAGACAGATGTCCATGCCGGGATCTTTCAGAGAGGGGCAACACAGAGAGGCCACCAGGACCATAGCATAGATGTTCTATGACCTGAACCTCCCCTTTATCATGGCATCATCCCGCATCTTTCGAGAAGCTATCTCGAAAGTTGCAGTCTGCGGGCCCGACTACACACCACCCACAACCGACGCACTACGCGGCCCTTTGCTCCAAGACCGGGTTGCATCAGTCAGAGAGAGACTGGCCGCACTACAGAAGGCTTGGGATAGATACGACTGTTCCATCATGGTTGATGGGTGGACTGATCGTCGTAGACGTCCACTCATCAACGTGATTGTTTCTAGTTGTTACGGTTCCATGTTCCTGCGCAACATCGACGCCTCCGAGGCAGGGAGAGTGCACTCGACCGAGTACATTTACGACGTCATCCGCACAGCGATAGAGGAGGTCGGGCCACAGCTCGTTGTCCAGGTACAATTTTTTTTCATTAGTTAATTGGTCATTTACTGCTTAATGTTAATACAAAAGTTTTGCGTGGTTTTTTATTGATTGCAATGTGTTTCCAAGTTGTGAACGGATCGTGTGAACGTACCGCAAAAGGTTGTGACGGACAATGCGTCCAACTGCCGCGGTATGGGGGAGCTTCTTATGGCAGAGTACCCCTCCATTGTGTGGACTCCATGTGCTGCACACTCAATGGACCTCCTCCTGCATTCCATCGAGTGCTTGCCTTGGGTCAGTGAGATTCTCACGAGGCCACTTGCGGTTGTGGACTTCGTCACACACAAGCGCCGCATGACTGCCCTTTTCCGCACATTCAGCAGGTAATATGGTATTTATTTTTTGGCTTGTTCAAGATGCTTCTTTTTTTTTGCTCGTTTCATATGTGCCTCTCATTCCGTTTGTCAATGCAGGCTCGACTTGAAGAAGCCCGCTCGCACCCGCTTCGCCTACCAGTTCATCATGCTTGAGCGGCTACACAAGTTGAAGGGTGATTTGCGGCACATGGCTACTTCTGCAGAGTTCACCGCCATGGACCTGTCCACGACCCTAGAGGGCTTGGCCTTCCACGACATCTTATTCATGGAGTCTTTCTGGGTGGATATGCAGCAGCTGATGGACGTCATGCGCCCCATCTACTCTGTTCTGAGGCTCGTTGCTCGCGAGGGGTGCACGATGGGCCTCATTTACGAGTTCATGGACCGCATAGGCGAGTCTCTCCAGCGTTCTGAGCTACTGAACCCTGCCAGGTATAACTTTTTTCCGTCTCACCACCCTTACTTCCATCTCGCCGCAACACGATGGTATGTAACTGTTGCCTCCACGTGGTTTGGTCCACAGGTTGGAGCCTATCAGGCGCTTGTGGCAGCGACGATGAGATAAGTTTCACCGGCCCATTCACAGTGTGGCCCACATACTGCATCCGCTGTTTCAGAGCGAGAGGTAGTACGAAAAAAAAAAAAAATTCGAAAATCGCAGACGAGGCATTTTCAAAGGCTGTGAGAGAGCCAGTGATAGTCAGTGAGAGAGCCAGCGAGAGCCAGTGACAGGCTGTGAGAGGCTGTTTGAGGATCAGGGTGCTGTGAGGAGAAAGTCGATCGAGATGGCAGAGCGCATACTATAGTTGCTTAAAAAAAAGACCCAGCCAAACGCGAGCCTGATCATGTGAAATGCAATCTCTGTATTTTTTTGAATGCAATGTAATACATGTGTTTATGAAATGCCGTCACGAGTTTGGGGTTTAGGGGTAATTGCTATGCTCATGATCGTTTGGAGTGCATGTGCTATCAGTTTGATGTGGCATCAATGATCGGTTTGTAGGTGCATCTCTGTGAAGCTATCATTCTCTTCAATCGACATTAGTTGAAAATACGATTCACACACGCACATAGAATTTGACATAAAATTGAAAATACAGCATCACATATACAGAGCGACACACGCACAATGTGCAAAAAATAAAGTACGCGAAACACTGAATATAATGTGAAAAATGGTCTAAATACAATGGTCGACCGTCTGCTAGATACAAACTACTGAAACGAAAATAACAGAGCCACAATCAATGCTCTAGTTCTGACTCAGACGAATGCTCCGGAGACAACTCAGGGCCTCGAGCTGACTCTCGCAGCCGATAGCTATGCCTGTCTAGAACTGGCATGGGCTGTGTATCTGAGGAGGACTCGTCACTAGCATCATCCCAATCTGCCTCCGCATCAGCCCCCAAGCAAGCCATACCAACAACACCTGCTCCAGCTGGCTGTAATACTGCACCCCTACCTGTACCTGGAGCCCTGCGAGGTCGTCCTCTCCTCCTTGGCAGTTTCTGTGCCTTGCCTTTCTTGTTCGGTGCACCCTTGGGCCTTCCTGGTCTCTTACGGACGAGAGGAGCTGTCAATGCCTCATCACCCCCATGCAAATCACCTGGCTGGCTAGGCTGGGCCCAAGCTGAGGCTGGCTGGGAAGCCAAAGAGGGAACTCCCTGTGTAGCTGAGCGAGGAGGATGAGCTCGTGGAGTGTGTGCCTGTGGGGCTGCTGCAGGTGGAGGAACTGGCTGTGCAGGAGGCAAGTACAACGGCGATATGTACTGAAAGGGGCGCTGCGGTGGCCGGTACTGGTACATCCTAGGTGCTACCAAAGGGGGAGCCAGTGGAGTGGGTGCTGCCAAAGGAGGAGGATGTGAAGTGGGTGCTGCCAATGTGGATGTGGGCGCTGCAAGAGAAAACTTGGGCACAGATGGTGGCCTGCCATGGAGACCTGGTGCTGCAGAAGTGGACAGCGATGGAGGGGCTGCAGGCCTGAATGGCATCGGTGGCACTGGAGGAGCTGTGCGGCACACATATACCCTCTGAGGAACTGGAGGAACTGGAGGCACCTCATGTAACTCCTCTGGCTGAGACTCTGTGTATGGCATGTTGGCCCTGACGCTCGACATCTGCTGGGCCTCTAAATCCAACGTGGCAATCAAGTCGTCTATCTAGGCATCTGACTACAAATGCTCTGGGCTCTGGGCCTCATCCTGTGCACCATCTTCTGAATCAACCCGTGCCTCATCCCGTGCCTCATCATGTGCATCCTGTAGACCCTGCATGGCCTCCCAATCGGTGCAATCAAAGTCATCTGGTGCCTCCTCTGGTCTGATTGTCGTAGTAACGGCCATGACTCTATATTGCACGCATCCAAGCAGCTGCGGGACCGGCATACAAATCACTCTGCCCTCTATCAAGAGCCTCCTCCATCATATTGACATAGGTAGGTATGCAGGGCACACGCCACGGGCTGGGGTCACAGGTGCATCACGTGGCAGAGGTGGGGCACATGGCACAGGTTATATGTTACGAGCTCATAACCAGTGCCGAACCCTAGAGAACACAGATAGGTCAGATACCACAGTCAGGGTCGTGTCCAGCGTACATGACCAACAGGGCAAGACAGTGTGAGTAGTGTGCCCCAGCACGGTCCATAGCCATGGTGGGCCTAACACAGCCTAGGGACCCTGTCAGCAGGATAGGGCCCCCAGTTGGGTCCCGACGTGCAGTCGGCCACGTCAGTGCCACGTGGCCGACACTTGGCAGTAGCATGCTACCAGTCCTCACACTGGGCTAGGAGGGGCTTACTCTATATCAGGGAGTAGGCAAGGTTGGGTGAATCAGTTAGTGTTTGCCCTACTGTGGTGTTAGGATCTATTACACTGGTATCAGAGCCATCTCCATCCTAGGGAGTTAGGAGCAGTAGTAGAGAAAGCTATCAGAAGATAGGAAGTGTTTCTGAGATTCTCGAAGAGGAATAGAGGAGGAGGATCGCTGTAGGAGCAGCCTTCAAACTTCTGATTTTCACTGAGAAATCACAGTAGCAAGGAGTCAGATTCCAAGTGTAGGTAACTCGCTGGAAAAACAGCTGTTTCTCACTGAGTTTAGAGGATTCTCTATAGTTTTCCCAGCGAAATTAGAGTAGGAAGAAGCCAGCACCTCCATCGCTGTACAGTCAGAGACCTGCATCTGATTTCCAGGGAAAAAGTTACTAGTTCTCAGCGAGTTTGAAGCCAAAAAAGAGGAGCAGGGCCAGCGCTGCCAGTGCTTCTGAAAATCTGGTTTTTGGACAAGTTTTTGGGCCCCAACGTCAGAGATTTGGAGCAAGAGGATTCCTACCAGATCAGCGAGTAGGAGACTTCTGAAATTTCAGAATTCAGAAGGGTTTTTGGACTTCAGATTTGCCATTTTGTGGACAAATTGAGATGCTGCCAGACCAGCGAGGGGGGATAGCAAAAGTTTCAGATCTTGTTGCACATTTTCCAACCTCAAATCAGATTGAGAAAGAAGCTGAGAAGGGCTTTTCTGTATTTTCTCTGTGGAAGTACAGTTCTCAGAAAGAGCTAAGTTTCCTTTCCCTTGTACAGTTGTAAATTAGTCTTTTAGACTTTTTTTTCCTTCAGAAGTTAAGGTAGCTCTCTTTCAGTTCCGAAGATGACCACTCCTCAGGGACCTGATCAACCCCCGGAGAGAGGCTTCGACGAACTTGAAACAAAAGCCTTGGCTTACAGAAAAGGGAAGGAACCCATGGAAGTAGAAGAACAGGAACAGTTCGCCGAAGAACTCGACGAACTGGTTACCAAGGAGTAGTTCCTCCAATTGGTAACAGAAGTGGATGAACTGAAGTTGGCATTAGCCAATTTCAAGTCCAGTGTGGACGACTTGTTCGCTGAACTCAAAAACTTGATTTTGAGTTCCGCGAAAGGAAGCCTTCCCTCCACTTCTCAGTTATCCCCTTCTCCACTTCCATCAGTTTCGGGTGAGACTTTACGGTCTCACCCCAGTGTTTTTAAAGATTTAAAACCTCCTACTTTTAATGGGGAAGAGAAGGATAGAAATGCAGATATTCTACAAACCTTCCTCAGCAAATGGAAGAACATTCATGCTCTTAAACAGACCCCTGACCATTTGCAAGCAATTGAGGCCAGTCTTTCTTTAGGGCCTATGGCCTATAAGTGGTGGTTAAATCTCCAGGAGACTGGGCAGACTCCCCGGTCATGGAAAGCTTTCGAAGAAGCTTTCCTAAGAGAATTTCTACCAGAAAATGAACTGGATAGAGCCTGGGAAGCCTGGGAAAGAACAGTAATGGATAAATCCCTCATCCAATATATCTCGCAGTATCGAGAAGCAATTTTAAAGATTAAAAATATGGATGACTATCAGAAAATCAGGGGATTTGTCCGTGGCCTCAAAGATGAATATAAAGTAGAGGTCCAGAGAAACTCGCCTACTACCCTTGAGCAAGCTCTCAGATATGCTCAAATCTATGATGATTCAGTGGGTAGGAAGAGGGCGAGACAACAGCCACTTTCTGAGCAGCCTTCTCAGAAAGACTTTCAATTTAAAAAGAAATTTTTAAAAAGAAAGAAAGAAGACAAATTTAAAAGTGAAGCTCCTCAGAAACGCCCTTCACTCATACAGCCCTTAAAACCAGATGATTTTGCGAAAGCCAAACAAGAACGTTTGTGCTTTGTGTGTATGGGCAAGGGACACACAGTCAGACAGTGTCCCAAGGGGCCTTTCACTAAAAAAGATAAGAAAGATAAAAAACAAGTTCATCTTGTTCAGACTGTATGTTTCCCCAGTGACTCGGCAGCTTCCGAGATCAAAGTGTATCATGAAGATCATGAACATTGTTGCCAGCTGACCTCTGCAATGCTAGCGAGACCCTTCAGCTTTGGGCCGCATGACCTAGTACGTATGCATGGGAAAGTTGGTAACCAGTCAGTAAGAGTCATGGTTGATGATGGGGCAACCCATAATTTCATCAACCACACCCTGGTTAAAAAGCTTCAACTACCAGAAGTACCTAGTCAGCATAGGTACATAGTTTCATTAGCTAAGGGTGAAGATAAAAAAATATGGGAAACTATGGTAAGTAAGTTAAATCTTGGTATTCAGGGGTACCAAGATGAAATAAACTTTCAGATAATGCACCTGGATCGAACAGACATTGTTCTCGGGAGTGATTGGCTCTACAGTTTAGGACCTTCCCTCCACAGAAACTATCAGGAGAACACCCTCAGCTTTCAGCATAAAGGCCGAGAGATCCAGTTGCATGGGGAGCATGATGTTCCCAACAGCCCTATGGTCTGCAGTTCAGAACTCTGTCAGCTAATCGGAGACGAAGACCATCAGGTATTCTTATGTGACTTTCAGTTAATTCCTGAAGTTTCTATTTCCAGTTCTATTCAACAGAAAATCAGTAAATTAGAAACTTTATTGTCTAAATTTAAAGATGTTTTTCCTGAAGATTTGCCACATGGTTTACCACTTAGCAGAGAGGTAGATCATGTAATAAACCTAGTACCAGGTACAGCACCTGTTTCTAAACCTCCGTATCGGGTCAGCCGAACAGAGGATGAAGAAATAACTAGGCAGTTAACAGACTATCTTGGGAAAGGCCAAATTCAGACCAGTAGTTCACCATGGGCCTCACCAGTCCTATTGGTGAAAAAGAAAGAGGGGTCTATGCGTCTTTGCGTAGATTACAGAGCCCTCAATAAAGTCACAATTAAGAATAAATACCCTATGCCTCGGGCAGACGAGTTGTTTGATCAACTCGACGGGGCTAAGTTTTTCAGTAAAATAGACCTTAGATCGGGATATCATCAAGTCCGTATAAAATCGGAAGATGTCTCGAAAACAGCTTTTAGGACTCGTCACGGTCATTATGAGTTTAAGGTGATGCCATTTGGGCTCACAAATGCTCCAGCTATCTTTATGACCTTGATGAACAGTGTCCTCAGACCATACTTGGGTAAGTTTGTAGTCGTATTTTTAGATGACATCCTCGTTTCCAGCAAAACCAGGAAGGAGCATCTAAAACACCTCAGAAAGGTGTTTCGACTGCTCAGAAAGCATAAGCTTTATGCTAAACAATCCAAGTGTGAATTCTTCGTTGAAGAAGTAGCATATTTGGGTCACATTATCTTTTCAGATGGGATTAAGATGGACCCAAATAAGGTTAAAGCCATACTCAGTTGGCTGAGACCTCAGAATATTTTGGAACTTCAGATCTTTCTTGGTCTGGCGGGATATTACAGACGATTTGTCAAGGAATATGCTTAGATAGCAGTTCCTATGACAAATCTTCTTAAGGGGAAGGGAAAGGAGTTCATTTGGGAGTCCGCACAGCAGGAGAGCTTTGATGCTCTCAAAACAGCCTTAGCTACAGCACCAGTTTTAAAAGTCGTCGACTCCAATCAGCCATTTGTGGTCGAAACAGATGCTAGCGACTTTGCAGTAGGTGCTGTGCTAACTTAGGATGGACGACCAGTTGCGTTCGAGAGTAAAAAACTCGAGCCAGCTCAGACTAGGTACAGTGCCTATGAAAAGGAACTCTTTTCTATAGTCCATGCCCTTAAGACTTGGAGGCATTATTTGTATGGTGCCAACTTTGAGGTCCTGACAGACCATGAGAGTCTCAGATACCTTTGCAATCAACCTGAGCATAGAGGTCGGAAAGCTCGTTGGGTAGAGTTGATGCAAGAGTTTGACATGTCTATCAGATATAGGCGTGGAAAATTCAATACAGTAGCAGATGCCCTTAGCAGAATGCCTATGATAAACGAACTGAGTTTTACTCAGATTCGTAATGAGTTACTCGAGTCCTTGAGAGGGAAATGCCAGCATGATGCATTCTTCTCTATTATCTGGAACTCAGTCCAGAACAGACAGTTACAGACTCCAGAACCAGTTCCCGGGGCTGGTGCCAGTTCATCCAAGAATATGGCAGCTTCCGTTGAGGATGATGATGAGTCCGAGTATACGTCGTCAGATGACGTTGAGGATTCTGAGCCTGTATTACCCAAGCAAACCCCAATGGTTGAGGGTCAGTTGACTCAAGGATTCAAATGGAAACAGTATTCCATTCAGGATGAGTACTTGCTCTATAGAGATAGAGTATGTGTCCCCAATTCAGAGGATTATAGGCAGCAGGTCCTATATGAATGTCATGACAATCCTAGTGCGGGACACCCAGGCATACAGAAGACCTATGAGCTTCTTCGTAGGCAATTTTTCTGGCCCAGTATGAAAAAGGACGTCCACCAGTATGTAACCAGTTGCCAGAAATGTCAAGTAAATAAAGCAGAGCGTTTAAAGGCAGGAGGGTTGTTGCATCCCTTAGGAATACCAGCTGGTAAATGGGAGAGTATCTCCATGGATTTTATAGTAGGCCTGCCTAAAACCCAAAAGGGTAATGACGCTATATGGGTCACAGTTGACCGTCTGACCAAAATGGCTCATTTCATTCCGACCAAAACAACCGTTAGAGCTCCAGAGTTAGCCAGGTTGTTTGTAGACGGGCTATTTAAATTGTACGGTCTACCTTCCGGCATAGTCAGCGACCGGGACAGTAAGTTTACTGGAAATTTTTGGAGGGCAGTATTCCATCATCTCCATACTAAACTTAATATGAGTACCACCGACCATCCACAGACGGACGGTCAAACAGAAAGGGTAAATCAAGTGCTGGAGGATATGCTTCGAGCATACGTCAGCAAGAAGCAGACTAATTGGGAGGAGTATCTCTCGATATTAGAGTTTGCTTATAACAGTACCAAACATTCAGCTACGGGATATAGCCCATATATGTTGATGTACGGTTTTCAGCCATGCTCACCCACAGCTGTAGGGTTTAAACAAGAAAAAGTTGAAGCAACCAAAAACTTTTTAGAAGACCTAAACCAGATGATAGAACATGCTAAGCGTAGCATTAGACAATCCCAGGATCGAGCCAAGCATTATGCAAATCCACACAGACGGGATGTGCAGTTCTCCACTGGTGAGAAAGTCTACTTGAGAGTCCCAGTTGACTCTAAAACCCTCAAATCAGGAGTGTGTGCTAAGTTGTCTCCAAGGTATTGTGGTCCCTTTACCATCAGTAGGAGACTAGGCGAGGTCACCTATGAACTAGAACTCCCACACAGCAGTAAGGTTTTTCCAGTCTTTCATGTAAGTCAGTTACGAAAAGCCTTAGTCAGATCAGACAATCTGGTAGGGGACAGTGTTCTAGTTCTCCCATTGGATCCTCAACAACCTCCACATGAACCAAAGGAGATTCTTGATAGTAGAGAGACGCAGACTCGTCATACTCTATACCGAGAATATCTGGTTAAGTGGAATGATCAGCCTGTTGAGAATGCCACTTGGGAAAGAGGCAGCGTCCTTCGCAAGATTTTTCCAGACTTTGTCTTAGAGGACCAAGACGGTTCTTAAGGGGGAGGGAGTGTTACGAGCTCGTAACCAGTGCCGAACCCTAGAGAACACAGATAGGTCAGATACCACAGTCAGGGTCGTGTCCAGCGTACATGACCAACAGGGCAAGACAGTGTGAGTAGTGTGCCCCAGCACGGTCCATAGCCATGGCGGGCCTAACACAGCCTAGGGACCCTGTCAGCAGGATAGGGCCCCCAGTTGGGTCCCGACGTGCAGTCGGCCACGTCAGTGCCACGTGGCTGACACTTGGCAGTAGCATGCTACCAGTCCTCACACTGGGCTAGGAGGGGCTTACTCTATATCAGGGAGTAGGCAAGGTTGGGTGGATCAGTTAGTGTTTGCCCTACTGTGGTGTTAGGATCTATTACATTATACCAGGAGACAGGCAGGGCACACAAGGGGGGCCAGTGGCACCTGTATCAACTGCCTCATCCCACTCTGATCTGGCAAACACAAACCGAATGGGCTCATCCTCATCATGCTCATCCTCTGACACTGGCTCATCTGCCTCATGTGCACGGGTGGAATGTCAACGAAACACAGCAAGAGAGGATGAGATGAGATGCATACTTGTGAAAGGACCCGCAGTGCAAGACGATGTATGGAGGGATGGTGCTACCGAACATGGTCCACCAGGTAATGGGGAGCTGCCTCCTCTCTGGATCCTGAGCAGTCGGGTGACCGAACGTGCCCATGCCGAATGCAGCTAGCTCCTCCATGAGTCTGATAGGATCCAAGCCAATGTGTGGACCCACCCTGTAGATGCACTCAAGCCAATCCCACTTGAGCTCCCTGTCTGATATCTGTGTCGGACAGAGGAAGAGGGGATGCAAGATGTGTGCAACGTTGTGGATACTCCTGTGCAAGTAGTTCCACCGCGTCTCCCAGATGAACTTCAGCTCCGTCATCCTGCACGAAGTCGAAGCAAATTTTGGAAAAAACGCAACATCGACAGAAAAACAAACTAGCAACCACTGAAAAGATAAAGACCAATTACATTACTATACCGCTTACCTCTCTGGCTGCAAGATGGGCAGCTGCAGGAACTGTCCGATCCGGTCCATGAGCTCATACACCAGTCCAAGTGTGGACCCCTCGCTGTCAGCCATGCGGAGCACAATGTAGAGTGGTCGAAGGAGTCCTGACAATGTCTGCGCATCCCTCCAGAATTGGTCTCCCCTCACCGTGGAAGAAAAGTGCTCCCCATCCTCAGTGTGCTGAAACGTACTGGCACACCAAAGATCACTGGCAACCATCTATAGAAGTTGTGCCCTACACCTGATTAGATGGTGGTCAATCACCACCAACTCGAAAGCAAAGCGTGTGGGGGCTGGCTTCCGGAGGTCCAAATGGCTGAACACCCGGAACATGGCAAGAACACGCCTCTTTCTGGTGACAAAAGTCATCAGGAAGAGGGCCTCGCGGACAATGGCTCTAACCCAGGGAAGTGCACCTATGTCCCCCATGAGAAGGTCTATGTCGTGCGTCGCACAGGGGTATGGACGATGTGAGGGAACTCGGCCTCTAGTAGGACACCCATCTGAACACAGCTGGTGGCATTGTCCATCACCACCGTAACGACATGCTGGGGGCCAATGGACAGTATGGAAGACCTAATGACATCGTACATGAAATCTGCAGATATGACTCTCCCCCCCCTACTGCAATCCACGGCTCTCAAAAACTGTGTACCCATGCAGCTCGAGAACAAGATGTTGAGGATCGGCCTCTTCTTCACATCAGTCCAGCCATTGGACATGATGCTGCATCCATATGTGGCCCAATGGCGGCGTAGAGGCTCCATCTCTCTAGACAAGGACTCGACCCTATCTCTCAGCATGTGTGTGCGGACAACCTCTGAACTAGGGACTCTCCAGCTAGGGCTGACAGACTGTGCAAGGCGGAATGCCCTTCTGAAGGGCTCAGAATCGGTGATGGCAAAAGGTAGGTTCAGCTCATAAATCAAACTGGCCACGACCTGTGTGGCCTCTCTGTCCATGTGCGGCTGATGCGTGCCGCGAATGGTCTACTGCACAAGGGCTCTACCTGGTGGGCAGCGGGTGGTGGACCTCCAGCATGGTGCACCAACCGTATGACGCGACAGGCTGGGCACTAGTGGATGCATTGGCTGTAGATGTGGAATGGGGAGAGTGGGATGCACTAGCAGGGATGGGTGCAACAACATAAGTGGGGTGCACTGGTGGAGGGGCAAGATCTGGCATGGGATACGAAAACTGCTGGCTAGGGAGGTCATCCAGATGGGAAGGGAGGGTTGCTGACCCAGAGAATTGCTACGCCTGTTGCAATGGTGCATCCTCCTAAGACACTTTTACAGGCCTCGTCAGTAGCATCCTGGGCCTGCTCGGGTGGCGGAGAGTCCATGAGAAAATCGTAAACTGAGGGCGTGCGAGCAACAGGACGTGGTGGTGGAACCGCAGTGGCAATTGGCGGACACAATGGGACGAGATCCACCAGAATGGGTGGAACACTCAGAACCACAAGCCGCGACAGATATGGAGACAACCAGTTCCTGGACCAAATGGTCCCGACAGCATACCACTGGCGCCACGGATCGAATGGTCCCGACGGCATACCGCTGGCATCCCGGACATCAGTCCAGCCATCGGACATGATGCTACATCCATATGTGGCCCAGTGGCGGCGTAGAGGCTCCATCTCTCTAGAAAAGGACTCAACCCTATCTCTCAGCATGTGTGTGCGGACAACCTCCGAACCAGGGACTCTCCAGCCAGGGCTGACAGACTGTGCAAGGTGGAATGCCCTTCTGAAGGGCTCAGAATCGGTGATGGCAAAAGGTAGGTTCAGCTCGTGATTCAAACTAGCCATGGCCTGTGTGGCCTTTCTGTCCATGTGCACCGCGAATGGTCTGCTGCACAAGGGCTCTACCTGGTGGGCGACGGGTGGTGGACCTCCAGCACGGTGCACCAACCGTGACGGGAATGGACGATGACGCGACAGGCTGGGCACTGGTGGATGCATCGGCTGTAGACGTGGAATGGGGAGAGTGGGATGCACTGGCAGGGATGGGTGCAGTAGCATAGGTGGGGTGCACTGGTGGAGGGGCAACATCTAGCATGGGGTACGAAAACTGCTGGCTGAGGAGGTCATCCGGATGGGAAGGGAAGGAAGAAGGGATCTCTTCCACATCCTCAAAGGCCTCAACAATAGCATCCTGGGCCTGCTCGGGTGGCGGAGAGTCCATGAGAAAGGTGTAAACCGGGGGTGTGCGAGCAACAGGACGTGGAGGTGGAACCGCAGTGGCAACTGGCGGACGCGATGGGACGGGATCCACCGGAATCTGAGCAGATGGGGGTGCGTGAGGCGAAACTGTCTGAGGGGGATGAGGGGCAAAGGGACTGGACAAGGATGCACTCCCTCTCCTCGTGCGTGCCAGCCAAGTAGGCAGCAACTCTGGGTCAGCCACATAAGGAGCGGTGCAAAATCGGAGAATGCCCTCCGAAATGGTGTTCTCTCCCGCCACGAGCCGCGGCCCGTAGGTGCCCAGTAGTCGTTGCCTGTTGGGGACGGTCATGCTGCCACAAGGGGCAGCATTCAAGGTGGCACCATTTTTGGCGCGTGCACCGAGTAGATGGCCTTTAAGGCGAGTGAGGGATGCAGCAAATTCGACGAGATAGTATCGGCAGCACACGATCTTCTGTCCGGTCTTGTTGGACTTGTCGGCAACCCGCCTGACAATGTCTACCTCGTCCCACAGACCGGAAAGGTCGGATTGCACCATTGCGATGGAGAAAACTAGGGAAAAAATGCAGATGAAGCTAAAGCTGCAAGGATGGAACGCTGGAAAAAAAACAGCAGGGTACATTGTGAGAGACGCTGAAAATGGGCGAAGGCAGGTTCTTGCAAATCAGATGCAAGGCAGGGGGGTCTGTGGGCGAAGGGCGACGCAAGGCAGGGAAGGCAGGGCAGCAAAACCAGTAGCGAAGGCAGGGCAACGATGGCTGGAAAAAAATTGGGAGAGAAGAAGCGAGGGGGGCGGGTAGATTAGGTTTAAAAAAATTTGAAAAAATATTAAATATTAATTATATTAATATATTATGGTACCGCGGTACCAGTACGGTCCCGCGGTACCGGGATCCGCGGTACCCAGTACCGCGGGACCTATGATATATATATATATATATATATATATATATATATATATATATATATATATATTTCTCCACTTCATGGTGATAGCAAGCAATACAAATTTAAGTTGGCTACTTATGTAGGTACAGTTCTAACTTCACCTGGTCCAAATTGCAGTGTTCTAGTGAATATCATCCTCTGATATTTAAAGACTACACATGCTACACAAAAAGCACATAAGACAAGCGTTGTAATTCTTCTTTGATTTTGGCCTTGTAGATCGGATTGCATCTGTAGGGACGGCTAGCAGTTGGTCTCGCACCCGGTTTAAGGGGAATACGATGCACCGCTACCTGGAGTGAGACTCCTTTCATGTCTTTATAGGACCAAGCAAAGACATGTCAATATTTGCGCAAAAGCTTTTCAAGGATGCAAAAATCAGAGAAAATTTCCAGGCAAGAAAACTTTACCTATGCTCGGAGACTGTGTTTGAAAATCCGCTGAAGTTAATATCGATGCAGACCCTCCAGGCTTATTTTTCTCATAGTTCAGCTGTTTTTGTGTAAACGAAGAATGACATTCACTTGGAGTATCTGAAAAATTCCAAATTCCCACAGCCAACAAAGAAAAGCCTTTACAAAAAAACAAAAAAACAAAATGAGCATATCAGAAAACAAATCATGTCAATATGTGAAAAATGAGTTGAAAATGGAACACCTTCATTTAATAGCTTTTTTAATTCCAGTAGGAAAGCAGGCAAGTATCTGAAATCTCCAGGCCCACACAAATCATTTGCTTCCTGTTTCTTGAATGAACAATCAGACTTGACTGGTACAAACAAACAAAAACAGTGTTAGATATTCCAGGTGATTATCTTATCTTATGTGATTAGGTGCTAGCTTTGTTAAAATGGCTATTTCACGAACTAAGCAGCTCGCATGGTCGGTGCTTCGACACAAGCATGAATACAACACTACTTGATGTGGCATAGAGAAAGAAATACGTCTCATTGAAGATATTCTCCACTGCGTATCTGCTTTGACTCTTTCTTACCAGCTAAGATGGGGATTGTTAACCTTCTACAACCTTTGATACTTAATGTAAAATATTAGGAATGAGAGCCTATGTTGTCCCACATACATCTCTTTTAAGCATTCTTGAACTGTGTGTAATAAATTACTTGTGTCTCACAAGCCAAGAAGCAAAATTTTGAGATCAATAAAGGAAAAATACCTGTATCACAAATTATACATTGCGCAAAAGTTTGAAACTGCAAAACATTAAAAAAACATTGCTTTTTGAAAAATTAGTTACCAGTAGAAGCTGCTTCAGTATTCAGAGAGAGCAGAGTCGGTGGCAAGCACTTAAAATCTCCAAAACAGGACCCTGCAGCTGCTTGGTCGGAATCAAAAGTGGCATTTTCTCCATCTAGATCAAAGCCCCAATTAGATATGCACATACAGAAGAATGCAGCAACCAAACACAGTTTTGAAAATTTTCTTTTGCACCTTTCAACAAAGATAGGTAAACCTTACAACCTTAGCAGGTAATCCATGGACTGGGCATCAGAAAAAACGATTAGCTACAGGTACTAAATCCATGTAATAAACTGTATAAATTGATAGCTTGCTGGAATCGACACATGAGTGTGGGTAGGAGGTACTCAAAGTCCATTACATCAAAGCTCAAAAATCATGCATGGTGTTTAAGGTGCAGAAAACTAGAAATGTGCCTCTATGCATATTAGGTCTCCTTGTAATTGCCATCTCTCTCCATGGACATTGCAATGTTGAATTTTTTAATTTTGTCAGGAACTATTGGGCTGTTGGTTGAATGCTCCGTTTTTGGGAGTTCAAATCCACTTACGCACACATGGTCATACATGGTGTATTGCCTTATGTTGTTACTACAGATTCATCATTACAAAAGTGTTTTATGTTGAGAGGCATCCTTCTATGGAGTATCAATAATCTTCCAGTATATGGTTTGCTTCTTGTTTGGTCAATTTAGAGATATGTAGGATGCCTTAAATGTGGGGAAACTAACAAGGGAAGGGTGGTCAAATTCATTGGGAAAGATTATTCAATGTGATCATAGATATTTCTTGCCTATGTATCATCGTTTCGAAATAATGAAAAAGGCTTTTGATGGAAATATTGAAGAGAGAGTGCCATCTTCTCAAGAAACACCCAGACAAACCATGCAGGCTTGTGATGAAATAAAAATATGGCTAGTGATTCTAAGATAGAATATGCAAAAGTTCCATCAAACTACACTGGATGGAAGAGGCTAAGCATCTTCTACACATAATGTGCGGACACAGTCAGCTACGCACGGTCAGGTACAGGCCGCACCAGGTAAAATACACCCAGTTAATGTGCAATACAATAAAAAAACTGTGAGAAAGTACAAAAATCAGACTTTTAGGGTCTATTCTGCTGAGACAAGTCTCATAAAATACAATGTCGATATTCTGCAGTTGAAATCCAAGTTGTTGCACAGCATAAGAAGTGATTCAAAGAGGTACTAAAATATCAGGAACATCAATAGTTATTGTGAAGGTTTTTGCAGTTTTTGCAAGTAAAGTACAAACAGCTGCAGCAAGCAATTGTGATAGCAAAAGCATATCTGCACATGATAAGTCGCCTTCTTGCCAAGGGTCGCTGAAATATTCTATTTCTTATGACCAAAATGAGTTGGGAGGATTATCAAATAAGCATGCAATTGCTCTTTCTTACATCTAACTTTCGATAAAAGATAACATAGTTATTCATATTTTGTGCAAATATATGATTGCACATGACGCTTGAAACATTCTCAAATCTATATTTAAGTTTTTCAATACATCTAGGGTGTTGTACTCTCTCTCTCTCTCTCTCTCTCTCTCTCTCTCTCTCTCTCTCCATCATTGCAAAGATTTGAACTCAGCCTGGCGGGCCAAGAAAGATGCTAGCACCTTGATCTTGTGCTTCACCTCATTGGAGTCTCGACGGGATGTATTATGTCAAAGATATAAACTGAAAGATACCAAGATCTTCCTGGATGAAGACCTCACCTTTTTTGTGATGGAAACAAAAGAGGCTCTGCAAAAAGCAAAAGATACAGGGAAACACCTCATATATAGAGACGGTAAAATCCGTTTTGTTGAAGCTAAACGTTTAGCTGAAACAAAATAGATATTGGGTCATCGGAGCTAGAATAGTTGAGTTTAAGTTTGAGATGTCCAATTCATCTAATGCTATTAATGAGAGTTTGAATAGAATCAAAGTTAGAGAAATAAAGAGATGTCCAGTTGAACTTGTAGATGGTTTTGGCACCATATAATCCTGGCATATAAATGGTTTTGGCACCTTAAGTATTGAAGAAAGGAACCAAACCAAGAGCTTGCATATCCTCAATCATTCCGGCCACCATCTCGAAAGAAAAAGATATACTGGATGCCATGGATGAAGCTAAGCTATTCCTTGACACCACATTAGGTCACAGGACAAATGGACTAGATGCGGCTTGGAGGACCACCAGGGATACAGCCACGTTGATTATCCATTTTACTTCTCTGAAGAGTCATAGGGAGGCTTTGTGTTGTAGAGCCGAGTTACGTGGTACCATTATCTACACGGATGATGACCTTACATATATCTAGGTTGAGGAAAGGCAAAAAGCCTTCGAGGAGGCCTGAGAGTCAAGCAGATGGGTAATATATCGGGATGGTTGGGACATCCTCACGACAATCAGAGTTTCACGACACCACCACCTAGCTCCGCGTTCATGCCCTTGACAGTGATGGGATGGGAGTTACCAAGATTTCTAACGATAGTTTGGGACCTATCACCCCATATGGTGAGTATTAATTAAAGTTTAGTGAGGCCCATGAGTTAGCCATTTATAATGGCCTAATTTGTTGGCCAGGTTTAGGCAGATATACTTGTCATCCTCACAGTGGCGGGCATAGTGTCGTTGATTATCTCATGGGGACACCGTCATCCATACCTCTCTCATGGGGACACCGTCATCCATACCTCTCATCTCTCTCACACCACCCTCTCTGATCACTCTTTCCTCTCTTTCGCTATTGGTCGCCTCCCAACCCCCTAGTCATCTTCCCATGCTTACCCGTGCACCATGATATACTTTCAGCCCTCTACACATACCAGTCTACCAAGAGTCTCTGGCCTCATTACCCACTCTCCTTACCACCTCTGTTCACACGGCCGCCTCTCTAGCCTTTCCTTATAAGCCTCATAAAGGCAAATCCACACATTCTTCACCACCCCCTCATCTATAACCCTCGTCGTATGACGTCGAGTGTCATTGTCTTCATCATTTTGTCATCCATGCACGCACTCATGCTTCAAACCTTCTCCGCTCCCTCCAACGCTCATACCATCATACACTTCGCCATAAAAAGCGTGCCTATGATGACTTCGAAGGATAACGTCTTGTTGACCTTCTTTTCAGCTCTTTCTCGAGCGCTTTTTGGCATGAGTTTATCCCTTGTGCCCCACCACCTTTCTTGGATGACCTTAACATATGGGCCGACTATGCTACTAGCCTATACACCATACCCATTGACTCACCCATCTCTATCTTTCCCTGACCATTTGAGTTCACCTTCTTCACCTCTAATATGGTCCTTACAGCCATCAAGAGAATGAAGTCCCACAAAGCTAGAGATATCGAGGACCTTGAATCCGAACTCCTAACTCATGTTGCCAACCTACTTGCTCCCACACTAGCCAATCTCCTCAACTCCACAATTGTATATGTCTTTCCATCATCCTGGTGCACCAACATCATCCACCCTATTCACAAAAATGGTGACCCCATTATTTATGGTAAGTATTGCACTATCATGATTGGGCATGTCCTTGCGAAGCTATATGGTACCATACTTCAGTCTGCGATGACTTCAGAGACGCAATCCAAGAGATTACATGCTTTGGGCCAAGCAGAGTTCCAAGCCCATTATTCTAACACTGATCATATCTTCACTCTCCGAGCTTTGATTGAGGAAGCCAAGCATAGGAAAGAGAAGGTTTACTATTGTTTTGTGGGCTTTCAAGGTAAGGGCTAACAGATTTTAATCGCTAATTTATTTTTGGGTTTCCACTCCCGTTGCCAACTTCACAACATATCGGTGGTCACTTTGCCTTGTTTCCACCTTTAGCTTCTGCAGCAAGTTAGAGCTAATAAAATTGTGTGTAGAACCATCGTCAAACAAACTGTCACGGCTTGGCCACCAACAACCCCTTTCATTTGAATGAGGTCATGGGGGCCAAAAACTTCCGTATTAAAACAACAATGCTCACACACATAATTACAAGCAAAGGAAAGTTCAATACTTGAAATGCTAGAGTTACCTGGCATCTTAAACGATGCCCCTTTAGCTTGCCTCCGTTTCTTTGGGCATTCCTTCGCTACATGACCTGGTTCCATACAATTGAAACACAAATTATTGCTTCTGGCTTTAGCAAAAGTCTCCTAGTCCATGAAATATCTTTTCTTCGACTTACTTGGGAGCCGCAAACACTTCTTTCACCTTATCTTTTCCTTTCTTTGAAAAGAATGGTTTCTTACCCTTTGCTTTGGGTGAAACCCCAAGCTCAGGCCTAGCCACTATACGAGTGTTATCATATACGGGCGGATCGAACTACATCATCGAGGGTAAGAGGGTGGTTTCTCCTAACCTCTAGATGGTAGTCTCTAGGCAAACCTAGAATAAAATGCAACTTAACCAGCAAAGAATCTATTCTACTAACAAAAGGAGAGTATACCTCTTGGAATTCTTGCAAGTACTAATCCAGGGGCCGGTTCCCCATCTGGATCGTCGGATACTGACGATAGAAGTCGAAGTCATCTAGTATAGGAAGGAACGCCGCCTTAAAGGCCTTGCAAAATCTTCCCACAACCTCAGAGCTTCAGGCTTACCCCTCAAGTCCTGCCACTAGGTAAAAGCTTTGCCTCGCAAGTACATGATAGCCAAGTTGATCTTATTCTCGTCAGACGAATCGTGCATGGAAAAGTGCGAATTCCAACGATCAATCCACAAAGTGACCACTTCAAGGGCTATATCTTTTTTTTTCCCCAATGAAAATTTTGGGAGTAAACAAGGCCTGGTGCAATAGTTGCCTTGATTGTGTCAGCTCCCTTAACTCCTGTTGATCCTTTGCATGCCTTGCCTGCATATCCACAATAATCTATTGTTGTAGATTGTTGATAGCCGACAGCAAAGTATCGGAATCCAAGGAAGAAGCAGGTGCCACAGCTTCAATAGGAGGAGCAGTAGGCTGAGAGGAAGGGCTAGGATCCATATTCCAATTGTGAAAGAGGATAGAAGGAAAAAGAAGAGGAAGAAAATGCTCACATCTCTACACACATTCAAGGTGGTATTGTCCATGGCTGCCATCCACAATGGTAGCTAATGAGAGAGAGAGAGAGAGAGTGTGTGCAATTGGGTGGCAATCCACCACCACCACCACACCACTTTCACATGGAATAGGCTCTCTTGCCACCTCCCTGCCACACGGCCGCCGGTAGCCGCTCACATTACATCTTTTTACAGCATTAGCACATCAGCAGCAGCAACAGCACAGTCTTGACATCTTGACATAGATACATATGATTATTATGCACATACACTCTCGCACTCCCATACATGTCTATTTTAGTTTGTACTAGATGTTTTCTTTATTGTAGTTTTGGAGACGTTTTCTACGCTCCCATGATTACCACATACTTGACATGTACCTCATCAGTCTTATATGCCTTTTGGCATGAAAAAGACATTAATAAAGCTCTCTCTCTCTCTCTCTCTCTCTCTCTCTCTCTCTCTCTCTCTCTCTCTCTCTCTCTCTCTCTCTCTCACTCACACACACACACACACACACACATTCACAAGCTGGTGGATGTCGTTGCTCCATACAACTTCATTATAACTTACAGGTTCTCTTCATTTGCAAATAGAGAAGTTGGGGGTGGCTCCATGCAAAGTGCACTACTACAAGGTAGCTTCAGACGCTGCTTAACATGTCAAGATGGACAAAACTAGCTAGTAAATGTTAATGTTTGTTTTTTAATTCTACCCAGTAAGATTTGGTGCAAACAGCTATTGATAAATAATGAAGAACCAGCTATATGCTGCTGTCAAATTGAGCATTTTGAACAGATTCAATGTTCATTCGCATGCACATATAGGACTGTAGTTACCCTACGCACACAGAGCTCTTTCCTCAAGCAGACTACCATGCACGTACCTTTTGGGAAAACACTCCCAGTGCTTCCAGAAGTTGAAGTTAACATGACAGCGTCTCCCTCAACATCCTCAATTGCATCTGTGGAACTCATAGCCAAAGAGCCCCCCTGGACACATCTTGTTGATTCAAGCATCTGATCTTCTTTAACTGACAAAGTCTCTGATGGCTCGATGCTTATGGGCATTGTACAATCAAGTTTTACCTTCAAGTCCACTAGTACAGAAGATTTTCCACCTAAACTTACAGAGAAAGACGTCTCATCTAGTTTACACCTCTTCGACTGATTCACTGTTTGAGTAGAATTTTTATCATCTTCAAAGTCAAGTGTACCAGTCTGCTTGAAATCAGTTGTGGCGATCAGATGCTTCAAAGGAAAATCTTCAATACCTGACTTATCATGTTCTAAAGGAACTTTATCAAAAAGTGGATTGATATTGTTAGACACGGGTATTAAGGATTGCAACCCTTGATTATTCACACATTGCAAGACTGCTGTTTTTCGAGAATGCGTCAGACCTAATCCCTGTCATAAATACCAATGAGATGAACTTAAAAATAGTCTTGTGAACTACTTATTTGAAAACCTCATGCAATTTACACAGTTTCCTCATTACGACCCGCTATAAATGATGGTGAGAGAAGACAGCACATAACTAATCGAATGACAAGAAATATTGCAAGGTTGAAAGAGACACAATTAATTTACGCATTGCCATTTGAAGACTTGCAATCAAAATTTTGGGACTCAGGAGTAACCTGCAAAGTGGCAAGCATCTTCTTTGCTAACTCTTTTCTGGCTACTTGTTTTTGCACCACAATTGATTTTTCAACAAGCTTATTTTCCCCTAAATCAATAGATAATTGCGTGATTGTTGCCTTTTCTTTTCTTTGCACCTTCTGCCATTGCAAACAGAATTCATTGAGGTCGCAAAGCTCCTGCAGCTCACGCACGGGATGAAGAGGTAACGTTTCTGGGGTGACAATAGGCGAAAGTAAAGGTTTCATAACAGTCCATACCACCTCCAAATCAAAACCTGTATCCACCAAAATTGCGCCTGCTATGCTTTCTACAATATCTCCTAGTACCTGTACATATTAAACAAGAATGAAAGATCCTGATAGAATAAACTCCCTCAAAATGAATGTATTGTATTCGTCCGCGCACAACGCATGAACAAGGATTAGCATAGTTTTAACCATACTACTTTGATCCAACTTTAGAATGACATTTATCCTAAGTATAGACCTCCTTTCTAATGTTCTAAAGTAGTTTCCATAATAGATATAGAGACTAGTATCCACTTTGGATGCTTACACATCAAGATGTAACTCGAACATCAAGAACCAAATAAAATGTAAATGAAATGATTCCTGTCGTGACTCACCGAATTACGTTTTAAGGTATTTAATGCAGTATATAAGATGTCATTCCTCATAAAGAGAGAATTAATGACATATACTCATGGAAATTGTCATTCTGCGTAAAAGATAAGTAACTGGTTATCAAAAAATAAATAGCTTGCTCCGACAAAAACTGGACAATATGAAATAACACTTGCCTTAGGACCTTCAACTCCATCCCAACCGAAGGAAACTTTCATTTGGTTGTCATTTGTATTACCTAAACATTTGACAAACTCAGTTATCTTCCCTAGCAATGCAGCTGAGCCATGGCGAAGAAACTTCTGTAGGTTGTGTTTTACAGCAACTCGTGCAAAGCAGTCATTATTCACTGCGGCAGAACGGAGGTCAGTCAAACACCCTGGAGATAACCCTGGGTGCGAATTAAACAAATGGCGTGTAATGAGGAGGTCCAATACAGAATCGCCAAGAAACTCCAGCCTCTGCCAAAGTGAGATCAACATTCATGTAACAAGCAGAAAATGTACAGTGAAATACCTTCATCTAAGAGCTAACCTCGCTCAGTTCGCTATTCAATAGCCCGCTTGTCTCAAAAGATGCAAATGAAGATACTTACGTTCTCTCTCTCTCTCTCTCTCTCGCTCTCTCTCTCTCACCTCACACACACACACACACGATAGCGTACTACCTGATAACAGATGCCCCCATGCAGTTGTTGTTGTGAGGCATGCGTTACAGCCTCCAAGAGTAAGGCCTTGTTCCTGAATGAATACTCCAGCTGCTTTTCTAATACTTCCAAGCTTGACTGAACAATCTGCACCATATCCGGGGAAAGGGCAGGACGCGTACGTGCAGCATCCATTAGAGAAGATTCAAAATCGATATCAATCCCAACCCATCTCATAAAGGCCATTGCAGTAGAATCACCACCTTCCACAAAATATGCTCCAATAAGAGCCTCCACAGCATCTGCAATAGTTTTTGAGCACAGCCACCTGTGTCCATTGGCACATGTTTTGCCTATTCTGACCACTTGATCTGTAATAACCTTTTCATCTTCATTCTCCTCTTCTCCACTCCCCAGGAGATTACTTGTGTTGCATCTACATACCACATCTTTCTTGCAGTACATTCCAGGAGCAACCCAGCGTGATGGGTCAAATACTTCATCTTGAATAAATCTCTGAAATGCATGTGAGGAAACAGTCTTAGCCGCTAACCATGATAAGAGTGGTTTCAAAACCTTAAATAACATGACATTATTCTTACTTGTCTATTGTTACTCTTAAAGTGTGTGTCATATGCAACTTGATTAGCAATATAGCCTTTTTAAGTCAGCATTCACGCATAAGAGCAAAGACTAACGAAGTTATAGAACATAAGAAATGGTATTGGTTGAATATGTCAGTTGATTCCAGCTGGGTCACTTCTGCTGACTGCTTTTGGGTACTCCATTTTGCACCCAATCCCAAGTGGAAGATATATCCATTAGTGGATCTGGGGTCTCCTCTATCACCAGCCTAACATTTACTTGTGAATTTTTCCAAATTACGTTCCTCTTGCTTGCTTTACGTAGACCATCCCATAGTTCATTGTGCTTTTTATTTGAATCAGTATTCTCTTAGCAGCTTTCCACCGTGATTCTTCGGGCTTGCTCATGAATTGGCAAACTGGCCCCACTGCATATGTACTGCTTGGTCATCCAATAGTCAAATAGATAAGGCTGCCTGTCTTTTCTAGGTGTTGCATCATCGTTAACATTGGGAAGACCAAAGATATGGTCTTCAACACTTCTTGATTGTTAGCCATTGGAGATTGTTTTACCACTTATGGAAGATAGAGAATCTTTTACTCATGGCAATATTTGATCTATCATGTTACTGGAAAACTAAGTAAGGTTGCAAATTGTAGAGTATCGAGTTCATGGTAGCTCCCCTTACAAGGGGTTGATGCCATTTTGGGCATGCCTTGGCATCACCTACATAACCCTTTGGTGGATCATGCAAAGCAGGTTGGGACATGGAAGCATAAAGGAAGACAAATTCATGTTCATGCACACTTACAAGGGAAACCATTCCTATTATTGATCATATTAAGTAGTTACCTCGGTTTCTATAAGTTCCTATATTATTTTTGTGACAAACAATATGTGGCATCAAATTACCTCATGAGATACCCAAAGATCACAAAACAAATATTATTCCTGGAAGCACATTACCAAATAGTCTTCCCTGTCGAGTAACCTACTCCCAGCAATAAGAGATTGCCAAACAAGTAGAAAACCTCCTACAAAAGGGATTTAATAAGGCCAAGTACTTTTCCATATTGCTCTCTCGTCCTTCTGGTAAAAAAGGAAAGATGGTAGTTTTAGACTATAGGGCCTTGAACAAAATCACCGCTAAAAGTAGATTCCCTATCCCAAGAGTTGATGACATCATGGAAAAAAGCATAAGGGATCCATCAAGTTCAATAGGATCGGCCTCACAAGTGGATACCACCAAATCCAAGATGTACTTGAGGAAAATCGCAGAACTGCTTTTTGCGCCACCATTGGTTTACGTGAGTTCATGGGTGTTCCTTTTGGTCTTACAAATGCGACTGCTACTTTCAACAGGACGAAGGAAAGAATATTTAGACATCATCAACATTTCTTGTGCTTAGCTGAAATGAGCAAGAGCATAGGAAGCACCTACCTATTGTTTTTGACATCTTAGACAAGAACTCTCCCTTTATCAAAAGAACAAAAAGTGAATTCTTTATTGAAGAGATTTATTTGTTAGGGCATGCCATCTCCAAATAAGGCATTAGGATGGATATACAAAGATTGAAGCAATTCAAAAATGGCCTTTTCCTATAAATGTTCATGAAGTTGCTCTTTCTTGGGTTATGTTCCTATTATAGGAGATCTTCATATTGTTGCTATATTGCATGAACTTAGAAAGAAAAGGGCCAAGTTGTATTGGGATAGTAAAGAGCAACATGCATTTGAAAGGCTTTAGGTTGCTTTAACAACAAGTCTTGTTCTCATTCTTCCTGATCTTCAAACACCTTTTTCTATAGAAGTTGATGCTAGCCTGGAATGCATTGGTGTTGGTTTAAATCAAGAAGAAAATGTTGTTGCTTATGAAAGTAGAAGGTTACAAGGTGCTAAACTGCATTATGACATATACATAAAAGAATTGATTTTCGTTAGAAAACAAAGTAGCAGATGCACTCTCAAGAATGCCTAGAGTCCGTAATATCTCTATTGACTTCCATGAAGATTTCTCTCAAATCAAGGACTTGTATGATGAAGATGGTGAGTTTATTACAATAATGCATTGATAATCATCTATCCATTTTTCTTCTAAAAAACATCCATATATTGTTTGGAGAACTATATATGATGGATTACTACAATCTAGAAGAGCTAGGAATATTAAGTTCTATTTGAACTTTATTATTGTTACTAGAAGATGTAGGAGCCTATTACTCTTAGTACACACTTGTTGGGAACAACTATCAATATATTTTTGAAACTATAAGGTGCTTCTTTGTGGAAGAGCTTGTATGACATGATTCCTTTGTAGTACCTTCAATTTGAATATGGTCTTCTTAATCAGCATATCAATATGTAGAAGTCACAGCCGATTACCAACAATGAATCAACTTGACACAAAGAAGGCCTTTGAACTCTTAAATCAATAAGCTTTACAACTAAAAATTTTGCGCTAAAGACTTCATTGATGAATAGAAATTTGCCTTAAATTAGCACAAATGATGTATGCCAAAGCAAAATATTGTGTCTGGATTCCATGGTCACCAAAGCCTTAAGGAAAGTTTCCGAAAACAGAAAAGGAAGTGAACTAACAAACTATATTCTCATATGCAACCAAGAGTTGATTTGTTACAATTGGTAATAAGGCATACCGGTAGCTCTCGCTTTAACGCCAACCGATGTAGGGTTGCATTACAAATTGCACGAGAACGTCTTGCAGACAACTGCCCTTCATGCTTGTCATTATATACCAAAAAAAGGCGTCGACTTACTGCATATTTAAGAAAGGAATCGCCCAAAAGCTCAAATCCCTCAAACGAGAAACTTTCTCTGCACCTTAATGTTGTCAGTGCTTGCATAATCTGGATGGTAACAAATCAGTGAGCTTCAATGATCTATATCTTGTAGCATAGACATTCTTATTCTTAGCATCTTTATCTGAAAATGTAATAAAGGTATGCATGCTTTAACTGATTATGACTAAATCTAACACATTCGAGATAATTGTTAACAAATTTTAAGCACACTACAAGTTTGTAGAGAATTCATCAGCACTTGCAACGGAGAATACCTGCTTTGCAGATACGAAAAGACAATTTGGGAAAGAATCAATGATTTGATGACGTAACTGGCTTGCATTGATGTATGCTATCCATCTGTGCATGACTGATGGAATCAGATATAATGACCGAACAACCGAACTTTTCAAGCCGAGATCTAAGCAAAGCTCAGGAGGCAGTTCCACTAGGCTTTGCGCACCAACCACTTTTGCTTCGACTTCCCTCTCTGCAAAATCAACAGAAATGCTTATACAACTTTGAATTTCTTTGATGGGTTGAGAGACTCACAAGAAAGTGGAAATAATATATTGCACATGACTATACTACTAGACCCAGTAAAGCTCTATTGCTTATTCACATATTGGGAAAGAACTTAGTCAACAGAAGATTGAGTGGATGAAACATCAGGATAACAAAGTCCAATATATCATAAAAAATATTTGAGCATCAGATTTACATAAGGCTTCATTAAACTGAATTTTATATATAGATTTCGCTACTTAAATTATAATCTCCCTAATAAGTCCAAAATTGCAAGTTTTCCAGCACACAGCTCAAGTGTTAAGAAAATGTTTGAACCCACGACTGCATAGGCGATGATTTCAAAGGTTGCATATTTGTTCATTATGATGTTTGTAAGCATCGATGGCTTTAGATTGCTCAGTACTTAATGTATACTCTTTGACACTTCTTGAGCCCTTTCCCCCATTTTAAAAACCACTGCTCAGCTACATTTTGTCTTTCACTAGTTCAAATAACTTCAAGTTTAAGGATACTGGTAATTAAGGACAAATGCATTGTAAATTCCACCCTCAAAAGGGAAGACATTCTTTGAAACAATTGCATGACCAACATCCCGCATGAAGATTTCTATAACAGTAAGGTTATAATCAGACCCATATATGCACTTAGGTTGCACTTTTAGTAGAATTCGTATAATTGGCAAAGCAAAATAGGCCATATCAACATAGTTAAGGTGAAGCATCCACATTGACTTGTCATTTTTGTGCCTCACAAACTATCAACCTCTCAAGCACCCGGGTAACAACCTTTAATGTAGCATTATATACCCAATGTATCATAGAACTATGGTACCCTGCAGTTTCTCACCAAATTATCAACATCCAAAAGCATGCAATTGTGTCCCTCACTGTTGAAAAGACCTTGCAATAAAATCACAAGCAATTTATAAACTAAATTCCGACAATTTGTCTCATAATTCAGGGCTAGAAAGATCTAATGTGTGTTCAGAGCTCTTTGGTTTTTCTTCCCGAATGCTTGTTCCACTATGGGTTAATGCTATGATCTCTTTTCACCCCAACTGAATTCTTTTCCTCTGAAAGAAAATAAGTCTTCCTATAGTTCATACTCCATACATATCATGAACATACCTGGGCAGAAGAAAATTTGAAATCATTGATTCTCATAATGACAATCATCGAGTACTTATATGCAGGATCTTACTAGTTCACATGATTGAGAACTCTCATTGTGCACCCTGGTAGTCCTATGAACCATCAACAATTGTGTGCTTCTCACTCATGGCCTCAACACTGACCAAAGACGAGAACCACAGTATTCTGCAATTTTGACTTCTTGTTATCACCGGATCATTAACATCACAGAGTTGTCAAGGTTACACCTTAATAACATACCACTTCCTTAGCCATTTCCTTAGCTTTTTGAGATGCAGCCACTAATCTCACTTATATTGATGTTTCCAGCCCCAAATAACTTTGCAGTTCGAATTACAAAAAAGTTTGGTGAATGAATAACGCAATTAGTATCCACTATAAAAACATATTATCTTTTCAGATAAATAATCGCTTGACAGATATGCAAATTCTTTGAGAGGAAGCAGGTGCTTGACAAATTTGGTAACCAGCAAAACTTTCTGAAGACATAATCTAAGCATTACTCATATTTGTTATTGCCAAAATGGTAACATTTCGAAAATTCTTGTGAACATCATCAGACAAGATGCAACCAAACAATTAAAAATTACCGTGCCTCACCCTTCTCTTTTTCGGTTAGCAGATTATGAAGACGATGTGTCTGCTTTACTTGTAGGAGTGGTTGATAAGGAAATCGTAAGGCTGTCTTGTACCTGTTAGCGTGTCAAGAACAACGTTCAACTCAGACGGGGGAAGTCTGTTTTGAGACAATCATGTTTCATACGACTTGTGGTACATACTTCAGCATCAGACTTTTGACTACAGTGAAAACTTCGGGCATCCTTAGCTTCATGTTCAATGAGCGTCCATCAAAGCACCACCTTGTAATAACTTTTTCAAACTCTATGGAATGAATAGAATAATTAATCTAAACTTACTTTGTTAGAAAATAGTCGCAGTAGCTTGAAAATTGTGGAGCTTCAGAACCTTGTGTCTCTGAAAAAGCATGTGTTGCATTCATATCATGAAGGACATCCACAATACAATATACTTTCCCTGTATGAACAGTTAGCACGACTGTGTCCTTGACAGAAGAGATTGGCACCACACCAACCGCAGTTTGAAGGATATTTTTATCTTCCGCTTTCTGGGATGGTGGACCATCAAGTGCCTCTAAGGATACAAGCAAGTTCTCCTTTGAAGGAGAATATCGCTGAAAGATCAACTTTGCTGCTGCTGCTGTGGAACTTATCCCATTCCAGTCTATTGCTTGTTCTACAGACTTAGCTCTGCAATCAGCACTCGGCAGCAACGGAAGCAATAGATACATTCTTGAAGGAGTCCATAATCTTTGCTCCTCAGAGGTGAACAAGCATTTATCCAAAGACTCGTTTCCTCCTTTGGAACGAAATATTAACCTACTAAACATGCCATTGTAAAGAACTTCGTGGTACTTCATAGAATCCCTCAGCTGCTTTAGGCAACACATGATGAGAAAAGGTATCAACTTCCTATCAGGCATGCTCTCAACCTTATTGTGCAGATCCTATTGACAAGAGAAACTCAAACACCAAGGATGTAGCAGGGTAGCAATTTACATCACCAACAAGTTAGAAGAGATTCATTCTGAAAAAACCAAAATTTGGCTAAAAACTCTGCAAAAAGGAAGACTGTTTGAAGCATTAGCTACTACTTCGCACCTTTAAAACGTTTCTATACAAAAACACGAGTCAAATGGTGACAACCCCTCAGGGGAAAATCTTAAATAATGTTACATAGTGAGACTAAAAACTCTCTGTCTATATATGGGTAAATAACACCATGTTAGATAGTGACACTCTCGGTCTACATAGAGGTAAATTCAAAGAAAAAGATTAACAGCATGAACTCTTCAGGACCTGCTATTTTAAAAGAAAGAGATGTAGCTTTGAAATGGGTCTACAATATAAATAGTACAGTCCAAGGCTCATATGATCAAGACTAACCTATCTTTATAGGCCTCAACCCTCCATAGATCAAAGCCAACATTGATGGATTCACAATGATATCGTGACAACATTACTGAAGTATTGTGCATGTTTTAGCACAAGTCAATCTTCTAGTCATTAGTATACAACACCATCATCTAATAACACCCTAAATATAGCTTGAAGATGCTCTCCATGCTCTAGCACTACAAAAATGTATAGATGATCCTATATGAATTCTATCCTTCATAAGTTTAAGTAAAGCAAAGAGCTAGCTGGTTGGGTAATTTTAGCTTAGGTTATTCCTCTAGCATCTATTCAAAACACATTGATGTCTAGATTGTTAACACAATACGACTCAACTTGATCCTTTCCCAATTTTGGAACTTTCGAATGATCACCCAAGCTAAGCATGTTGGCTTTGAGTCACTGGCATCCCATAACACTAGCATTCAATCCTCACTCATGCTCAAACTATACATATGGCATGATTCTATCTCAGCATCCCAATGGTGCATATCATCTACCCTTTTGGTGGAGATTTTGCAAGGAGCCCCACCAATCAGAGTAGGGACATATGTGCACAATCCACGCCAATCCATGCCCAAAAAGACAATGGGCAATCTTATCCACTAAGTCCCCATAGCAATATGAGTCCTAAACCCTAGGTTGAATAAATCTAATACATGACAATCCATTTGTCACTTCACTTCCTCCAAAGCCATCCTCCCAAGCAGATTATAACACAGCAGATTTTGTTGGTGTTATAGAAAGCAATCTCTTGTATCATCTTAGTTGCAAAGTTGTTCCTTGGGTACAAAATAGCTTACGATGCACTTAAAGGATAAAAGGGTATTTTATGGGAATAGGGCATCGATAAACATGCTTATTGGAATTTTGCAACCACAATACATATTTTTGTACTGCACCTTCTGGTTATACCTAGAACAATGTAAGATATTTTGATGTTTTTACCTTCATTCACTTATCTCGTTCATGATTCTTGCAAGAATCTTCAACAAATTCCAATAGGAGATATTATGCCATCTACCCACCATGCTTTACAAAAACAAACCGCTCCACCATCCTCATCCATTTACTTGCCACAATTCAGACTTCAAGCGATCTAATCCAATTCTTCCAATCCATTCAGACAAGTACAAACTTATGCAAGAAAGTTCCCTCTATGAAATGTGGCACTCTCTCTTTAAAGTGGGAACCTAACACCAAAATGTAAGGACCCATGACTTCCAAGCTCATGAAAATAACCAATAGTGAGATGACGCCCTTCCCCTCCTTGGAACACTAGGTGTCCTCTAACTGAGATTTTAGTTTGTGAGCCACCATCACTACTCAATTAATTAGGCCCCTCGCCAACTCTTTGTGCCTTTGGCCCAATGGTTTAGTGTGGTGACTAATAACGAGTACCCATGTGCCTCGACATGGCCCAATGGTTACCTTGCCCACCCTGGTAGCTTGTCGGCAGGCTACTCATCACATCCCAACTGATTGTTTGCAATGGGAAAGTCCATGGCGACCATCCTCAACATCTATGAAAACTTGCCAATCGATCTCACCAAGTTGGAACTTGAGACACACTTGACCCATTGTGGGCCATATGGCTAGTTGTGGTTACAGGCCATCATCGTAGCTCAAAGTAGATTGACCCTCTAGAAACCAACCTGTCAAAGTTCAACCTAGGTATAAGGCTAACCACAAACAAACAACGGACATAGAAATGAGCTGAGTTATATTTTGATCTTTACTCTATTATGTCTATATGAGCTAATTTCAATTTATGTGTTGTAAAACTTTGTGAGGTGCTCTAGAGGCTTAGGCATGAGTACTTTAAGTATGTGATGGCTCACTCAGCGTCTCGATCAAATTCTGCTGAGAGCACTTTTTCCCACGCAGTCAATAGTTTGACATGGTCAATCAGAGTATCTTCTTATCATATGGAAATTTTTGACCTTTGAAAACAAGCTCATGTGGAGAGTGGGAATAGCATTGACACCTGCATACTTAATAATCACATTTTGATCTATTTTGAAATATCCAAATGCACAAATGCTAATAAGTTTTGATGAGTTAACTTAAATTGTCTTCCTATTGAATAGAGATTGACACAAGCATACCTTAGGGTTTGTCGACTCTATGCACTAGTAGAGGTGGAGAATCCAAAGCATTAAACTTTTATATGTCGATCACAAAAACTACAAGATAGAGTTTGGAAAGACATCAAAGTTGCTACTCACGATTTTGAGCATAAAGGTTCAACAAGGCTAATGAAGGTTGACGTATGAAAAAAGCTAGATAGCAAGTTATCATTTTTTATTGGAAGGTATATTACCTATTGATGGAAACAATTTATATTTTGCAACAGCTGTATTTTTCCTATGTATTTTACGATTATGTTAGGTCTTCAACTATCCACATGAAGCAATTTTTAGCTCCATGAAAGAGACACTAGGCTTATATCACCACAACCCATAACATATTTTACTCTCTTATATAACGACATAAGAAACATATGTATACCATCAAGTCATGTTCCATTGGAGAATGATTGCACAATAACTTGAATAGGATTGTTGGAAACCACGAGTTCTTCTAGTCAAATGGAAGGTGAAAATAATAGTAATGTGATTTCAAGCCACTAGTTAGGGAGAGTTAGTGGAATCAAAGATGAAAATAATAGGCATTTTGATTTTGAGCCACTGACTTGAGGAGAGTTTTTGGTATTGAGATGAATAGTTGCTTGAGGTCATTTGCCAAATCCACGTGTTTCACGGTTGCGCTCATTTACATTAATGGACAACATTAATTGTCATGCCCATGACTGGTCTCATGTAGCATATCCACGCTAAGGACCGGTAGACCAACAGCCCGTAAGTTAATTGTGACTATAAGGGAATTGGGGCCCTTAAGTGTACATGGTCATAATTAATGGTTGTAGGCCTAAGCACTTGATGGTGGATTTGTATGGGTCTATCAGTGAGTCATTGGAGAACCGGATGACGTGGCCCAGATAGGCTGCAGAGGTGTCCACTGAGGTATCACTTTGCACTACTAGTGGTGCATGGGCCTTGGAGGGTATAAGTATACCTATTGGGCTCTCACTAGTGTATGCTTGATAGCATGACCGGTAGCAGTATGTTGTTGGTGTGATGTCATACTCCTCTTTGTGATTGATCCATAGCTTGGGGGCTAGATCCATTCGATCTAGGTTTGGTTGGGTTGGTTTGTCCACCATTAGGTTCCCTTGTGTTGCTTGTGATTGGCATGCTTAGAATAGGATCTAAGCATGCCAATCACAAGCTCTCTCTCTCTCTCTCTCTCTCTCTCTCTCTCTCTCTCTCTCTCTCTCTCTGGCTTCTGGTGCGCGCTAGTCTTCTCCTACTCTGCTCTCGGATTTTGGTGAAACCCGAGGAGGGAGGGTAAAGGCGTGTTGAGGAAGGGGGGGTGGGGGTAGGTAAACTTAAGTTAACACTTTTGTTAACTAAGTGTTCCCTTTGGAAGTTGCATGGCTGGAGGGGTGCTCGATCAACAAGTTTTTTTATGGTTTTTGTTGTCATTTTCCTACTTCTATATATTTTTTACTTTGGTAAGGCCTCCTAGTGGTACAGGATGCAACCCATAGAAGCTGAATTCCTGGAGGAATTCCGTAAAGCTTTTTTCACAGTTAACGAAATGTTTATTCGCTTTATCAACTGCAAACGGGCACCCGAGAATTGGACACTTATGTCCAGGAATTCTTGGATTTTTTTGACCAAGGTGTCGTTTTTTCGGAAACGGACACGGCCAGAAACGGCCCAGAAGCCTAGATGGAAAGACTAAAATGGAACGAAAAAGTTGTTTTCTTGATGTGCTTGAAGTAAGGACATACCAACATTGTTTGATGTTTAGAACAAGAAAAAGTCGGTTCACTCTTTCCCCAATTCTAAATCTGTTACTCAATGCATGTTAGGATGAATTATTTTATCCTTTTAGTGATCATAAAAATTGTGAAAAGGAGAGAAAGAATGTGGGAATGGAAAATTATTTATGAAGTTGGAATCTGTAAATAATTCCCGAGAACTTCATATATTTGTACTTTTTTTTTCTGACACTTTGATCAGGAAGTGGAGGGTCTTTGTGGAGGAAGAACTTGTGGTATGGGACGCAAGCAATTCCAAAATGAAGATCTGAAACTAACTGGATCAGTTGACCATAGTATGGTCGTAAGTCTTAGTGATGCCAAATACTATCGGCCATAGAACGGGAATGGAAAATTATTTATGAAGTTGGAATCTGTAAATAATTCCCGAGAACTTCATATATTTGTACTTTTTTTTTCTGACACTTTGATCAGGAAGTGGAGGGTCTTTGTGGAGGAAGAACTTGTGGTATGGGACGCAAGCAATTCCAAAATGAAGATCTGAAACTAACTGGATCAGTTGACCATAGTATGGTCGTAAGTCTTAGTGATGCCAAATACTATCGGCCATAAAACGGGTGTTTTGTCGAAAATTTGAGATATTGGTTATCTATGATGGACCTGTTTCTATAATTAGAAACGATAGGATATTTTGATATTACAGAAATTTATGGATTATAGTAGATATCAGGCTTGAAGATTTAACGGGGGGGGAAAAATTAGAAATTCATGCTAACAATATATTCTTTTGAATTAATCTCCGGTTGAGATTTTTTGGTTGTGAAATAGCACTCTTTGAGAAATATTCTCTCTTAGAGGATAACCAAGTTACAGGATTCTTGGTTATGAAAGTGTTGTGAACCGATCAGGAGTTATCTGTAGAGATATGCTATGTAGTGAATCTTTGTGGGATCATTAAACCTTTTGTACAAACTATTAATCCTGTGGATCTACAAAGTATTCCATGAACTAAGTTATTCGCATGCATAAACTAGTTGTTGGTACATAGGCATATTGATGAGAATTGTGTTTGAGACAATTTCTCGTTAGGAATTTCAAGTTTAGTTAAAATTTGGAATGGTTTACTTGTCTTGTATATTTATAGTTGATATTAATCGTTAGAAATGGGACAAGTTAACGGTTGTGCAAGATACTCGTCAAAATTGATTTTAAAATCGTCAAACAATAAGAAATGACCAGATAACATGAGTGAGGATAGAACTCTTTATCCAATCAGTTGAATCTTGTCTGGATACAGTTTAAGAGTTTCTTAAATCCTATTGGTAGGATTTCTATTCATGTAATTTCATATTCTGAGTTTGGTTAGTTTTTGTCAAGATTAATGGAGTAATGCCAGACCAGTCAATAAAAAAAAAAACAGTCCAATTTTATTGGAAAAATTGTAGGAATTAAAAAACTGATTTCACTTCTAGTTAAATCCTATGGTGAATGATATGCAAAGGATCAGACTAAATCTGTTTTTATACTAGTAGTTGATTTTTGTATATCGATAATTCAGCCCAGGTATAGGATAGAAATGAAATTGTTTCAGACTTTTTCCTACAGTAATTAATTTTAAACATTTACTAAAGTCGTTACGTCTTCTTAGTACCTTAGCTCGAATAGATTTTCAGGAAACTGAAAATTCTAAGGAGGGAAGAAGAGTGGACATCAGTGGTAGTAAGTGTGATCGGGAAATGTATTTCGCAATTAGGATTTCGGTAATCCCAGTAAATAATTGCTTAATACCGGATATTAATTTCTTGGATAAATTCATTTAGTTGAATTCATAACTAATATCTTTGTGACCACTTAATACCGGATATTAATTTCTTGGATAAATTCATTTAGTTGAATTCATAACTGATATCTTTGTGACCATTGAGTTATCCGCAATTTTGGATGTCAATTGTGATGTTAGAGAAAGAATCTAATATATGGATTACATTGGATCTGTTAGTTGACAGAAGCTTGTCCCTAGATTTGATGCATCAGTAGGGGTTTGAAGCTTATCATTAACCAGAAAGGATCAGGATGTAATATTGAACCATGTTAATTCTTCTGTCTAAGTCACATAATCAGATGTGGATTTTGGGTATCCATCTGATAGGCATGCCAGTCATCCAAATAAAAAGGATTCTCCAGTGTTTTGGAAACAAGAGATAATATCCTATATGGATTATAGGACATCTAGATGATCCGTGGATCTCTAGAATATTCGATAAGGCGGTTAAGGGTTTTCTGGAAGGAAAAGCTGATGGTATGGGACATCAGTAATTTTGGAAAGGAAATTCTAGGACTGTAAAGATCTGATGATCAATGGTGTGTTTAGTACCTAGTCGCGATATGGGAAAGAAGAATACCATTCGATCAAATGTGGGGTATTTTGGAAAATTTTGAGGTTTAATCTAGATCTCAATGTGGTATCTCATTATTTACAAAATCAGAGGCCCTCAAATCTATTTCTCGCTTTCTTGATTAATCCTTTACTTCTTAGTAATTTCTCGAATATAAGACATCAGACTAGTTTATATGAATTCTTTCCAACATAAAGTTATTCTTCTGAAAGATTGTTATGTCATACAAATTACTACTTGTGTGAATAGACTTGGAATTCAGATTCTAAGGTTAAAATGTTTCAATTTCTTAAACCATGGAAAATTTCTCTGTTGCATAAATGGATTTCGATGGAATAGTGTTTTTTATCACTCAGATTGAAAATATTTGAAGTAGAAGTCATGTTTGTAATGAAGTGAAATTCTTTAGTGGAAGCACTTATTACTGACTTTTCTTGGATTTAGATATTTTCATATATCATCTTTCTAGTTAACTTTTATTGAAATTTATAATTTCTTTAAAAAGGAGGGGTGAAGTGATGGAATAAAATTCTATTTGAGAATCTGTTGGTTGCGTAGTTTTCGGGAAAAGAACCAACTGTGATATAGAAATGAGACGTGGTCTAAAAGTAATTTCGGATAGATTCAGAGTAAGATGCCCAACTGGAACTTTTCGAAATAAGAGAAATTCTCTGGGGATTGTGTGGACAATCTGGAACTAGAACAGGTTTGGAATTTGAATCATTATCTATAAGTAGTATAGTAAAAGGTCAAAGGTTACTAATTCCATTTTGATTGGAATAGAAGTAAGTTTGATCAGAATTTAAGTCCGAGAGTTCTATATTGGATCAACCTAATCTTAGTTTAAGTACTAGGATCAGAGAGGGGTTAATCGGTGGGAGAAATTATGTAATTAGAAGTAAGTGGGATTGGAAAACTGCTAAGAGTGAAGTTTATTCGTCTCAGAGATTTTCCGGATATGTTATTTACTCATGAGAAATAGGAAATATTTTGTAGCTGAGTTACAAGATCTCAGTGAGATATGTGAGTAACATATGTGGGTTCTGGAGGAATCTGCCAGATAATATTGTGTTTATGTATTGGGTCATAGTGAGATTATTCACATATGTGCACGATTAATCTTGTATGAATCTACTGTGTATTCCTGGTTACTAGAGTTATTTGGTGCACTTGACCTAGTCGGTGAACATAAGCATATGATCAAGTATTGTTTGACAGATACTTGCAGAGTTAACAAATCTTTCTATGGAAGATTTATGAGTTAACTAATAAATGATTTGGTTGAGGATCTAAATGTGGTGTTATACTAGTATAATTGAATTCTTCACCTAGACATTTAAGATTTCTAAATCATTGGCAATTAACTTGAGTAGTTGATTACTCCAAAGTGAAGTTAATTGGTAAAAACGATCAGTGTGATGTGGGTCACCAGAAACTGATAGTTTTGAATTATATTGGTCTCAGGTAGCGTATCCACGCTAGGGACCGGTAGACCAACAACTCGTAAGTTAATTGTGACTATAAGGGAATTGGGGCCCTTAAGTGTACATGGTCATAATTAATGGTTGTAGGCCTAAACACTTGATGGTGGATTTGTATGGGTCTATCAGTGAGTCATTGGGGAACTGGATGACGTGGCCCAGATAGGCTGCAGAGGTGTCCAGTGAGGTGTCACAGTGCACTACTAGTGGTGCATGGGCCTTGGAGGGTATAAGTATACCCATTGGGCCTAAACACTTGATGGTGGATTTGTATGGGTCTATCAGTGAGTCATTGGAGAACTGGATGACGTGGCCCAGATAGGCTGCAGAGGTGTCCAGTGAGGTGTCACAATGCACTACTAGTGGTGCATGGGCCTTGGAGGGTATAAGTATACCTATTGGGCTCTCACTAGTGTATGCTTGATAGCATGACCGGTAGCAGTATGCTGCTGGTGTGATGCCATACTCCTCTTTGTGATTAATCCATAGCTTGGGGGCTAGATCCGTTCGATCTAGGTTTGGTTGGGTTGGTTTGTCCACCATTAGGTTCCCTTGTGTTGCTTGTGATTGGCATGCTTAGAATAGGATCCTTAAATTGAGGACTTTATATTAATGATCACATTGATGATGCATGCACCTCTTCTACCATCACATACTACGATTCAAGGCAAAGTTAGATCTCTTCTACCATCGTACACAATATAAACAATTATTAGGAGGCCTTAGAAAAGACAATTCAAGGGGATGGAGCATCTAGCAATAAAGTGCTCCTCGATGAGTTTTACAAAAAAAAAAACAAATCAAACAAGATATACTAGCAAGTAGTTTGGATAGGTCCCAAGACATTCAAAGCGTGGCCAAAATCAAAGGTCTGGAGGTGATCCACATATATCTTCTCCAAAAACGACTCATGTCTATGCATGAGGAATGAAACACTTGGTCCCTATCAGAAACACTTGGCCATCAGTTCACAAAGAAAACCACACATACTGTGCAAGATTAACTTGAGGCTGGTTTCACCTACTACAACAAGAATAACAGCCACATTCATACCGTATTACTGCTGAGAATGGATAACATAATGAGGTAACCCATTTGTCAAGGCAAAACAAACTAACAAAGCATAAACTCAATCAACAATTGAAGATGAGGTTTTATAAGTCAAAAGAATGAGGAAAAAGCAAATCAAATCTCATGCCAACACACCAGAACAGTAAGGAGTATAGAAAGTAGGAATACAAAAGGCTTAAAAGCAGGAATCTGCACATCATGCAAAAGATGAAGGATTTAATTTTCACACAAAGAAGGGCGTAAAGACCTGCAAAGACAAATGGAAACCTAGTTAACCTTGAATGCAAAGGCAAATGTAAACTTAGGTGCAAAGCAAATTCGTGCTATTATTTTGCAGAAGGCAAACTTTTGCGGACATAGAAAGGAATGAGGATTTGCCCTGGTTGGAAATAATGATATTTGAAGTCCGCACTAAACTGGTAGTAATTGACTTCAGATTTTGAAAACTGTAAGTCTAGACTTAAATGTATTAGCACATTGTAAGAAAGACGATTTCCTACCATAGATTGTAAAGTATAAGTCACATTTGTCAACAAGAATTGAAAAAATGAAAAAAAAGTTCTCCCATGACAATGCTTTGTTTCAATACGACTATTTTATACAATTTTGTTATAGAGGACTATTAGAATGAGAGGATATAGATAATATAAAATGAAAGAAATGTGATGTTACAGATGCTGAAATTTTATTTCCAGTATAACATATAGATTTCCAATCTTAGTTACTTTCCAGAGAAGTTCAGCAAATCTAAATCAGCAACAACCTATTGAAAATACAGTGAAAACTTCACCTGATTTGCATCAAGGTCAATAGTCCCAAATGCAGAAATTTTTGCGGTAGACATTCTTCCCATAGTCAAGTGAAGTTGAACTTCGATATCAGTAACATCCTGATCAAGAGCACAATTTAGAAGTAATACAAAATCTGCATAATCCTCGTCTTGATCAGGCTGAAAGGAAAAAGAGATTTTGTAAGCTTGCAGTCTAATTCCACAGCCACTTCTCCATTCACCAAAAAACGCCTCCGTATCTACGGACGGATGCAACTCCTTCCGTTTTGTTGTCCCTACATGTAACCAAGTTGATCCATATTCAGTTATTATAATTCTGTAACTGATTGGAATGCATCACACCCCCAAGTAATGAGCTCCTCTAAAGAATAGAGATAAAAATCTGCTAGAAAACAATCATCGAGATTTCCCTAAATGCAACAAGTCTACAAATAATACCGGAAAAAATGCGCTGTTTTATGTAAATGGAAAATTCAGGTCAACTGCCAAATATGTCAATAGCTTTGCTTATCGTACCAGCTCCTGACCGGTTTCTCTTGCCCATGTTCATGTTATCTTCTTCATCTTCCTCAAGATCTTTCAATGGGACAAGATATTCTGTAAGTGCTCCACAAAAGTATAATTGCTTGCATGCTTCAAAGCAAGCCGCTTGCTTTGAAAGCTGACGATTAGATCGTCCCTCTCCCACAACTACATGAAGAGGTGCATTTGGAGGAAATTTTATCGTGCACACGCACAATTTCTCCTCAACAATCTCAGTGAAGCTGAAGTCAGGTGCTGGTCGATAAAACCTGAATGCAAAACCCATTTTCTTAAGATAACCACCACTTGAGCAAATATGAGAATCAGCCATAAACCAAAAATTGCACATGTGATGAAAACTTGGAGAGCATTGATAAGTACTTGTCTCCTGGTAACTTTGAACAGTATCGATAGATAAGATTTACGCTGGTGTCGACGCTGAAAAGTGCACCAGTGGACTCCACTTTAAAGATTTCCACATATGATAACTTTGTCTGCTTTTCTTCAAGAGACATATCGCTTCTCGAGCAACTCTGTTGCTTCATGGAGGCTTCACTTTTGATAACCTCAAAGATTAAGGTCTCGTGGAGTTTGTTGTCTCTACAGAAAACGTTAAACCATCAATAAGAAAAATGAGATATACCAAGAAGATGGAAAAAAATAGCATATAAAACCCTGACCAGGTAACCAATGTATACTTTCAGGAAGGTGAGTACAAGATATAGGATCACAACTAATTACATGTTAAAGGACAGTCAAACCAAAGAGCACGAGCAACCTTGTAATAAATAGCTTTTCCATAAAACCATATGGGAGAAAAAAATTGCATCAAAGCAAAGTTAATTTCAAATAAAACCTAGAGAAAACTAGTTTCTGGTGACGAATAAATAACCGAAATTCTTGCAACTAAACTAAAGATGTCATTTCAACACACAAAAAACTGGTCACATTCCAAAACTCGTTCCATTTCAGAACAGGCAACAATGCCCTGCACATGCAAGAGGGAGAATCATGAAATTTTGAATGACAAACTTTGACAAGCAAATGTTTTCAGCACTCATATATTTATGAATCTAAAAACATGCAATGATCAATCCCAAAAACTTTTGCCAAGTACAGTGCACCTTTCAAGAAAAAATATGTAGTCTGATCCAGGTCTCCGGGCGCGCCCACGTGATTGAATATAGCTGCAAACCGTCTTTGGAAGATCAAATCGAATGACAGAATTACAGCCCTGTACATCAAGCCCCTCCTCCGCAACAGATGTCGCCACCAAAAGATTTACCTGGAATTTTGCATGGCAAAGTCACTTGAAATTGCATGAAACAGTGGCCTGATCTGCTAGAGACAGCACTTCAAAACCAACATATACATGTCAACATGGTCAAAAGAACCGATGAATTACTATGTGTCAAGTGTATTCCTCCACAAAATGGATAGCTAAATAAACATTAACCTTTCCAGAGCGAAATAATTCTATTGTCTGTTGTTGTTGTCTTGAGTTCTTCACACCCTGTTCCGCATTGACACCAGTCATATGATCACAACGGAAGAAGGAAAGATCACTGAAAAGACTTGGAAGCTTGGCCAAAACCATGGAAGTTATCACTCTCTCCACAAATATGATACAGCGAACATCCTGCACTTCCCTGTAAGATATGTTCAAAGGAGTAAACTAAGTCATAACAGGAACAGACCCAAGTGCAACAACAGTAACATTAAGAAGTGCATAGTGGTTAAAATATACCCAAATCCAGTAAGATGAAATATTACAACAAGAAAAAAGACTGTAAAATCTACAACTTGCAAAATGATGTGAATTTGAAAAGGGCTAGTAGAAAAATTTGATATAGAACAAAGACCATTAGTCATATATGAAAGCTGCAAAGGAAAGGCCAGTAATATGCAAGGAACGGGTCAGATGACACTTCTGTGAACCAGGCATCATGACATGTACAGCATTCCGGAATGCTGCATTCCGGGAGTGTTCCTGAACAGTTCCGGGATTCAGCAGCGTTCCGGATCGGAACGCTGCAAATTTTTTTTTTTTTTTGAATTTTTTGTAACCTGTGTGTTGGGGGTGGGGGCAAACAACATGTAGAGATGTAAAAACAATTTAAACTCATGCTGCATGGAAATATCATATGGCATGATGATCAGCCATGTAAATTCGATACAGATGCAAAGCTAAATGGAAAAACCAATGATGTTCTGTGAATGATTATAGTGCTATAAGACTAGAAAAGTCCTTAACCTGAGTCGCTGAAGAAGAATAATAACCACCCAGCCACAGATTCTACATATTGAGATGCTGTCGTTTGACGCTTGTATCAGCCATTTGTATGAGAAACAAGCAAAACCCCCTCCATGTAAATAAGCATGAAGTGTATCTGAAAAATATTACAATTATATAGCTCAAGTTGAACAAACCTATATCTCAGCAACTCCTCCACCAAAAGGAGGACTTTTGGTGATATTAGCCCTGTCTTCACAGCTACCTTGATCTCATTATCACTATTGCAACAATTTGTAGACCCTGACAACCAACAATGAAAAACGTCATAACCTAATGTCAGTAGTATTTCAAACAGGGAGAACCAGACAGGAATATATTCATCTTCATAACCTTTTGAAAGCAGAAAATATTCATTGTAAAACTCAGCATACCACATCTCTACTGTGCAAATTTGAAACTTAATTTTTGATAGCAAGCAGAAAAAATTAATTATGATTGAACTAAAAAATTAATTATGATTGAACTAAGAACATAAGGCTGTTTTACAGATTTTTTCTTGATAGCATGCACAAAAAATCAATTATGATTGAACTAAAACAATAAGCTTGTTTCACAGATTACATAAAGTGGATGCATTCAGCAATCAAACATCAACACAAAGTCGAAAGATGAGAACACAACAATATGTGTGTGTGTGTGTGTGTGTGTGTGTGTGTGTGTATGTGTTGTTGAAGAGTAATGCCTATTTTACCCCTTCGGCTAAGCACTAATTTCATCATAAGTGGTACATTACTCAGGGAGCATGTTGTTTATAAAATACACGGGCCTCCTGTTTGTAGCTTAACTAAGTTAATGCAAGTGGCCCACTTGGCCAAGTAGCTCAATCATATGGTTGCCACCTTACATTCCATGCCTATACACGAGGTGCTTGCCTCCAGAGGCCCACGCCCACCTCTCTCTCTAGTAATTCATTCTCTCTTCTATGTTTTTGTGTTGTAAGGCGCTTAAGCAATTTCCCTTGTGTTTGGTGTTTTCAATGGCTCAGTTTCTGAACCTTTCATGGTTAAACTAGTATTGCAGTTAAGATACTCCATAGCTAGGTCTTGCATTTGATCATGGTATCAAAGCAGGTTGTGTAGCCTGTGAGTCTAAGAGTGAGAGAAACATCAGTGCTTAGATTCTTTAGAAAATTCTCATCTTCCACAAGCATCTCAATCTTGTAGGAGGGCGCTTTTGATTTGTAGGACTCAGATCAGGTTGATTCTTGCACTTTTGGATAGCTGTTGGCAACGGAAGTGCTATGATCCACAAACTTTCTAATTATAGCTAGGTTTTGGAAAAGATTTCTGGAGGAGCTTACGCATAAAATGGACGCACTTTCTATAGGGGCTTTTGTTTTTGGATCCAGGTGGATCTAGTGCTTGTGCTATCAAGGCCATACCAAGCGAAAAAGTCAAAAGCAAAAGATGAAGGGTTGCCTTGAAGTGGCTACATACCCTAGTTTGGGGTGAAGCCCTAGTTGCTGGAAATTGTTTTTTTCCTAGTTCCTTTCAAGTTAAGCTTCTCTTTGAGCAAATATTTTAGCATGGCTAGTCTTGAAGAGAGTCTATTGGGTGAATCGAGAAGATTTGATGGCACTAACTATAGGGTGTGGAAGTTCAAGATGGCTAACATCTTGATGGACAAGAATTGTTGGGAGATAGTTACATGTAGAGAGCTCGTACCTACATCTTAAGATGAATTGAAGGATTACACAAGCAGAAGATAAAAGGCACATAGGGTGATCAATCTTTCTGTCAATGACAACATTATTCGTCACATTTGCAATGGAAGTTTGGGGCATTCTCAAGTCTATGTACGAGATAATGGATTCAGCCAGGCTCATTTACCCACGAAACAGGTTACATACTCTCAAGATGGAGGCAGGTGGAGTAGTTAGTGATCACATAAGGTCAAGAACCTTATGGACCAACTTGCTTCAATGATAGAGACAATAAGTGATAGGAGTATTGTTTCCATAGTCTTGAATAGTTTATCATTTAACTATCAAGATTATGTGATGTCCCTTTCAACTGGTGAGAGACTCACGACCTCCTTTTACACGAACAGATGAGGAGGAATATTTCTGAAAAGAAAGATAATCTAGAACATGCATTTGCTTTTAAGGAGAAGTAAAACTTTCGAAGGCAAAGGTAAGGGGAAGAACTCAAAGCAAAACTTGGAGCAACAAGTGTCCAAGTCGCAGATTGGAGAGGGGACAAGCACCAATTTCTAATCTACACCACCCAAGAGGAAGGGCAAATGCAACTATTGTGACAAGCATGGGCATTTTGCTTTTGAATGCCGAAAGAAGCAAAGTGATCAACAAAAGGGCAAAAAACCCGTACTGTGGAATTTCTAACTCACATGCCACAGATATTGGAGTTAGCAATGGAAAATGTAAGAGCAGCGATGGATTGGGCAAAGACTTATGCCGATTTGGATTGTACGCCAAAGAGTTCGAGGAAGGAGACATGGTGTTTCTCAAGATTCCAAAGGACTCGAAAACCCTTTTGACAAGAGCATGGGGAGGTGATTCATGGACCAGCGAGAGTAATGGACCGGAGGCAAAGAGCATTGTGGAATCGTTTGCTTCGTGAGTACTTGGTTGCATGGCATGGACGACCTCTCAGTGATGCTACTTCGGAGACCGCACATGGGTTGCATGCATAGTATCCAAGCTTTGCCATCGAGGACGATGTCATGTGAGGAGGGAAGGGATGTCACATGTACTTTGAAGCCCTTAGCTAATGTAAATTGTAGATTGTAATTATTAAATTGTAAATGACTAAGTCACCGGCCTGTGGAGAGATTTATAAATTGCAATGTAAAAATTAGTTATAGTGACTAATTCTGAGATGGCTAAGGTTGATATATGTGCTGTGACTTGAGATTAATAAAGTGACAATTTCCTGAATAATTCTAGTGTTTTGACTCAGGTTTTCTGAGCTTGTGTGCAACAATATAGGCGCTCGTTGCAGTTTTACAAGCCTGCCAATCTATTGTAGAGCAGTTTGCAATAGATTTCCATTGTCACCTAGGCCCTCTCCATCACTGTACACCCAATAGAACTTCATTCCTCTTCAACAGAATGACCAGAAAAGTAAATAGCTGAATGTTGTTGCCAACAGCTAATTTGAAGTCGTAGCCCAAACTTAGCAGAGGAAAACAACAACAGATCAGCCAACGAATTCAATATTTCCAACCAACACTTCAATAGCAGGTGCCTAGTGGACCAATATAGCAATAAAACACTCCCCAAACTGAACGGAGCTTGGCAACCAGATCGGCAAGTAGCCCAGTGAACTTAATAGCTGTCTGGCGGGAAAGACAGCAACGGACTCACTTAACTTCCTAAAATTGTAGGTCCGCAGCGATGAAGCCTGAAGGGGTAATTCGCGAAATTGCTCCAAAAAGCAACGAATCTAGCTATAATTGGCAGCAAATCTGGCAATATGATGTACCGACGTCTCCGACAAGCTACAACAGCCACAAAACTAGGCCTATGCAATGCATTTTTGCAGCTACCAAATAGCAATGGTAGTGTGCTGATTTTGCAACTTGTTCCTCAAGTTTTTTTTGCAATGACATTTTCAACAACAAAATCATTAGCTAGTACTTGTGATAAACCCGCATCCCTTCCACGTATCTCCCTCTAAAAATCCCCCAAGAAAAGTGAGAAAATGGTGTTTCTCATTTTATCTCTCTAGAACGGCCTTAGAGACGAGTTCTCTCCCTATGCTATGATATCACCTATCACAAGCTTGCTCGTGAACCTAGAAGACCACTGTGAAGAATGATCCCCCCATATGTTCCCTCTTGCTATTCATGAAACCAAACACATGGTATCCGAGTGGGTAATCGGTCTAGCATGCATACTTTTGGTGCTCAAAAGGTACCACCCCCATGCCCCACCATGGACCTATGACCTGGTTGGTCACCTTGACTACCTGTCGGGTAGCATCTCATCACTGATGGGTAGGATCCGGATTGAGTAACTCATCAAACGATCACACCGGGTCCAGGTTAGCAACTTCTGAGGCACCTATCCCAACTTGGGCTAGGTGTTCTCTTTGATTACCCGACCTTCGCCAAATCCTTTGCCTCAGGCCCCTCTAGTAACTAAATGTGCCCAGGTCACATTAGAGCTGGACTGGGCTCTAACGATTGACTAATCCAATGCATTTTGAAAGTAGTTGCTGATTAGCAACACTACACTGTTACGGTTTGGCGTTTTTTCAATGCAATATCTATAGTCTTTGTGTATGTACTTACTTCTCAATAATTATAAATTCAAACAAGTGTTGCATTATTTGTCAGTCTCATTTAGGATTGGTTGGCACATCGATTCTCAAAGTTCCATTGACAAGAGTGCAATAATAAGGTTCATGGTGGCATCATAGTTGCAACCAACCATCTTTGGAAGAGTTTCCAAACATCTCTCAAAGTCTATGTTAAACCACATTTGTAACGTGGGGTTTGTTAGTAAGTCTCAGTTAGCACTAATTGAGTCACTAACGGGGGTCCGGCCCTATAAGCACTTTAGAACGAACCTTTACTTCCTGTGATGAACTTGGTTTCTGGATGCAAGTCATGCAGAAAAGTATCCATCTAGTAGTATACAAAGGAAGTGAAACAAGGCCAACCCATTTCAACGATCCTTATTCCTGCGAGACAGTTTTGAGCTGTTTTTCAGCAGGGGCAAGCAAGGCAATATATTGTTAGTATATTCTTCATCAATGGAAGTAACAAAAGTTTTGCACGTTGCCAGCATATTATGAAATCTCAAAAATGCGTTACGTAAAAAGTTAATGCATGAGCAACTCAAGCCTCTAACAAGAGCCAAAAATGGGCGTTGGACCCTCTTTTTTTTAAGGTTTCAAAAGACCAACCTTTATCCTTTTCCATAAAAGCTGTGTTGCCCCACTTGCAGTTAGTTAACAGATTCATTTAGCGATTTCGGTTAACACTAACTGATTCACTTTCTGCATGAAGATAACAGGTTTGATATGGCATGGTTGGCTAACGAAAACCTTCAAGCTCCCTTCAAACATCTAGACATATCCGCCAGCACTGGCTGGCTACAGCAACTCAGCCCTCTCTCTGCATGTCTGGCTTCTGATCCATTTGATTTTTGTGGCTATGGTTTCTCAGATTCTGATGTCTAACTTAACTGCAGATGGGGCAGCAGATCAGTTAGGTTAGCACTAAGCAAATATGCTAACTGCGAGTGGGGCAGCAATTCACCATTTTAACACTAAGTGATTCTGTTTTCAGTTAGATAGCGTAACGGCCCTAACTGCTGGTGGGGCTCTCCCCTTAGAACATTAGCCTTGCACTTTTAACACAATTGAAGTTGGACAGGACATATATTTTCTCGTTGACGCTAATGGGAATGGCAAACTGATTTAGTTAGCACTAACTGACAGCACTGATGGCAAAGTTGTGTGCCCCCCTTATCATATTATTAGCACAACCAGTTCCATGTGCCTTGAATGCCTCCAAGTGACTACCTAATGCCAAATGAAACCTCAACAAGGTGACTGGAAATGCACGGACATTATATTGAAATAAAACCATCATGACTCTTGAAAAAATTGATAAACAACAATTTGGCCTTCAAATAAATGATATGCTTTCTGGTATGGGGAAATGTGTTTCCCCATATGGATAATGGGAGAATGTTTCCCCAATGAGTTTTCCCATTACGTTAATCCCAAAAATTTCCACGGGGTAATTCCCAATGTAGAGTTGGGGGAACTGCATTTCCCATCACTAGGTATTTGAAAAAACTCGTTAAAACTGGTATGGTCGGAATTTGATCAATGGACTGTGGCACCAGGTCAAATGTTACATTGGACAGAGACTAAAGAGCTGATATAACAAAAACGTTATAAGCTGAAAGTTGTGCCATCAGTTCCATTATTGTGCTGAAGCAGCCGATCTAACATCAGGAAAAAAGCTCGCCCACATAGAATCAACATGAGAACTTGATTATGGCTTTGCACACCAACTTTGAATTCATGATCATTTCTACAAATCCTTCAATGCCTCTTGTTGATAATATTTTTCCATGCTTGTGATCCCTAAGATTGAAAGGCAAAATGTGTATATATTGTCAATAACTTACCAACTATCATTGAAACACTATTATGAAATAAACAGTTGTACATAGAATTTACAGGCATTCATATCATTAAAGAGCAGGTCATGTCAGCAACTTACATGCTCGTGAGAACATAAGAACTAGTAAAATAGAATTACAAGAACCTTGTGGTATTGCTATCTGTAGAATCTCCAAACACTCTCGAAGAAACTGTGTTTTCAAGCTTTGTGACTTCTTTGCACCCCCAATAAAATCATCTGTTAGTACACCTTTGTCGTCTCTCAAGTAAATTTCTGATGCCTGTTTAATGGATAAAGCCAAGATTGCATTCCAATCAGCAAATGCTGTAGCACCTTTACTAAAGTGCATGCTATCTTGGATTAGCAATGCTTCAAAATTGCATCTGACCATATAACAAGTTATTTAGATATATTTAATCATGATTGTCAAACTAAACAAACTGATTTATTTGGACTTTCCGGCCAAAAAAAATATCCAGCAGTAATTCAGTTGGACAAAAAAATGTGAAAAATACCTGAAGTGCAGCCCACAAACCCAGTTCCGCTAAACAGAAATCAAGCGCATTATGCAATCTACCGATCAATTTTCGAACATTTCCTTCTATCTCATCACATAAGAATTCAGTGTCCAACGCAGTATCATCTCTTGCCTCAGCATTGACAAACTGGAGTCAGAAATAAAAATCTGAGTCAAGATTTAAAAGTTGAATTCAACATCAATAACTGGCATAATGAGATAGCAACCGCACCTTGTCTTTCAAATTCTCCAGTGATCCCCTCACAGAATCCCACATTCCTGTACACTTCTTGTAGTATCTGCTTTGCTGATTAGGAGTGGGTACAAACTGTTCCACTTCAGATCGATCATCTACAGTGCAGACCTAATGAACATGTCAAAGATATAAGCAACTAAAGCTGTAAGTGTCTCGCTGTGACGACTCTCAAAGCAGATCCCCTAAAAGTTAGACCAGTTAACAGTCATCTGCAGACCTAAAACCATGTATGTAAAAGCAAACAATAATTATAAATCTTTTTTAAATAAACACTTGTCCACCGACATGGAACCCTAAAGGGTAATACACGATTGTTAAATGCATTGGGCATCAATCTATGTACTCAGAAGAAGAAACGAAACGAAGGTCAAATCAAGGATCATCGAACCTTTGCATCAAGAATGGCTTCCAGTTTTTGGATTTGATCATTACAATCCATACTTGACGTAACACCTGAATTCATTGAAGAAAAAGTTCAACATACTTTTGAAGCAAAATTAGTTTGGCAACAGGAAAATATCACTAGAATTAGCAATTAGCAAACTATCGCAATAGTATGAATCTACATATTAACCGCCACGAGGAGTTGTCTGCTATGGGAACCATCTTCATCATTTTAACTATTTTCATCTGACACCATCACAAGGAAACATCCGATTGATCTAATCACCTCAAGTCCACAGAGACTCATTCGAGCATTAGCAGTAGAATATAGATGCACACAAAAATGTCCATGCCACCCTGTAACTTGCATCACTTCATGTTTAAACTCTTTTATTAAAAACCCTACCAAAATTGCAGGCACGGGCAGACTGGGAAAAAAATCCTCAAAGATACTATGGGGCAGCAAGAAGATCCCAATGTAGGAAAAGTTCCTCATAAGATACAAAACATCTTCAGATCCTCATGATACAGAACCTTCAACCTGGCCATACGACTCTACCATTTGATCAGTCCTGTATTAACCCTTAGGGATTCATCTCTAAGTCTACAGAAGCTGAAAACCATAATCGACCTAAGATTAGTGTTTCCAATATTGTCAGCAGATTGTGTGTCTGCCCAATCTTGATAAAAAATATTAAGATATAAATCATGGCTTCAGTAACCATAGAACTAGTAACATCGACATGGTGATAAACAAACTTAGACATAAGCTAGTTCAGTGGAGATTTTATTTTGTCTTCAAAGTTTCTCACGACAAAGAATAGACTACCTTTTCGGATTACCGGTGAAGCCGTCATGCCAAAAACTTTGGGCCTCTTGTTCGGAGATGAATTATGATAGTGCATCTGCAAAGAAAAAAACCCCGAACACATTAAAATCGAGCATCTAGACAAAAATGGCATCTCAACCTCATGTACACAAACTTCATCAGCTATCATAGGACAATAACTAATGAAGCACTTACACTCATAATTTGAGCATAGGGATGTCTTTTTTGGGCGTGATGGCATTCATCCATGATCAGAACTTCCACTAGATCCAGCCGTAATGAGCTAGTCCCCAACGCGTCCAATAGAACTTGAGGTGTCATAACTAGAACCTGCTAACAAAAACAAAATCTATATGGGTTATCATATCATTGAAAGAGCAACTCCACACACATGACTCTAATGCCAATGTTTCACACAAGAGTACATAATTATACCAGCATAACCAAAGCTCAAAATCACAAACAACATACTACCAGATTCTTCAAAAATCAAGAGGCATAGGTATGCCTTGTACTAAACCAATTAATTTGAATTCGGACAAAGAACTTAACTGAGGTAACGCACCAATATGAAACAATGTGCTGAGCCATATTCTTTGTTAACAAAAATCAAAGAAAAAACTTCTTGTCGCTGCATCTTAGTAACTCACAAGGATCTGTGATGTCACTGCCATTATTACATGAAATATACCAAAATGGGTAGGTATTTGCAACAGTAAATGAACAGCAATTCTAGCAAGTAAACAATTATCCCATAACGTGTTTGTAGAACATCATTGTGAGTCTGTACACGTTAGAAGTTGCTAGCTGACCATCTTAGAAGCCAAAAGTATCACCAAAAGATTACTCAATAAGCAATAAGACTGCATTTCCAACTCGACACATCCACGCCAGCATTATGCACATGCATCATGTGCTATTCATGAAGAGAAACTAGCGTAAGAGCAAATAGAAACAAAGGTTCGGCAGAATCTCTCTCTCTTCTTCTTCTTCTTCTTCTTCTTCTTCTCTCTCTCTCTCTCTCTCTCTCTCTCTCTCTCTCTCTCTCTCTCTCCTCGTAGATCTTCTCTATAGTTCCTCATCTGGGGCCATTGGCATTAATTTATACCCCATGCTCCACCCCCATTGCTGAGAGATTTACGTCGCTGGACTGAGTATGCCACCTTACTTTACACCTTTCCTACTGATCCGATTGTTATATCTCCTCGTCCCTCCACTTTCTCCCTTTTCACCCCTGCCATGGTCTCCCTCGCTATTGAGAAAATGAAAACCCATCGTGCTCGAGATATCATACCAGGAAAACCAATGTTATGTTGTTTAATACCTCAAGGATCTTCATGCAGCGACAAATGTTCTCTAGGGGGACAGCCACTTGAGGTGGTATCCTCTTACACCTATTTGGGGACTTCCTTCACTGATCCTGCTTTCAGTATGAGACACGCTGCCACAACTAGACTACGTAAGGGGCATGATGCGCTAGTTAGTCTCGAGCGCTTTAGTTATTTAGTTTCAGGAAGCACATTCGGGATGCCCTGCGTAAGTGCAACCTATTTGATACTATTGTTGCACCAACAATTATGTATGCAGTAGAGGCTTGGTGCACTAGGATTCCCGAATCAGAGTGAACTAGTATTCCTCGCCTACAGATCAATATGCTGGCACGCATGATCCGGCCAAACCATTTGTTCCTCACCAGGTTATACTTGCTGACTCCTAAGTTTGTTGTCATTCTACTATGAGTTGAGCCTATTTTTAGGTTGATCACCTATATCCAGAGAGTGATGAGTCTTCCGGTTTAGCATTATCCACACCTAGCTTTTCTCTCTTCTCAGCAGCTTCATTTCCAGGGTCATCAGCTATCAGGATACTCCCAGGCTTCTTGTCCTCTACGCATACACGGCATTGACATTTCTGATCTACCAGTGGGTTCTCATCAGTATATCAGGGGGGTTATTTATCGTGCATATTCTCGAATGACTTGGCAGGGGCCCTTGGGGGTCAAACCGGACTTCCATAGCTCCAGTTTCCTAGAGTTAGACATTGCTGGAGTCCCAGTTTTGCCTCGCTATTTGGATAGTGGACTTTCACATTGCCTCCATTTTACATTGGGCCAGTTCCGAGTTTTCTCACATCAGCTATATGTGGAGATAGGCCGCTTCCAAGGCATCCCTCATATGAGTAAACCTTGTCATATGTGTACATTAGGGGAGGTGGAGTCAGAGGACCATTTTCTATTCAGATGCCCTATCTATTATGAAATTTGAGGACGCTATCATTGTCTTTTCCGGGACTCTCCAATCACACTTCGCTCACTCATTTCATATGATGACCCTCGATGTGTGGCACTGATGCTTCGCGAGATGTTCCTGCTCCATAGAGATATTTGTCAGAGAGATCAGTATGGGTTTAGGGATACCATGACTCCCAGCAGACCCAGATTACCTTCTTTTTCTCTAGGAGACAATCTAGAGCAGACACCGACAGTTTTGTCATAGGATGAGTTAGATATCTTACCTCGAGACTCATACCAATCGCCGACAACGTATTGCCTCATGTTAGCGCTACCAGGAGACTTCACAAACCTAGAGCTCATGGGCGTAGGCCCACTGCTTCAAAACCTGCATCTTCTTCTATCCTTGCTTTCTTCAGTAGTGATTTTGTGGTGACATGATCTATCATACAATTAAGACGGTTATTTTATAGTTATACGATACCCCATTGTCCCGATTTCAAACTTCCATGTCTGAGAACAGTTTAGAGATTTTGTCTGGTCTTAATAGACCAATCATTTTAGCTAGTAGTTGTCGTTTGTTTATGGAGACATTTATATGCTCCTTTTGAGTATCTATCACACTTGAGATGTATTTATTTGGTCTTATATATCTTTCGGCATTAAAAGACATTAAAAAAGCTTTGTTTCTTTCTTTCTCTCTCTTTGTGAAGCTGGCCATGGCGCCCTAGGCCACTTCTTGCCCGTCCTCCTCCCTCTATGGCTCCACATAACCGAGAGGAGCTAACTCCTCCCGTTCTCCACCTCATCGCTGTGCTGGCAACAACAATTGATGCTTCATCGTTGGCAGTAAAATTGACTGCTGCCCACCCCTCCATCGCTAGCAGCAGAACAAACTGCCAACAAGACAGTAGCCACAGAGGCAGCGCTGACAACGATGCAGCAACAGCGCCATTTCTTCTGCCTCCTCCTCACATATTAGGCAGTGATGTCCATGTCCCTTCTTCGTCTGCCATCTCTTCTTCTTCATATGTCCTTCCTCCATCTACTGCCTCCTCATCTGAGCCCACACTACCTTCTTCCTCATCTGCCAAGAATGCTCTTTTTGCAGATGATATCTACACACCAAGAAATTTGAGGGGTATCTAAAAGATGAGGTGGATGCCTTAAGACTCAAAGTATAGCAACTTAGCTGACAATGACCACGTTACTCCAAGATAACATGATTCTCAAGCAGAAACTCCAGAAATTGGAAGGAATGCCATCCCCAATGACAAGTAAAATCGGTGAGTAAGAATGACATTTGAGTGAACAGAAGGAGGCTACGCAAACTTGGGCTTCTTTATTGCAAAAAGAAGAAGGTAATACCACTCACATTTCCACTGTTATTTTAGCTACGATTTCTGAATCTACGTGATTTCAAGGCTTACAATGTTCGAGTTCGGGCTGTTCTTGACACTCAAGAAGCTGTGAAAGAAGATAAATCATTTTTAGGTACTACTTTCAGTTTCAATACACATGGACTGGATAATGCTTGGCGTACCAAAAAAGACAATTCCACTCTTACTTATATCCAACTGCAAGAATTCAAGAATGCAAGAAAAATTTTCAAGAGGCTAAGGCATCGGGTCGATTTGCCATTTATCGGGATGGTCAGGTTAGATATCTAAATCGTGGTCCATTGAGAGCCCATCCACATTACCCATATCACCTACATATTGGGTTATGACTGTACCGGCATTCATTCTTCAGCAGCGGTAGGAGATTTAGCAGATTTCTTAGGTTCTAGCAGGGTGGCATGCTTGTACAAGGCTTGTGTTGCGACTCATCCAAATTGAAAGGGACACAGATTTTCTTAGATGATGATCTTACATATATTCAAGTGGAAGAATGCAAGAAAGTCTTTCAAGAGGCTAAGATGTCTGGTCGATTTGGCAATTATCGTGATGGTCAAGTGAGATACTTGGATCATGGCCCATCCATCCCTAGTACATAGGGAGTTGGGCATAGGAGCAGCCTAGCATCAAGCATGTAATATTGACGACTTGGAGGCCGAACTTCTGATTCAAGGCACTAATATACTTTCACCCATTTTGGCTTCACTCCTTAAATCATGCTGTCATTTCTAGTTTTCCTTTATCATGGTATACCAATACTAAACACCCCATCCATAAGAGTGGTGACCCCCTAAAACCTGACAATCACCGAACCATTATGATTGGACACATCAACTATAGTAATCCGCTTGTTGCTTTTTGCTTTATGCTTTTAGCTTTTATTAAGGACTAGAGAAATTATATAAGTAGGGCTAGCGCCACACCTCCATTCATTCCATTATAGAGAGCTATGCTCATTCTTCAATTAATCTAAGCTCTCTTTAATCTTTAATGTTGATCTTGATTGGTGTGTGTGAGTGCTAATATGATTATTTCACTCCTATCTTGGATTTGAGCATCAATAGAAGCTTGATTGTTTGTAACTTGTCAATTTATACAATACAATGAGAATCCCTTACAGAGCATTGACGTCGAGGTGGCGCAGAAAAAGTTTAGAATGGTTGACAAAATGAGGGATTACAACAAATGTTTGCAAACGTTTTCACAAAAAAAAAAATTTAATATGTTTGCTTCGTTTTTATTGTTGAGAGCTTTGTATGGGGTCTTGTAGGAAGAGAGTACATCTTACAGGCTATATACATTGTGCATGCAATGTACAGCGTTACAAATCACACTAAATTCTATTGACTTTACAACCATCAATGATTACATGCTACACTACCCGTGCACAAGGCCCATGGTACACAAACTCAAAAAAAATTTAAACATTTCCTTGCTATTTGCATTGAAATGGACTCAGAAATTTCTAGTCTTTTTGAACCACTAGCCAATGTGTTTCACAAGTGCATCAAACACAAACTAGTATACTAATTTGCAAATGCCTTGTATGAGCAGGTTTGCGGATGTTTCAAATCGTGGGAGGGTCTCTCAGAGAGTGTTAGGAGTACTGTTGGGGTGAAGCAGGGGTGTTCCCTCTCCCCCACACTGATGAGCTTGAGAAAGCCATCAACCATGATGGGGGTAATGGATGCAGGCTTGGTGATATTTCTATCTCTATCTTACTTTATGCTGATAATGTGGCTTGGCTTTCCTCTTCTAGTGTGGGGTTACAGCGACACTTAGACACATTACAGGTATATGGGGACTTGTTTGGTTTGACTGTGCATACCAGGAAAACGCAGATTATGATGTTTAATACCTCCAGATCCTTTATGCAGTGGCAGGTGTTTTCTTTAGGAGGACATCCACTTGAGGTGGTATCATCTTATACCTATTTGAGGACATCTTTTATAGGACCTGCTTTCCGTATACGAAACGTTGCCACAGCTAGATTGCGGAACATTCATGCTTCTCTGGTTAGTCTTGAGCGGTTTTGTTTCAGGAAGCACATTCGGGATGCCCCAAGTAAGTGTAGGTTGTTTGATATCATGGTTTCACCACAGCTATGTATGCAGTAGAAGCTTGGTGTACAAGGATTCAGGAGTCGTAGTGGGCTATTATTTCTCGTTTACAGATCATGATGCTTGCCTGTATGATTTATGCTAAGCCCTCTATTCCTCACCAGGTTGTTCTTGCTGAGTTTGTTGTCACGCCACTTTGGGTGGAGGCTATTTTCAGGTTGACTACATACATCCAGAAGGTTCTGAGTCTCCAAATTTCACACATATCTCTTCTATCACTCAGCAGCTTCATTATCGAGGTCATTAGTTATTATCATGGTACTCTCAGGCCTCTCGCCTCCTACATACTTATGGCATTGATACTCCAGATTAACCAAAAGGATCTCACCAGTATTTCAGGGGGGTTATTTACCATGCATATTCTTGAATATCATGGCAGGGACCTCTTGGGGTCAAGCCTGATTTCTACTGCCCTAGTTTCCTCGAGTTGGACATTGTTGGCGTCCCAATTTTACCCTATTACTTGGATGGTGGAATCTCACATTGCCTCAGATTTACATCGGGACAATTCCAGGTCTCTTCTCACCACTTGTATGTGGATGCTTTCAGGGCATTTCTCATATGAGCAAGCTGTGTCAGGTATGTACTATGAGACACTACGGGAGAGGTAGAGTCAAAGGAGCATTTTCAATTCAGATGCCCTGTCTATTATGAGATCAAAGGATGATATCATTATCTTTTCTGAGACATTCCATTCACTCTACGCTCACTAGTCTCTTATGTAGACCCTCGATGTGTGAGATGTTCTTGCTATGTAGTGATACATGTTGCAGAGATTGACCTGATGCCAAACCCAGATCACCTCTTTTTTCACAAGGAGACGCTCTAGAGCAGACCTTGAGGCTGAGGTATTATTAGAGGATGAATCAGGTATTCCATCTCTTGACCTTCATCGAGATCGACAACAGCGTACTGCTTCTAGATGCTCATGGCCCCCAAGAGACTTCGCAGATCTAGAGCTCTTGTGCGCAAGCCCATTATTTCCTCTTCAGTACCTGCATCATCATCATCCTTGCTTTTTTCAGCAGGAATCCTCTCTGACAAGATATATAGCTATTTAGTACCTCGTTGTATCATCTTTCAAACCACTTTTCATGAGAGTAGAGTAGGGGTCTATCTAGCTTTGCTAGTTTGATTTTTTTTATCTAGTAGATGTTTTGTTTTTGGAGACATTCGTATGCTCCTGTTAGTATTTACAATACTTGAGATGTATTTATTGGTCTCATAGTTGCCCAGAAACATGCAGCCTCTCATCCAGTTGTTCCTTCAGCAGCAGGTCCGTCTTGTCCAGCGTCGTCATCAGCTGCTGACGCACCATTTACAGAGCCAAATCATGCCATAGGGGGGCACAGCGATGCAGCAGGCAATGCTCCACAGTCAAACACACCTTTCAGCACGCCCATCTGTTTCTGGCGGGCGTTCTAGACCGGGAGGGTCCTTTGTGCAGCAGAGAGCGGTTAGGGCTAGGCAGTACACCTTGGACCGAGGTGCGTGGCAGAGACATCATCATGCCCTGTGTACTCGACGCATTGGCCAGCTATTCTATGAGTGTGGCATTCCTTTTGCTGAAGCTGACACTTGGATCTTTAGGGACACTTGCCTTCAGATCGCAGCAGCTGATTCCTCATGGAGGCCTCCGAGGAGAGAGGCATTGTGCATGCGCACGACCATGCTACGACAGGAGGAGACCATCACACGGGAGCTGAGCTCCATTCGCACAACATGGCAGATGTAAGAATTTTTTGATACTCTTTACCACTTCATTTGTTTCACTCTACAAAGTAACACAATGTTTGCAAGTGCACATGTCTAAGAAATGTTATATTTTTGCAGCTATGGATGCTTGATATTGAGCGATGGATGGACTGACACTCGTCGGCAATCTATCGTCAATATCCTAGTGTCTTGCCCACTTAGCATAGTCTTCCTACGAGGCGTGGATGCTACTCGAGCTCGACGAGCCATCACGGTCGAGTTCATCTATGAGGCAGTCATCTCTGTAGTGCAGGAGATTGGGGCAGAGCACGTGGTTCAAGTTGTCACAGACAACGGCTCGAACTGCAAACAAATGGGAGAGATGGTGACGAGAGAGCACCCGAGTATTGTGTGGACCCCATGTGCATCGACCTTCCCATTCATGACATGGTCATCGACCTTCCCATTCATGACATGGTCGCACTTCCATGGATTCATGAGGTACAATTTTCATCACTTTGTAAAGCATTTTTCGCTTGTCAATTTTTCTAGGCCCCTAACCTCTTTAAGCTTCTAACAGTTTTTTGTTTAATGTTTTTCTTGCAGCTCACCTCTCAGGCCATGCGCATGGTGAAGTTCGTCACCAGGAAGAGGCGCATGCTGGCATTCTTCCGTACCTTCTCGCGGCTGGATCTGAAGAAGCCAGCGTCCACTCGCTTTGCCTACTTTTTCCTGATTCTCGAGCGACTATGTGTCTTGCGAGATCATTTGCGGAGGATGGTATCCAGTGAGGCATTTGATGAGTTCAGGAATTGCATGACAGAGGCAGTGTTTTTCCAGGCCATAGTCTTTGGAGACGACTTCTGGACACGGTCGAGTGAGATTGTAGATCGAGAGGGGTGTACTCTCGGTCTCATATACGAGTTCGTGGATCGCATCGGCGAGGCGCTTCACAGATGTGACTTCGAGGAGGAAAGGTACGTCTCCTATCACTTTCTTTTCATTTCAGTTTTAGTTTGCTTTCGTGTTTTCAAAATCAAGTACACTTCTAACAGCTCATAACAAATTTGTATTGCTAATTTCTTATTGCATCATAACTGATAAATGTAAGCTTTTAGCCTTATATAATGAAGCATACGTACCAACACCTGGAACTTGGGAGTCTTGAACAATCTCAAAGTTTTTGTATGTGTAACCAACAAAATTTACATCCTTTTTCCTTGAGAAGCTCATTGGTAACATTCATCTTTATCATGTGTAGAGCCCTTTTGGCCCTCTTATCATACCTCATTTGATCTTGTTGAGTTTCTGGTCTCTCCTCCAAACCTACAACAATATCCAAAACATCATTCATCTCAAGAAGTGATTCCATCATCACTTTCCACAATGAATAGTTACTTGAGGTAAGCCTATCATTGCCTTCCAACATGAATCCACCACTTTTTCAGGTGAACCCTGACTCCTGCAAGGTACAGACGACAGCTGCTGCTCCTCGGGTGCCACCTACGAAGGAGCAGCTCGAAGATGATATCTATCGTGAGCTACATTGGCAGGCAGATGCAGAGGCACGGTCTACACGATGCCACAAGAGAGCAGCTCGACGTCAGGAGATAGGAGAGGATGGAGATGATGAGATTTTGGGGCATGCAAAGGGATTTGGGCATGGGTACGAGGGGGAGTGGATGGATGAGGGTGACACAGAGGCAGAGGATGAAGGTGATACAGAGGCAGCAGATGAGGGTGAGCATGAGGGGGGGGAGACTTGCAGCACTTATTTGTAGACCCCGATGCCGAGACACAGGAGGAGCCAGCCGTTCCTGCACCTAGACGTAGAGGGCGACCTAGACGTTCCAAGGGACGGGGGGGGTTGGGGGCATTGTTTGTAGACAGGACTGGAGTTTCACAGGCAGTTGAGGGCCAGGTCGGCTCTGAGTTTATAGGGCCTTCCCAGGGTACGAGATCACAGTTGAGAGGTCGACCTAGAGGGAGTAGTACAGGAGGAGCGGTTGGAGCCAGCCAGGAGGGGGTAGGAGGGAGAGAGAGAGAGGGAGAGGGAGAGGGACAGGTAGGGGACAGAGGCGGAGGCAGAGGCTTACCAAGACGCATGACACCCTCAGCGTCATCTACAGACTCCTTGTTTGGCAGTTCCACAGACACTGATGACTCAGACTTTGAGTTAGAGGACCTCGTTAGTCGTTATGAGACATTGTTTATCGGACATCACTCTACTTTTTTTCGGCCTTGAGCCCGACATTACATATTTTCACGTTTTTACATTGTGTCTTGTCAGTTTGTGTTTCGATATGGTTTTTTCCAGCATGATCTACTTAGAAGAGAGAGAGAGAGAGAGAGAGAGAGAGAGAGAGAGAGAGAGAGAGAGAGAGAGAGAGAGAGAGAGAGAGAGATTCAATATGGTTTCAATGCTTTGCTCTACACATGATTTCATTTCACAAATTCACACAATATTGTAGAAAATGAATAAATGGTGGAAAATAACTTAATGGTAGAAAATCACTCAATGGTTCGAAAATGGACGACAATGGTCTTGAAAATGATGGCAAACTTGATAAATGAACTGCTCTGGAAAAACCCTTACATTTGATACCCATATTGGCAATAAAAAAATTTCCTAAAAAAAAGAACAACAGTTCCGAAAATCCTAATGCGAAATCCAGGATCGCGATCCGGAACATGATCCAGAACGTGTTCCGGATCATGGGCTGCAACTTTGGTGGGGACCCAGATCAGGGCTAGGTCGATGAGTTCTCCAAGAACACCCCAAAAATTCATAAGCATCAATAAGAAATGCTAACCAATAAATGCTCAGCACCAAACCATAGAGAAAACACCCCGCAGTCATTTTCATTTTCTGTAAGTGGACTCACCCTAGAGACCTAAAACATTTATTCAAATCTAAAACCTAAGATACATTCTAATGTCCCAAGAAGAGATTCAGCTTAGTATCGATAATCATAACCACGTTCTGATGAATAACTTTTGCCATTGTAGCTTTACCCTTCCATTAAGAAGGGATGTTGTCCTCGTCGGTATCACTATAAAGAGGGAAAAGTTTTCCCTTCCCTTTTGAAAGAATGTTGTCCTCGGTGCCACTATAAAGAGGAAGAAAGATGGAACATAACACGGTCATAATGAAAAGATTGCTGAAGATATTGACGTAACATTGGAGCTGCAACAACGGATGATAATAGAAAACTGCAAAAGTGTTTCACAAATGAATATGCCAATGCTGACTGTGCACCACAGATCTATTCAAATATGCCAAAAAGAGGATCAACATGACCCTGATATCAAAATTGTGCAACAGTAACTATGTCGCATACGAAAGTTGGTGAAAGATGATATACGTTCTATCAAGATGTACGAATGGACCACCAATGTTCCCTAAACAAGATAATGACCCCATCATCATCAACCATTGGAATAATAACAGTGACCACTACCAAGAAAGTGAATAGTGCACCGCATGAGATGCATTCCAAAATAGACATATGGCCAGTGAGTGCAAAGGGAAAACACAAGAAAAATTATAAAACTCATCAATCCGAAACATCAACAAAACAACCAGTTAGAGACTTAAATGTGTAGCGACGTTGAAATATACAATATCAGGACCAATATAAGGAAATCATAAAGGAAGAGAAATGTTTAGGTGATGTCAAACATAGATTCCCCCAAGTTATGGCCATGCAAGCAAAACTGCGAATAGTATGCTTACAAAACAATAGTACCATGCAACCCTATTGTAGCTAACCATAGCATAACTGTCAATAAATAACATGATCTCCATTATACAGTCTCCCACTTGCACACATACCCTGTACATGTACATGTGCCCTAAGAACGTTTAACTTTCTTATTCCAATTTAACAAAATTCATACCACTTTAGCACCAAACAGAGGGCACACATGTTGATTACACTCAAATCAAAAATTAGTTTATACCAGAAACCCGTTCCGACCCTTTTGGGCCGGAACGTACTGCTCCGTACAGTACGTTCTGGAACATACTGGGTCGGAACGTTTTTTCCAAAATAAAAAAAAACAGGTGTTAAAGTGCCACCTACTGGCCACGATCTTCCTACTTCTTGATAATACATTGAGCGATGCTTGATAATACATTGCGGGATGCTAGATATCAGAAACGCTGGAAAACATACAGTTCAAGCAGAAACAAAATTTGAAGAAGTTACTGATTATCGGTTACTGTCACGTCCTCCATCTCTGTCATACTCATTTGCGTGTATCTTTTCTACGTAAGGCTTTCTGTTGCTACTGTGCTATTTGTCACTGCGCTGTGCACATATTCAGATGACTGGACCTTTCTAAATTTCGTTGCATTCCGTATCTCGGTTATGCATGAAATCTAATGCTATATTTGAAAACTCACCCTCTATCTCAATGTCCATGCCTTGTCTGACGATAATGCATATCTTGTCTGACTGCTGATACACAAAAATCTCACAAAACTTATAAAATTCTTGCAGTTCCTGTTGATCCTAGAATAGCTATCTGAGCCACATTCTTAAGTTCACGCTGATCCTAGATTCGCTATTCCGTTCCTTATCTCAATTCCTTTGTTAAAAAATAACGTATTTAAAAAAAAAAAAAATTGGTCAAGTTCCGGAACGAAACGCGTTCCAGAACGGGCAACTAATGTTTATAAAAGGCTGTTGCAGAATTTGGCTTCCACATAAACTGGAAAAGAGCAAGCCTCTGGAGAAAATGTGTATGCAAAAAATATATGAATATCATCTTGACAAGTCAAACAGAAACTGGATTTTGCAGAAACCTGCAAGTGCCAAAGTTTATCGTGAAAGATAAATTACTTGTTCCCTCATGTTTTAAAAACACAAATAAGAGTAAAGACAATTCATATCTTTGAAGAATACTAGTTAAACTACCCCAAAACATCAAATACAAAAGAAATGATGTTGGTAAATGGCACAAGACCTAACCTCATGCTCATCAACTTCTGTTGCCCAAATTTGGGGAGTCCATGTATCAACTCCCTTATCTCCATAATAAGTTCCCACCTTCAAGTCCGTATTTATCGATATAACCTCGGATTGCTGCCCATAGAATCACAGACCTAATCTTCAAAAACTTGATTGTATGGTCTATGCCTAATGAAATACAAACAAACTCTTATACTCGAGAAAAATCTACCAACTTCAAAAGCTACAACTAAAGAATCACAAAATACTCCCAACTTACCAAGTAATGTGCGTAATTGTTTTGATGGCACTCTTATGATAGAAACAGATAGCTTACCTGGTGAACAAGATGAACAGTAGGAGCCAAAAATATTGCAACACGCTTGTTTCCTGATATACGAAGCCTATGTGCCAAACTTCTTATTAGCAGCACAGCAATAAGCGTTTTGCCGCATCCAGTCTCCAGGTAGACAATTATGTTTCCAGAGACTGCTTTTTCCAATACGTCAAGTTGGTATCTACAATCACAAGAACAATGTAACCAAAGGTATGAAGAAGGGAACGCAGGAAGACACCAAATATTAGAAGTCTGCAAATATCTCTTCCAACCTTTGAGCAATAAGGACATGTAAACAGTTCGACAATTCTAACATGAGAATAGTTACTAAAGATATTTCACCTTCGAGCTATCGTTTCAGCAGTAACCTGTAAAGAATTGTCCTCCTCTCCATCAAGCTCAAAATTTTGATCTTCATTGCCCTTGACTTTCTTTCTCATTGGCTCTACTTTGGACTTGTTAGCCTTCCGTTTCTTGAAATTTTTGACAATAAGTGGGTCTTCAAAATTTTTGATCAAAAGAAATCCGTCTCTTGTTTTACACCTTATGGGCTCTGACTTGTCAGGAATTTCATCCAAAAAATCGTTGCTTGCTTCCCTACTATGCTCCAAAGAAATTCTTTCATTCACTTTACTTTGAATCTCCATGATTCTCCTTCAAAATATAAAATTTTGTTTAAGCTAGTTTGACTACCAATGAATTTGAATTGAGTAAATTTGACAAGGCATTCACATCAGTTTAGACATCCAAGAAAAAATTTCAAAAATTGATAAAAGAAACTATCAAAGAACTGAGATTCATGTGAAACGTAGAAAGGATAATAAATTCTTAACAAATTTTCCATACGGCATCTTGATGTTACCTCTCACAGTCTTCGCTTCCAAAATGTATAGCCTTAACAAAATGCTTGAAAACTTATCTAAAGAATCTATAACACTCCTAGCAAGGATGGTCATTTGTTATAAATTGACCAAAAGGCACCTTACATTTACCTTGCACACTCTATCTTTGCAAATCTATAGCCTTAACAACTAAGCAAATTTCAGACAATGAGTAAAACAAAGATGGAGTTATCCCAATGAATAGAAAACATTCAAGAACTGGAACTGAAAACGTTCGAATCAAGATTGTTGGTATGCTACCTAGATATGTTTTAGCCTTTGTACACAAAAGACAAGCACCATGATATGTTTTAGCCTTTGTACACAAAAGAAGGAAAAAGAAGGAAAAATAAAAACTATGCTCCAGTTCACATCCTTCTTCTCTAGTAGGACACCACAGAATCATAGCTACCTATCCTAACATGCACACATCACATAGACAACCTCCTCGATGACATCATCAGCGTACCCCATATATACCTACAACATCAATCTCTATTACATCTTCATCAGCGGCAGTAGGACACAATCACAACACATCATACCATTTCACCATTCTGTCACTACTTTGTAGATGGCACTTAAATCCATATCATTTCATACGCTCCCACTGTACCACAAACTTGACATGTACTTTTTTTTGTCTTATATGCCTATTGGCATGGAAAAGACATTAATAAAAGCTTTCTTTCTTTCTTTCTTTCTTTCTCTCTCTCTCTCTCTCTCTCTCTCTCTCTCTCTCTCTCTCTCTCTCTCTCTCTCTCTCTCTTCTTTTCAGTTCTTCCTCAAGCGCTTTCTGACGTGAATTCATTCCCCGCCCTCCACCACCTCTCTTGGAAGACCTCTGCATTTGGACCAACACCTCTACTAGCTTATATACCATCCCCATTGATTCACCTATCTCTATATCTCAACGACCATATCCTTGCCCATGCATCCGACTTACTCGCTCCCACCATACCCACTCTCCTTAACTCCGCAATTGTTTCAGGCTTCCCGTCATCCTGGTGCACTAACATCATCCACCCCATCCGTAAGAATGGTGACCCCATGATTCTAAGTAACTACCGCACTATCATGATTGCGCATGTTCTGGCAAAGCTATATGGTACTATACTTCAGACTATTGTGAGTTCAGAGGCTAGGAGACTACATGCTATGGGTCAGGTAGGCTTTCAAGCCCATTATTCTACTACATATCACATCTGTTAGTGGCCCTGATGGAAGCAAAGAACGGGAAAGAGAGGGTTTACAGTTGCTTTGTGGACTTCAAATAAGCCTTTGATTATTGTCCTCGATCCTTGTTAGACTCCGAGATCTTGGCTTCTCCACCGACATCTTTTGGCTGTGATGGCTCTTTATGAGCGCTTTCTGGGATGTTTCCAACATAGTAGTGGCATCTTTGATCATATTTGGAGCATTATTGGTATGAAGCTTCAAGCAGGGTTGCTCTCTTTTACCAGTCCTCTTTGGCCTATATTAATGAGTTGGAGAGAGTCATTTCACAATGTGGTGGTATTGGTTGCAAGCTTAAGGATATCTTGATTGTTATCCTTCTTTCTGCCGATGATGTGGTACTGGTCTCACCGATCAGAGAGGGCCTATAGCGACAGTTGGATTGCTTACAAGAGTTCTGTACCACATGGGGCCTGGGGGTGAACATTGGGAAGACCAAAGTTATGGTCTTCAACACTTTTCGAGCATTCATGCGGCGACACGAGCTCACTTTTGATGGACTGGTTCTAGAGGTGGTCTCTTCTTATACATACGTGGGGATCCTTTTCTCGGGCCCTGCTTTCAGTATGAGATAGGCCACTACCACTCGACTTGGGAAGGGACATGCCTCCCTTGTTCAGCTAGAGCGGTTCTGTTTTCGAAAGTCCATCCAGGATACTCATAGTAAGTGTCTACTCTTTGATACCATTGTCACCCCCACGGCTCTATATGCGGCAGAGGCATGGTGTACATGTCTCCCCTCTTCACATTGGGCCAGTCTTTCAAACTTACAGACCACCATGTTAGATCGGTTGAGTGAAGCCTTCTATTCCACATGAGATTCTTCTGACCGAGTTTGCAGTTCCACCTATATAGATCGAGGTAGCTCTCCAGCTCATCACCTATATTCAGAGAGTACAAGCATTGCCAGAGATAGACAGACCATACACACAGCTTGCACTATCCTCCTCACATTATCTTCATGACTTTATCCAAATGATGTGGTCCTAGTTTCACCTACCCGGGAGGGGGAGGGCCTAGAGTGGCAATTTGATTGCCTTCATGATTTTTGTTCCAGATGGGGCCTAGGGGTTAACATTGAGAAGACCAAAGTGATGGTCTTCTTCGACATCACTATTTCTCCTATAGCCCCATATGTAGTGCAGCATGGTGCACTGGTCTTACATATACAATCAGGGTTATCAATTGGCTTGGTTTTCTCAGGCCTCCTGCCTTCTTGACACACTTGGCATCTTTATCATTGCCCCTCTCTCAGGTAGCCACGATTACATCAGACTGTTCATTTATAGAGCTTATCTTCATCGAGCCTGGCATGGTCAATTGGAAGTCAAACCCAACTTTTATCAACTTCAATTCTTGAAAACAAAAATATCTGGAATCCCACTATTACCACAGTCAGGGTTACCACATGGTCTCAAATTCATATTGGGTTAGTTCCATGTCTCTTCGCGGTGTTGAGATTGGATGGTTTTAGGGTACTCCGCAAGAGGATAGGATTTTCGTTATGTTCCCTAGGCTACGTGAAAATAGAAACTTTACCTTCATTTGTCCATCCTATTATCAGATTCATGGGAGATACCATTGTTCAGAGATACACCAGTTGCTTTACGCATGCTTGTTACCTATGAGGATCCACATTGTGTTGCACTCATGGTATGAGAGATGCTTCTACTATGACAAGATCTCCATCCTTTGCATCACAGTACTCCAAACACCCAGCTTCATATCACCTCCTTCTCCAGACAACACCATGATATCTCGTATGCAGTAGGGATTGCCACTCAATTCATAAGTAAGCCTACCAAGGTTCATTGGGAAGTTGTCAAACAGATTGTAAAGGTAGGACATGTGATAGGGATGGTACTGTTACATACTTACTTACTGCAAACCTCCAGGTGCCGGTTAACCACAAGAGACCGAACGATTCACGTTCCACCCCGCCATAGGACCTAATCCGGGTCCACCCACCGTGCCCTGGCCTGTGACCGTATCAAGCTGGATCCGACCTCCATCCCAGACGGCGTCCCATACCACCGCCTAGGCTCTCAGCCATCTCCTGCCTCACGCTAGCAATACATCCTGGCCGTGCACACGCTCTCCATCCACCTCCTCCTAGGTAGACAGAATGTATGGCAAATGAGTCGTCCTCCCCTTGTATACCTCCAAGGAGAGAGACTCCAAGCCATGTGCACTCCTGGATCATGACACGTGGCAACCATGCAGGTTCACGAGTCACCGGTCAAGTCTACAGGCCCAGTCATCGTCCAGTCTCAAGTCTGGGTTTGGGACCCAAGGGAGTTGGGTCCCTAACAGGTACGCTATGCAAACGGTTACACTGGTGATGGTGACCTTCTATTGGAAGGTAATTCAGATGTCAAATATGCGCTAGTGACAAGAATGATCACAGATCTACCACTAGGTATTCATTAAGCCTAGGTTTTGGTGCTATTTCTTGGTGCAGCAAGAAATAACTCATTGTAGCTTTATCATCCACCGAGGCCGAGTATAGGGCAACTACGAGGGCAGCCTGTAAGGCCATCTAATGGAGGCCTCTACTTGATGATGTGCAAATCACTCAGGTGGAGCCTACCATTTTTTGGATTTAGTGGCCCAAGAATCTTGTATATTATGCAAGGACGAAACAAATTGAGCTGGATTGGTACTTTATACAAGAAAAAGTGCACAACTACAAAATCCAACTTGAGTACTGCAACAAGATGTGCAGATTAACAACATTGTTTCTAAACCACTTAGTAAAAATGCCTTTAAAAGATTTGGACATTTGTTAGGTGTTGGAGTGATCATTGAACAAAATAGTCGTTGAAGTGTTGGGGGCAAGGTTGCATTAAGTCCTAGTTTTTTATTTTAATTCTTCTCGGTTTTAAACATTTTCATTGCTGATTTAAGTGTTGAAACCTTAAATATAACATAAAAAAGGTTGAATAACCATGTTAAACAAATGAAACCTTATCAACCCTTTAAAGTGGCCTCAAAAACCCATTTTCTTGCACACATTGCTTGTAGCACCTAAACCCAAGCTTCAAAACTCTTATCATATACTCTCAATCACTCAAGCCCAATAAAAAATCCCTACCCGCAAGAGATCTTGGCAAAAGATGTCGAGGAGCTTTGATCAAACATGTGAATGAGAGGAGGGTGCACACTGCATTCTTCTCCAAAGTTAGTTAGGATCATAGATGCAGCACATTTCTGAAACGCGGTTCAAAATCGCAGTTCGAAACGTGGTTCGAAAATGCATTTCGGGAATTTTCCAAAAAATTTCAGAACGTTTCTTTTATTTTTTTATTTTTGGTCTTTTTTTTGGCAATATGGGTATTAGATGAAAGCTCTGATTAAGAGCATTTTTATTGTGTAGTTTGCCGACTATTTCGGGTGATGGCCCAATTTAGGTGCATTAATCCTATTATAATTGACAACGGAATTCAGTGCAGACAAGAAACAATGAACATGAATCTGAAATTCTGATTATAATAAAGCAAGTACATATGATGGTGCTATCCAAGCATGCACCCAGGAGAAGGGCTTCAATGGCGATCTAGAATAGACTCTGGATGACTGATCTACACAATAACAGAATGTTGAGAGAGTGAACAGCCAAAGGACCTAGGGGATGCGAAACACCAAAAAGTGTGTTTTCACTCAGGGAGTTGGAAGGCCAAATCATGAAGAGGCCTTACCGTCAGGGCTGGGGTCTACCGGCAGCCCCCAGACCCCGCCGCTGGGGGGCGGTACCCCCTAAGCATTTATTGAAAACCAGAGCAAATAACAACCAAATAGCTATTAAAAATAAGATCTGTTTGTGCCCCATCTACTGCACTTCTAAGAGGCAAAACGCTGGTTTGACCATTGATCCCCTAAAAAAATTTCAGCCATAAGCTATTTTTCCAAAAAAAAAAAATTTAACGATTCTGGGTTACGATTCTTGTTTCTAAGAAACGCGGTTTCAGAAACATGTTTGCCCAGAAACGCGTTTCGGTGCAACTATGGTTAGGATAAAAAAGAAGCTGGCAATGTAGATGGGCCTTCAAAATTTCTAAAACAAGGTCATTTGGCCCTTTGGGCTGCTAGGGCACAAACAAAAAAAGTTTGGAAAGCCCGCATTTGAAACGAGTTTGATTCAGCAGTCGAACTCATTTGCATGCGACTATCTTAGGGTTGGGGGGGGGGGGGGGGGGGGTTATGAATGCCTATTTCACGCCTAATGACTAGTTTAACTTAGTTAATGCAAGTTGTATAATTGTGATGGAGGTAATTTATATTAGAGGCGATTAAACACTCACCTCATAAATGAGCTGTACATCAAAAGATGACTTTTTCTATGAGATTTCCGTTTTTCTGGAGAAGGATATTCAACTCAACCATTTTCAATGTTGAATAAAAAATAGATGTACCCACCTTTTGTAACTTAACTAAGTTAAGTGCAACTGGGCACAAGTGACCAAGAAGCTTAAGTTCATGGTGACACATCAGACTTTCCCATGGATATTCTTAAGGGGCTTCCTCATAGAGGGTTAGGTGGTAGATACGCCTACCTATCTCTAACGATTCTTTAAGCGACTTTCAGATTTCTGGTGTAAGGAAAAGCATTTCCCATGTGTCTGATGTTTCTCAAGCTTTCATAATTAGTTTCTCTTGCCTTCTGTAGTGATAAGAAATCGGATGGCTAGGCCTTGAAATTTGTCATTCACAAATGATACTGGTCCAACAAATTGGTCCTCCACTGAAAGAGTCTTTGGCATCCCATAGGACCATACAAAGACTCTCACTCAACCAACCTAAAACTGACCCAATCTTGTAATGCATATTAGGCTGAGATCACAATGATGGACATGCTATTTCTGCATACACTTTTCATTTTGCAAATAGGGAGTTTAAGCTGGTTCAGCGAGAAACAAACAATAGAGGCAGCACGGTATGCTGCAGCCATTCATGTAATTAAGGATACAACATAGATTAAGGATAACATCTAGCTCAGACAGCTTGCAAAGAACTTGGGATCTCTCAAACTAATGAGAATGAGAACAAAACAAATTCATATCCATGACCTTTTTATATAACTGGAATTATTTTCATCTACTGCAGGAGTGAAGACCAAATCTAAGAAGTTTCCACCGATAACATAGGCCTTTAAACAGAACTTTGGGACTAGTGGATGCAGAACAGCTAGAGCGAGCTGCAGTCAAATGTTAAAACATAGGTAGTCAAGGTATGACTTTTCTCGATAAAGCCAGCTACAGTCCGATTCCTGCTACTGCAGATGATGTCCTTCAAAATGATTTTCGATTTCTTGGTATCAGCTCCCTGTTCCGCTCACCTTATTGGAGCCTTCCTGAAAAGCAAAATTTAGAATCGAGTCATATGACATAGGCTCTTTAAGAAAGCGGCAATGCCCACGAAAAATAATTTATGCTGATAATTGGAATAACAGACAAGTATATGAAGCTTTAATTAAAACTGCAACTAGTAAATGCCGTGACCATAATTGTGGTTGTGGAAGGGTGACTGGCTCTTGAACAGGACACGTTCCTTATGATTCATCAACATAGTCACCGCTGACAGCATTCCTATCAACAAGCTACTAGAAGATAGCTCCACAATATACCTGCAAGCATGCCTCCAAAGAACTAACGCACATGCAAAAGCTGTCAGAATCTACTCGCCGAGAGCCCTCACCATCCGCCTACCTCCTTTTCAATGCACCGAACTTGTGGACGTAGACACCTGAACCCAGTTTTCAACCGATTAGCTTCCGCACATGCAAATTCTGTGCTCCAGACGCTATTCCTCTCCATATTCACCACCACCTCCCCAAGATTCTGCTCTCGCTCCTTGCTCGTCTCTCCATTATCTCACCTTCATGGCTGTCGTCTCTCCTTACCACGCCCTTGTCAGTATGGCGCTATCTCTCTCTCCTCGCTCTCTCACTGTCGTTTGTTTTTTCTGTCAGTGCTCCTGAATTAAATGCTCCAAACCGCTTCCCTTTCTCCACCTTAAAAATAACCCCAAAAAAGACTCTCCCGAATTCCAGTTCCCTAAAAATATAAACAAAGATTTATATCGAATACATAACCCTAAAAATATAAACAACGATTTATATCCAATACATAACCCTTATTAGGTCATGACTTCATGAGTGTGCATTGTGCAAGACCTAACTCTTTAAGTTTTTGGCCAAACTCCATGGCTATTTTATGTCCCTAAACCCTAAACAAACCCTAAACCAAAAAGCCCTAAAACATAAAAATCGGTCACCCTCTCGCGCTCTCCCACCTCTCTCTCTCGCTCTCTCTCCTACTCTCCCACCTCTCTCCTCGCGCTCACTCTCTCAACATCCGTCTCGCGGTCGGTCACTCACACTCTCTCACAAAAGCCTCACCATCTCTCCCTCTATGCGCTCTCTCTCAAAAGCCTCACCATATCTCTCTCTCTCTCTCTCTCTCTCTCTCTCAAGCGTCGGCCATCTCCCTCTCATCTCGTTACCTGCTACAGGAACGACTATCCATCTTCTTCACGACGCATTCCTGTAAACCGCAAATCAAACTTTCAATTAAAAGAAAGCGTTAATGATCCGTATCTACGAGCAAAGAACTAATGTTTCCAGCACACTCAAAAAAATGAACGAGAAATCCAGCAGCAATCGCAGCGTCTCTCTCTCTCTCTCTCAGATCACGCTCTCTCGCTCCCCTCAATTGCAGTCTCTCTCTCTGCATTTCAAGTGCCCATCAAACAAGTTTTAGGGCAAATGTGGCCCAATAAAAAATCACGATTCATATTTTGTTGTAATCCTACATTCTCTCTGGAGAAAAGAATCTGAAAAAATTCGTGGGTACAACCGTACAAAGGCTTGTGTAAACCAAGCGTGTATAAAGGATTAAGTTAAGAAAGGTTGATTAGGGCATCATTAGATTATGAGTGTACAGACCTGCCTTTTGTTGGCGAAACTCCGGACAAAAGATTTGTTGGTACAACGACAGAGGTGCCAAATTTGGAGTTAATTTAAAGCCAGTACTTAAGCAATCGCTAAGTAGCTGCTAAGTTAATAACTTTACCAAATCAGGTTTACCGTTTAAGGCTTAAGTTTTAGGGCCCTAGACAGTAGGGTCGGTCTGGACTTAGCTTATGCCTTACTCTTCCTGAGTCTTCCAAATTCCAATAGTACAATTTAGTACTTCAATGGAGCGTGGCATCTTAGGTGACGTACTACTTGCAGGCTTCGCATTTTGCAAGCAATGAATCCAGCAAAGTCTTCATTGACGAACAATATGAAAATTGATTCTTCTTCTTTAAAGTTGAGCTTAAAAAATCAGACATAAAGGTCTAAATAGATTTTTTAGCCCTAACCTAATCTTAGTTATTTGCTTTTTTAGGAAGAAGAATATCCCTGTTTCTATTAAAAATGATGGGAAAAAAATAAAGGTGACTCCCTATGTGAAATCTTTGCACCTCCCCTTTTTTTCAAAACTTTTTACATGCACCTTCCGGGATGTGGGAAGGTGCATGTAAAAAAAACTTTTTCTTACACACACCTTCTACCTGAAAGGTGTGCATAAAAAAATGCATAAAAAAATCACGATAAAAAAACCTTTAAAAAAAATAAAAGCAAAAATTACAATAATGACGCCTTCTCGAGGCATTCCGCCAAAGGAAGGGCTTTCGCCCTCGAGCTACCGCCCTTGTGCAGACGCCCTTCTCGGGTGGAATGCCCTCGAATATTAGAAAAAGTACCCCCCCTTCCCGCAATATCAGGAAAACTATTGTGAGGATTCTCTAGTGGCTTAGATGTCGATCTTAGATGAATCTAGTGACAAATGAGTTTTATTTTTTACTTTCTTAAATTAAAATCAATGTTTTTTAATTTGTATATCTTGAGCTCACATGGCAAAGCTTATGTTAATATCTTAGAACACTTTGTTCCTATCACAATAAAATAGGCTAACATGTTATTATTACATTTTTATGTTGTAAGTCATCATATAAAACTGCATGTCATACGAAAAATCAAACTTAACAATCAGGAAATGCCTTCAATATGAAAAGTAATGGTCTTAGATTTTAAAAAAATTTGTACAAAATTGCCAATTGATGTATTGGCAAAATTTACCTAGGTTGGAACTTTAAAATGTATGTCAAAGCTTTCAAAAAATCGCCCAACTTGTAATCTAACGTCACATGGAAGGGATAAGTGGAGAGGGCCCCAAAGAATGTTGGTGGAGGTCACTTCTAAGTATCTCCCCGACGGACAAGAAACAACTTCTTCCCTCCATCAAAGGTCATTTTGCAAGTGATTTCTACAAGAAGAAGAGAGATCAAGGAGAAAACAAGGTAACCTAACTCTTGATGAGGATGGTGTTGATGCTCAAAACACAAATGATGATGATTTTATGATGTCTCCATGTTTGAGTTCTATTGTTGGAGATATTGATCCATGGTGGATTGATAGTGGAGCAAGCTCACACATGACTTTTCACAAAGAGTATTTCACTTCTTTGTTGGCATATGGAAATGACAATAGGGTGATCTACACAGGTGAGTGTGCAATCAAAGGGATTGGCACAATTCCTACATCTCTCTCTACAAATAGGAAAGTTCATTTGAAGGATGTTTTGTTCATTCAACCTATTACTAAGAACCTACTTAGTGTGATTCAAATGCTAAGCAATGGTCTTCAGGTTGAGTTTGATAGAGATGCTTGTATGATTAAAAGGAATGATGTTTTGATTGCAAAAGGTGAAAGGCAAGGGAAGCTACTCAAACTAGATGCTTGTGTTAGTGATAACCAAGTTGGATGTGTGGCAAGTGAGTAAATACCTATTCAAGAGGTTTGGCATAAAAGGATGGGGCATCTCAACTACAAGTCATTGGAGGTAATGGCTAGAAAGCAAGTTGTGATTGGTCTTCCAAGTTCCTTAACTAGCATCCATCATGTTTGTGAGTCTTGTACTTTGTCAAAGTCACATAGACTACCTTATACTAGATCTACATCTAGATCTACAAAGCTTTTTCAGGTTGTACATTCGGATATTCATGGAATTACTACAATTAGCAATAGTGAAGCTAAGATGTATGTAATTTTCATTGATGATTTTAGTAGATTTTGTTGGATCTATCTACTAAAGAGCAAAGATGAAGTGTATGATGTTTTTGTGAACTTCAAAAATGCAAGATAGAACCAATTTTTCACAAGGATCAAGTGCTTGAGGAGTGACAATGGTGGTGAGTATACCTCAACCAAGTTCAAGGCCTTTTGTGATGAGAATGGGATCAAGAGGGAGTACACAACTCCAAGGACACCACAACAAAATGGAGTGGTCGAGAGGAAGAATACAACTTTATGTGAAAATGCCAAAGCCATGAGGATAGGAGCTAATCTTCCAAAACCATTTTGGGATCAAGCTTTGTTGTGTGCTAAATTTTTATGCAATAGGTGGCTGAGTGCTACATTGGATGGAAGGACACCTTTTGAGATGCTATTCAAGAGAAAGACGAGTGTCAAGTTTTTTAGAACTTTTGGATGTACTTGCTATGTCAATATAACTCTTGATGATAGGACAAAGGAGTACCCATCTTTAAGGAAAGGTATATTTGTTGGATATAGTGAGGTGAGTAAAGTCTACAAGGTTTACATTCACCTTTAGTTTCACTAGTTTTCTTGAGAAATTCATCTTTTATTAATAGTGTACTGACTTTTTGTTGTTCTCAAAATACATCTTTCATATTAAATTTTGTGAATTTGAACTATAATTTTTAAAATTTATTTTTGGGAAAAAGTTAAAAGATCTCTAAGCTGCTACTATTTTTTAGGATTTTGAACATTTTTGAAAGATTTCATGCCACAAGGGTTTTTTTTAGCTAATGGCTTAGGGAGCTTCAAGAGCTTCCGAAACTCTAAGCCCAAGTGTAAAAGTGAAGCAGGGCCGTTGTAACCCATCTATTTTCACCTCCTTTGGTTTCTACTAGGTGGTGGGCCCAAAAAGCCCCGTGGAAGCTTCAAAAACGTATTCCAATGAGTAGTGGCTTCAAGCTAAAGCTGTGATTACATTTAGAATAAGCTTTCTATTAGAATATTTTTGCATCTAGCTATTGATTGTAACGGGAGAGCTGTTCTGCAATATTCCTGCTCTCTTGTCCGTTCGCGTTCTTCACACTCCCTTGTCCCATCATATTGGTATCAGAGCGTAGCTCAAATAACCCTAGAGATTAAGTTTGATAGATTGTTTTCTCCTCACATAGGTCCCATGGATAATTGGGTCGTTTGACAAAATAGACTTTGGTATCAAGTTTTTCAACTGTAACCTTGGCGACTTGTTCCACCATGGACGAATGTTGGGGGAATGCTTTGATGGGAAGTGCCTCCATGTAGTTCAGTATCTGAATGTCAAAAGTGTCCAAAGAGGAGCTTGATAAGATAATTGAAAAATCTATTAATATTGTTGGGGCATCGGATTCAAAACCTATACATAACCTCTTTAGGGCAGTTTTCAATTCGCAAAACATTTCCGTCATCTACGAATAAATCGCCCTTCCTTCTACCCACCCTATGGAACCACTATTGATTGGAATAACGAACCAAGTCTAGTTCCAGTCTCCGTTCCATGGGGACGTGCTCTTAGGTCCTCTCACCCTTTTTCAAATGGAGTGTGACTTACCCTTGTGTGGCATTGAAGGATGTTACCATAGATGCACCTTTTTTATCCAATTTAAATTTGTGCATGTAATGTCTTTGCCTCCAAAATGTGGGAGGCTTCTCATGGAAAAGCTTTTTTGAATGTGTGGGACAAGTGCACTTTTTCATAGCACTTGCCACTCCCTTCCATTGAAACCACCCTATAATATGCTTATGAGGTTGGAACATACCCATAGCATGCAAACGCACAATTTCATAGTTTGCAAGGGTTGATTAACATATTCCTTCCACACATGTGAAACTTATCCATGCATGTCCCAGGCAAACTCACAATTGGGAGGAGTCCATGGGAGGACTATGAATCCCCTCATGCATTACAACCACTTCTCCTACTTCTTGCCCTCTCATGCCCTCATGCATTACAACTACTTCTCCTACATCTTGCCCTCTCATGCCAACATTCATGCCAACCCCATGCATCCATCCAAGAGTGAAGTGTGTCATCTCCCTCCTCATTCCAAGTCTCTCTCTCTCTCCACGAAGATAACGTACTTACGATCACTTTGCCAAAGGTTGATTGATTCTTTAGATTATCCTTCTTCTTCCTTTTTCCAGAAGCACTTCACCAGACACTCCTTGACATGGGCCCCCATAGCAATCGAATCCGGGATTGCTCCGGCTGATTAAGGTGTCAACTGAGAGTCGAGAAATGTTTGATGTATTTGCGGTTGTGCAGACAATTAGTTTATCGCGATCGCGAACTGTTCGTTTCTAGACAGAAGTCCTCAACAACTTAAGTCCAAGGTTATGGTTAAAGAACACGAATAGTTTTAAAGCACATTAGAAACTTATGTCAATTACAATCAGGAACACAGATCAATGACTCAATTCTTCAGATAGGGACTGTCATCTCATATGTATACATACAGTTTTATTCAGTGATCATGCTAGACTGTACCAAATGTAGTCGTTATTCGATTGCCGAAAAAAAAAAGTATTCGCCACAGACGAATAAGATGATTTTAATACAGTTTCTTAGATCATGTTTTACGGATACACAAACGACTGTAATGCACTAGAGAGTCTGTCTGATCAGAGAGTAATTCATGTACTGCATTAGAGATTGCTAGTAGACTCAGGATCACTCACACTCAACAGTGCGGAAAACAGCGATAAGGGAGAATAACTCTCAGCACTCTATTCACTTCTTCAACCTCTTACATATGCATAAACTCTTCCCTTTCGATGGTCGAGATGAAGTGTGAGATCAATACATGTTCTACAGGGCGAACAAACACACCTCTAAAACAACAGGTGCATCGCTCCCGCGAAAAGGTCTAGTTAACAACTAGATTGAGTATACGTTCAATTATACCATCAGTCAGAGTTGATTCCTGTATCTCATTGTCATATTAATCTTCAAGTCAACTACAACAAGATCGAAACAAATTTAGTTAAAATTTGTTCAATCTTTAGACCAGTCACATGTTCAACATGTTTTCAACTACGTGTTCCACACGCCGATCCAACCCTGAACATAATAGTTACCAACAACAACGTCCCCACCAACAGATTTTTTTTTGGGGGGGGAGAGAGTGAATCTGCTTGGATCCACTGGAGAAGTTACGCTGCCAGCAACAACACCAACAAGATCGACAGCCAAGGTCACAAACCCAAAGTCAACAACGACCAGGCTAAGAAGACAGATGGGCAATCCAAAGCGACTCGATCAGAAGAAGTATCCCAATCATGACGAAGGTCCTTCAGAAAAAAAAAAAACACAAGCATTGGGAAATCAGTCTCCTTCTTCAACCGACCTCTTGCCATATTTCTGCGCCCATTCTCATGTCTATCGTCCACACCATCTACCGTTGTCACCACCACCCTTCCTTCCATCTGTTTGTTTATCATCAGTTTACTGTTCTTTTGAGAAATTCCTAGTTGATAGTCTTACGGAAGCAGCTGATAGATCATTGCAAGTGTCTTGCGGAGACCAACTACCACCTATATTGGTTGTTCAGTTGAAAAAGGCCTACAAAAGCAGGCGAAACAGCTAGAAGAAATAAAAAGAAAGATCCAAGAAGTTGAGTAGGAAAGGACAAAACTTAAGAGACAGATGAGTCAGATCAACCTTGATCAAAAGAAACTCTCTGGAGCAATGATAGTTGAATCCCCTCTTATGAAGCCCAAAGAGATCCAAAAGAAACTGATCAAAAGAAAGAGTTGCAGAAAAAAAAGAAAGATGAAGACAACCGTGAACCTGCAAATAAAGCAAGCTCCTCACCCAGCAAGTGGTGGTCAAAGCTCGACATTGCAAGGGTCCAAGGCTACAACTGTAGAACTATCAGTTTCTTCACCCCACCACCAAGCCTTCATCATGTTTCCTTACCGTTACCAAACCGTCCATCCAAAACTGTTCCTACCACCAATTTTTGATGAATCTATCCCCTTGAGACTGAAAATCTAAGTTTGTGCAACCTGCAGATCAAAGGTTTTCCTTGAGACTGGAACTTCTACTGAGAGAAGAACCACGGAAACACCCAGAAGCAATATGGAGGATACAACCTCCCAGAAGATAGAATCTGCCAAAAACCAAGGATGAAACCGTCAATGACAGATACAAGTGACTAAACAAAGAGACACATGGAAAGCACTCGAGCATGTAGAGTTGTGAAACTGCTGAGAGCTCTCCAAATTTTGAGAATGTCAACCCATTACAGCAATAAGACATTCTAATCCAATTGCGACAATTTGTGAAAAACATTACATCGTCCAATATGAGTTGCAGTGGGTCCTGCAACACATTAGGGGTGGGATGATGTTGGCTGATTCTAACGAATCCCCAAGATACTCGGACAGAGCAACTCAAGAGCACCTCTCACCTTAGACCAAGAAGGTCTCTGAGAAGACGAGACTAATGAAGACTGAGAGCCGAGTATGAGAGCCGAGAAATACTAGCTAGGAAAGACATGCAAGAACTATGTAAGCCTCATGGTGAATCCCAAAAGATGGAATGACCATGTAGGAACTAGTATTTCTAGGCAAATGTAATAAATGCAAGTAGACCCCTCTTAAAGAAAGTAGAGTGAGCCACTTTTTGATGGTGACCTCTAGTGGAGAGCAATATTCCACTTGTAATTTGTGAAATGTGGAAATTCCACTAGGATGCCACCTAAGGAGCTCTCTTGCTTATTTAAGAGACTCCTTCTTTGTGAAGAGGAGCTTTTTGCATTGTATCTACTCCATGCTTAATAAGAAGATTTCCCATGAGTTTGAAGCTACACTAAGCTCCTTGATCATGATGATTTTCTTGAGTGATGCCCCTATGATCATGCCCTTCCATTCATATTGTGTGTGGTTGTGGACTTAGAGTGGATTAGTTTTCTTGCTTTCCTAATTGTGGATTAGATTTCATGTTTTCTTGTGGATTAATATAGGAGCCAGCAGTCAAATAAACTAAAGAGGCTAGAAATGTGGCGTAAATCTTGCATATTCTTGACATTCTTGATGTTCTTGGGATGTCCAAGAATCAAAAGGCTGGTTAGTTTCTTGATTCTTGGACTTCTAACATGTTGTAGTTTAGTTCTTGTTTCTTGTTTATCAGTTATGCAAATGTAGCTCAGTTCAGTGTAGTGTAGAATCTGATTTCAATCTGTTTTTAGAGTAAGTAGCAGTAGAATCTATAGAACGTTCATTTGGGCTGCACTCTGTTCTGTGAAAGAGCGTTCTAGGCTTGCATCTTTATGTAGAATGTAAGTGCGTTCAAGAGTGACGACCCTGAGTAGTCCTCTGACAAGCAGGACAAGAAATATACTACAAAGTTATTCAGTCCGTTTCTGCCTGGCTTGGACATTGTAACAAATAAGAAACAGTCAAGTAATGCCCAAACGAGCTTGGTAAGAGGCAAGAAATAGATCTGTAAGCAAGAAGCAGAAAGGTAAACAACAGGTCCTCTGGAGAAGGGGATCTGTCAACAATTGAGCTGAAGGAGCTCTCGAGTGAAGCCACCTCATCTTGCAGCGGGCCCGATTCACACAAAGAATACCTTCAGGCCTTGCTTCGTATTGATGACCTCACACAACAACTTCAAGCTGTGACATCCTGCTCCGGTGCCTCAGATCATCCAGAGTATTTGGAAGCAGTCGCAAAGATCGACAAGCTTGAACAAGAGCTGTCAAATCTCAAGCATCAATTGGATGATCAGAAGATAGTTGTTGAGTTGCAAACTCAGGATTTGACAACTGCATCTACACAGCCAAAGCGAACACGACGCAATCAATCGAAGGTATGTGCTGACAAATTTCGTGCATTTGCTGAACGCTTCTGGAAAGAGTGTCCACATGCATTTAATATTGAATTGCAATGGCTTGTGGATTACATGATGCTACCAAGCGTAGTAGGCATCGCCTTCGACGAATGGAAGCGACCTTGGGACAAGGATGACTTTCTCTGGTTATGGGCCCAGCTCTCTATCGAGCAGAAAGGATGTCTCTGTTGGGGCATAATCCAGGGTAAATTCCAGGTCGTACCTTTCGGATCAACAGAGTTATACATAGGCTCTTCGACTATGTATGCTCTTGAATATATTCGAATCAAAGAATTTCAATTTTTGAGGAACAAAGACAATAAGCGACAATTTAAAAAAGCGAAAGTCGTAGTTTCAACTATACAAACCTCAAGTTGTTGCGGATCTCGACGCATTCGATGATGCAGGATTGTAGATTAATGTAAATATGGCCTATCCGGAATTATTCAGTCTTTATGTGGATTGGGAGCGAAACCTTGCAGAATATTTTGCAGAGATTCGACATAATCTGCAAGACAGAAGGAAGTCATTCCGTTACAAGCAGTTCTGTACATATTCTTTTTGGCAGTTCGGAACTTTCGCGGCAAAGACATTGTTTTTCGTTCAAAATCTTTATGTTAAAAGCTCTTTTATTAGATTTTCAGCTCGTTACTATAAAGAAGTCACCCTACGTAGTGATTCAGACGAAGATACAAAGTTAACTCAGGAGCTGTTCGATGGAACATTGCTCTCGGTTAAGCTAGAAGCATTCGGCAACTTACTAGTTGGCCGATACACGAAATCAAAAGAAGACTTGTTGTTGATTGAGGCTCAACAAAACTTGGAGTTTGCTCAAAAATTACAAGAAGAATCGAATCGTTTATGAATATTCATTCGTGCATTTGTCGTGGTGATGTTTCTATATGTGATCTTTGGAGTTTAAAGATGTTTTGAAGTTTGACTGCAGATTTTATCAACAATTAAAAGATCAACTCAAAACAACCTATTCAAATTAAGAAACAGCAAGACACATATTTGCTAAGATGAAGAAATATCTAAAGGAAGACTCATACGAAGAAATTTTCTTTCATCTTAATGAACACCTGAAGAACAAGAATGTTTCACGAATAATCCTTGAAATGAAGATGATATGTTCATGAAGACGTTTCACATTTGAGGAAGGGCATATGTGATGCCATGAAATTGTTATATATTGAATATCAATATAAATATGGCATGATATACTCGAAAATGAAGATATGAGCTCGATAACTATAAATCATGAAGAGGCCTAAGTCATTTTTCGGGAATATATCTCCTAAGTACTTGTCGTGTAATTAAGGGCAAGACCTTTAAAAGGAAAGACATTGCCTTGGATAACCTTTACTAGGTCGTCCACACAAAACCACTAGATATGAAAAGACATGTTAAACTAGAGTAATCTTAACTCTTAGCTAAATATACCTATTCTGGTATAATTGAACGTATACTTAGTCTAATTGTTAACTAGACCCTTTCGCGGGAGCGACGCACCCGTTGTTTTAGAGGTGTGTTTGTTCGCCCCGTAGAACATATATTGATCTCACACTTCAGTCTCTAGCATCGAGAGAGAAGAGTTTATGCATATGTAAGAGGTTGAAGAAGTGAATAGAGCGCTGAGAGTTATTCTCTCTTATCTCTGTTCTTCGCACTATTGAGTGTGAGTGATCTTGAGTCTACTAGCATTCTCTAACGCATTACATGAATTACTCTCTGATCAGACAGACTCTCTAGCGCATTACAGTCGTTTGTTGTGTATCCATAAAACATGCTCTAAAGAATTGTCTTAAAACCATCTTATTTGTCTGTTGCAAATACTCTCTTTTCGGCACTCAAATAACGACTATCTTTGGTGCAGTCTAGCACGTTCATTGAATAAAGCTATATATATACATATGAGATGACAGTCCCTGTCTGAAGAATTGAGTCTTTGATCTGTGTTCCTAATTGCAATTGACATAAGTTTCTAACGTGCTCTAAAACTATTTGTGTTCTTTAACCATTAAATTGGACTTAAGTTGTTGAGGACTTCTATCTAGAAACGAATAGTTTGCGAACGCGATTAATTAAATGTCTGCACAGTCGCAAATACATCGAACACTTCTTGATTGTCTGTTGACACCTCAGTCAACCAGAGTGTACACATCTTTGTTTTTTGATTATCAAATGCTATATTTGATTTTGCAATTCTCTTATATGAACATTATTTCAAACAAGATAGCCTACTCTGATAACATCTCATCTGTAGAATGTGTTTCATTTGATTTGATAGAGGCCAGATTGTTATTTTGAAATTATGAACATTACATTTTCCAAACACAAAGTAATACTGGTTACTTTTTAATGTTTGTCCAAATCACACTCGAAACTACTTATCATAAATTGTACCAAAAACATAACTTTCTAACGTCGTCCTCTGAGGAAACGATACTATTTACTACAAAATTTATATTAATTTTGTTGGTATAGTACGACAGTCATCTAGTGAGGCCGAGTACAAAGCTCTTACACATTCAAATGAGATGGTATGGATCAAGAGGAGGATCAAGGATCTTCACTTGCTATATTTTTCAAAGAGCCCAATCATCTTTTGTGACAATCTATCAGCCCAAATATTGGCAACAAATCCTATCTTTCATGCTAGGAGCAAGCATATTGAGGTGGCATATCACTTTTTGAGGGAGCAAGTCATGGCAAAGGAGGTGGAGCTTCAACATGTGTCCTCAAGGGAATGTGTAGTTGATATCTTCACCAAATCATTGGGAAAGGACTTGTTTATAAAGCATAGGACTTCCCTTGGAGTGTTTTCAAAGTCTATGCTTAAACTAGTTGAAGAGGGAGTGTGAGAAATTTCAACTAGTTTTGCTATTTTGGTCGTATTTGTATATTTGGCAATTGAGGCCAAGTTTTATATTAGACTTAGAGTTTGACTTTTCAAAGTTATCTTAGTCTAAAGCATTTGAATAAACACTTTTGGAAAGTGTGGAAAACTATAGAACACGAGTTTTGGTGAGCCCTGAGCTTCCACTTGAAAATGGCTTGCTCATCGACATTGGGAAGTAGTTCAGCTCCAGCGATTATTTTCCAAAGCTCCTTGGCCATCATTACTACCTTCATCTTGAATTTCCACAAGTGGTAATTCAAGTCATTGAGTTTTTTTACCATTCAGACAGACCATGATTGCGAATCCATCTAAAAATTCAGGGTGAGTGTGTGTGTGTAGATAGTAGATTATATGACTAGTAACAATTATAGCAAAAGCCTACACTATATTAGAACAATCATTTTGATAATGTAAGCTCTAGTTCCACCTCCAAGAATCAGAGAGTATCAGATTAGAAAATCAGACCTTGCTCTCTGGACGATTGAGCGAATTCAATGTCTTGAGATCTTATTGTTGTCCAATGGAGCAACTGATAAGTTGTTGGATATATACACATGGCTAAATAATTAAACGAATACTTAATCTATACTTTACAATTAGGATTAAGGCACTACGTGTTGTTGGCAGTCACCTCCGAAAGATATTTGATTCTAGATGGTCCTAGATGTCCAAACAATCGAGGATGGCCGATCAATCGAGGGTGGCCAACCAATCAGAAATGGCCGAACAATCGAGAAAAACATTGTCATCGATTCCTTTGTATTTCTGCAAACTGTTGAGAAACAAGTGTATGTCTGCAGAGTATGCGACTTTACAAGTATTTACAATAGCAACTGAATGGATCTAGATTAGCAGAGAGATAGGGATGGAGAGGATAGTAATCCAACAAGTTCTGCATGGGTTGAGAAGATCCAAGCAACAAGTTCAATACTCTTTTTTTTCAGTATCTTTCTTGATTGGAAAGGCTATCCAATTCCTGCTGCATCTTTCTTTGTCTCTGCATTTGGTGTTGCTACCTTATACATTACTCCATAATGAAGGATCATGATTTCATTTTGTAACTCCATTGCATTCAATAAAGCAATGTATTCTACAGTTAGATTCACCAAATCCCATTTAGCGAAGGGATCTTCTTGGTCATTTATACACAAAGAATTTGATAGCTTTGAAACTAGTTCCCATGTTAACTTGTTTTCCTTGTTAATAGGATCAATAATATCATCTAACGCAAGAAGATTGGATAATTTTCCACCAACTCCTTCCATCAATATCACACTAGACTCATTAGTTGGTAGCCTAGCACGAATTTGCTTCAGATCTTCAAAGGTATTTCTTGTAGTTGACTCCATTGAAGCAATGTTAATACCAATTTCATCAAGTTTTTTGTTGTAGTGGTATTTGAACTTTTTCATTGTTATACTACTCATTTGATCCATGTTTAGAAGTAAATCCATATAGATCATTATCAATAATGCGGTCATAACTTCTGATTTTTGGAGTAAGATGTGATTCGCGACAATCAGATTGTACTCCATGTTTTAACTACAGTTGTAGACTTGTTTGCTTTGCTCATAAATAACCTCTTTATTTTGACTTTTAGCCTGATTATTACAACACTTGGACAAAACTTGATCTTGATTTTCAAATTGGCATTCATCCACTTGTCCATTGGTACTTTGTTGATATTGACTTGTCTTCGTGGAAGAAACATCAAAATTAAGAGCTTTGCTTTCTTCCTCGAAGCCATCAGCTTCATCAGAAGATTCAAGACTTTGCTTGCTCAAATCATCTCGATCGATATCTGACTTTGGCTTGGAAGTTTTCTTGTGAATTACAGAAAACGTCACATTTATGCCAAAATAAAGATTGACATTTATGGATGGCAAGGAATTAGTTTTTTCCAAACTAAGACTAGCATCCAATTTTTGTGACATGGTAGCAAGTATAGAATTACAATCTATCACGCACCATAGAGACATCGTCTTTTGAGTTCTTCAATATCATAGAATTGATCGATGGGCCCGTACTAATCTTCTGTTTCACATTGCATCTGTTGTTGCTCATCCACACTTATCGCTTCTAACTGGTCTTCAACAACAAACCGGTCTTGACCTTGATAATCACAATCATTGGGCTCTAGTTCATCTTGACCTTGATAATCACCATCATTGGGCTCTAGTTCATCTTGACCATCAAATGGTTCAACTGCATAATCTGCAAACCAATATTCAATGACTGGTTAGTGTTGATCTCATTTTGTTGGTTGTCATTGAAATTTTTGGAGTATTGGTCAAGTTGAGAATCGTCATTGTAGTCCTGATATTGATCGTCATCAGTGAAGTTGTCACCTTGGTCATAATCTTCAATGTAATCCTCACCTTGGTCCCAATATTCCTCCATGTCATTATCATAATTGTCATCACAATATGAATGATTGTCATCCTCTTGTTCGTAATCCCAACCCATCTGAAATAATTATGAAGAGCTGAGTTTACAACATGGGATTGCTCAAATGTGACAAAGTCCAAGGTCCTTAGGAATAATGACAGGGTGCGTGAGTTTATGTAAAAGCAAGTATATAAAACTTTTTGCAGAGTTCAATTGTTTAAATATAAATAAAACTTCTACAATTTCAATCTTGTTGAGCTGATGAAATTATGCTTTTTACTGTGCCAAAATATGAGTTCAAATAGAAAAGTTATAGAGGTTCGAAAATGAAAGAAACTTATAAATAAGGTAACTTAGGAAAGGGGGGGGGGGGATAAAAATACAAAATAAAAACTTTAAGTGGAGTAATGATTACAGATTTGTTGCCACTATACTCAACTCAACGGACTGAGCATTTTTTATTCTTACAATACCGAAATCCGAGATCATATGCAAAAGTTATAGGCAAAAATAAAATGGAGAGTAAAAATGTGATTTATGAAACTTATAAAAGGGCTTTTCTTGAAACATTGGACCGTTGAAAATAAAGAACCGTAAAAATATAAAATTTGTAGGCAAAAAGTGGTCACACAAACGAAGCGTTGTGCTCGTGGCCCAAAAAAATATTTGATACAAAAACATACTAAATGTGACATTATTAGTAGATTAAGATAGTTAATTCTCTAACAAGCTCAACTATTATGATTGATAACAACCTTAAGTGGAGAATTTTAGAAGGCAACATTTTTGAGTTGAAGGCTTTAGGGTGCATCTTTTTTGAAAATCCGACATGCCTTAAAAGATGCAAGATATTGAAGAGAAACTTGATGAATGTTTACTAAACACTCCATCATTTCCTCAAGACTTCAGTTAACATTGCTGTCATCCATTATTAAGTGTATATTGATACCTAGGATTAGGTTTCAATAGTTATACGTCATCTCTCATGACTTTCTTTGCAAGAATGTTGGCATCAATCCTTAAATTATACCTAGAAGAAACACAACTTTTGTGAAATTTGGGTGAAAGCAAGGCCCAATGGCCTTAAGCTTCACACTAAAATTGTGTTCCACTCTTGGCCCACTCTATTGAGGCTAGAGTTATATTCATGGCATGTCTCCTATGAATTTGTGCCCCATGAAATCAAACCCTTTCGAAACACATTAGAAGGAACTTGAGAGCATACATTTGCATGCCATTGCGGTTGTGTAGTCGTAGTCATAATTGTAATCGGTGGCTAAACTAGGAGCCATTGGTGCAAGGAAAATGAAGTAAGATTTTGGGCTTTCAAAGGACGTGACTTTAGCCCTTTCAACGAACACCAATATTGGGTGGAATAGAAGTTTAATTTTACGAGTGGGTTGGATGACATGTATGGATGTAGCATCTTGAATTGGGCAAGCGAAATTAGCTGGTTGCATGGAATCTCTACCCCATAAAGAACAACTCCTAGTAAGCTTAGAAGAATGGCAAAATAAAATATGGGCCCCCCACTACCACCCTCTTCGACAAGTTTTTTTTTCAAAGAATGATGAAAAATGAAATGAAAACTTGTCTCATCCCAAGGGCTTATTTTTAACCATGTGTGCAATGGCACATGGCTTGGCCTCATCCAAGGGTGAAAAAAAGCACATCATCACATGATGATCTCACAATGAAGATCTCAATGCCTCTATTGATCACCCATGGATCAAAGCTCGAGATCTCCATGCCTCCGTCCATCACCCTTGGATCAAAGTGGGACATGACCAGGTGAGTCACTACATCCTCTTAAAAAATCTTGGCTCATCCTTGGATCAAAGTGGGACTGGACCAAGTGTGACACCCTCTCAAAAATCACGGACTTCAAAGTAGATTGCCTCTTTTTTCAAAGGCAAAATCTTGAAAGGGATTTCCTAGAATTGCATCATCCAAGGGTTGGTCTCCACTTGGGCAACGTCACCTACTTGTTGTTGTTGTTGTTTGTAGAACCAACAGATGCCACGTTTATGGCAGTAAATTGACACGTACTGGTAAGAAATAATACGCGCGTGGCAGCTCTCCCCCGCTGTCCCACAGTTCTCTCAGCCTGTCTGCAGCTTTTGAAGCTCTCTGGAAGTGTTGAGAAGAATCACGATCTGGAAGTGAAGAAGAATCAGGAAATCTCCCTTAATTTTGCAAAATGATAACTCTGTTGAGCTTTTTATTGTAATTTGTGATATGCATGAGTTTGGCTTGCCCACCAGGTTCGATTCTCTTTTATTCCACGGTTTCATAGTACCAACAAGCCTTTTATTTATCACTGTTATTGGAATCTCCTGTTTAGGTTTTTAGTTACAAATTGTCGAACTAAAAGTCAAGCAGCTTGCTTTTTAAGTGTGCTTTGTCTCGGAGTAGGAGCCTTGAGGTTGTTTGATGCAAGGATCTCTGCTGGGTTCTACTTGGGAGGCTTCTATTCTCAACTCTATTGCCAAATTGCTAAATCTTGCCAGGAGGTCGAAGTGTAACCTGTTAAAATCAGCATGGAGGTGATGAGGGCTGGATCGTCTTTGCAAGGTCTCACACTACCTGAATTCACAACTTCCAGAAAACAACCAAAGCTAAGAAATCAAATTGGAATCTGCAAACTGAATTCAGTTCAATTCACTGCTCCAAGGTTCGGTCGAAAATGCTCTCCTTCCTCAGCCAGGCTTTCCATCAAGACTAAAAGGGGATATAGGCACGTTCCCGTGGCAGCTCTTGTATCTCCAGCTGAAACGACTCCTCCAGCAGAGTCAGCTGTTCCTGTTGACGTATCCACAGACGAAAATGCTAATGCTGATTTTTTACAGGAGATTGAGAGCTCTGTGGGACAGGAACCTGAGGCTGCGCCTCGCGGAGGAAGGATTAAATGCGACCCACTTCGAGTTATAATGTTCCAGGTAGAGTGCCTTTCTTACTCTACCTGTGAGATTATGTTCCATGTCATGACCGTTGGAGATTTACTTGTTTTCTATTTATGATTCTTGCATAGGATGGCGCAAATTGCTCTGATATGCATGAGCATGTGATTGAGCAGGGCTTTAATTGGGAATCATGGAGGAGTCCTTGCTGGTATGATGTGCTACTAAAAACAACCCAAGATCTTGCGGAGGCCGGCGTGACAGATGTCTGGCTTCCCCCTCCAAGCCACTCCGTCTCACCTCAAGGTAGAGTAACTCTTTCAATTAGTTCCCCTCTTTGCATCACATCAATTGGACACGTAATTGATCTGACTTCACACCGGCAATTGCTGCAGGATATATGCCCGGAAGATTATACGATCTCGATGCATGCAAATACGGGAACGGTGAAAAATTGAAGCAGCTCATCGATTCCTTCCACAGCCAAAGCGTGCGCTGTATTGCAGACGTTGTGATCAACCATCGCTGCGGGGACAAGCGGGATCAACGTGGCGTGTGGTGTATCTTTGAAGGGGGCACGCCGGACGATCGCCTTGACTGGGGGCCATGGGCGATCACCAAGGACGACTACGTCTACAGTGATGGCTCTGGCCAGCCCGACACGGGCGAGGACTTCGGAGCAGCTCCAGACATTGATCATACTAACCCAAAAGTGCAGGATGATCTTGCAAACTGGATGAATTGGCTGAAGGCAGAGATCGGCTTCGATGGTTGGCGGTTTGATTTTGCCAAGGGATACAGCGGTGAGTTTGTTGGCCTATACAACGATCGAACGCAGCCCGAATTTTCGGTGGGAGAGGTGTGGACAACGCTCAGCTATGGCGATGGTGGACTAGAGTACAATCAGGATGGTCATAGGCAGGAGCTGGTGAACTGGGTGCATGCCACAGGCGATCGATCCACTGCTTTTGATTTCACCACCAAAGGGATCTTGCAAGAGGCTGTGAACGGGCAGCTATGGCGGTTGAAGGATTGCAATGGCAAGCCGCCAGGGATGATCGGATACTGGCCGGAGAAGGCAGTGACATTTGTGGATAATCATGACACTGGATCAACACAGAGACATTGGCCTTTTCCTGCAGACAAAGTGATGCAAGGATATGCTTATATTCTCACTCACCCTGGCACTCCTTGCATTGTAAGTCCACCATCACAGCTCTTCGTGGCTCAATGCTCTGGATCTCAATTTGCTATATATCTGATTAGGGATGCCGAGTGCCGGTTTCACGGTAAAGAGTTTGGCTGCATTATATTCATTTAGCTTGGTAGCAATCCTGCACTCTTCATCTTCCATAGCTGAATTATTTCAGCCCGTTAAGTCTCCTTTTCCTAGATCCATGATGCTAACATTTTCAGGATTGGCCAAAGTAAAACGCTTTCAAGTTTGAGCTAGATCTTGGCATACGTTTCTGGGCTTAATCTGTTGGGTTTTGGCTGATTTCTATGCAGTTTTACGATCATTTCTACGATTGGGGACTGAAGGAAGAGATCAAGGCTTTGATCAGCATTCGAAAATGCAACGATCTGAGAGCCAACAGCTCCTGCCAGATCAAGGCTGCCGAGAGCGATGTATATGTCGCTGCCATCGACGAGAGAGTGGTGATGAAGATTGGCTCCAGGTTCGACATCGGTGGTTTAGCACCCAACCCGGATGAGTATCAGGTGGCAGCGGTGGGAAAGGATTATTGCGTCTGGGAGAGAAAACCTCCCCCGCCACCAACACAAGAAGAAGCAGCCGAGGAAGCAGCAGATTAAATGCTCCTCTTATTGCTCTTGGGATAGATTTGCCTCCAGTTGTGTGGCTGTATGCAACCTTGTTTGTAATCACATGTGTCTGTAAGCCCAAAGGAGATCTCCAAGAATCTCTCATCCTCGCACTAGGTTGGAGGGCTATTTAAATCTAATATATAGGCCAGATGGTAGTTTATCAAGCAACCTAATATTGTTCTCGTTTTTAGATTCACAATCTAAGCTATACCCATTATATGAGAAATATGATGAACACGTGCATTAATATGGCTTGAAGTCAAGAGCCTAGGGCCTATTTGGAATTTTTAGGCACACTTGCAAGATTGAAGTATGATTTTTGTGCCTAAGTGTCAACGATGTACCCCCAAGGAAGACCAAGCCATGTTTGTTGGAGCACAAAGTAAATAGATTTCTATTTAATAGTTAGGATTTAAGCATGCAACAATGTGGATCTAGATATAGATCTTATCCAACTTTGGCCAATGGAAAAGATGTGGCTAAAATATGTGGATCTAGCAACAAATCTAAGCTAACTTTGGCTATTAGAGAGGAGATGGTTAAAATGCTCAATCTTGTACAAAAAGGACAAATAAAATAATTTGGGATTGGCGATCACTTTCGCAATTTCTGGCTATAATATGAAAGCATTTGTTGAAATGTATTTGGTTTGTGCACAAGACCTCTCTACTTTAGATCACTTGGATGCATCAAAATTGTCAACTTTTTTATGGGGAAACACTTTAGATCACTTGGATGCATCAAAATTGTCAACTTTTTGATGGGGAAGAGTGTTTCGATGCTTTTGTACATTCCATGCAATTTCTATCATTATCACCAAAATAGCGATGATGGTTGACTCTCCGTTTTAGACTTGAATGTAAGCTTTATACATACATGAAATGCAACTTAGTTTTTTATTGTAGTATATCTAACATTAGAGAAAATATGGGTCCAAAGAGGGCCCTATAAAAAATGTCATGTAGGAGAGAGAAAAATAACTATAAAGTAATTATAATGTCATTTTCTAACTTCTTTACACATCTGCTCGCACTACTTTCCATGTAAATGAATGCACCTTAGTTTAGTCACATCAAACTTCATTGGTGCTTAACCATAGTTAAAATATAATTTTCAAAATGCTGAAATATTCCCTCCCAATAGTTGGGAACACTAAAAAATTTGAATTAGGAGTGACATTTATGAAACAAAGTCTACGCCATCTCTATCTCCAGGGTCAAAAACAAGTGTTTAGCATCATCTCTATCTCCAGCAGAGTCGTTAGCGCCATCTCTAGGTTTGTTATTGTCATTGTGTTGTTTGTTACTATACTACTATATTGATGACAAAGCTTTATCTTCATGTGGATCTGTCACCAGAATATGCTCCGCTTAGGAAAGAAATTCAAAGCAACCCAAATTGTCAACTTCTGATATGGTCCGATATAGGGAGGAAAAGCTAAAGCATATAGATTTATGGTCATCAGGAACATTGTATCCTCTTGATCCATGTTCATTGCAACATCCAGATTTTCATTCGATGAGTCAGTTAATAATCTATATGTGTCATGGTAAAAATGGCCTTTTGAAATAGGATTAAATGGCCTTTTGAAATAGGATTAAATGGCCTTTTGTAAAAATGGCCTTTCCAAAGGTTGAAATCTTTTTTGCATTATTATACAACTAGTAATGATGAGATAAAAACTGCATTTCAATCCATGTGTACCTCATATATGTCTCTTGTTAAATATATGGATGTGCTCAACAGAAAGGTCCGAAGCAACAAGAGGAAAATACTGGTAAACAAGGATATATGTGATCTATCATCCAGAGGAGTCATAGAAAAAGACGAATCCATGCATTCAAGTAAGTTATAGCTTATATGATATTGAATATTGCTTGAACTTTTTGATTCATTCATAATCACTCTAGCCAACCTCTCTCTCTCTCTCTCTTGTTAGGTGTCCTCTATTTCCCTCGGTCCTCAACTTCCTTGGCCTTTCCTTTGATTTTTCCCTGTAGTATGCACAACTTGGCTTTTGGCTTTTGGTTCCTCGAGATTACCGACTGATTTGCCCATTTTCCGTAATTTGCCCAATTTTATCCGTTAGTGTTTCTGCAAGTTTTCAGTATTGCCCATAATTCACAGCTTGGACGAAAATATCAGCTAACATTGGCGACTACCACTGGGTAGTATGGTCCCCATACGTCGGACCCAACATCTCTGGTTTCACAGACCAGCTCTTGGTGGCGAATTAAGTATAGTGGGCTCAACACCCTTGCTAGGTGATGCTAACCACAGTGAGTTGGTGGGGTGTCTTCAACAGCTTCCTACCTAAAGGCCATTGATTGAGCCTTTAGGATCCATCTGCCAATGGATTGGATTTAACTGCAACATCTTTGAGCAATTTGGTGTCTTCATACCTACAAAAACCCACTCGTGACCTAAAAGGCAAATGCTTCCAATCCCATCATATCTAAAGCAATGCCCACCTTCGGACCCATGCATGGAGGAATATGCAAATGCAAATCTTAGGATTGGAGATGGGGAAATATGAATGCAAGTCATCAGTATTGTGTCTAACACCGTGTCATTGATGTGTGTGTGAATGCATATGCAATGAGGCTTTAGTGCCCCAATTCTTAAACCGGTCCAGACTCGGTAAGAACTTTCATACATGGCAAGTCAAGATGAGATTATTATTGACTAAGAAAAATCTGTGGGATCTTGTTGAGGGTTCCAAAGTTAAGCAAGAATTCAAGTGATTCTTCTAGTATTGATTTGCGTGATAAGAGAGCTGATGCTTACATTGGTCTTGGTTTGGCTAATTCTCAAATTCATCATTTGGACCTATCTAAGACTGCTCGTGAAATATGACAATCATTGGAAGCTATATTTGGAGCACGTTCTAAAAATGGTAAAATCTTTCTTAAGCAGCAATTTTTCGTATTAAAGCTAGAAAGTGGAATGAGCTTAAATGATCACGTGAATCGTATGAAGTCAATAATGAATCAGCTTGCTGGAATTGGTTCTGATGTTCCCGAAGATGATGCTATGGTTGTGCTATTGAATAGCATGCATGCTGAGTATAGTAATGTCATTTTTACACTTGAAAACTTGCCTAATCAGTCATAAGAAATGATGATAGCTTCATTACTTGAAGAAGAACGTAGGATGCAACATTCTATGATTACCAACTCTTTTTTGTTTAGACATGCAACTTATATTCTCTAAGGACCGATTCAACGGAGAATAACCATCTATCCTCTCTGTACTGAATCTTCTCTCAAGTCCTATATTGTGACAGCAGTCCATGTAGGACAACTTACTGTCCTAAGATCCAATACACCAAACAGTAGGATGGATTGGTTTTCCGTTAATCTATAGAATCAATTAGGAAAATCGTCCTCACCTCTCATGAATGTGTGAGACATCACTCATCCTCACAAATTGGTTCGAGATCTGATAGAGATAGTTGAAGTTCTTTTTTTTTTTCTTTTACTTTTCTCTCAATCTTTCTTTCTCTCTCTTTTTCGGTTTTCTTTTTCTTCCTTTATATATATTTTCTTCTGTGCTTTACCCATTGGGTGATGGAGTCACTCCCCACCCCGCTTTACTGTTTTTGTTCCCACTTTTTCCTCTCTCAGCCCTCTCTTTTATGCTTTTGATCAGACACTCATGCCCATAGGAGAAAATATGTAATGCCCTATGCAGCTCAGAGTTTATGTAGAGATGCAATAAAGATGTATGCATAAGATGGTCTTGCAATCAAATGTCCAAGCACATTGTGCCTACATGATGTAGTGCAGCGTGAGTGAATGGAGTTAAATCAACTCATCTGTGATATCTGTGGATCACAGTTTTCAGTGTGTGTGGATCTCACATGCAGTAACAATAACTCCCATATTTTTACACTAAAACGATTTTTTTTTTCTGTTTTTCTCGTGGTATTTTAAAGCAAGATCAAACGTTGACCAATAAGTAAAAAAAATATAACAAAACTAAATCGAAAAAGTAAATTCAAACTTACCACCCCTTGACTCCCCCATGTGAATTAGGGATAAGGGTGTATTGTTGTCACCTTACCACATTTATCTAGCATCCACCTTGTTGTCTAGGTATTCATCATGTGTTTTAACCCTAACTTGCACCTCAGTGCTTCTTGTCCTATTTTTCTTTGGCATATTCGGTTGTTCGTGTATATGATAGGTGGCCAAGTGATTTAGGTCATCATTTGGTTTGGGGAATACCCTATTGCCATGCCTTCTTCATGTGTATATTCCTCATCATTGATGTAGTTGGGTAGTTCTTCGTCCCAAAGGAATAGATCATATGGTGTTTCAATACCATCTTGGATATCAAATGTCTGTTCTTGATATTTGAATAAGCGCTGGATATCAAATGATTTATGATTAAATGCCTCATGTGGGGTTTCATAGCTCTTGTTGTTTATTTGCTTTATTACATAGTAGCCTATGGATCTAGTTTTAGGGGGGTAATCTACAAGGGTTGTCCATACTACTTCTTGTACTTCTGCATAGTCTAAGTTGCCTTTATTGTCCTCATTAGGAGGTACAGTTTGGTCATGTGGGTTAACAACAAATGCAAATGATGTCAGCTCCTCAGTCTTAGTGGACTTTCCAAGACTCACATGCCGATCACACCCTTACATCCACTCTTTCCTACGTGGGTCTATCTGTAACTCGCTCTGGGTTATCGTTAGTACTCTCACCCTAGTCCCCTCGGGATGAGTGTTCCTATTGAGTGTTGTGTGGGGGGGGGGGTCTTTTGTGATTGGTCTTGTCTCGTTTATCCCAAGGAATTGCATTAAACCCGTTAGTCTGTAGGTTCGTATGAGTGGCTAGCCCATAACCTTGCAGATCTGATTGAACCCCTTGTATCTGATGCCCATGGCTTTGTATGTCTGTAGATCCATACTTGTCACCCAAAGCTACTTTCCTTGCAAGATTGCATTCTCGAATCCTAGTATGTATAATCCTAAGGAATAATCTGGTCTTACAGGTTTCCTTCGAAACATAATCCCTCTGGTTTGTCTCGATTCCAAGGGAAATGGACTCATACTAACTTCTAAGGAGGTTGGTTCTTCATCTATATGGCTTCCAATCAAGGGTATAGGTTCTTCTATTCCAACAGTAGCTATTGAAGATGATCCGTCTCTAGGTTCAGTGTCTTTGGAGTCTACCAGCCGCTTACTTGCTCCCTCACACTCTTCATTAGAGATGTCTATCCGTACCCTATCTTGGGTTACCCTCGGCCATTTCTTCTCTATGAGTGTTTCTGCCAAGTTTATCGGGGGCTTGTCTCCTTCCGTTCTAGTCACGTCACCCTGAGAGGTCACTCTACAATCTATTTGTGGTTGACTCCAAGTTTTGTAGGTTCTAAGTAGTTCATCATCCATGACATTATGGCCTATCGATTCTTGCCTTCAATTTCTAGTATTGAAATCATTCTCTTCCAACATCCATCCTCTGAATGGCCACGCTCTCTATAATATCTGCAAAAGGTGTTGGGATATGCAGGTGAAACACCTCCTACAAGAGTGGGACTATTAAGTGGTGATTTACCACATTGTATTGGCTTGGTGTCCTCTCTTAATGGTACCGTATGGTTCATGGTATTCATCATGGCTAAGATGGTTTGGCATTCATTCGTAGCAAGAAAGGCCGCTTCTATAGTTCTAGCTCTAGACACTAATTCTTCGAACGATGTAATTCCAGATTGGCGTACTTCTAGCTGGATAGCTAGTTGTAGGCCCTTCAAGAAAAAGGTGAGTACAAATTGATGATACCTCAGTTGCTAGCCCTATGTTCAATTGGCGAACAATCTCCTTGAGTCATTTAACATATAGGCATACTGATTGTCTTGGTTTTTGTTGTATCGTGGTCAAAGCGAATATCAAGCTATCAACATTGTATTTGAGTCCAAACTGTCAGAAATGGTGAATTCTTGCAACTTTGTCGTAGCATGAACACGAAGCGAAGGTCGAACGAGAACAATCCGTGACAGTCAACATGCCCTGACTCGAACCACGAACGATTCACGAATCATTTGTGAATCGTAAACTTACCTCCAGGACCGCAAACCGCAAAGAGACGCAAAACGAAAGATTACAAAAGAAACAAAAAGAGCGAAAGAAAATGAAGGAAACAAAATAAACAGAGGGGAATCTTTCGAGCTGCCAGCTGGCAGCTCAATGGGCTTGGAGTTGTAGACTTCATGCCCAGGTGAAATGAGTGGCAATGACGGAGAGTAACTGATTAGTTGATTAGCGTTAACTAGTCTTGTGATTTCTACATTTAGCCATCTTGTAAACTCCACGCAGTGGAGGTATAAACTATCCTTTCTGGATCATAATTACAAGATAAACAGAATTTCTGTAAGAGACAGAGAGGTAGCGAGTAGAGTAGAAAAGAAAAATATTAGAGCTGTGCATGAAAGTCTGCCAACGAGTAGAACACAACGAAAGAGCAGAGTGTCATTCCGCCAATGAGCGAGACACTAACGATCTCGCTCTAAAATTAAAGTGATAATACAGTCACTCTATTTTTGTGCATCTCCTTGTCTTGTGCTGTCTGTCTTGATTGCTAGAATAAAATGTGTTATGTGATGTGTAGTCGCGTGTCTAGGATCCTGTGAAGCTTCTGCGCAAAAGAAAATTCAAAGACACAAAATCGTTTGCAAATACGAAAACGAAAACGAAAAGAAACTGTTTCGCTATCGCGACACTGAACAGGTTTTTGCTTCCGCGACATGGTATCAGAGCAACAAGTTGTCACTATTGATATCCCAGCAGTGATTTTTCTAGACAACACAATATGGCTACAACAATCCAGACAAGAGTAGCAATCAGTCTTGATGGCGCAAATCACAGAATCTAGAAATTCAAAATCAAAACACTTCTGAAGGGCGAAGGCATCTGGTCGGTGACCGAACTCTCAAAGGTACAGCCTCCAGAGGGAGACCCGAGGAGAGTTGAATGGATCAGAAAAGATGAACGCGAAATGACAATCATCATTTCGTCCATAAATGAAGATCTACTCATGTAGATTGAAGACTACGAAAGCAGCCATGCAACGTGGGAAAGATTGAAATAGAAGTATGAAGTGAGGACTACAGCTTCAGTCATGCACCTTCACAATCAGCTGCAATCCATACGATGGGATGGCAACCAGTTGTATTAGCACGTTGAAAAGATCAGAACGATCTTAGCTCAACTCGCTGCATCAGGACAGGAGCACCAGGTCCTGGCACCACAGCAGCTGATGTACTTCATGAAATCTCTACCGACGTCCTATCAGCCACTGAGAATGCTCATATTGAGTTTACCAGATATGACATTCGACAAAGTAGTGAGTCTTGTCACAAATGAGAGACTGATGAGAGACGAAGGAGAGAGAAGCAGTGATCAAGAGAAGGCTCTCTTCACGAAAGGAAAGAAAAAGAACAAGAACAAGCCAAGATTCGAGAAAATGAAGTTCTCGAATCAACAATCTTCTTCTTGCGATCACTGCCACAAACCAGGCCATACGGCCAATAAATGTTGGTTCAATCCAGCAATACCTTGCATGCACTACAAGAAGTCTGCATACGATTGCAGATTCAATCCAAAAAGAAAGAACAAAGCTGAAAAAGCTAATGTTGCAGAGTCATCCAAAGATGCTGACAGAGGTGACGAAGCTTTCACGATACTTGATGAAGATTCAACGAGCTACACTAAACACGACTACAATGTAGTCATTGATTCAGGAGCAACATCTCACATAACCTGCAACAAGAAGATCTTGATCGACTTCAGAGAGCTCGAAAATAATAGAGCAGTGATTCTAGGTGATGGGAGCATACACGATGTCAAAGGCATTGGCACTCTACAGCTACAAACACTGTCAGGCCAAGCAGAGCTGCTAGGAGCACTCTATGTGCCCTCACACAGAAAAGATCTACTATCTGTCTCCAAGATGACAGATCTTGGCATTCGAGTTTTGTTCGACGGCAACACTTGCCGCATGATCGAGAAGATGACGAACAAGTTGTTGATGGTCGGATGCAGAGAAAGAAACCTCTATCAGGCCAAAATAATCAACAACTCTGATAGCATATTAAATGCATCAAAAAATCAAGATCAGTTATGGCATAGGAGAATGTATCATCTGAACATGCAGAGCCTGTATGACATGAGCAGAAAGGACATAGTCACAGGTCACAAGATATCAAGGCCCGAAACTGAATACTGCGAAGCCTGTCAGAAAGGCAAGCAACATTGGAATCCATTCACGCATGAGGGAAGAAGAGCCAAGGAAGTTCTTGAGCTCGTCCACTCTGATGTCTGTGGACTGATGAAGATGGATTCGCTCTTAGGTTCAAGATATTTTCTAACGTTTATAGATGATTACATCCGGATGACCACGATCTACTACTTAAAGAAAAATTCCGAAGTGTTTGATTCTTTCAAAAAGTTCGTGGCATTTGTAGAGCGACACACCTCGAAAAAGATACAGACCCTTAGATTTGACAACGGAGGTGAATACAAAAGTAAATAATTCTCGAGATTCTGCGAAGAACAGGGGATCGAACACCAGTTCACTCCTGCATACACCAGAATACAATGGTGTAGCAGAAAGAAGAAATAGAATGCTAGTCGAAGGAGCCAGATGCGTGATGGCACACGCTCAATTGCCAAGTTAGTTCTGGGCTGAGGCAATAGCTGCAGCTGTACACCTGCAGAACAGATCAACAACGACAGTGCTGGATAACAAGACACCGTACGAAATGTGGATAGGCAGAAAGTCTGATCTGTCATACGTACGTGTGTTTGGATGTGTAGCATACAAGCACATTCCAAAAGAAAAAAGAAGCAAGCTCGATGACAAATCTGAGCATTTGACAAAGTCTATGATGAAGGCTCAGTAGAGTCTATAAAGAAGGCTTATATATAAGTCTATAATGAAGGCTCAGAGGAGTATATAAAGAACAGGACAAGGCTTAGGGTCTGATCACCCTAGTGACTTTTTTCACTATGATTGAGGATGGGCAACCTCTAGAAAATAAGTGCCAAAGACCATGACTGAGGATGGGCAACCTCTAGAAAAAAGGGCCTAGGAATTGATGGACATTATGCAAAAACAAGATGGGCATATACCTTGGCTCTTCCATAGGATTATTGCACTTGGATGAATTTCCAAGTTGTAACCATGTAAAATTATATGTAATTAAAAGTCAAGTTGGAACCACCTACCTCCCACCTGCTTTTTCACATGCATTCTAGGCTAATTGACACCTAGAATGGGGCGCCCTCCTACACTCTCACTTCATGGCCAAATCACCAAGATAACTCTCCCAAGCTAGTACACATCACCCATTCACCCTCCCTAACTAAAACACCTCATCCATGCACTCTACTTCTCCCTAAGTCCAATTGGAGTCTCCCTCACACCTCATACACTTGAACTTGACACCTCACTCACTTTTGAAGGCCTCTCCACTCTCTATATAAGTGGAAATGTGCCCCTCTACTAGGAGGATGAAGGGATAATGCATCCAGACTCTGCCATTTTATTGTTTGTTGTGTACAGTTGCTCTGGAGAAGAGGATTGAGGGAATACCTCAAGGAGACTATGTCATTTTTGTGATTGCAGGACTAATTGGAGCTCAGACCCTCATATTTCTATCTCACTCTTAGATCACCACACAAACACACACACACTCTCTCTCCCTCTCTCACTTTCACCTTCTCTCGAAACTATGGTATGCTCTTGAAACTGTTACCCATATGTCAAAATGGCTGATCAGTACTTTTGCATGTCATAGTATTTGTGGCCAATTGTCTATGCATGTCAGATCTAGAGCTTGCATGTCAGTTTGGAAGCTTGTATGTCATAGCATCAGTGGCCTATTGTCTTCGCATGTCAGATCTAGAGCTTGCATGTCAGTTTGGAAGCTTGCATGTCATGCCATCAGTGGCCAATTGTCTGTGCATGTCAGATCTAGAGTTTGCATGTCAGATTTGAAGTTTGCATGTCACATCATGCATTGCCGAATGACCATGCATGTCACTTCATGACTGTTGCATGTCAAGATCTATGAACCCTTATGATTGCATGCAAATAATCTATGAACCCTTATGATTGCATGTAAAGAATCTAAGATCCATTGGGATCGCATGACATGAATCTAAGATCCAACATGATTGCATGTCGAAAAGATTAAGACTGATGAAGAAATTTCTATGCTTTTGTTAAGCTAGATATGGAATTAAGAACAAGGAATATGAAGTAAGTTTATGTAAGTTGATGTTCCTACATCTGAGATCCCTATTGGAATCCATTGTATATGTAATTGGATTTGCATAATGATAAGAAAAGAATCCTTCGGAGAGGGGGGGGGGGTTCCCCATCTTGACCCCTCAGTGCTTCCGCTATTGTGTGAATGAATCTATGTGATGCAAATTTTTTTTTTTCTCAAATTTTGATCTAAAATCTTAGTTGATTTTCATTTAGTTGATTCGAGACTAGCTTATGTGAATGAAAAGCCAATTAGTTCTTTTGGCCTTTAAGAACTTAGGACAGGCCTTCACCCCTCGAGTTCACATAAAATCTGAAGACATGATTGCAGATCTGCTCTTGAAACCACTCGACAAGCCACTCTTTGCCAAGCAAAGAAAGACAATTGGATTAAATGTACAAAGCTTCAAGGTTCAAGAGGGAGTGTCAGAAATGGTGAACTCTTGCAACTTTGTCACAGCACGAACACGAAGCGAAGGTCGAACGAGAACAATTTGCGACAGTCAACGTGCCTTGACTCGAAGCACGATTGATTCGCGAATCATTCATGAATCGTAAACATACCTTCAGGACCGCAAACCGCAAAGGGACACAAAATGAAAGATTACAAAAGAAATGAAAAGAGCAAAAGCAAACGAAGGAAACGAAACAAACGAAGGGAAATCTTTCATGCTGCCAGCTGACAGCTCAACGGGCTTGGAGTCGTAGACTTCATGACCAGGTGAAACGAGTGGCAACGATGGAGAGTAGCTTATTAGTTGATTAGCATTAACTAGTCTTGTGATTTCTGCGTTTAGCCATCTTGTAAACTCCACGCAGTGGAGGTACAAACTATCATTTTTGGATCATAATTACAAGATCTAAATAGACAGAATTTTTGTAAGAGACAGAGAGAGAGAGGTAGCGAGTAGAGCATAAAAGAAAAATACTAGAGTTGTGCATGAAAGTCTGCCAACAAGCAAAACACAGTGAAAGAGCAGAGTGTCATTCCGCCAACGAGCGAGGCATTGACGATCTCGCTCTAAAATTAAACTGATAATACAGTCGCTCTATTTTCGTGCATCTCCTTCTCTTGTGTTCTCTGCTTGATTGCTAGAATAGAATGTGTTCTGTGATGTGTAGTCACATGTCTATGATCCTGTGAAGCTTTCGCACAAAAGAAAATTTAAAGACACAAAATCGTTTGCGAATACGAAGACAAAAATGAAAAGAAACAGTTTCGCTATCATGACACTGAACAGGTTTTCACTTCCGCGACACAAACTCTACTATAAACAATTGTGACAGTTTCTCTAAGTGGTAATGGAAACTTTGGGTAAATTATAGTACCATCGTCTAGCTTCCCCTACTAGAGTTGTGGAAAACAACATTATTCTATGCGTTGGATTTATGACAATGTTGGTGAACATCAGCGTGTCAAATTCCTGGATATGTCTATGGGCATCTTTATCAGTGCTTCTGTGAAACTGAGGTAGGGATCCTACTATTCTTGGTGCCCTTCTAGTATGATCAGGGATAACTATTGGCTGAGTGACTCTTCGTGTCAATGGTGCGTTAGATAGAGGGCTAGGTGTTTGCACAGTCGGTTGAGCTTGAGTTCGATGGTCATTTTCAGCTAGAATTTCTTCTTTCGTGTTCTGGTTAGTGTGATCCTCGAGGCTTATGTTTGTCTCAACTTTACTTTCTACCATCGGTCCCTGTTTTGACATTATGTCATCATCCATCATTTTGCTTCATCACCAGCCACCTCATTGGGCTCTGGTTCAATTCCATCTTCAAATACGGTCTCCCACTCAGATTCATCACTATAACTCTCAACTGGATTAGATATCTCACCTTCATTGTCATATCGAGTTGAGCACTCTCCTAATTCTATTTCTGATTGGATGTCATCTATGTGGATATCTGAAGGTGTTTTTCACTCTTGCAATGAGAGTGCTATTGCTATTTGCAGATCGACAGTACTATCTTCTTGATCCTCAAGAATATTTGGCATTGTGCATTCTTGTGGTGACTGCTCTTGGCTTTCAACGACTTTAGGGAGTAGGGCAGGTGAATGATCTCCTGCTAACCTCATGCTATTTGCAGCTAGACTTGGTTCTCTAGGCAATAGGCTGGCCTCTTGCATCGAAATTTGTAAAGCCAAGTCTAGTTCGGCAAATGAGAATCCATCTAGATCTAGTTGCGGTCCTTCAACTAGATGTGGCTCTAGCTGAGGTTCGTTCAAAAGGTCCTCTAATATGACATGTTATTCTTCGATGGCATCTAGTTCTGATGGTGTATGGTCTTTCCTTTCACCCTCATTCTGTTCAAGAGATTCTAAGAATGCATCTATGGCACTAGCAAGTCCTTTTTCAGTCATTACTTCAGGTTTCTCTATCGACCTATCGTGCTCATAGAGAATTCTTGCTCCTCTAATTCTAGAGGATGCATTTCAGTATCGTGCATAAGATCTGAAAATACAAGCTGGTAGTTTCATGGGACTCCTCATGTGGGTACTCCTCTACTATATTGTAAGAAGATCCTAAGCTCTCATCATCATTGATGGGTTGATATGGGCTTGTGCCTCCATCATTCATGGACATTCGGTCAACATCAAGTGATGTACTTAGTTGGTCAAAAGATAGTTCACTCCACCCATTTGTTGATGGCTCACTAGTCACACTAGTGGATTGGTCTATCCGATCAAGGAGGGGCTCTAGGAGGTAGTCAATATCCTTTCTCTCCTAGCATAATCTAGCATTCTAGATTCATGGCCCATGAGCGCCAATTTTCCGTCACTATTCTCTCCATTGCAATTATTTATACATGCAGGGGTTGGCATATGTGGCCTTTTGACTATTGCCCTATCCTCTACAATTTTGAACAACCACTATTTGAAACTTCTGTAGGTGGAATTTGTTCTACTAGGTGATGGGTATGCAGTTTCTACACCTATGTATCCAAAATGCTCATATAGTAGGCCCTCATCCATGGATCTTCCTATGTGATAATCGTTTGTGGTATATTTTGAACAACAAGTCTAATTGTAAGTTCAAGTGATCGTTGTTGGATCTCTATCTACCTTTACGGCTCCATCTAGTAGCTTTCAAGATGTCTTGTTTCTAATCATATTTTATTTTATGCTCTAGTAAACCAATTTGTGTGGGTGTTTATCGCTTCGGAACTCTTTGGACTAGTTTTTCCCTACGCTTCTCATCTTTCTTCTGAATTTAACAAGTTCCTTTTAGATGGCCTACCCTATCGTAGTATCCACATATTGTATTCCAACAATCATTAGTGGCATGATCTTCTTGGCAATACCGACACAATGGTATGGACTGATGGGCATAGTGTTGATTGATCAACTCTTGTTGATTCCGAAGTCGTCTCACATCTAGAGTCAAAGCTAACAATGTTGCATGCATATCTCCCAAATGTTGTTTGACCATCTCCACTAATTCACGACGCTCAATCTTAACCTTTTCATCAGGGTTCGTTCAATAGCCTTGCCTAGATAGGTACCCACGTAAGAGTACCCCTAGCCAGGTGAAGAGGTTGATTGATCATAGGCATAGGGTCCTCATCTAGTTAGGAGCTATTGCCTATAAATTTGCTGGGCCCGTAGGATGCCCAATATCACATCTATGATCCTCGCTATCAATTTCTCATAGTAATGGCTCATCTAACATAGGTGGTATTCAGTCATCAACTCAAAATATGCCCTTGACAATTTGTGGGATCAGCACACATCATTGTGTGATGTTAACACCTCGACATTCAATACCAAGGCTGACGGTCTTGACAACACACTCATTCAACCAGCAAATTTCGAATATATCTTCATTGTAGGCCATCGTCTTTCAAACAATACTCCCTTATCAAATTACTTTTGGCAGACGCACCAATGTTAGGGGTTTTTTGGACGCGGGGTTGGTTTCGTTAGAAAGCCCTAAAAGGGAAAGGGCTCACAATGCCCTTACGGTAGGGACTGAGGAAAGCCGCTTCCAACCCTGGTGGCTCACTCAATCGCTCCGTGCTCTTCCAGCCAATGGAAGTTTCCAAGCTTCCAGAAGTATGGTAAAAAGAGGGTAAGTTCAGCTTCAGTAAGCTTGGTCTTGGCACAATACTACGGTCATCCTCTCACACTACTATCAAGACTGATTCTCTTAGAACAATACTAAACTATGACATCCCGCGTGACAAAATTTTCAGAATTCACACGTGTGGGGAATGTCCACAAGAGTGACTGATCTTAATTAAGCTTTGTGATTGGCATTATAACCTGATTCTAGATTGATCAACAAAATCTAGTTCAGAAGAAATGGCTAATCCACAATCTAGCATGCTAATCAACAGAATATAATAGCAATGAATCAAAGAATGAATAAAAATACAAGATTTCAATGTATGAGCATTAGCCTCAACACGAGTTAGAGAGAGAGAGAGAGCTAGAGAGATAACAAGCAATATTTGTTTAGATCCAAAATGGCATGAGATAGCTACATAACTTTGGTTCTTCATCATTGATTGTGTGGAGAGCTACACATATTTATGGAGATTGAAGTAGCTCGAGGTAGAACCATATCTATCCATTCCAAAATGACATCTAGAGTCTATGTGACATTTGTCACTTGTCATGCATGAAATTCTACCAACTTTTTACAAGTGTACTAGTTCTAACTAGAAATGTCCAAATCATCATGCATGTGTCCACATTAAACTTTGTGCATGCCTTGCATGTCACTATGGATTACTTACAATTAATGCATGTGAGTTGCCACGAGTTTCTACAAGCATAATCATGCTAATTCTATGTCTACAAACTATATGCAAGTTGCATTTATCAAACTAGATAATACATAACCATGTAGCTCGAGTTCTATGTAGGCCAAACTTGGCATTTTGCATTGATGAGCTACATACTTGCATAGTACAACATTTGTAGCAAGCCAAAAAATCAATATGGATTGTTTTTCAATTTTAACACCGTGTCCTTGCAAAATCCACTATTGGTAAGATGCAGGGCTCTGGTGCTCTAAGGATTTCATCCAACCGCTCTATCCCGAGCATGGATATAGTTCTTTGGCGGTGGTGTACCTTCATCCCTAGCAAGATAGTAATGATAAGATGCGAAGTACCAATGTATGGCATGTTAGGTCCTAGAGGGAGATTGGGATGCATCCCTGCCATTATGTTGTTCGGACCATACACGAATTTCAAGGACCCTAATTATTGAAAATATTTCGAACCTTTAGAAATATGACTACTAGAGGTTTTGCGGGTATCTTACACCTGCTAGGCCTGATTTCTTCTTTCAAACCTCTAAATTGTTCTCATCTCTAATGGTGAACTCATGGCAGTGCAATCACATAGGTCTACTGTGTACCTAGGATCTTCTCCTAAGTCATATTCCTGGTCTCAATAGGTACTACTGGCTTATCCAAGTGACCGTATCGCTGGTTCTCTAAGTAGAAGGGGGTAGGCTATATCTGCATACTTGACAGAATGCCACAAAAATTTAACTGGTAGGCCGCAATGACAACAGACTGGGAAATAACTTGATGTGTGTTTATCGCAGGTCACTGTGAAACCAGTTTGTAGACTGATGGCAACAGATGCAACGATGGATAGGCAGAAATCAGGACTGTAGGTCTGATTTTTTATGATGTAGGGCGGCAAACATGTCTCAGGAGATAGTAGACAGAGATGGGCAGCATTGACAGTCAGATAGCGAGTTGCACACAGAGGTAATGCAGTAGGCAGCGTGCATAAATGCAGCAGAAACAGGTAGCAGAAGCCTCGCAGATAGGTTGAGGGCCTTGAGGGCCTGATTTTTTTCTTGGTAGACAGTGATGGGCATCGCTGACAGTCAAAAAGATTTGTGGGTCAAAATAGGAAGCTGCCAACTGGAAGTGTGAATGTTTGCCACAGAAATAGGCTGATCTCTGACAGTAGAAGTGTGACTGCATTCTTAATAGAATTCATTGGGGTTTCTCACAGGAATGCGAGTGATCTTTGCCACCAAAATATCTTGATAACTGGCTGCATAAGTGTGCTTGTTTAGCGAGAGATTTCTGCCTTTGCCATCAACGATTGAATGCTGCCACAGAAGTGCCTTGTTTGCCGACTGAAATTGTGATGGATTAGTGGACCCTGAGTAATAGGCAGCAACGGGCCACAACTAGCAGCGATAGAATGTACTATCAAAGATCATAGCAACATAGAAGGTGCTCTCCACAATGGAATTGTATTGCAACCTTCTCAGCCAAATGGCTTCTAACAATTCACGACACACACACCAACCACACCTCCTAAACTTCACTTAGAAACTGCATTTCCCCCACACTCCCAAACATACTCACAACACACAATGTGGCACCAAACAACTCAACAACGTATCAATGAGTAACCAACCAAGTTTCCATAACCAAGTAATTAACAAGAGCTAACTCACATTCATTCCCAAACAACCATGGATACCACCTTCACTCACTCAATCGTTTACAAAACCCTAGCGTAACCAAACAATCAATCAAAAGGGCAACCCTCCCAACATCCCACAAATAGTTTCAATCAAGTTACCACTTCAACCACAAACAATACATTCAAAACAATATTACTAACAAATTTCACTCAATCCACAATCCCCAAACAAGCATACGGTAAGAAAGACCCTACTCACCACCAATGGAACTCCACAGTACACTCTTCCAACTATACCATCCCTCTCAAGATTAGCATCACTTCCAACATCACTAATACACATTGCAAACATCCAACCTCAAACACTACACGAAGTAACTAACATCACAGTAGTACTAACTTCAACCAACTATCTACAAGATACCAACATTGAGCAACACTAAATACAAAATGAAACTAAATAATAAGCTCCTTTTAACAAAAAGCTCACAAAAAGACTCAAACAACATGACTTCCAACTCAAATGACTTTTAACTAACTCTCATTATAATGACACTCTCAATGGCATTCAACTATCACATCATCATCCAACTATATCTTACCACAAAGAGTGGCCTCGTTTTATAGTAAATCCCAAGTGTCCCCTTTCAAAATGAGGCTTTGCCGATTTTCATGCCCTTGTCTTCGTTTCCATTTGTCCAATCCCCATTGGCAAGTACATCAAGTGGCCTCCTTGAGGGCCAAAACTAGCCAAGATGCCACTTTTGTCAACAGCTAGAGGAGGTATCTACCAAACTTTTCTAGCCTCCAAGGTCTTCTTGCATTTATTATCCAAAAGGTGGTTGAAGACTCTTGCCAACCTCTCTCTCTCTTGTTAGGTGTCCTCTATTTCCCTCGGTCCTCCACTTCCTTGGCCTTTCCTTTCATTTTTCCTTGTAGTATGCATAGCTTGGCTTTTGGCTTTTGGTTTTTCAAGATTACCGACTGATTTGCCCATTTCCCGTAATTTGCCCAATTTTACTCGTTAGTGTTTCTGCAAGTTTTCAGTATTGCCCATAATTCACAGCTTGGGTTTTGCCCGATAAATATTTTTCTTTGATGGCTCTTTGACTGGGTTTGACTTTTTCGGCATTCATGACTAGGGCTCCCACAACAACATGGTTTCCCTGAAAATGCACTAGGCAACCATATATTAGTAAAACCAACTCTGTACATGGTAGGATTTTAGCACGGCTATGCCGACTATTTTTACAACTGGCCAAAAACCCGTAAAACTTTATCAAAGGCCATTTCTAAGGCCGCAAACTTTTCTCTAGCCTCATTTAGGACGGGCTGAGACCCAATTCTAGGTGGAGCGACATTTTTGGTTCGATTTTTACAAAAATTGACCACAAAATATGTTTGACTGTTTTTTCGAAAATCAGTTTCTCACTTTTAAACTGTGTCTAGTCACTTTAGGGGCGGGCTGGGACCCAACTCTAAGGCAAATTTGTGCCAATTTTTCTCTAATAACCGGGTTTTACATGTCGATTTTTTCAGCTATTGCGAACTTAAGCTTCAATATTAGCCCAATTTTTTATCCAAAAATATCGACTAACAACAATTGAGTTTCATGTTCATACTGATGCATCAGAATATGCCATTGGATTAGTTTTGACGCATTCTGGTGAATATAGGAAGGATTATCCTATCAGGTTTGTCAGTAGACAGCTTACAGATCTTGAGAAGAATGATTTGACAACCGAACGTGAATCGTTGGCCATGATTTTTTCTGTTAAGAAGTTTCGACATTATTTATTGGCAACGCATTTTGCATCTTATACTGATCATCAGCCATTACTTTATTTGGTGAACAAGACATGTAACACAGGGCGTATTGCAAGATGACTACTTTTATTGACCGAATTTGACTTTTGAGTTGTGGTTCGAAAGGGTAAACAACATTATCTGGTCGATCATGTTTCAAGGATTGAATCAACACCGGTTAATACTGAAGTGGATGATCAACTACCAGACGCTGCATTGTTTTGTGTTGAAGCAGTACCTGAGTGGGCACCTGATATTGTTGAATATCTAATGCTAGGCCAACCCAATGATTCCTTGACAAAAGTACAGAAGAGACAATTGATTCTTAAGGCACAACCTTATCAATTGATTGTTGGACAATTGTATTGTCAAGGAATGGATGATATTTTGTGAGGATACATGTTTTGTCGGATGAAGTACCTGAACCTATCATGTTTTCACATGATGGAATGGGCAGAGGACATTTTTCAACAGATATTACTATTCACAAACTTTTACAATCAGGATGTTGGTGGCCTACACTTCATAAAAATACAAAAAATTATATTCAGTCATGTGATGTTTGTCAACGAGCACGTCGTCCTACCTTACATAATTATGAACCTTTACATCCAGTTTTATTGCAAGCACCATTCGAGAAATGGGAACTTGATTATGTTGGTCCTATTCATCCTGCGGCACGAGGATCTCAAGCCAGATATATCATTGTTGCAACTGATTATATGACCAAATGGGTTGAAGCAAAAGCAGTTCAAGTTGCACATGCAAAATCAATGGCTAGGTTCCTCTATGAAAATGTCATTACTAGATTTGGATGTCCTATTGAGATCGTAAGTGATCGTGGAACACATTTTGTGAATGAAACGATAAAGTGTCAGTTGGAAGACTTTTTCGTTATTCATCAAGGCTGAATTCGATTCATTTCTCACTTGTGCTAGCGGAGCTCTTGAAATTTTTTTCGCAACCAAAACTTTCTAAAACTTTCCTACAACCATCTGATACACTCCTGCGTCTTACTTTCAACCTTTACCTTTCTGTCATCATGTCTTTTACTGATATCTTGCAATCTCCGTGCTATGTCATCCATCGTGATGTTCCAGTTGCTACAGACATCATGATGCTCCTAGCACAAGCATGGTCACTCAGGTAATGACTCTTGTCGGGCCTTTGCTTTCGGTAATGAGAATCTACGAGCGAACCTTTTCTGGAAAAATCAATATGCAATTTATTACCATGGCCTTTAGTACTTGGACCGAGACCAAATCCAAATTTTATATCACTGTCCAGACTGCCAAACAGATGTGCGTGTTGCTGAAGCCACCCTTGCTACCATAGGTATCACATTCTTTACTGAGCCGTCTCCAAACCATAAGCACACAAAGAACATGCTCAAGTCATTCATAGACACCACTATTGAGTTTTTCTAGACCCATGACGGGTATCTTCTAGAATCCATCCGAGATCCCATCATTCATGATGCGGCCTAGCTACTGAACAACTTCTTGATGGTTGGCAACCTCAGGAAGGAACGCATCATCGTAGATCTTCCATCGCATTGTAGACTCCAACTACAAACTAGGATCTGGCCCATTATAACCCTACAACTGGTATAAAACGGTCTTTGGTGACTTGAAGAGGGCTATCAAGAGTAATATCAAGTAGCAATTTGCAACTGGCCCTCTTCTCTCTCTTATCTGCTTCATATCTGGAGGACAGGCTCTGTGGGTTCAATGCCGATTATGTGTTGTTTGTCTACGAAGAAGCACTGGCCGAGTCATCTCACCAGGCCTCAAACTCACATAATCATTGTCGTGTACGCAACAAAGTCGTTATACTTGACTCGCCTCCCGCGTCACGTTGCCAAACTAGGCAAACCTCTTTAGCTACGCTTCCACCCCCTGTTGCAATTGGCACTGAACTCCCCATCCCCCAATCAACCGATGCTTCCCTCACCTTTGCTTCCTCAGTCTGTGACCATTGGAGCCACAATTCCAATCACAACTGCCCAAGAAGCCTCACCCCCACAAACTCGAGCAATCTCACCAAATACCTAGGCTTTTATGGACATGTTTGATGATTCTGACCCCCTTGGGGCTTTAGAAGTTTCTGTCATGCCCCAAAATCCAGGGCCCTTTGATCCCCAATCCCTTGAAAAAGGATTCGAACAGTTCTATGATAGCTCTACAGTTTTTAATTCCTCATTCCAGACAGATCAACAAGATATAGTAGCTCATCAGGCACTAGACACCATTCGAGTCGTCCATGCAATTAAATCTCCGAAGCAGTTTGAAGCCACACGGTGCCAGAAGGGTTTGAGGAAGAGGATATCTTTGAAGAAGAAGAATTGTCGGCAGCACCTCCATGCCAAACAAGAACAATTCCACTAGTTCCTCCTATTGTTACCATCTCCACCTCAGTAGATTCTGGTGATGCTCTTGGTTTAGTTTCAAACCTTGCGCAAGTGATCTAGTCTATACCGGATAAGAAAAAAGAAATGGATCAGTGCATTTCAGACTTGGGTTTTGAAAATACCTTAATCAACTAGAAGATCATCTAGCTGAATAAAGAACTTAAGATCGCCAAGCAGCGCGAAGAAAAATTTGAAACTGAGAAGACGAAACTACAACATATTGCCTAGAGGGGTATGTGGTGCAACTCCAGAACACATTGACAACTGTCCAGGACCAAGTAGATCGAACTGTGCAGGATGCAAAACAGCAAGTACTGCTGCTACAAAGATAGTTACAGATGGCTAAGCAAGATTGCACATGTCTACAAGGTGAATTGGATGCGACCACCCTTGAGTGTGATACGTATCTTCAAGTACCAGTTTTTGATCATCTGGTCACATCGACGAAAGTCAGCTATTTCTTCAAAAAAGTTGAAACCTATTGAGTGGCCTTGCGAGGATTTCAAAGTCGATTCGACAGATTCAAAGGCACAACCTCGACAGAGTTGGCAAAACCCAAAGAGACCATTATAAATTTCGGTAGAGCTTCGCTAGCAAAGGTTTACATGGGCCACTTGTTGATTGACTGGCCCTGGTGGAGCAGGTAAGGCCATACGTTGTGGTTGATTTGGTGCGCCGTACCTTGGTGCCGCATTGGGTGTCCCTTGATGGTAAGGATAGGAAGTCTGATAAGGACTTCTCTTCTGTTGAACAATCCGGCAAATCCTAGTATGTCCATCCATATTATGATTTATGGATTTCTAACAAAACTTTGGCTTGTTTTGCCACATTGTGAATATTGAGATTTTGGTGATTTTGTCTCATTCTCTCTCTATCCAAGAGTAGGCTGCTTTCTCCATAGTGATCACTTAGAATATTTTCTGATATCTATTTCTCATAATAAGGAGTTCGTTTTTTTAGTCTGTTGTATGCCATTGTGCTCTTGCCTTGGATTTTTCAAGTAATCTGTTCATTGATCATTCCTGTGCAATCACAACACCTCATAAAGATCCTGTAGGGTGTGTGGTGAAGTTCACACATGCTAAAAACTTCACATGGTATCAGAGCTTCATGCTTTGAAGAGGTGAGGGTGTATACATCAGAACATAAGTGCTTTTGCTTGCAAGAACTCGAATTTGGGAGAGGAATTCAAACTCATTGACAAACAAGCCATCTGTGGATCATAAATGGATCAAATCAAGTCTGATCTGCTCCAGTTGAGCCCTGTATGGACAGAGATCTCACACGTGTGAAGTTAGCCCTCTTGTTTGAGTGCTACTTCTCAAGGAATGATCCAAATTTGATGTTCTATAGCTTGTTGGATATTAAAGAGTAGATTGTGTTGCTTGAGTTTCTAAATCAATGTTGGTACGTATTACACTTGAATCCTTAGGGATTCTTAAATATACCCAATCCTTCACTTGGAAGTCTCTCGATGATCTTTCAGATTTGCATAATGTCAGTCCCTATCCTGGGCACACTACTAGACATTTTCATGTGCAATCCGTAGCATTTCCTGCATATCATCATGTAGGAAATCCGCTACCTTCTGAAACTTGATCGTCCGAGTCTCTATCGCAATGGGTGACCTGGGCTCAAATTCGTACATAAGCATAAATGGGCTATAACCGGTAGCCGAGTCTCTACCGCTATGGGTGACCTAGGCTCAAATCCGTACATAAGCATAAATGGGCTATAACCGATAGCCGAATGCTTACTACTATCATAGGCAAATTTGATTAATGGAAGATACTTCTCCCAATCAGATTTTCGTCAAGAAATATATGCTCAAAGCATATGTTCCATCATCTGATTTGTTCTTTCCGTTTGTCCATCCGTCTCAGGATGATCAGAAGAACCCAAGCTCAGAGTCGTCTCTAGTTTAGCAAACACGGTCGACCAAAAGTGACCGGTGAATTTCGAATCGCAATCGCTCACAATATCACTTGGTAATCCGTAAAGCATAAATAGACGCTCTACAAATGTCTAAGTTGAATCAGAAGCCTTTGCGATGGTCTTTACCAGAATAAACGTAGCCAATTTGGTATCAGAGCGTGATTCATCTTTCCATGACTGTGATTGATCCATAGCTTGGGGGCTAGATCCATATGATCTAGGTTTGCTAATCCATTGAGTTCAGTTTAGATATGTGTTTTGGAAATCTAATTTCTTTACTCTAGTTCATCTCAAAATGGGGTGGCTGAAAGAAAGAATAAAACCTTGTGTGAATGTGCCAAAACCATTAGAATTGAGACATCCTTGCCAAAAGACTTTTGGGGTGAGGCCATCAATTGTTCAAACTATCTTTGCAATCGACTCCCTCATGTTGCACTTGAAGGAAAGTCACCATATGAAGCACTTTATTTGAAGAAACCTAAGGTTGATCACCTTAGAGTATTTGGATGCATATGCTTTGTCCATATTCCCTTGGAAACGAGAAAGAAGGATGATCCTTGTGCAAGCAAATGAGTAATGGTTGGATATCATCCAACAAGAAAGCCTATCGAATCTACGTGCTCTCTACTTCTAAAGTAATTGATAGTAGAGATGTAGTTTTTCATGAAGAAGAAAAGTCCAATCTTGGAGGGGCCGAGATCAAGCAACCTCAAAATCTATTACCTTTTGTTATTGAAGACAATCAACATATGGAGGAGTCAAGATTTGAAGATGGAAGTCCTCGGATTTTCACTCCTAGAAGATCCATGAGGGAGAGATCCGAGCCTAAGAGGCTCACTTATGATGACAAAAGAAAATAAGTGGATCTTGATTCCACTTATGCTTATTTTGTTTCTCACGAGGAGTCCAAAGATGTCCAAGAAGCCCTCAATGCCAAGGAGTGGTATGAGGCCATGAAGATTGAATATGATGCCTTGATCACCAACCACACATGGGAGCTAGTGGATCCACCACCTAACATGCATATCATTGGATGCAAGTGGGTGTTCAAGATCAAGTACAATCATGATGGCTCCATCAACAAGTATAAGGCAAGATTATGTGCTAAAGGCTTTGCACAAATATATGGCCTTGACTATAAAAAAACCTTTGCTCCTGTAGCAAAGATGGTGACAATAAGAATCATAGTCTCTCTTGCCTTATTTTTTAAGTGGAAACTGTTTCAACTTGATGTTTCCAATGCATTTTTGAATGGCTATCTTGAGGAGGAGATATACATGGAACAGTCTCAAGGATTTATCAAGGATAAATCTAAGCTGTGTTTGCTATTTAGAAGCCTTTATGGCTTGAAGCAAAAACCTAGATCATGGTATTCAAGACTCAACAACTTTCTACTTTCAATAGGATTTGTGCTTAGTGACTATGATCCTTCTATGTACTTAGAGTTTAATGGTAATAATATTGTCATTCTTCTAATCTATGTAGATGACATTATTCTTAGTGGAGGTTGTTTGATGCTAGTTCAAGAAACTAAAGATGCATTAGAAAAAGAATTTAAAATGCAAGATCTAGGAGAGATCCATTACATTTTAGGCCTTGAGATTGATTTTCATGAAGAGTATGCTTTTATTTGTCAATCTAGATATGTCTTTTCTATGTTGAGAAACTTCAAAATGCAAAATTGTAAAGGCATAGATACTCCCATGGAGCAACATGTAAAAGATCCTATTAAAGGTGATGAAAGATCATTCGAGGACATCACACTTTATAGGAGTCTTATAGGCTCTTTAAGTTGGCTTACTATCACTAGACCCGATTTGAGCTATTGTGTGCACAAATTGAGTCAATTTATGCAAGATCCTAAAATCCAACATTGGAAGATGGCCAAGAGAGTTCTAAGATATGTATCTTCTACTCAAGATTATGGTTTATTGTACAAGAATGAAGATCTAACCATTGTTGGCTATTTGGATTCCGATTTTGCAAGTGATAAAATGGATCGAAAGTCCATTAATGCATATACTATCTTTCTTGGAGGAAATCTTGTGTCTTGGCTTTCAAAGAAGCAAGATACCATATCCCTATCATCTTGTGAGGCCGAGTACAAAGCACTCACTACAACAACTAAAGAGGTGCTTTGGATCAAGAGGTTAATCATGGAGCTAAAGTGCATCAAATAGAATGATCTTCCCTTGATCAAATGTGACAACATATCGGCACAAGCTCTTGCAAACAATCCTATTTTTCATGCAAGAAGCAAGCATATAGAAGTGGCACACCATTTTCTAAGGGAAAAGCTCATTGGAGGTGAAATCAACTTGGAACACGTCGACACATCTTCATGTATTGCTGATCTTCTCACAAAGACACTTTGCAAAAGTGCCTTCTCAAAGCATAGATCTAATCTTGGTCTTATCTCAAGATCGATGCTTGATCAACATTAGATACATTTCTAGGAGGAGTGTCAAAATATTGAAAAAATCTATCTAATGTTGTGAGTAGGGGTCCTAAAAATGCCTTGATGAATCAAGCTCTTTTGGTTTAGTAAAGACCCATCTTAGAATAAAATATTCAAGGTAGGTAGAAGTAGAAACTCGAGCTACCATAGGAATTGTCATTTGTACTTTGCATGACACATTTAATGAATGAAAAGACTAGGTGGCACAATTAGACATAGTGAGGTGGCTTGAATAAGTCTAGATAGCTTGAGAGGTGGATTCATAACTCCAATTCAACTCAAAGTAGGAAGAGAGTCCATGGATCTATATATATGTGATGTACTCTCATTGAAAAGATGATGAAATTTGTGTGTTATGCAAATCTGGAGACAAGCTCATTGTGCCCTCTCCCTCTCTACTCGAGTTTTGTACTTTCATATTCTCTTTCTAGCCGAGTTGAGGCATTTATTATGCTTAGTTTCATGTTTTGTTGACAGATCTTGCTTGTAATACAATAATATTTCTTGTATGATTAGCTTTCCTATTGTCAACCAATGCTAGTCTGATCTTTATGGTATTATTGGGCTTAGGAGATCAAAAGTACATGTATAGGGTGTCCCACACGTGTGAATTCAGCATCTTCCCTTGATCAGGTGTGACAACATATCGGCCCAAGCTCTTGCAAACAATCCTATTTTTCATGCAAGAAGCAAGCATATAGAAGTGGCACACCATTTTGTAAGGGAAAAACTCATTGGAGGTGAAATCAACTTGGAACATGTCGACACATCTTCATGTACTGCTGATCTTCTCACAAAGCCACTTTGCAAAAGTGCCTTCTCAAAGCATAGATCTAATCTTGGTCTTATCTCAAGATCGATGCTTGATCTATGATAATTGTCAACATTTCCTAGCTAGTTTGAGGCCTAAATTGGCAATTTTTGTACATAGTTTTGGATCTAGCCTTTCACACATGTGAAAGAGGCCTAGATACTTTTATTTTAGTATATATTTCATACTAAAGAAGTCCCAAACTTCAGGACCTTCAAAATGACCCCAAAATCATGTTATTTGGACATATAGGCCAAAATTGGCTATTTTAGGCTACTGGTGTCCTAAAATTGGGTCCTAAGTTCTAGAGAGAGGAGAGAGAGTCATCTCTCTCACCTATATTAGGCTGAAATTCATGGAGAACAGGTTGGAGAAACTTATTGTATTGTTGAGAGAGATCAATAGATCATTGTCACGGTTTCTTCCTCCATTGAGAGCATTGCTTTATGTATTGTCTTCAAGCTTTTGTGTATGATCTTAAGAGGTTTCCAAAAGTGGTAGGCTGCTATTGTAGGGCTGGTATGCTGCTGTTTTTGGCTGCCATTAGTACCTTTTATTAGTTTCTTTTGTCTCTTGAATGCTTTGTCAAGTTCATGTGTATCAAAGGTAGCATTAGGATGCTTTGCCAGTTCTAGCTTTTGTAGCTTCTTGTGCAAAGATCTTAGCCAAGTATTTTGGGAGTTTGGATCCATTCAAGATCCACTTTTTTCACATGGTATCAGAGCTAGTTGGCTATTATTTTTAGTAAGGTTTTCATTTGGTGATATTTGGATGTTTGATCAAGTTCTAGCATGATATGCATTGCATTGTTGATCAAATCTTACTAACCTTTGTTTTGTGGGTTGAACTTGTGGATCAAAAGCATATTTCAGGTCTATTGAAGATCAAAGGCTGAGAAGAAGCTATTTTGGATTGGATCATAACACCTAATCATTTGTTGATTGTGGGGCTTGTGCATATTCAATACTAACAATGTTATGTTCGATGTATTGTTGACAATCTCCACTTCTGTGGATGAACACTCTCCTTTGTGGAGGAACACTCTCCTTAAGTGGATGAACCTTCTCATTAAGTGGATGACAAATACTCTTTGAGTGATTTCGTATTTCTTCAAAAGGTTGAGCAAAGCTCCCACTTGGATGAAAGATCCCCTTTTGGGTGAACAAATTGTCAACAATCTTTTGCATAAATTTTGGTGTACTTTGTTGAGCATGTAAGTAGCTCTCCTTATGTAATTTGATTGGAGCATTTGCTGAAAGGTTATAACCATTATGCAAATGTGTTTTTAGGTTCTTAACAGGTTGAGGAACATTCTCATGTAAAGTGATCTTAGATCTACATCTAAACACCAAGATTTGACAAGCTAGTGAAGCTAGTCTTGTGATTCACTAAATGTGCTCTTTCATTCACCTCTAAAGCTTGTATTTATCATTTGCTAGAGTTTATAAACTTTTAAAAGTGTGGTTTACATGTGATTTTACAGGTTGAATGAATATCTTAGTGTGTTGATCATATGTTGATCAAGTTTGTTCAATTCTAGGTATTCTTGGCAGCCTAGTCTTGTGTATTTTCTAAGAATGCAAGTAACTCTTCAAATCATAACTTGATTTGGTCACTTGCTGGAAAGTTTGGGAGCTTAAGTAAGAGTGTGTTCAGGTTGGTTTGAGTTTGTAATCCATTTTTAGTGTGTGCAAAGTGTTGCATGTGTTTCAATCTTCCTTTCTGTGCTTGGAAACTAGCTAGGTTCAAGATAGAAGTGTTTTAGGGTCCTAGATCTTCTGAGATCTCCTTATCCATCATTTTTTGAGAGGAAAGTGAGTGTTAGGTGTATTAGGACAGAGCCTAAAAGTTGAAGAATCATTATATTCATGGCTTTCAATGGTGGGATCATGTTAGAAACTAATGATAGGTTGAGTTCATCAAACTACTCTACCTGGAAAGTGAGGATGGAATTCTTACTTGAGTTGAATGAACTCATGGAGATAGTTGCAGGAACTGAAGAGAGACCACCCACAGTTCAAGAGCAACAAAAGTTTGATAAGAAGGCCAAAAGGGCTCTTCATATCATTAAAATGAATGTTACCAATGAACTTCTCAAGGAAGTTGGTAAGTGTCAAAGTGCAAGTGAGGCATGGAATGCCTTGAAGAAGCTCTTTGAATCAAAGTCCACATCTAGGGTATTGACCCTAATGAGGCAAATATTTTCTAGTAGGCAAAGAGAGGGTGAAAGTGCTCATGCATTTGTCTTGAGGGTTAAGTCCTTAAGTGACGATCTAGCATGTATTGATGAAAACATAAAAGATGGTGAAATAGTCCAGGTTATATTGAATGGTTTGCTAGATGAGCATGCTAACCTTGTGCAAAGTTTTGTCATTCAAAGAGTCTTGCCAAGTGTGGTTGACTTGCAAGAAATATTATTGGCTGAAGAACATAGGTTGCAATCAAAGCTTGATGGTGCATCCTTGCAAGGTGGAGGTGAAGAGGCTTTCTTCACAAAAGACAAAGTCAAAGGCAAAGGTAAAGGCAAAGGGAAATGGTCCAAAGGTAGTAACTTGGATCATGATGATCACTCTTCCTCCTCCTCTTCTACTTCTTTTAGAAAGAAAGATAAGTCAAAGTTCAAGTGCTTTTATTGTGGGATAAAAGGTCATTTTGCTAATGAATGTCATAAGAAGAAAAGAGAGCAAGGTGAGAGGCAAGGAAATCTAGCAATAGATGAAGAAGAGGATAGCATTTCTAAATCTCTTGTTATGACTTCAAGTTTTCTTGCACATATAGATGGGAATGATCCTTGGTGGATTGATAGTGGATCCTCATCTCACATGACAAGACATAAGGAATACTTTTCATCCTTATTGTCTTATGAGGGAGAGAGCAACATCATCTATACTGCAAATGATGGTCAATGTGACATCAAAGGCATAGGCACAATTCATATTTCTCTTTCAACAAATAGGAAAGCTAATCTTGAAAATGTATTGTACATTCCTTCAATCACTAAGAACTTGCTTAGTGTTAGTCAAATGATTGACAAGGGGCTTGATGTTGAGTTCATTGGAGATGCTTGTTTGATAAGTAAGTGTGGATCCTTGATTGCTAAAGGAAGAAGGCATGGTAAACTTTTCAAACTGGATGCATGTGTGATCTCTAAGAATGAAGGATGTATGGCTAGGGAACAATTGACAAACCAAGAAGTTTGGCATAACAGGTTGGGCCATCCCAACTTCAAATCTTTGGAGGTAATGGCAAATAAAGAGCATGTTCTTGGTCTCCCTAAAAGTCTTGTTGCAAATAATACATTTTGTGAACAATGTGTCTTGTCCAAATCTCATAGACTTGCTTATACTAGATCTACTTCTAGATATAAAGAAGCTTTTCAACTTGTGCATTCAGATCTTCATTCTTTTAGTACAACTAGCAATGGTGGGGCAAAAATGTATGCAAATTTTATTGATGACTTTAGTAGGTATACTTGGGTCTATCTTCTTAAAACCAAGGATGAAGTGTTTGCTGCATTTGTCAAGTTTAAGAATGAAGTGAAAAATCAATTCAATACAAAGATCAAATGCTTGAGATCAGATAATGGAGGGGAATACACTTCAATTAAGTTCAAAGATTTTTGCATAGCACATGGGATTAAGAGGGAGTACTCTAGTCCTAGGACTCCACAACAGAATGGAGTGGCAGAAAGGAAGAATAGAACCCTTTGTGAACGTGCCAAGGCAATGAGACTACATGCTAATCTTGCTAAGTCCTATTGGGGGGAAGCTTTAGCATGTGCTAACTATCTTTGTAACAGGAGGACAAGTGCTTCTTTGAATGGTAAAACTCCCTTTGAGGTCCTCAATGGTAGGAGGCCGAGTGTCAAGCATTGTAGGATCTTTGGTTGTACTTGTTTTGTCAACATCACTCTTGATGATAGAACTAAAGAATATCCTTCATCAAAGAAGGGTGTGTTTGTTGGCTATAGTGAAGTAAGCAAGGCTTACAAAGTGTACATTCCTTCTACGAATAAAGTTGTCATAAGTAGGGATGTCATCTTTCATGAAGAGAATGTTTCCAATGTTGTCAATGTTGATGATGATGTTGATGTGCCTACTAATCATCATGATGTGCAAGATGTCTTGGATGAAGGTGGCGATGCCACTCCAAAGCAACCTTCAAGGAGGACTCAAAGGCAAAGGACTAAGCCATCAAGGCTAACCTATGATGAAAAAGGAAAGCAAGTGGTGGAGAACTCTAACTTTGCTTTTCTTACCTCTTTTGATGAACCAACTTGTGTAGGTGAAGCAATACAAAAGGAGGAATGGATCCAAGCCATGGATCATGAGCATCAAGCACTCATCAAGAGCAACACTTGGAGGTTGGTGGAACTTCCAAAAGACAAGAAGGCAATTGGGTGTAAGTAAATCTTCAAGATCAAGACAAAAGAAGATGGATCAATCAAAAGGTACAAGGCAATATTGGTGGCAAAAGGGTATGCTCAAGAGTATGGCATTGACTATGATGAGACCTTTGCACCCGTGGCAAAGATGGTAACAGTTTGAACCCTTATCTCTCTTGCAACTCTTTATGGTTGGGACATGTGGCAAATGTAATGCTTTTTTGAATGGTGATCTTGAAGAGGAAATCTACATGGAACAACCCGAGGGCTATGTTTCACATGATGAGCCTAATCATGTGTGTTTCCTACAAAAGAGCTTGTATGGGCTTAAGCAAACACCAAGAAGTTGGTATGCTAAGCTCAATTCCTTCTTACTCTCTCAAAACTTCATCATGAGTGAGTACGATCATTCTCTCTACTTTAGATTGAATGATAATGGCGACATCACTTTGCTTTTGATCTATGTTGATGACATAATCTTAAGTGGTGATAGCAATGAAGATATAGATGACATCAAGATGGCACTTAAAAGTAAGTTTGAGATACAAGATCTTGGTAAGCCTCACTATATCTTAGGAATAGAGATTGTTAGGACTTTTGATTCTACTTTCATTTGTCAAGAGAAGTATTCTAACTCTATTCTAAAAAGATTTCATATGGAAAATTGCAAAGTAGTTTCTACTCCTATGGAATCAAATGTAAAGCTATCTATAAGAGGTAATGAAAGATCCTTCAAGGACATTACTCTCTATAGAAAGCTCATAGGATCTCTTATTTGGTTAACCATCACAAGACCTGATCTAAGATATGTGGTTGGTAAACTAAGTCAATTCATGCAAGATCCTAGTGAGGCTCATTGGAAGCTAGAAAAGAGAGTACTAAGATACCTCTCGGGATCTAGAGATTTTGGCATCTTGTATGAAGGATCTTCACCTAGCCTTTGTGGTTTCTCAGATTCAGATTTTGCAAGTGATCAAATGGATAGGAAGTCAACAAGTGCCTTTGCAATATATGTTGGAGAGGGAGCTATCTCATGGCTATCAAAGAAGCAACCTACTATCTCTCTATCTTCCACCGAGGCCAAGTACAAGGCATTGACAAGATGCACCAAGGAGATGCTTTGGATAAAGAGGATGCTATTGGATCTTCACTTGTTGGATTCTAAGAAGACACCAATCATCTATTGTGACAAACTTTCAGCCCAAAGCTTGGCAACCAATCTAGTTTTTCATGCTAGAAGCAAGCACATTGAGATTGCTCATCACTTTGTGAGGGATCAAGTCATTGCCAAAGAGGTGGAGCTTCAACATGTCTCTTCATTGGAGTGTGTGGCTGATATCTTCACCAAACCATTGGGAAAGGACCTGTATTATAAGCATAGATCTGATCTTGGAATGTGTTCAAGATCTATGTTAAAACTAGCATCCAATGTTGAAGAGGGAGTGTGAAAATTGTCAACATTTCCTAGCTAGTTTGAGGCCTAAATTCGCAATTTTTGTACATAGTTTAGGATCTAACCTTTCACACATATGAAAGAGGCCTAGACACTTTTATTTTAGTATATATTTCATATTAAAGAAGTCCCAAACTTCAGTACCTTCAAGATGACCCCAAAATCATGTTATTTAGACGTACAGGCCAAAATTGGCTATTTTAGACTACTGGTGTCCTAAAATTGGGTCCTAAGTTCTAGAGAGAGGAGAGAGAGTCATCTTTCTCACCTATATTAGGCTGAGATTCATGGAGAATAGGTTGGAGAAACTTATTGTATTGTTGAGAGAGATCAATAGATCATTGTCACAGTTTCTTCCTCCATTGAGAGCATTGCTTTGTGTATTGTCTTCAAGCTTTTCTGTATGATCTTAAGAGGTTTCCAAAAGTGGTAGGCTGCTATTGTAGGGCTGGTATTTTGTTGTTTTTGGCTGCCATCAGTACCTTTTATTAGTTTCTTTTGTCTCTTGAATGCTTTGTCAAGTTCATGTGTATCAAAGGTAGCATTAGGATGCTTTGTCATTTCTAGCTTTTGTAGCTTGTTGTGCAAAGATCTTAGCCAAGTATTTTGGGAGTTTGGATCCATTCAAGATCCACTTTTTTCACATGATCCACATTAGATACCTTTTTAGGAGGAGTGTTGAAATATTGGAAAAATCTATCTAATGTTGTAAGAAGGAGTCTTAAAAATGCCAAAGATGAATTGAGCTCTTTTGGCTTAGTAAAGGCTCATCTTAGAATAAAATATTCAAGGTAGGTAGAAGTAGAAACTCGAGCTACCATAGGAATTGCCATTTTTATTTGGCATGCCACATTTAATGCATGAAAATACTAGGTGGCACAATTAGACATGTTGAGGTGGCTTGAATAAGTCTAGATAGCTTGAGAGGTGGATTCATAACTCCAATTCAACTCAAAGTAGGAGGAAAGTCCATGGATCTATATATATGTGATGTACTCTCATTGAGAAGATGATGATTTTTGTGTGTAATGCAAATTTGGAGACTAAGCTCTTTGTGCCCTCTCTCTCTACTCGAGTTTGTACATTCATATTCTCTCTCTAGCCGAGTTGAGGCATTTATTGTACTTAGTTTCATATTTTGTCGATAGATCTTGCTTGTAACACAATAACATTTCTTATATGATCAACTTTCCTATTGTCAATCAATGCTAGTTTGATCTTTATGGTATTATTGGGCTTAGGAGATCAAAAGTACATGTGTAGGGAATCCCACACGTGTGAATTCAACACCAGGCATGTCAATATGAATCAGATCCAGAACCTAGTACATCTTCACCCAAATGTTACACCATGGACACACCAATCACATTTGGGGTAAATATGATAAACGTAGCATGGCTATCAGCGGAGCCTATTGAGAACCTAGTGGACGATGATCTAGTCCCTTGGCAATATGCTCTAACTGAGATTGAGATTGAGCCGACTGATGAATAGGTCCTACACCACATGGCCCCAGATCGTTACGGAACCAAGAAAGTACCAGCTCAACCACCACAAAAGTCTGCTATGACGAAAGTCTCAAGGATCGATCCACCCAAGGCACCTACAAATAAGAAGAATCAGTTGAAGCAACGCTACAACTAGGTGATCTGATGGAGTGATCTACCCGAAGAGGCGATTGCTACAGTGGATGTTGATATTCGCAACCATGAGGCGAATGTCACGACAATTCCGATGAAAGACAACAAGGATAAATCCACCAAAATGACTAAAAAAGATAAAAAGAAAGTGTTGGATTTCTTGAAGTCAATCAAGATAGACTCAGATACAGCGTCATCTTCTACACAGGTGACAGAAAATCAAAAAATGACCAGTCGAGCTAAGATCGATATGCTGAAAGAGGAATCTCGACGAGCGCCAATTCACGAGATGCCTGATACTTTTAAGAATTACACCTTGGACGACGTGGTAATCATAATGTCGCAAGCCTAGAGAGAAACTGATCAAAGCCAGGCACCAGCAAAACAAGTCTTTGAGGGACTTGCGAGAACACAGCCAATCAATCTTTCTGAGCCAGGTGAAGAAGAAAAGATAGTGCATGTGGAAGAGCAGTTAACACCCACACAGTTTAGGAGACTACGATCGTTGTTGGTGGAATATAAAGACTGTTTTGCTTGGAGTTATAGTGACCTGAAGGGCATTCTACCAACAGTAGTCCAACACACCATACCCTTGGTGAATGGAACAGTCCCCAAGGTAAGTCGTTATTACCGCTGCAACCCAAATTATACTGAGCTGATCAAGCAGGAGTTGCAGAAGCTGATGGATGCAGATTTCATCTATGAAATCGAGCACATGAAATGGGTATCACCGATAGTTATAGTACCCAAGAAGAATGGCGAAATGCGGATTTTTGTGAATCTGAAGGTGCTAAATGCAGTCACCAAAAAATATCATTTTTTTTTACCATTTACAAAAAGTGTCCTCGATAGAGTAGTCGGTGCCGAGGCCTACAGTTTTCTAGACGGCTTTAGCGGCTACAACCAGGTGAAGATAGCCCCCCCGGACCAGCACAATACAACATTTGCCATGGAATGGAGAACCTATGCCTATAAAGTGATGTCATTTGGACTTTGCAATGTCCCAAGCACCTTCCAGTGAGTCATGCAGACGACATTCAAGGATTATCTGCAAAAAATTTCAGAAATTTTCTTGGACAATCTGTGCGTGCATGGACCAGACTCAAAACACTTATCCAACCTGGAGAAGGTGTTACAAAAATGTCGTGATACCAGATCTCCCTGAATCCAAAAAAATGTCAATTTTGGGTAACACATGGCTTGATTTTCGGCCATATAGTGTCAAGACACGAGATCGCCACAGATCTATCAAAGATCCGAATCATTATTGATCTACCACCACCAAGGACGATCCGCGAAGTCCATATCTTCATGGGTCATGCTAACTATTATAGGATCTTCATTCTTGATTTTGCGGAGTTAGCCCGACCAATTTACAAACTCACAACGGATCCACATTGGAACGATGAAGCGCTACAGGCTTTCCAGAAGCTTAGAGATGCATTGGTTTCAACACCAATCTTGCGCCCACCCAATTGGTCCATTGAGTTTCACATGCATACGGACGCATCGAAGTATGCAGCTAGAGCAGTCTTAACCCAGCCAGGTGAACACAAAAAGGATTTTCCAATCTGATTTGCAAGCCGACAACTCAGTGATACCGAAATGAATTATTCAACCACAGAGTAGGAAGCACTGACAATGATTTATGCAGTTAAAAAATTTCGACATTACATGATGGCCACACATTTTGCTTTTTACACGGATCATCAACCCTTGCTCTATCTCATTAATAAAACTTGCAACACTGGGAGAATCACCAGATGGCTACTTCTATTGTTGGAATTTGATTTTCAGATAGTAGTTCGCAAGGGAAAACAATATTACATGGCAGATCATGTATCACGAATCAAGGGAAAGGAGATTGCAACCCAACCTGACGATGACCTGGCAGATGTTGCCTTATTCTACGTGGACACAGTACCAGAATGTGCTGCCGACATTGTTGAATATCTAATGCGAGGCCAACCAGACAAATCACTACCAAAGGCGGAACAGCGGAAATTGATCTTGAAGGCTAGACCTTATCAGCTGATTGCTGGACAGTTATATCGAAGAGGACTAGATGGAATTCTTCGGCGGTGTATTCTTTCTCATGTGGCCACCCAGATCATTTCGCTTTCACATGAAGGCATGGGTGGGGGCCATTTTGCATCCGACATTAGATCCCGCAATCAGGATGTTGGTGGCCAACGATTCATAAGGATACGGAGGAATACTTAAAAAAGTGCGATGTGTGCCAAAGGGCGAGAAGGCCAACGAGATTGAATTATGACCTATTGCACCCGATCTTAGCCCAAGCACCATTCGAAAAGTGAGAATTGGATTACATCGATCCAAGTCACCCTGTGGCAAGGAGTTCCCAGGCTTGATACGTAATCGTAGCCACAAACTACCTCACCAAATGGGTCGAAGCCAATGTAGTAAGAGTAGCTGATGCTAGGACCACTGCCAAGTTCCTTTATGAAAATATCATCGTACGCTTCGGATGCCCGATAGAGCTAGTCAGTGATCGCAGAAGCCATTTCATCAATGAGACCATCAAGATCCTGTTGGAAAAATTCTTTGTGATCCACAAAACCAGTACGCCTTATTATCCTCATGGTAATGGACAAGCAGAATCATCCAATAAGATCCTATGTAGCGTGCTCATGAAAACAGTTGAAGCTAGCAGATTAGATTGGGAACATAAGTTGCATGTTGCACTGCGGGCATTCAGGACAGCATATAAAGGAAGCACTGATTAAACACCCTTCCAATTGGTATATGGTGATGATGTTGTGATGCCAGTAGAGTTTTTAGTTCCTTCATTAAGGATTGCCACCACGCAACATCTTAGTGAGTCCAAATCTCTACAGCTATGCCACAAAGCTCTGCATAAACTCTGTGAAACACGCTTACTAGTTGTGCATGCACTGGCAGCTGAAAAGAAAAGACGCAAAGCATGGCATGATCGCAGGTTACAAAAGAAGGATCTTCGTTCCGGAGATCTAGTCCTGATGTATAAAACCAAGGCGATCAAAGAAAAATTAAAATTCACAGGTGAAGTCCCCTATCGGATCAAGGAAATTCTTAATCATGGAGCCGTGAATTTAGAAAAGTTAGATGGGACACCATTCGATACACCCATCAACAGTAGCCGGTTGCACAAGTACTAGCCACTCTCTATAAACAAGCCGTACAGGTATTGTCCTCCACACGTGTGAGGCCACCCATCTATGTGTTTGATCATTTGATCCATTGCTCTTGCTTAAATCATAGTGTAAAGCATCTAGATCAAGATCTAACACCTAGAACTTGATAGATCTTTGGATTAAGCAATCAATAACTCTTAATGATTAATAGTACAATCAATATATGTCGTTTTTCTTTGAAAATTGACATGGTATCAGAGCCAAGTCTAAGAGTGATCTAAATGATTCATAGTACTTGAGAAATCATTGACAATTTGTTGTTTTTGAGTTCTAATTGAGAGGGCGAATTCAAAGAGAGAAGTAACATCATTGTTTTTGGTCAAGATTGATTTGTGGGCTACTGAAGTACTGTCCACATGTGTGAAACCATACAACAACCTTCAAATTAACTTCCATTAGTGTTTTTGATCCAAAAAAGTGCATATTGGTCCAAAATTCAAGGTTTTTAGTGCATTGTCTAGATCTAGGTTCAATTATTCCATTATGCTTAGGATCATCTAAAATGATAGATCTTGATAATGTTTTGTATGTTTCATCCATTACAAAAAACTTGCTTAGTGTTGGTCAATTAATGGACAATGGACTATATGTACATTTCAAGAATGGAGTGTGTTCCATCTTGAAAAATAATAAGTGCATAGCTAGTGGCATTAAGCAAGGAAGGCTTTTCAAGTTGGATGCTAATGTGGCTATTGAAAGTGTGAATATGGTTAGGGAGGAGTTGACTCAAGTGGAGCTTTGGCACAAAAGATTGGGCCATCCTAATCTTCAATCAATGGAATCCATGGCATCAAAGGAGCTAGCTCTCGGCCTACCAAAAGCTTTCAAGAAGTGTGGCAAAGTGTGTGAGGCATGTGGCCTTGCAAAGTCACACAAGACTTCCTACAAGAGATCTTTAACAAGATGATCTTATCCATTCGGATGTACATACTTTTTTTCATGAAAGTAATGGAGGAGCTTTAATGTATGTGACTTTTATTGATGATTGTACTAGATAAACTTGGATTCAATTATTGCCTAAGAAAAGCCTTGTATATGAAGCTTTTGTAGAGTTTAAGTCTCTAGTGGAAAAGCAACTTAGTTCTTGCATTAAAGTTCTAAGATGTGATAATGGAGGAGAGTATATCTCCAACAAGATGAGAGACTTTTGTGAGATGAATGGCATTAAGAGAGAATTCACTTGTCCTTACACCCCCCAACAAAATGGGGTGGCCGAGAGAAAAAATAGGAGTCTTTGTGAATGTGCAAAGTCCTTAAGACTTGATGCATCTCTACCCATCACTTTTTTGGGGGAGGCCATAACTTGTGCTAACTACTTATGTAATAGGCTTCCTAGTAGTGCTATTGGTGGGATCTCACCATTTCAAGCTTTGCTTGGCAATAAGCCCAATGTAAAAGATTTTAAAGTGTTTGGATGTATATGTTATGTCCACATTCCTTTGGAAACAAGAAGGAAAGAAGATGCAACTTCCTTCAAAGGAATATTTGTAGGCTATAGTGAAAATAACAAAGGATATAGGATATTTGATCCTATTTCAAAGAAAGTAAAAGTAAGCAAGGATGTCTTGTTTGATGAATCTCAAAGTTACAAGTTGTCTCCAAATTCATCTAGTCTCTAAGGTGATGAAGATCTTGCAACACCCGAGGAGGAGTGTCCTGAAAATGATCTTTTGGAAGATCAAAATCAAGTGCCAAAGGAGCCGAGAAGATCCACAAGGAGCAAGGCCGAGACTTCAAGGCTCACATACTTTGAGAAAGAGAAGCAAAGGGAAGACACATCTCCTTCTACCTCTTACTCTTTTCTAACCACAATGCTTGAAGAGCCATCATGTTATGAAGATGCAAGTAGATCACAAGTTTGGAGAGATGCAATGCAAGTAGAGTTTGATGCTTTGATATATAATCAAACTTGGAATCTTGTACACCTTTCATATGGGAAGAAGCCACTTGCATGTAAGTGGATCTATAGATTAAAGTACAATCAAGATGGATCTATAAGTAAGTACAAAGCTAGATTGGTTGCTAAGGGGTTTCTTCAAACTAAAGGCATAGATTATGAAGAAACATTTGCTCCTGTAGCAAAACTTGTAACCATTAGATTGATCATTTGTATTGCTACTTTATTCAAGTGACCCTACAGGATCTTACTGAGGTGTTGTGATTGCATAAGATTGATCAAAGAACAGTATGCTTGAAAAATCTTAGGCAAGAGCACAATGGCATACATCTGATGAAAAAATCTAATTCTTCACTATGAGAAATGAATGCTAGAAATAATTCTAAGTGTTCAGTATAGGAAAAAGAGGTTGCTCTCAAGTAGAGAGAGAAAAATCATACATAGAAAACTCGGGTAGAGAGAGAGAATGAGTCCAAAACACCAAAATCTCAATATTCACAATATGGCAAAACATGCCCAGCTTTCCCTACATGAGAGAGACTCGAATTCCTACAATGGAGTTGCATGGAAAGTCCACTTAACTGAACTAATTCACCTACCAGAGATCCACATGTGTAACTGCATGCATGTATGGTGCATGTACTGCATGTCAACTCATAAAATTGCCTAGACATGTGTAGATCACAGAAACTACTTTGCATGTTGCATGCACTGATTGCATGTGGCTTGCATGCATACAGTAAGACTTTGCATGCTATCAAAACATCTGCATGTCATTACAATTGAACCTATCTAACTCAAATCCGAGCTAGACTAGAAGGATATGTGCTCAATTCACACTCCTTATATGTACAACATGAAATCTAGTGGAAATTATCATGGATATGACCCCAAACTCGAGATAGGAAGATAATATTTTAATAATCTCACAATAAGAAATGTTAAAGTTTCCTTGTCTAGTGAATTCAAGATGGTAGATCTAGGACTTCTTAAGTTCATACTTAAAATAGAAGCTACTAGAGGTAGTGATTTTACTTTTATAAGTCAACTAAAGTATGCTACTTCCATTCTTGAAAGGTTTGGCATGAAAGATTGTAAAGGGATTGACACCCCTATGGAGCAAGCTTGTATAGTTACTAATGATTGTGATTAAGCATCCTTTGAGGACATCACACTCTTTAGGAAGCTAATAGGCTCCTTAATCTATTTGACAATCACTAGACCAGATTTGAGTTATAGTGTAAGCAAGTTAAGTCAATATATGCAAGGTCTCTTGATGCATCATTGGAAAAGTGCCAAGAGAGTGCTTAGATATGTCTCCTCTACTAGATTTTTTGGCATTCTCTATCAAGGACCTAACTTGTACTTGAGAGCATTTTCAGATTCAGATTTTGCAAGGGATAAGATGGATAGAAGATCCATAAGTGCATTTGTCACTTTTCTTTGTGGAGGAGTGATATCTTGGCTTTTCAAAAAGCAAGATACAATTTCTCTTTCTTCTTGTGAAGCCGAGTACAAGGCATTTTATGGCTAAGAAGACTTTTGCTGGAGCTTCAAGTGCTAAAGGCCGAGGAGGTCCCTTGCATCTATTGTGACAATCAAGCTTCTCAACAAACTGCTACCAATCCGATCTTCCATGCTAGAACAAAGATGCGTTTCTAGAAAGATATGAATTAGAAATATTCTTGGTAGATCCAAAGAGCAAAAGAAAACATCTGTTGAAAAATCAACCATAGATTGATGGTCCAAAATTAAACGTTGTAAATTTTTTAGCTTTTGATTTTGAGTTGACAACGCCTAATCATTTACGAAAGTGAACTAATAATAACTATTTTAAAAAATGACTCGGGTTAATGGCACAACCATCATCACCAACTTGTCGCCAACGAAAAAAAACTAATCTACATCTTTTTTGTCAACATTAGATGTCGATAAAGAAGAAGATATGCCAGTCGACTCTGATGAGGAGGATAGGTCTTCAATTTCATTAGTTGAAAAAGAGAGTGTTCAGAATATATGTGAAGTTCTAAATTGAGAGACTTTAGTGAACATTCATTAGGAAATGTATTTGAAAAAAAAAATGTGAATATATTTGAGCCAATTCGTATTTTTATGAGATTTGGATTCTCAAAATCATCTATTGCCTTGAAATGTTGTTTCATTTTTATTACGATGGTTTTATGAAGTTTGTAATGATTGATTGTAAAAATATATATTTTTGTACTTTTTTAAAAATATAACTTGGAGATCAACTTTAAAAAAACCATGATTTTGGCCTAGAAATAGGTAATTGAAAAAATACCAAGAAAGGTTACTCTTTTTAGGTGAAAGTCCCAAAACAAGTGCCATTGTGTTTGATGTGAATCTTGAGGGTGTGTTAAAGGTAGATTGGATGTCATGTATCAATCAATATTGACAAATCTAAAGTAGTTGGTATTGATTATCATCATTGTTCAAAATGTTTGAACATCTAAGGCTTATTGTTGTATTGTTTTTTAATGATGAATAAAAAATTCTTACTTTACCTATTTTGGTGAAGGCTTGCTATCTTTGTCTGTCTTTTTTATTTTTGACTAGTTTTCTTGATTTCTTGCATTTTCATTGTATTTGATATTTATGAATGGATTAAATGTCTTGATGCTAAGGTTGGCACATGACAATTATGGTATCAGGGCATTAGATTCTTTTCTCATCAGATTTGATGGCTTTCTTCAAGTTTAGTAGAGTTCTTCTTTCTAGTTTTCTTGATTTTCAATTTCTCAAATTTTAATTTAATTTTTGACCACGTAATCTTCATTTTTTAATGTACTTTCTTGTTTTAGATCAGTAGCTCTCTCTCTCTCTCTCTCTCTCTCTCTCTCTCTCTCTCTCTCTCTCTCTCTCTCTCTCTCTCTCTCTCTCTCTCTCTCTCTCTCTCTCTCTCTCTCTCTCTCTCTCTCAACTTTCTAGAGGTACTAAATTTTTCTGATTTGGAGCTATAATGACCAAGTTATGGCCATTTTAGTGATTTCATTCCAATTTTAGTTAGTATTAGACTTTGCAGTGTGTTTTCTTCCAATTTTGATTGTACTTCTGGCCGTATTTTGTGACTACAATTTCATAGAATTGTAGATCTCTGTTTTAGCTTGAATCTGAGCCAATTTTCAACCAATTTGGTGAAAACTTGACAAAGATATGGCAATTCTTGTGCAAGAGGTCCAGTTCTAGCTTTGATAGGAAATTTGGGAGAGAATCACTTCAACGTCTCAATTTTGAAGTTTTGTTCCTTTGGAATAAAAATTTCAGTTCTTTCATTTTACAGTTTCGCCGGTCTTTATTTAAAAAAAAAAAAGTGCAAAAAAACAAAAACAAAAAAATACCCTGCCAATTTTATAACCCATTTTTATTCAGATTTTGGTGCCATAAAAAGCAAAACTCATCAACTCAACAAGATCAATGTAGAAGTTTTTTAATATCCAAAATTTGACTTCTTCGAAAGTTCTTTGTATTTGCTTCTATTGAAAAGCCATGCCTATTGTCACTCTTTAACTGCACCTTGCTAAATTTGATTTCCATATCACTTCAAAATTCATCCCAAGTCTGCAATCTACAACTTACATTGATTTGTAGAATAAAAAAAAGATGTTGGAGAGAAAAGGTATCTTTTGGCAATATGAGATATGTATTGAATCTTTAAGTGTTGATTTTGTGAGATTCAACAAACCATTTAAAGTCATTTTATTAAGTGGTTTGTTAAATTGTGTGGTTTTTGTTTAATATGTTTTTTTTTAAGACTAGATTAGATAAACTTACACATAAATCAAAAAAAGAAGATAGTTATTGATTGTATTAATTGATTTGCTTTTGATTGATTGATTATAGAATAAAAAGGAGGACAATTTTTGGAAAGAAAGGGGTTTTGATGAAGACAATCAAATGAGGTATGTGGTCAATCTTTACATAGAGATTTTGTAATTATATTTAAATAAATTTCAATGTTAATTTTGTAGTATACGTTTTGTTCTTAATACTAGATTACACAAACTTTGACATTAAAAGAAAGGCTAATGTGAGTTACTTAAATTGTGTTTATAAAACAATGATTATTTTTATAACAAAAACAAGATCGTAATGCAATTATATGGTGAACAATAAATGAAATACAAATGAGTAAAAGATTAAACAAACAACCAATTATAGACAATAATTAAAATGTACAACAACAATGGATGATGAAACACACACACACACACACACACACACACACACACACACACACACATACTAGCAAAGAGTGCCCGTCATTGACGGGCAATGGAGGCCGATGTAGGTGATGGCCGATGATTTGGATGATAGCCGATTTCGCACATCTCGCATCTCGAATATCTAACATTCGAGTCTTTGTTAAAATTCGAGTCCTTGGAAAAATTTGAGTCTTCGAAAAAATTCGATTCTTTGGAAAAAAATTCGAGTCTTTCAAAAAAATTGAGTCTTCAGAAAAATTTGAGTCTTTTGAAAAATTTGACTTGACAGTACAAAGGGTCCTTCAATCCTTTGAAAAATTTGAGTTGACAGTTCGATCCTTCGTAAAAATTCGAGTCTTTGGAAAAATTTGATTCTTTGAAAAAATTCGAGTCTTTGGAAAAATTCAAGTGTTTGGAAAAATTCGAGTCTTCGAAAAAATTTGAGTCTTTCTAAAAATTCAAGTTGTTTGAAAAATTTGAGTCCTTTGAAAAATTTGAGTCTTTGGATAAATTCGAGTCATTGGAAAAATTCGGGTCATCGGAAAAATTCGAGTTGTTCCAAAAATAATTTGTTTCCATTCATATTGATGCATTTTACTTGCATAGTCTATAGAAATACAAATAAATTTTCACAACCGAAAAAGACAACAAAGCCGAAGTCTGCGACAAAGTCCCAATTTTTCATTTCCTAAGATTTTCAAAGAGTCGCATTTTTTTAAAGAATGCAAAAAATATGACAAAAACTATTTACTTGGTTTTTCCAAGCACCAAAGACAAACCCTGAAGAATGTTGCGTTCTTCGCCCTAACACCAACGGCAACACGACGAACTTCGATATCGGAGCCTCCTCACGCTCACTTCCTACACTATGCAAACTAACTTGACAATGACATCAGCCACCTACGATCTTCTCCAGACGGCACAACAGCTTCACGCCATCTCTTGTACCTTCCATCTACACAAATGTAGATTATAGATAGTTGATCATTGTAATCAATTGTATGCATCAATGAATCTTGCAATTCATTTAATGAGACAGACACTATAGATGCTTTTCATGCATTGATTCTTTCATCAGATGGATTGTCAGAAATAAGTTCACAAGTTTTACAGATCGTAATCAGCTTTGTGAGCACGCGGTTTCGCCCGCTACTCTCTTGTGTTCAATTGTATTATCTGACTTGTATATCTTATTATACTTAATATGAATAAACTACTGTCTGGTTTTGTGTTCAGATTCTTGTCAGTATTACAACGCTTTCTCTGTCCTGTCTGGCTATCTGATTGACTTGTCTAATCGTCTTCTTCCACTACTACTGTGCATTAAACTCCAAATTTATCTTGTGTTCGCCTACTTAGTTATCAGTAGTGCACACACCGAGGGAAAATTATCTATTCCCCAGCATGGTATAAGAGCATATCTGATCTCTTAAGCGGCCTTATGTCAAGGCTATTTCTATAGTCTGATAAGCTTTCCACAGAACCTGATCCTACTAGCCGATAGAATAATTGTTTTCTTGTTCTGTAATTTAGCATTAGATTTCCATTCTTAAGTCACTAATAGTTTTTACTGTCACTTAGACTAATCTTCCACATGGATTTCCAAGGGAAAGCCAGTCCTATCATGGACAAGCTTGATAGAGCCAATTACCATCTGTGGAAATTTAAGATGAGAATTGTGTTAATGGCTAAGGAGTTGTATGATGTTGTTACAGGTGCAGAGGCAAGACCCAAAGCCGACGATACAGCAGTCTCCCGATGGAAGCTGAAAGATTGCAAAGCATTCGCACTCATCACCCTCAACATTTCAGACACTCAGATCGACCATGTGTCTGAAACTCAGACATCCAAAAAAGTCTGGGACATCTTGAACACATTATACGAAGTGCGAGATATGGCTTCCAAGCTACATCTCAGGAAAAAATTCTACTCCCTCAAGATGGCAAATCGTGATTCCTTGCAGAATCACATCAACTAGTTCAAGAACCTGCTGAAGCAAATGGTCGTTGTCGAATCTGTCATCGACAATCAAGACATAGTAATGACACTGCTATCAAGCTTGCCAAGCTCATATGACAATTGAGTATTACAACACACCCAGAGCTAACTCTTTCAAGAGTCATTGCAATGTTGTTGTAGGAAGACACTCGAAGGAATGAAGCCTCCAGTTCCTCGACTGCCAACTCTCACACCTTGTACACCAACAGAGGCTCATAGGCTTGACAAAGCAGAAGAAGAAAGGCTTGAAGCCATCGAAGCAAAATCAGAAACCAACACAACATCAAGAGCAGTTGAACTCGTCAACAAAGAAGAGCGAAGAACAACAGCAAGGGACAGTCAAATTGGATGGCAAATGCAACTGTAAGAGCACCACAGCCTATTCAAGAAGTAGATCAGAATGCCTTCATGACTAGTCATCAAGGAGCATCAAACGACTGCTCTTGGTTTCTGGATTCTGGATCCACACAACACATGACCAACCATATCGGCTGCTTCCAGTCCTATACACCTTACAGTACCAAACGATATGGTCACCTAGGCGACAATAGCACACAAGCTATCAAAGGTGAAGGTACAATAAGATTGAACTTTGCAAATGATCAATCTAAGCTACTTTCGAATGTCCTACATGTACCAAATTTGTTGACAAATCTGCTCTCTGTAAGCAGAATTACAGATCTAGGAAATAAAATAGAGCTCAAATGTGATCAATGTAAAGTAGTCGATAGGACAGGCAAGATCCTGTGAAGAATAAAAAGCTATCCAACTTGTCTATAGGGGTTGATGTGGAAAATCATCTTGCTTGTGCATTTTCAAGTTGTAAATATCATTTTCTAGCATGTACAAACTCGAGCTCCATGACATGCACAATGTCTAGATGGTCATATTTCACTTTATTTCATTGTATATATCAAAGGTATGTGAATTGAGCACATGACCTTGTAGATTAGGTCAAGTTTGAGTTAGGTAGATCTAGATTTGATGACATGCATAAAACTAGATGACATGCAAAATTAGTTAGTGTGCATGCATGCAACATACAAGTCAGTATACATGTTCTACACATGTCCAAGTCATCTAGGAATGTCACATGCAAGACATGCAAACACTATTTGACACAGCATGCAAAGAAAGAAATTGGTAAATAGATCAAAGCTCTAAGGTCCGACAATGGTGAAGAGTATATCTTTACCGAATATAAGGAGTATTTCCAGAGCCAAGGCATTGAACAACAGTTTCTCACTCCTTATTCACCTCAGCCTAATGGCTTAGCCGAGAGGAAAAATCGTACCCTTGTCGAGTCAGCTAGATCTATGTTGTGGCACATGCATCATTACCAAAGAGCTTCTAGCTGAAGCTGTCTCCACTGCAGCTTACATCCAGAACAAATGTTCGACAAAAGCCCTTGTTGTACTTTTAGTATCTTCTTAGGTTCTATTATGGCGATCTCTCATCTAATAGATTTAGATTGATACTAAAATGCATTGTGTAGGGTGAGTATGAATAAGATCCACTCAAATCACTATTCTCTATTGGTTACCTAGATATCTTCTAAGACCATCTCCCTACTAGAAGATATAGCAAATTAGGAAGGAAATGCTAAGTTCACTATAACTGTCTCCCAACTAGTGATTTCCAACTTAAGAAGCAAAACAATCCTACTTAACTCCACGAGGGAATGATAAACAAGGTGAGAGAGAGAATAATCCCATAAACACATGCACTATAAAACATAAACCAATGGGAAAGCCTAGTGGGGCTCGAGCACCTACCACAAGGTATTCATTCACCAATGGGAACACAAGTTAGCATAAAGAGTAGTCTATTATAGCATAAGCTTGTACAAGTGTTGTTGAAGGCACACATCCACTTCCATATATGGCAAGAGTGGTGGTCCTATGCTCTAACATGCTTATGGGACTAAGTCTAAGCTTAGTGCTAATTAACTTGTAAAGTTACAATAAACTTGAACTTAGAAATTGACTTTTTTATGTGGTGCGTGAGTCTCATAGGTGATTCTCCTTCAAGCAATAAGCGCTTGAAGGTTTCTACACGCTGGGTGGCTTGGTGCGGCACATCTGGATACTTGGCTTGGATGTCGATGACTCTTTGTGCACATTGGCCCCCCAGCTTGATGGGTGAGGACCATTGCCAGCGGGATGTGCCCCACCTTGGTAACTGTTGTTGGGGTGGTCTCGAATAAATTAGGTGCGGAAGAAGAGACACAGCTCCAACATAGAGAACATTTCAAGATCTTCACCAAAACTACAGCATAGGAAATGAGAAAAACTCGAATGATTCGTGTTCTGATGGCGCGAATACAAATGAGTTGAGTTCTGGTGAGTTGGAGTGATGCTCAATTCCAGCACTCCCCCTTAAGCTTAACTTCTAGGATCCCGAATGAAATTGAGCAAGCTACATAATGCAACATGCTTTTCTCTTGATAGAGGCTTAGTCAAGATATCAGTCAACATACTGGCAGTAGGACAGTAACTTAATTGGACATCTTTATTCTAAACTTTCTCTCTAAGAATGAAATTGAGCTTCAATATGTTTAATTCTAGAGTGAGTTCGTGGGTTCAAAAATAGAGCAATGTAGCTCTGATTGTCGCAATAGGGTATAGTTGGACTGATTTGAATAATCATAAGATCCTAAAGCAGTCTTCTGAGCTAGATGATTTCCTTCACTACAGAGGCAACGATGACATATTCTAATTTTGTGGAGGACAAAGGAATGCATTTATGCTTTTGACTGTTCCATGAAATGGGTCCTCATGCTAGAAAGCAAAGATAGCCGGAAGTGGATTTTCTTGTGTCCACATTACCAGCCCAATCAAAATCAGAATAAGTTGTTAATGTCAATGCATTATCTGAATTTCCGTCATAACACAAAGCATAGTGCTTAGTGGCTTAAATGTATCTGAGTACTCTGAGCAGAGCCTTCCAGTGAGGTAGGCCAGGATTTGACACAAACTGTGACAATGTGCTGACTGTAAATGCTAGATTATGTATGGTGCAGACCATGGCATACATGATCGATCTAACTATCAACTGATAGGGGTATTTGCACATCTCTTTCTTTTCTACATCAGTCTTTGGGCACATATTGTCAGAAATGGTGAACTCCTGCATCTTTGTCGCAGCACGAACAAGAAACGAAGGTCGAACGAGAACAATTCGCGATAGTCAACGTCCCTTGACTCAAAGGACGAACGATTTGCGAATCATTTCTGAATCATAAACACACCTCCAGGACCGCAAACCGCAAAGGGACACAAAACAAAAAACTACGAAAGAAACAAAAAGAACAAAAGCAAACGGGAGATTATGAAACAAACGAAGAGGAATCTTTCGTGCTGTCAGTTGGCAGCTAACGGGCTTGGAGTCGTAGACTTCACACCCAACTGAAACAAGTGACAATGACGGATACTAACTAACTAGTTGATTAGCGTTAACTAGTCTTGTGATTCTATGTTTACTATCTTGGAAACTCCACACAGTGGTGGTATAAACTATCCTTTATGGATCATAACATGTAATTTGAATAGAGAGATCTACAAGAGACAGAGAGAAACGTAGCGAGTAGAGCAAAACGAAAAATATTAGAAACAATAGAGCTGTGCATGAAAGTCTGCCAACGAGCAGAATACAACGAAAGAGCAGAGTGTCATTCTGCCAACGAGCGAGACACTGACGATCTTGCTCTATAAATTAAACTGATAATACAGTCGCTCTATTTTCATTCATCTTCTTGTCTTGTGTTGTCTGTCTTTATTGCTAGAATAAAATGTGTTCTGTGATGTGTAGTCGAGTGTCTAGGATTCTGTAAAATCTTTCGCGTAAAAAGAAAATTCAAAGACATAAAATTGTTTGCAAATACGAAGACGAAAACAAAATAGAAAAAGTTTCGCTTCCGTGACATGGTATCAAAGCACACAAGTTATCACTACTGATATCCCAATAGTGATTCTTCTAGACAACACAATGTGGCTACAACAATCCAGACCCCACGAGTTGTGGACAGGCTCCAAGCCTTCTTTGAAGAACCTAAGAGTGTTTGGGTGCATTGCCTACGCGCAGATCCCAAAGGACACAAGGAAGAAATTGGACTTCCAAGGTCTAAAGACTATCATGATCGAATATACTTCGTCTGATAATACCTACAAGCTGTAGGATCCTAATACCCAGCAAATCTTGTATAGCCAGGATACAGTCTTTATCAAGGATTAGTTCATCGACCTCAAAGGCAAGGATATTGCTCAAGAAGAACCTTCATCACCTGCCATTGACATGACAATCCGAGCTTCTGGCTCAAGAATGTCTATCGTCGACCTACTTCAAGACAACGAATCAGACGAAGATGTTGTTGCTACTCAGCAACATATCCCAGGAGCGGTTCATCAGTCGAATCCTCCTAGAAGATCAAGCCGAGTGCGCACACAACCCACAAGGTATACTCCCGAGTCTGCCTGTCTTTTAATGCAGGAACTGACGACAGTCGAAGAGGCACTTAGCCAATCAGACTCTGATCTCTGGAGAGAAGCTATGGACAGAGAGTATTCCTCTCTGATTAAGAATCAGACATGGTCATTAGTCGAAGCTCCTATTGGCTGCAATATTATTGATTGCAAATGAATCTTTAAGATCAAATATAACGCCAATGGAGCGATTGATCGAAGGAAGGCTAGACTGGGAGCACGAGGATTCACCCAGATCCCGAATGTCGACTACAGTGAGACTTTTAGTCCAGTCATCAAACATTCGTCGATCCGAATGCTCTTGTCTTATGTTGCAGCTACCGACCTCGAAGTACATCAACTCGATGTACAAACAGCCTATCTAAATGGAGTTATACAAGAAGATATCTACATGATCCAGCCCGAAGGATACGTTCTGGAAGGCATGAAGAATCATGTTTGTAAACTCCATAAAGCACTGTACGACTTGAAACAGTCTGCCAGAGCTTGGTTTCAGAGGATCAACACATTCCTCATTGAACAGGGATTTAAACCAAGCACTGCTGATTGCAACGTTTATTCAAAGTTAGTGCAACAATCCTTCATTATCATCATCTTGTATTTTGATGATACGTTGCTCTTCAGCAGCAATGCCAATATGGTCAAGGATTCAAAATAGATGCTGTTCTCAAAATTCGACATGACTGATTTGGACGAAGCTCACTTATGTCTTGGAATTTAAATCCACAGAGACAGAGCAAATCGACTGATTTACATCAGTCAACAAATGTATCTTCATAATGTTCTTAACAGATACAATTTGATGAATTGTAAATTAGCTCACTCACCAATGGATCCAGGCCTGCATTTGTCAAAGGACCAATGTCCGCAGACAAAGCAGGAAGAGGAGCAGATGGGAGAATACCCGTATCGATCGATACTCGGATCTCTCATGTACGCAATGGTTTGTACAAGGCCATATATCTCTTTTGTTGTCAGCTCACTCAGCCAATACATGGCTAATCCTGGAATTACCCATTGGAAGGCTCTTATTCGAGTCATGAGATATATTCGAGCTACCATGGACTAGTGCATCTGCTATAGAGATGTCAGCAACAACAATCTTCATCAGGTCAGTAGATATTCTGATGCAAGCCGGAGAGAGATGCAGACCATCGTAAGTCCACATCTGGATTTACATTCTTCTTCAATGGCGGTCCTAGTTTGTGAAACAGTCATAAGCAAACCTCTATCACACTTTCTTCTACTGAATTAGAATATATTGCTGCTTCTCAATCTATTAAGGAAGCGTTTTGGTTGAGAAATTTGCTGTCAGACATCAATCTATATCAGTACAGCCCTACAATTTTATTTTGTGATAACCAAAGTGCTATTGCCTTATCGGCCAACCCTAGATTTCATTCTAGGAGTAAGCACATTGAGATAAGATATCACTACATCAGGGGCAAGGTTCTCGACAGAGAGGTGATGTTGTAAAGCTACCTTTACAAGCTTTACTTCCGGCGCCATCGGCGCCAGCTATGTCCCCGGCGCCAGCAGCGCCCCTACTGCTCCCGGCGCCACTGTGACTAGAATCCAGCCGGTGCCAAGTTCCTGTGGCTGAAATCTTTGATCGGTTCTAGCGGAGTCCAGAGAGCCCAAATCGATGTGCAATCACCTCACACGATCTAGGCATGATTAAAGGAAGCCTGGGGATCAATAAAATCTAGAGAGAGAAAATGACTTTCTAGAAAGAGAAAATCCTAGAGAGAGAAAAACGTGCTTTACCAGCTTGGGTAGAGTGCTTGGTATGAGGGGGGGTGCCGAATCACACCAATACTATAGGGGAGTGCGGGTTGCGACTCAGGGCGAGCTCCAGCCAAGTCTCAGTCTCCCTTGCTAGAATGTTGTCATGGCTCTCGCCTTGGCATGCTAGCGCCCCGGAGACTAGGGTCGGTCACACACATGAAATGTAACCTTCTCAGATTTATCAATAAAGTGGGATTTTTCTCAAACTGACTCTGATTACATCTGGGTTTCAGTGTTCGGTAAAAGCGCCAGTTGTAAGGCCGCTTTCAAAATTTTTAACTTGGCACATAGCTGAGGGTCGTATCCTCGGACGCCAGCGGTATGCCGTCGGGACCATTCGGTCCGTGGCGCCAGCGGTATGCTGTCAGGACCATTTGGTCCAGGAACTGGTTGTTTCCATATCTGTCGCGGCTTGTGGTTCTGAGTGTTCCTTGCATGAACGTGAATGGGTTAAGCTCTTGGGGAACGGGCTCTAACCTGTCGGCTGAGTTGGATGGCTTGCTTGGGTGGATGTTACCTGTTTATGGCTGTCCAGTCTGGCGTGGCGCCAGGTTGGCTTCCAGCGCTCGTGACGAAGCTTTCAGTTGGTTAAGTCTGATGTAAGTCAGACCGCTTGCTTGGAATGGATGTTACTCGTTTGTAACGAAGCTTCGAGCTGGTTAAGTTTGATGTATGTCGGGCGGCTTGCTTGGAGGGAAGTCACCCACATCGGGACCCCCGATCTGGCATGGCGCCAGGTTGGATCTCAATGTTGGTTTTCGGAACTTCAAGTTGGTTAAGTCTGATCGTTGTTGGCTGCTTGTATGTCAAGTGGGTTTGGATGGCAAGAGTTGAAGGCTGGGAAGCTAAGTCGTGGTTCCCGGCTCCCTTTGGGATGCCTGCGCTACAGGTGAGCTTAACGTACTGCAGAATGCAGGACATGGTTGCAGACATTTTTACGAAAGCACTCATTGTTAATGCACACAATAGATTTTGTGCATTGCTAAGTCTAAGATCAAGGCATTCACGGATCCAGATTAAGAGGGGGTGTTGGATTTACTCCTACTCTCCTAAATCCCAATTTTAATCTGCCTCCATTCATGTTGCATATTTTTCTTGTCACGCAGTCTGCATTTTTTACACGCAAATTCGCACAGACGAAGAAAAGATGAATGAATCGCGACGATGTGTTCTTACACAAGTCATGGTGACAGGCAAAAAGGGGACACTACCTTACTGAATGCCAAAGGTGCCCTAACAGATAAAGCACCCTGTAAATCTTATCCTAAGGCCATTCGTAAGAGTGATGCACTTTTGCGTCATCACCAACGTTCACTTCAGTACTGGCTGACGTTGCACCCTTTTCACGCTCACCCCATGCAATTGCGCTAACAGATTGGACAACAATTGCAGCCACCCACGATCTCCTACAGACAACATATCCACTCTGTACTTTCGCATTTGCACACTTGTAATATTATGTATATATATTGGATACCATCTGCGTATTCTATGATGATGAATTCTGATGAAGCAAGATAAGTCTAGAACAAGTGAAGGAGGTCCTATTTCTCATTACAAACAGAAATAAGCTTTGTAGGGCATGCGGTTTCGTCCGCTACAGTCTTGTGCTCTACCGCATTATTGACTTGTATACTTGATATACTTAATCTGACACAGTTCATTTGTTCTGCGTTTTAGATCTGTCAATATTGCTATGCTTATTCTTCATTTTGTCTGATCTTTCTTGTTGCTCTTTCTGGTAATAGACGATTAACTTTTAGTCTTGTCTTTCGCGAATAATTCGCGACTAATTATCAGTCGAGCACAGTCTAGCTCTTTGTGAATCATTCGCGACAGATAATTTGTCTTGCAATTCGCGACAAATTATTCATCCAGCGTTTCGTCCATTTAAATGTTTGGCTACATAATCTAGAAAATCTAGAATGACTGTGATTTCTATCACTAAAGTTCTGTTCATTCTGATAGGCGTAGTCATGCTTAGGGAGAGAGTCCTTTAACTCATTCCCCTGCGCACGAACATTTTCTATTCGAGTTCGTTTCTCGTTTGTGTTCGTCATTTATTCTTCCTCCCTCTGTCCCAACAAACACATGGGATTAGGAATGGATATGTCATTTTACGGATTTCTTACAATGCTTAAGTTGAATGAACAAACCTATCTAAATGCAATTCACCCCAACAATTCAACAACCAACATTGTTTCTAAAATGTGAACATTGAGACATTAGAACAAACAATTTCAATCGAACACTTGCACATTTTTGACACGCCAACACTAACATACAATATATCTTAGAACCATATGTTGCTGCAAGTTACTGTACATCGTATTTGACAAAAATGGATAATACAATAACTACGGCTTTACATGAAATTATAAAAGATAATATATGAAATTATACCAATGACTGTGATAAAATAAAAAGACCAGGAAATGCATTTTCTAATGCACAACAAATGGCAGCTCAATTGGAAGCTTTCATCACACTATTGATTCCATTGCAACACCTTTCTAGAAAAATTATATTCATTAATACTTGTACCGAAGATAATCGCACATTTGTTTTGAAACCAAAACATGGATCCTGAATCTATAGAAGTACAAAGTGCATCTATCATAGACAAATACAATAACAGACCAACAGATGAACATTTATGTTTACCTAATATCACATCAAAGTACAGGATAATGAATGGCAAACTCACTCGTACAAAAAAAGATTCCATCATATGCCATGTGAAGTTCGACAAACATAGAGACTCTAATAACTACTACAGAAAACAAATAATGTTATGTGTACCATTCCAAACATCTGAAACCCATCCAACTTGAAAAAGAAACTTAGCAAGAAACTTACATCAAACTCCAAAAGGAAATTAAAAAAAAATTCTAGAAACTACAACCACCTATTTGAAAACTTGATTGCAGATGAAGATGTTTTTTGGGATCAAGTGGAACTAAATACTATACCCAATAAAAATAAAACCCAATACAATTTCAACACCATAGAAAGAATCGAGATATCAATCGAAAAATATGATTTGCAAAAAGATATGTATCTACCATCTACACAAAAATTGACTTCACATGCAAAACTAAACCTTACAATACAACCAAACGTTGAAATGCTTTCGAATGAAACCTATTATGCACAACTCTAAAAAATGAACCAAGAACATAAGCACATCTTCTATGAATGCATGCATAGAAAAAGTCTAAATCCAACAAAAGCTTTGCATCTCTTCGTAATAGGAGGGGCTGGAACTAGCAAGACCTTCACCACACAAGTAATCGTCCAAGGATTGATAGGACATTATAATTGTCTTACGAGTACCATCTTAGGGAAACCGAAAGTCCTTCTAACTGCCTTCACATGAAAAGCTACATTTGACATAGGTGGGACTACTTTGCATTCTGCATTGAATATACCAATAAACACAAAACATATGGCATTGTTGCCCTATGATAGATTGGACACATTGACAAAAGCATATGAAAACCAATATATCCTTGGTTGAAAACCGATTGCTTTTGCAAGCTGATCAACGCTTAAGACAAATAAAACATAGACATGACTCATTTTTTGGAAACCTAGACGTTATCATTATTGGAGACCTTTACCAGGTAGGTCCAGTGCGTGACTCATGGGTCTTCCAACATGAAAACAATAGTATCGAATCGCTTGCACCCAACTTTTGGCAAGATAAAATTCAATGCTACGAACTAAAACAAGTGATGCGACAAAAAGGCCACATGTTTGTTGCTATCCTTAATTGTTTTAGGAATGGAACACACACAAGAATTGACATTGAACAAATTAACAATCAATGTTTGCATCGCAATCCAATTCCACAAAATATACCACATCTATTTTTCAAAAATAAATTAAAAAATAAACATAATAATCATGTTTTCGAACAAACCGAAGAAATGGAATACATCCTTCTTGCAAAAGACTTCACATTCATCTTGACATCCATGCAGAATGCAATGCTTACTGACAATTGCAAATCTAATAAAACATATGAAAGAAATCCTGCAAAGCATCTCACATACTATGCCTACCAAAAACATATGAAAGAAATCCTGAAAAGTACTTCCAATAGAGCTTTCATTCCATGACTTGCCCTGGCAAACACGGTTCGTCATTGTTATACAAGACGTCTTTGACATTGAATGCACACAAAGAAATCACCGTAAACATTTTCGAATTTATAATAGCTACATTTAACAATCACACAAGACATGCAATACACATCATAGCTCTCTATAGACCATTGTATACAAACCTTCCGAAATTTTTTCAAAACCTTAAAACAAAACTTGCCAACAAATATTCCATCCATAATACTAGGCAATTTTAATATAAACTCATTAAGTAATACTACCCCTTTCCAAACACTCAACAAACTATTGTCTTCTTAATTGCAGGGAACCAACAACCAACTATCAAACTCAAATAGATCAAATATGGACAAACACTTCATTGTGTCCTTGCAAATGTCAAACCACATGAAACATATTGGTACGACCATCATCCCTCGTATTTAGCTTTCAAATTACCAAACAATGTTGCACAATTCAAAAACCCTTGTTCCATGGACATCAATAGATCAATTTTGCCTGTGGTATAACAACCAAAATCGAGCTAGTACAAAATCATAACTGATGGGGCAAGGGAGATAGAAGAACGCGAATGGAGAAGACAGCATGAATATTGCGGAACAGCTCTCCCATTACAATCAGCTGCTAGATACAAAAACAGTCTAATAGAAGGCTTATGCTAAATGTAATCACAACTTTAAGTGTTCTAATTGCCCGACAGGATCTTAAAAATTAATTCATACTCTCAAAAACAAGAGTACATTCCACCGAAGAGATTAGAAATGGTTTGTGTGAGGTATTACTGGAAGTCAGATTCAATGTGAAGTTTGGTTCTGAAAGAGCAGTATGATATCGCAAGTTTCTTAGGCGTCAAAGACAGCCATCGTTTGATCAGAAACTGAGGAGTCGTAGATGTCCGTATTCTGATCAGAGTGAGTAAACAGGCGCGATCAAACAACAACATCTCATGGATGGAGCGTCTCCTGTAATATGTGCTGGGATGCTATTTATAGATTGCATCCATGTATTAATTACATTAAATGTTTGTCGCCTAATTAGGCAAGCCGTTGTACTTGGAAGTATATGGCTTTTGTGACAACTGTACGTAGTGTATACGGTCAACAAATCAGGAAGATTGACGCAGACGAGGACGTCGCAAAATCTCACATCGCATTCTGTGTGAAGTGGTTTTCTCGCACTTTGCAAATTTCGAGAAGTGGCTGAAAACGTTTCTCATTCAAAACAGACGACCTTCGGCATTTTCTCCCTTTTCTGGTTTTTGCGAAAAAGTCGAAGGTGTCCTTAAAAAGTTAAAGGTGCCCTAAAGAAAGGCAAAGATGTCTTTAACAGTTTAACTCTCTCGCATTTTTTGGAAAAATGTGAAAAAGCTGAAGGTGCCTTTAAAAACAAGTTTAAGGTGCCCTTTAAAAAGGCGAAGGTGTCTTTAACAGTTTAACAGTCCCCCTTAAGGTCACGGTTGGTGCCTTGGTATCTTTGCCAAATTCAGCATGTTGAAGAACTTCTAATGCTTGATCCTGGAAGCGCTTTGGTGAAGATGTCTACGGCCATTTCTGTTGTGGAGCAAAATTGAAGGATCACTTGTCCTGAGAGAGGTCCCGAATGAAATGATACTGGATTTCTATGTGCTTGGATTTGCCATGAAATCTGGGATTCAGTGATAGTGAAATACAGCTCCAGTTGTCACACAGAATGGTGGTAGAATTGAACTGAGTGTGATGTAAGTTGTGAAGTAATAACCTAATCCATACAGTTTTTTTTGAAGCTTGGCATGCTGCGATGTACTCTGCCTTTGTTGAAGAAAGCGCAACTGATTTATGTTTCCTTGAGTTCCACGAAATCGGTCTCCCTGCCAGAAAGAAACAGAAATCGGAGGTAGATTTTCTGGTAGAGACTGTTCCTCCCCAATCTGAGTCGGAGTAGCCTCTCAGGACGAGTGGGTCGATAACATTTCCATCATAACATAAAATGTGATCTAAACTTCCCTAAATATATCTCATCACTCTCTTTAATGCTTTCCAATGAGAGATCCTAGGATTAGGCATGAATTGACTTAACGTGCTAACAGTGTATGCTAAATCTGGTCTAGTACACAACATTGCATACATTAAAGATCCTATTAGTGAATGGTAAGGGTACTTCGCTATGTCGAGTACTTCACTATCAGAATCAGCACAAGTAGGTTTAGTCAATACTATACTTGGATCCATTAGAGTATCAATTGGTTTGCAATCAGACATATGAAACTTTTTTAGAATGCCTTTTAGATACGTTCGTTGGCTAATGATAGATCTTCTTCTGAAGCCTATTTCTAGTAATGCAAATTCCTAGCAAAGAATGGACAGCTCCTAAATTAGTCATGTCAAATTCCTTTGATAGATCACTCTTAGTAGTGTGCAAAAGAGAAGTGTCGTTAGACAAAATAAATGTATCATCTATGTAAGAAGCTATGTGAACTGAATTGGTGCCTATATGCTTTGAATAAACATTACAATCAGCTGAATTATTTGCAAATCCCAATTGAATGAGATAAGAGTTGATTCTATCGAACCATGCTCTTGCGGCCTGTTTCAGATCGTAGATTGCTTTGTGTAGCTTGCACACCTTGTGCTCTTGGCCTTTGACTTCGAATCCTTCCGATTAGAAAGTCTACAGCTCATCTTCAACATTGTCATTGAAAAATGTTATCTTGACATCCACTTGGTGTATTTTGAGGTCTTCCGCAGCTGCTAACGCAATCAGAGTTCTGATTGACTGCATCTTGACGACGGGACTGAAAATTTCTTGATAATCCACTCCTTGGACTTGAGTGAATCCTTTAGCCACCAGCCGTGCTTTTCATTTGGCAATGGAACCATCAGAGCTGATCTTCTTCTTGAAGATCCATTTGTTGTCGATAACTCTCTTGTGAGTGGAGAAGTCGACCAGTGTCCAGGTCTGATTCGTCAAAAGTGAATTGTACTCGCTTTCCATAGCTTCTTGTCACTTCACAATATCCTTGGAGTTAATTGTTTTGGCTAGGCTCTCTGGTTCTTGATGAAGTCCAAAATGATTGAGGTGTATATTTTTCATGAACTGTCGAGTCCGTGAGGATCTGTGGACGTTTGCTTTGACCAGGATGCGACGATGCTTCTTCTTGAATTTCTCCAGATCTGCTCGAGCTAGCTTGGTCTGGTTTGATGATAGGTACTGTTGGCTGCTCGGCTTCTATAGTTGTAGCTGCAGGTTCTGTAGAAGGAACATCAACGTTGGAAGAATCCATGCTATGTAAAATAGGATGAAATGACATAGCATCATTTATCAATGGTTGTTTGAAATCATAGTATGTATGTTCTTGAAATATCGCATCCCTAGAGACAAATACTACATTGGTGGATGGATCATAAACTTTATAAGCTTTATGTTCATCAGGATAGCCAATGAAAATACATTTATTTGTCCTATGATCCAGTTTCTTCCTAAGCTGTTTAGGAATGTGAACAAAACATATACAACCAAATATTTTTAAATGGCTGACGCTAGGCTTGTGCCCATGCCAAACTTCACGAGGAGTCTTGTTGTTGATGGATTTGGTGCTAGATCTGTTTTACACGTAACAGGCTGTGGTAGTAGCTTCTGCCCAAAACTTCGCAGGTAGGTGTGCTTGAGGATCTGGCTGAGTTGAGAAGAGTTCGATTCTTCCTTTCTGCAATTCTATTCTGTTGAGGTGAATAGGAAGTGGTGAACTGTCTTCTAATACCATGTTTAGCCATGTAGTCAGACATTTAGAGATGTATTCGCCTCCACCATCAGTTTGGAGTGCTTTCACTTTTGTAAACGTTTATGTCTCAGCCATGGCCTTGAATCTCTTGAAGCATTCAAAGGATTCAGATTTGTGCTTAATGAACATGACTGTAGAACATCTAGAATAATCATCTATGAAAGTGATAAAATAGATTGCATCTCCTACGGACGAAGTTGGCATTGGACCACAAAGATCGCTATGTACAAGATCCAATACATGCTTTGTTTTGATGGAATGCAATTTTGGAAACTTGCTTCTAGAGTGCTTCCCATAGATACATGATTCACAAAAGAAAGATTTCCTATCTAATGAAGAAGGGAAATTTAGTCCATCAACTAAATTATTACAACGCATATAAGAAAGTGATCTTGTATTCACGTGTCCAAATCGACTATGCCACAAAATAGCGCTGTCATTGACATTTTCATTAGAGATACTAGCTAATGCAGATTTCCGACTCTAGTGCATGTAGTCAGAGTAGTATCTTCCTCAAGTATTGTACACCAAGATGAGACATGATGACAATAATATAAATGGAACAAACTTAATCTCTCGGTTTATTTGAGCTACACTCTGATACCAATCTGATGGGACAAGGGAGATAGAAGAACGCGAATGGAGAATTAAAGAGCAGGAATATTGCGGAACAACTCTCCCGTTACAATCAGCTGCTAGATGCAAAAACAGTCTAATAGAAAGCTTATGCTAAATGTAATCACAGCTTTAAGTGTTCTAATTGCCCGACAGGATCTTAAAAATTAATTCATACTCTCAAAAATAAGAGTACAGTTTACCGAAGAGATTAGAAATGGTTTGTGTGTAGTATTACTGGAAATCAGGTTCAATGTGAAGTTTGGTTCTGAAAGAGCAATATGATATCACAAGTTCCTCAGGCATGAAAGACAGCCATCGTCTGATCAGAAACTGAGGAGTCGCAGACGTCCGTGTTCTGATCAGAGTGAGTAAACAGACTTGATCAAACAACGATGAAGTGCATTCAATCACAACAAGCATTCATCTACATTATACACAAATAGAAAAGCTACTGCTATATTATACTGAAGCACAATCAAATAGCAATTATAATAAAAAATGACGGCGTAACTGGGAGGCTCAAATAATACGTCTCATGGACGGAGCGTCTCCTGTAATCTGTGCTAGGAAGATATATTTATAAATTGCATCGATGTATTAATTACATTAAATATTTGTCACCTTATTAGGCAAGCCATTGTACTTGGAAGTATATGGCTTTTGTGACAACTCTCTCACTTCGCATTTTACGTGAAGTGGTTTTCTCTCACTTCGCAAATTTCGGGAAGTGGCTGGGAACGTTCCTCGTTCAAAACAGACGACCTTCGGCATTTTCTCTCTTTTTGGGTTTTTGCGAAAAAGTCGAAGGTGTCCTTAAAAAGTTGAAGGTGCCCTCAAAAAGGCGAAGATGTCTTTAACAGTTTAACTCTCTCGCATTTTTTGAGAAAATGCAAAAAAGCCGAAGGTGCCCTTAAAAACAAGTTTAAGGTGCCCTTTAAAAAGGCGAAGATGTCTTTAACAGTTTAACCCTTAAAAATAGATGACCTTATGGAATTTTCTCTCTCTTCGCATTTTTCGAAAAAATCCGAAAAAGCCGAAGGTGTTGAAAACTTTTGAACTGTGAACAAGTTGACTTCTTCAAAATAATTGAACGAAAGAAGTCGAAGGCACTTTCGTAGTTTCCGGGAAAGTGCGAAAAATGCGAACTGTGCGACATTTAGTGTATTTCTGCAGACTGTTGAAAAAGTAGTGTAAATCTGCAGACTTGTTCTAAATGCAAGTTTTGTGGAAGTCCTTGAAGATGGCCAAGTCTTCGATGACTTCAAGTTATTAAACTTAACATCTGAACTTGAAATTATGGTGGGATTGGTTACCCTTTGCTGGAGATCAACCGAAAGTCCGTTGTAGACGTCCTTCAAATAAATTGGCTGTCTAAGTTATGATTCCAATGAGACAACTGTGGGCTTAATTTCCAACAATAACAACATGCAGGGGCGGCCTTTTGTAATTGCATCTGATCACCTTCTTTTTCTGTTGTCACATTTCTCGTGGTTTTTTAAAACCATGAGGTTAGGGCAAGTAGGTTAATTAGAAGTAGGTTTAGGGCTATATTTTTAGGCTTAAGAAATGGAGAGAGAATGTAAGCTATTGTAGAGAAAAACTGAATATTGCTTTTCTATTGGGCCACGTATGCCCTAAAACGGATTTGATGGGCGTTGTAAGGAACTTGAAGTGTAGTTGAAGGGCACACACGTTCCTTTTAGAGAGAGAACGTGCTTTAGAAACTTCTAGAAACGGAAATTGAGAGAGAGAGAGAGAGAGAGAGCTCTTTTTCTCTCTTTTCTTATAATAAGTTGACAAAATCGTGAGCGATCTTTCTCTCTCTTCTTGGTAGTCAATACGCATGAAGCGAGAAAGCATTTGCATTATGCTTCATTAACTGAGCTTGTTCTGACAAAGAAGCAGATTCGTGCAAATTTCATTACGGCAACAAGTTTACAAACAGGTGAGACTCATGCCATTTCAATCTCGTCTTTCCTGATGAATACTTTTGGTATTCATGTTTCACTCTGCCATTGCATTAGTTCGCTACCATTTATGTTTTCTACTTGAATATGGTTCTCTTTGTTGCCATTGCTGTCTCGAGAAAATGGTAAGGATTTTCAAACCCGTTAAAGAATTGGCTTCGTTTGAGAAAAACAGCTCGTCTAACAGATTATTGCTGCGTAAGGTGAGGATGTAGGCTGTTGTGAGAGAGAGATGAGCCGAGAGGAGGGAGAGGTGAGAGAGCGCGAGAGGGGCGAGATAAAGAGGAAGGAGATGGCGGGTGGAGAGAGAGAGGAGGAAGGTGGAGAGAGATGGTGGGGTGAGAGAGATGGTGGGTGGCCTGCCCTCGTATCTTATTGGCACGACCAGTTTGGCTGCGACCAAGTTCTGCATGCGACGCGTGTCCCCAGGTGGCCCCATGATGCTACCCGCCGCCCGAGTGACACTCAACCCTTGCTTGCCACGTGACCTGAAGGGTTTATCCCATAATATTCTCTCGGAACTGGTTTTGCTTGGATATATACTCAAAATGCCAATTAGCTCCTATGTGCATGTGCGTGCATGCGCCCTGGTCCCAGCGCCAGGTGCCAGGTCGTCCCGACGCCCAGTGCCTTGGCCCGCTGGCACTAGTTCTCCCAATGCCCGCACGACCGTCCCACGACGCCCTGGAATCGGCGCTCCGGCTCGCATGCAAGGTGGCGCCGGGACCATTGTCGTGCGACGGCGCCGACTACAGTGGTCCCGGCGCCCTGGTCCAGGGTCCTGGGTGCCAGCCCCGACACCAGTGGTTTCTCGGGGCACTGCTCCTGGCTGTCGACGCCCTTTCTCGCACAGATTCCTTGTGCCTTGCCCGGACTCCACGTGTCAATCTACGATTGGCACGAGGCCAAAGCTGTCCCCGTGCCAATCACCGGGTGCCCTGCAGGTGTAAGAGAGGAGGAAGGTGGAGAGAGAAGGTGGGGAGAGAGAGAGAGAGAGAGAGAGAGAGAGAGAGAGAGAGAGAGAGAATGTCAGCCGTAATGGAGAAAATGAGTTTCTTGCCTTTTGATTGGGCCACGTTTGCCCTAAAGCTTATTTGAAGGGCATTTGAAGTGCATTTGAAATGCTTGAAAATGATGTGACTTTAGAAATATCCAGAGAGAAAAGAAAGAGAAGTTTTTAGAAAGAGAGAAAGGTATAAAAGAGCAAGAGAGAGAGAAGGAGAGGCGTGCATAGGAGAGAGAGAGAGGCGCTGTCTTTTAATCTTTTAGGGTTTTTTTAGGGTTTTTTAAGGGTTTAAAAAAAATAGCAATAATGTGAGTTGAGAGAGGGAGAGAGATATCTGGTCATAGAGAATTGGAGAAAAGACGAATCCTACATTTTCATTGGGTCACATGTGCCCTAAAATGTCAATGACAAGCAGTTGAAGGGCGACGGGCAATTTTTTAAAACTTTCCAAAAAAGAGGCTGAAATTTAGTAGAGAGAGAAAGATCTAGAAGTTTAATTTCATAAAGAGAAGGAGATATATATGCGTGGAGGGAGAAAGAGAGAGAGCGCAGAAGCGAGAGCGTGAGGGAGAGTTTTTTTCAAAAAAATTAAGGTTTTTTAGGGTTACACTATTTTTTAGGGTTATAGATTGAGAAATAGCCACAATGTCGAGGAGAGAGAGAGAGAGCGATGGTGGGGGAGTTTTAGGGTTAGGGTTTTTGTTTTTAGGGTTTAGGGACATAAAATAGCCATAATGTGAGGTGGAGAGAGAGAGAGAGAGAGAGAGAGAGAGAGAGAGAGAGAGATCGCGTTAGTATAGAGAGCTGCTGCTTGCAAAATTTACGTGGTTTGGTAATCTCAGGATCGAAGGAGGCAGAGGCTTTCTGGAAAGATGCCCATACCTATTCATTAAACTCCCTTGCTTCCTCGAGTCTCTATTCTGCCTTTGCTTTCACTCCTGACAGATCGTAACATTTTGGGGAGGCGCTTGGGCGGATAGGTCAGTGGTAATTTAATTCAACTCAGACAATAGAGCATTTCATTGTGATGCGTGAAAAAATTTAGATAGAGTGAGCGCAAGTAAGCTTTTATAACTTTTGAGGTTGCTTCACAGTCAGAAATTTACGTTGTAAAATTTTAACGTTCAGTTGGGAAAGTAGCAATTATGAACTTATGATAATTTTGATGGGGAATTGTTTATTTTAGATTTGTCTTTGTTTGCAGGTGGCATCCTTTGTAAGTGAGAGCAATGGCGCTTAAGTTTTTAAATAAGAAGGGATGGCACACTGGCAGCTTGCGCAATATTGAGAATGTGTGGAAGGCTGAGCAGAAGCATGAAGCGGAGCAGAAGAAATTGGAGGAGCTGCGGAAGCAGATACACGAGGAGCGCGAAGCTGAGGAGTTTCGATTGCTTCAGGAGCAAGCTGGCTTTGCCCCGTAAGTCTCCCTTTTTTATCATATTTGCTCTGCTCTAGAAAGTAGGGTTTCATAACATACATTCCACGTTGTACTAGGCTTTTATTTGTGGGACATGCTGCATTCCCAAGTGTACCTTGCAATGCATGGTAGGATATTCAATGCCAACAGATACGTGTTTCTTTATTTTAACTCTATCTACTCCCATCTTATCGGACAAGCTGCATATATTGTTGACGTTATGCTACAAAAAGAAATTTATCTCTATTTGGAGAGGGTTTGGGTTTTGTGGCGCAATTAATGATATCTACAACTTGCTCTTACGTAGGACAATAAATAAGCTCTACTTCACCACTTTGAATCTTCTCTCTGATGAAGTGTTGTTGTACTTCAATGTGCTTTGTCCTGTTGTGAAAAATTGGATTATTCTACAACTCCAATTGTCGCACTGAAGTACCGTAGGTGAATCTTGTACCATATGTAGATAATGTAGAATCCTTCGTAATGCTTCACTTGCTGCTCTTGTAGTGGCTCGGTATTCTGCCTTTGTAGATGAGAATGCAATAGTATGCTGCTTCTTTGAACTCCAAGAGATAGCACCAGAACCAAGACTAAAGACATAACCTATAGTAGATCTTCACTCTTCCGCGTCTCCAGCCCAATCAACATTCACATATCCTTGTGACTTCAAATCATCCCGTCTCCCATAGAGAATACCAAACCTCAATGTACCTTGGATATATCAGAGTATTCGCTTAGCAGCTGAGGTTACAAGCCGATTTGAATCGGCCGATTCGATCGGTTCAAACCGGCCAGGCTGGTATGAACCGCGGTTCGAGGTTCGAACTGCGATTCGTGCAACTTTGAGCTGTAACTCTCCAATGAATCTGCTTAGGCTTAGCCATAAACTGACTAACCATACTCATAGCATAAGCAATATTTGGTCGTAGTAGTTAGATAGCTTAAGCTTCCAACAAGCTTTCTATATCATGTCTCATCTACATCCTGATCCTCCTCAGCTTTAGTAAGCTTACATCCGCTATCATATGGCTTGTTGGAAGCTTAAGCTATCTAACTACTACGACCAAATATTGCTTATGCTATGAGTATGGTTAGTCAGTTTATGGCTAAGCCTAAGCAGATTCATTGGAGAGTTACAGCTCAAAGTTGCACGAACTGCGATTCGTGCAACTTTGAGCTGTAACTCTCCAATGAATCTGCTTACACTTTGACATATTGAACTTTTCAAGAAGTTCACGAGATAGCCCCTGTGCTGCTCTCCATACCTCAATCCCAAGAAAATATTGTAGTGAACCAAGATCTTTCATGTCAAACTCCGATGAGAGATCTTTCTTGATACCCTGAATCACACCATGATATGATCTCGTACTAACAAGGTCATCCACAGACATCACTACAGTCACAATATTACCATCCCTGATCAAAACATAAAGTGTATGCTCCGAACTACTCCTCTGAAAGCGAAGCTCCTCAAAGTATGTGTCAATCCTCGTGTACCACGCCCTAGGTGCCTGCTTAAGTCCATATAGTGTTAACCTTGTTTTCATGTCTTGTTACTATGTATCCCTCTGGCGAAGGCAAAAGATTTGCAGCAGCAGCTGGATGCTGAGAAGTTGGCAAGAATAAGCCCCGACGCTACACTGCAGTGCTGTTCAGATGGAGGCACAATCAAGATTGATGCAGCCAAATTGAAGCATGTGCAGTCTACATTATAGGACACCTTCAAGAGTGAGCTCCTTCAACCTCTATATGAGGAGAAGAACAAATTTGAAGAGGATCTCATCAATTTGAAGGAGTTGTCAGAGGCTGGATGTTCTGGTGTGAATTCACATGAGGAACACACCCAGGCCTTAAAGAATATCTATAGCCTGATGACAGAGGTGCGGGCCTATTGCAAGAGGAAGTAGGTGGATTCAGGTAACCTCAACAGTTCCCAAGTTTTCAGCTGCACTGGTGTGGAAGCCCATGAGGAGTTTCGCAATGCGGTAGCTGAGAATGACAGACTTAAGAGAGAACTGGAGTCACTGCAAACCCAGATTAAAGATGCAATATAAGCGAAGGAGCTTGAAGCAGAGGCAGATCTTGCTAACACCCATAAAGCCAAGCGAACCCGAGAAACTAAGTCAAAGAAGGCGGATAAGGTACTTGCGCAAGAATTCCGACTTTTTGTTGAAAAAGTTCGTGTTTGGTTGCCGCTGCAATTTAACTGTGAGTTGCAATGGCATGTGGACTATTCCTTTTTACCAGGTTTAATGGGTTATACTTGGGCCGACTGGGAAGCCCCTTGGGAGAAATCAGAGTTTTTAATTCTGTGGAATAGCCTTAGCATGGAACAGAAAGGATGCCTTTGTTGGGCAATTTTGCAGGGAAAATTTTTTGTAGTTCCTTTTGGTAGTGTAGAGTTATATGTAGGTTGTACATTACTATATTTCTGGTAGAAGTCTACCTTATTGTTTAGAGCGATCCATCATCTAATTTTTGAAAATTAGAAAGCCATTCCCGCCTAGGTGTCATATGCTTGACGCTCCTGAATCAATAAACCAATAGTCTTCTTTGTTCGAGAAGTACCATTAGAAGATGTTGATGCCGAAAACAACTCATAGTCTTCAAGATCCAAAGCACTCAATTTTGCCTTAGATGTTTCTTCTTCTTCAGCAAATTTCCCATCCTGCTTTTTATTGAACTTGTTGTGCTAGCACTCCTTTGCATAATGCCCTGATTTTCCACAAACAAAGCAGTTTCCCTTTCGAACTACTTTCTTTCAATCTTTTGATTGCTTTGATTGATCCTCCGTATCATGTTGCTTCTTCTTCTTCTTCTTCCCTTTGCCACCCTTTTTGGAATTTTGCTCTTGCTTCTTTGCTAGGAATGCTTGTTTCTTGAAATCGTCCCTGTTGACAATATTTTGTCGTCTCATTTTTTCCTATATTAATATGGCATTCAACTCATCGAAAGAAGGCCTCATCTCCCGTAACGATAGTATCATTCAATAAGTTGTCCTCTCAAATCTTTCACCCGAGTAAAATAGTAAATTACTGATTCACCTGTACCTATCTTCAATGTGTGTAGCTTATTAGTCAAGAACAAGATTCGTGACTGATTCACCGTCTCATATAAGTTCTTCAGTATATCCCAAGCTTCCTTGTGTCCAACAACATCTTTGATATGAGGTATGATCATATCTTTAACTGACAAGTTGATGATATGATGAGCATTTCTTTTACGTCTCTGATATTCCCACAACTCCCTGTCAGTGTTAGGAGGTATCTCGACACCTGTGACTATCTCCCAATATTCTTGATTTGGCAATACAACATCATTCAATCCTGCCATTGTTCTGATCCGTAACAATTCTTAGCAACCTGATTTTTATAGCCTGATTTTTCAGCAATTAGTATCTTATCAAACTCAATCAAGATTTCCCTCAGAAATCAGTAGCCAAAACCTTATCAGCAGTGATCTGATAGCAATTACTTCTAAAACAGCAGTGAACAGGTCTGAAATAGGTCTTTGTGGCAGCAATTAGATCTGAAACAGCAGCAATCATCCTGTTTCCAGCGATCTGATTCAGATCTAATAGTGATCAGCCTGAAACAGCAGACAACGAACAGTCTCCAACCTATGATCAATCTGTAGACAGCGATTCAGGTTCTCAGCAAACAACAGACAATTGTCAGTTCTGATTCCAACAGCAGTTCGAATCTGCTTGCAACTTGGTGATCCACCAAGTTTGATTTCAGTGAACTGATCAACATGCAACTAGCGATACAACATGCAGCTACAGCCATCGATCCACTCCTCCAATCCACTTCTTGCAACCCCGCAAAAAAAGCAATCTCTCTCTCTCTCACCAAAAAGCCTGCTTTGATACCATGTCAGAATTTGTCTTACAAATTCTAGACATGGAGTTGACTAAGCCTATTAGCACTCACATACACATCAAGATCTACATAAGAGATAAAGAGCTTAGATTACAAAGAGAGCAATAGCTCAATACATTGGAATAATCTTGTGGTGGGCCGCCAGCCTACATATATACTTTCTTTAATCTTTGTGAAAAGCTAATAGCAAAAGAACAAAAGCTAAGTGCTAAAATTATTACCTATATTGGGAAAAGACCCAAGGTGAATTTTTAAGTAGTAAAACAGATCCTAATCTAGTAGTAGTGCACCCACCTACATGCATAAGCAATAAAAAACGAATTTACTATAAATAGTAATGGCCCCTATAATAGCACGTAGGCATGGCCAAACTATCATTAAGGGGTATCGAATAAACATTAATTCCTAACAACTTTTGCTCACTGTAGAGGATTAATTTAACCAAAGTGTTTACAAAAGTTTTGAAAGTTCTTGGTGCACAAACTTTATTCATCTCAAAAAAGACTTGGAATTCTTTTGAAATACGAAAACCCACTTATGCATGGGTAAATGTGGAAATTTGCAACACTTCACACATTTTAAGTTTGCGTACGGAACATTCCCTTTTGAACACTCAGACGCCAACTATGCATCTGAGTGCAACATTGGCTTTATCTGGGAGATTGCCTCAGGGAGGTAGTATAATGACGAGACTTGGTTGACATAGCTCCAGAATGTTGAGAATCCTGGAAAGGAAAAAGAATGATTTGGAAATTGGAATAGAGAACAATAAAGAGATTTTAAGCTGTTCTTGCTTCACATATAGTTATCCAGCTATCAAGCTCAGATACAATCCCAAGGCTTGAGCTCCAAAGCATGTACCAACTTTTGCTAGTTTTGGACATAATTTGATTATGGCATCATATCTTCTGTCTGTACATTGCTAGTTTTACATGCAACTGATGTTTTCTCATAATTTTTACTGGTTTGCAGAAGACAAGAGCGTCTGGACTTCCTTTACGACTCTGGTTTGGCAGTTGGTAAGCCTTCCACTGATGACTATCTACTGGGGAAGCCTGTAGAGCAGCCGAAGGATGAAAGTACTCTGGCCAAGGTAAAGAATTTGTTAGTAATTTTGATACATATGCTAGGTGCAGACATCCTCTAGGTTTGAGATGGACAGCAAGGAGTCTTTGAAGAGAAATTTTTTGTAATTTTGACACCTATTTATTTCTTAGCAGGCTGCAATGGCACCAGGAGCACTTTTTGCTGAAGAAAAGCCTCGTTCTGCCAACGACACATGGAGAAAACTGCATTCTGATCCTCTCTTTCTAATAAGGCAACAGGAGCAAGCAGCATTGGCAAGAATCAGAAACAATCCCGTTAAAATGGAGATGATCAGGAAAGAGGTATGATCACAACATTATCTACATCACTTATTTGAGTGAGTCTTATTCCTTCTTTTGCAACAGTGTATCAGTTAGGCTGATAAAGAAAATCTTTCGATTTTTTCCATGAGAAGCTTATCCTCATTGTCAAAATTGAAAATGCAAGTGGAAACTCTTATGTGTATAAGAGCTATACTTGCTACTTTTCCTTGTGCGTTGTCTATTTTCCCAGAATTATGATTCTTGTGTAACTTTTAGGACCTTGGAAGTAATTATGTGCTACTCACTCTATCAAGTCATTATACTTTCTTGCTATGCACTTTATGGTTGTAAATTTTGTGATTGCTTTAGATTTGTTATAACTCAAACTTTAAGCCTATTTCAATGGCTAGTTTGCATCTATATCTTGATGACCTTATAGCGAATAGGTAAATTGTAGAAAAATTAATCCAAGAAAAATGCACAATTCACCTTTAACTTGAATGATTTTACAAATTTGTAATTCTCTTTTTTGGCACAGGTAGAATCAAAGAAGAAAATGAAAGAGGAAAAACACAGTTTGAAAGCAGAAAAGAAAGAATGCCGTAAAAAGAGGAAAAGGTCAAAAACTAAGGAACAATCTGGTAGCAGGCAAACTTCATCTCCACGTGAATCGAGTGAGAATGAGGGGGGGCAAGTCGAAGCACATAAGCATGGTGACACAGTTGAGCGGCCTTTCAAGGACAGGAAAGTGCATGCTGTGAGCAGAACTAATGATCCTGAGAGAAGACAAGTGCCAAACTACATGCCTAGTAAAGGAGACAATAGTTCGTTGGAAAGAGCTAACGGGGGATACTCTGATATGAAGCATGCTTCTGCATCAGGTTCATCTAGAGACTTTCCATTCAAGGGAAGGTATCAACCAAAGCCATTGTCAGAAGAAGAAAGAAATGCCCGCCTGTTGGAGATGCAGGCAGATGCAGAACTTCATGAAGAACAAAGATGGAAACGATTGCAAAGAGCATCTGCAGAGGATGCGGTGCAAGAGAAAAGGGACTCCATAAGAACAGGTCGGAGCTTTATTGATGACACAAATAAGAGTGTCTATGGAGCAGGAAAAGGTGGGAGCTCTACAGTTGAAGAAAGTATTAGGCGGCGAACTCACTACAGGGAAAGGCATTCTGCTGATGGACATGCAAATGCATTTCGAAGATAATTTATGACATTTAAAGTCAACTAGAGCTGCTTGGTGACATTTAACTGCTTTCTCACATCTACCCAAATGCACTTTGCACTAGTTACTTGACATATTCAGCCTGCTATTTGACAATGTGGGCAGCAATATAATGTATCATAAAGCTGTCTAGTTTATGCGTCGATTTTCAAGGAAAATGACTGTCATGATTATTCAACTGGGACTTCTGCATAAGAACAATTGGAAAACCATGTATAAAAAAATTTAAGGACAAATCACTCAACTCTTGGTATGGATAGGCAACATATTGTAAGTGTTACTATCAACAATGCAATTTACAGGGCAATAGTTATTTAATATGCCTATGACATACCATGGCACATATCTAGGTTGTATTTCTAACGTCAAATTTTCAAGACACTGGGTAAGTCAAATCCTCTAAAGTTGAGATTTAAGTCTCTTGATTATAACATATGTAAACACTGTTCTAAATGCAGCTATATTGTTCTCACTACGGATTTGTAAGTGATCGAGTTCCTTGTCTTGTTTGATGATGGTTTGATTCACAATTCTGTCAACTCAATAAATCAGCACAAAATTGTAAGGTGACAACTAGGCAAAGCAATCAAGGACATGGTAAAATTGGGAGGATAAATCTAAATAAAAAATGTTTGCGTTTTTGGGGAGTAAATGCGCAAGAGACGAGACTGCAGTAGAAATCGTGACTGCAACCGCATGCTTTAGTTTTCTGGAGCAACCATACAAGAGGAACACTAGACTCTGGCGGGAAGTAGTACATATTCTGTGGCTGTTAGAAATCCATAAATCAAAATATGGATGGACAGACTAGGATTCGAACTCAGGACCTCCCTCATACCGGATGGGATGCTCTACCACTGAGCTATCCGCCCTGTTTGATAGTTCTCTCTAGAGCGTGGATTGATATTCCAACACCCCCCCTCAAGCCACACTTGGTTGGGGTCTTAGCTGTCACCTGCCCCACAACTTGGACCACCTAACCATGGCTTTGACACCATGAATTGTTAGGTCTAACTTGGCTCTGATACCATGTTAGAAATCCATAAATCATAATATGGATGGACAGACTAGGATTCGAACCCAGGACCTCCCTCATACCGGATGGGATGCGTTACCACTGAGCTATCCGCCCTGTTTTATAGTTCTCTCTAGAGTGTTTGATATTCCAACAGTGGCAGCATAATTCCGTTCATTATTATTTATTAATGAAAGCAAGGCGTTGTGAATAATTTTTTGCTTCAGTTCCTTTACCTGTACATGATGTTCTGATTCATGGCCTCTTCTCTTCTTGATACTCATGTATTTTTTTGTTAAGCTCAGGGTCATTCACAATGCATCTAGAGGTAGTACAAAAGTAATGCAGATTGTAATCCACTCTCTTTGGGACAGACATGATTTGTGTTTGCTTCTTAGATTTAGTAGGCAGATTCAAAGCTTTCATAGAGTATACCTGGCTGCTATAGCAGTGGTCAGTAGATAATCCATCCTCCTCTCAATTTACTGCATATCTCTGATCTCATTGAAATTCCAGTGGAACTGAGCAAACTTTCTCGTGTTTCAGATTCCTTGTTCCGTTTGAATGATACAGGCACAATTTTTTTCCTAGTTACACTTCGTATTGGGTCTTCCAATGCCATATGTAATAATAAGGCAATCCATTACTACTCTACGTGATGAAAAGTCAAGAGTCAACATAGTGTATAAGCTACTTTTTGAATTTTCTTGAATATTCTTATTTGGCTACATCTCTTATTTCATCATAGGTTGTAACACTGCATCAACACATTGTCAATTTTCATAGAGTTACGGATTTTCAGAGTTTATGTTGATTAGCTACAGTTATACCAGCTGGGCCATTCAAGTTTGCTGCAGATTTTGAAAACTTGAACTATAGCATTACTAAACTTGCTTTCTTGAGTCACTAATTTTTGACAAGTACCTGCATGGGGTAGCTTGTCTTTAAGTTGCAGTATGTATGGGTACAGGAATAAAAAGATGTAATGCCAATTTTTGTAGACTTATGGATTTTCAGAGTTTGTGTTGATTAGCTACAGTTATACTACCTGGGCCATTCAGGTTTGCTGCAGATTTTGAAGACTTGAACCATCGCATTACTAAACTTGAAAAGTACCTGCGTGGGGTAGCTGGTCTTTAAGTTGCAGTATGTATGGGTACAGGAATAAAAAGATGTAATGTCATGTCTGTCAACTGCCTGGAAAATGAGCGAGAAAGCTTGATCTGCACACTCAATGCCCGTGCTTGAGTTGAGATGGATCTTGACAGAAGTAGAAAAACCAAGTCCTTTTTGTAGCAGCTGCTCGTCCATTATGAGTAAGAATGAGATGTTTTTCCAACGCACTACTGATCATACGATAGAAAAGCTTTCCAAAGCCAAAAAAACCTCAAGAAAATATTTGATAATAGTTCATGAAGAAATTGATAACAGTAACAAACTTTTAAAACTATCAGTCACCATTGACAATGATGGCACCTACCACTATTTATAAAAAGTAATCACAAGAAATGTTTGTCTTCTCAGTATTTGCATATCTATACACTTCTTTCATTTGCATCATTCATCTTTGAGAACAAGATTTAGCCTTTACAAAAAGACTCGTCCACTATGTTATCCCTTTTGTGAGTATGATTGTAATGAGCACGTTGTGAGTCTACATGTAATGGTATTATGCCCTTTATGTAGGCCCACAAAGTCCCAAGTGTGATTTGATACTAGTAATTTCAGATTTTCAACACTAACCTCCTCCCAATTGGCTCAATTGGAACATTCAATCTTGCAATTAAGTACTTGGATTGCTCACGAGACACCAAGGCACAGTGATCCAAATTGTCACACAAGAAAGTTATAGAGTCGTAAATTCAATGTGTAATCCTTCTAAATCTGCTAGATCATCGTGGTTGATAAGGATGTTCATCAACTCCACAATTGGGTCCACCTCTATTGGGTTTGCATACGCAGCTCTGATACCACTCTTGCTGAATGCGAGATCCAGTCAAGTGAAATCTCAACATATAAATTATACAGAATCTTTACCAATTTGTTGATTCAGACTATTACTTAGATCAACAAGAGGAATATCTTGGTAGGTGTCGAAGACAACCATGAAGGGAGCAAAACAGTTAGACGTCCAAGACATGCATGCTTCCTTCGAGATTAGATATTCCGAATGAGTCATGGAGCGAGTATCAATGTACAAGAGAGAAACTATCAAACATCATTCAACAATGGAACACCCATAAGAAAATAGAGAATTTACATTAAGCAATTGTAAATTCAACGATTAGATTACGATCATGTGCCCGAGAATGGTTCACACTAATAGCGCACTATGTGCTATGATCTTACTATGCTAGTTAGAGATTGAATACTATTCCTACTTTTTGAAATTGTTTTAATTGAAAAAAATCATATTGAATCAAAATTTGATTCAAAGTTTTCAAAAATACAAGTATACAAAACACTCAAATACCTAAGATAACGGTTGAGGGTTTCTTGTCACTCCAATTCTCTTCAATTTTCTTTCCACTCCATACATAAATCTCAACTCGATTAAGGATGTCTGTTGTTTTGGAAACAACCTCAGCCCAAAAACATTTATCCAAATTGAAATGGGTAAGGATGATTCTAGCCAATTCTAGAAGTGTCACATTTTTCTTTCAGACCTTCAATCTTGTTGACTATTGGCACCAATAGTTTGATGCAATATCCATGTTGTTGACAAAATTTGTAAAATTCATTCATTAAAAAATTACCTATGATTTCAATCTTGCGCTCAATTTTTTGTTCGATAATGTTTGAACAATTCGAACTTGGAAAAGACTTCAATGTGTGATCCAAGAAGTTCATATGCTATCAACTAGAAACCATTAAAAAATGGCACCATGTACAAAGATGTCACAACATTTATCAAAACTTGTGCTTGTTAGAAGATTGGTAAGCCTACTAAGAGTATGCACTAGCCGCTTACTCCAATACTTCCTCTTGCTCCATTTGAAAAATGGAAAATTGATTTTGTTGGACCAATATAAACTTGTCACAAGACATACCAAATGAAGATATATATTGATAGCAACAGAATGTGCGACAAAAATGGTCGAAGAAAAAATGACACGAAAGAATGATGCCAAGACAATTGCTGAATTGTTATTCCAGAATATCATAATGCGCTATGGATGTCCACTGGAATTAGTTAGTGACAGGGGAACTCATTTCTTGAGTGAGACAATCTGGATCTTAACAAAAAAAAATTATGATTAAGCATCAAGAGACGACGTCATACAACAACCTGAAAGCGAATGGTCTGACATAACGAGCAAACGAAATACTTTGTAAAATTTTGAATAAGATCATTGAAGCACAAGTGTCGGATTGGGACAACAAGTTACCTTCTGTTTCATGGGCTTATCGAGACGCGAAGAAAATAACAACAAAAATGACTCCATTCTATTTGGTTTATGGAATGTATATGATTCTACCAATCGAATTCGAGGTTCCCAGTTATCGAATCGAAGTTGCAGAACAAATGTCAATAGAAGACCATTTGCAACAATGACTGCAAATTCTAGATAAACTGGAAGAAGACCAGAAAGCATCAATGGAGGAAACCAAGATTGTTCAAGCAAAACGAAAGAAACAATTCGATTCTCATATAAAGAATGTTGTGTTAAAGGAAGGAGACTATGCTTTGATGTATGATACTCGACACATAAAGTTTCTCGGAAAATTACAAACAAGATGGATGGGACCTTACAAAGTGATCAAAGTATTCGACAATGGATCCATACAATTGGAAAATTTGGCAAATAATTTACCACCCAGAAGAGTCAATGGTTCCAGGTTGAAGAAATGCTGCACTTAGTATGTAAATTGACTTTAACCTTCAAGGCCATTTTCAATTTTTCAAACTAAAAATATTCAATGAAACCAAAAACTAGACTACTCTTCAATTGCACTTGGGCCCTTTCAACTCTTTTTTGGTCATCAATTTTGATCCAATGTTTCAAGCTTCCTCAATCATGGCCATTGATCTCATCAACTCATAATTCAGCAATCCGAGAGGGTTATGCGCCCCGAGTTGGGTGTGAAAAATCAGAAATTAAACTTACATTTAGTTCATCAATGATCTTTACTCAAATTTGGTTGCACATCTAGAAATAACTAGAAGATAGAAATCACTACTTTGTGCAGGCTAGAATTAAAAAATGCAAAAAGATCTGATCATAAACACTTAGATATGACTTAGTACTGTGCTTATTTGTATAGAAACAGTACAATATTGTACTTCACACGTGTCGAAGCTAGATCAGCCATAAAATCAACATTCTACACATAGAAACTCAAGTAATAAAGAGAGAAACACATGAGATGGACATAGAAACACAAGAGATGAATTCTCCACAAAGAAAAAAACTTTGATGATTATTTATCCATGCAGGTACAACTGTTTATAGCTTGCAAAATGTCATTTGGCCACTTGCCCCAAACTTGACCTGATTTGGAAACTTCTAGATACTTCATGAAAAACCTAGAAATTCTAATCTAGATGCAATGTACCAGAATTAGCCAATTATAATGGGTCCAAATCCTATCTCATCTACTTATCTACTTCCCAAAAATAGTAAACACATATTTAGGCCTTTATTGACAAATATGAAACTATCTCTAAGTTGGGATTTCATTTTGGCCACCAAAAATGCCAATAAACCAACAAACTAGTGGACAATTTTTCACAATGGGTTAGGCACAACACACATTTTTATGTTAAGGACAGGGTGCAATTGGACATGCGCGAGGCCCACACTGCCTCTCTCCCTTCTCTCACCTTGTTTGTGCTTAGAGTTAGGTTTTTTAGAATCCGAGAAATGCGCTCCTCTCCTTGTCTCTCCTTTCTCCATGATCTAGGCATGTTTGCTGCCATACCAAGTGTGCTCTGAGGTCAGCCTAGCATGTTCGAGGGATAGGCGTGATTTATACCAGCATACTTGCTAAAAAATGATAGATTTGAAGCACTTTTTCTTAGCAACTCTAAAAGTGCATTCTACAACAAAATTTTCCTGCTTCAGATCAGTCGCCGTGCTTCTCAATACCTTGAAAAATTTTATAGATACTTGCTCCACCCTAGAACAATTATTCTGACTCAAATTTTATGAAATTCCACTTGTTTCACACATGTGGAAAAGTACATTCACTCGTCATTTGGCTCCTCCTGAAGTCTCATACAAATCTATGGACATCCAATCAAATTGCACCTATTGGAAAAGGCTAGAATCTAAAAAATATGCTTCTGACATGAAAAGCTTGACTATTTGCCTTGATGGCTCTTCAGATTATGCACAAGCTAACCTATGCACATGTGTGAAATGACATTATGTACATTAATTTGCCTTTAATCAAGTTAGATTTTGCATATTTTTCACAAGGATTAGCAAAGCATAATCACAGGCAATTGGAAACATTCAAGCAATTTCTCGACAAGTTTAGCTGGTAACTTTGAAAGCTACAAATCACTTCTTGCTTGAGTTCAAGCCTCAGGCTTTTTGTATATACTCCAACTTGGAGCTCATTTCATAAGTACACTTTGAATTTGATTAGTGTTAGGACTTTGCTCTTTGGTCTTTGTCCATACAACATGTTGTTTTTCGCATGTGTGAAGCCTCTTTGATCATTTACACTTTGCTTTAGATTGCTCTTGCTTACATATCAAGATAAGATCAATTCTAGCTTGCATTTGGTGATAGAATTGTTGACAGTAACGCAACCAATCACTCTAATACTTGTGGATTTTAGAATCTTGGTCATGGTATTCTTTAGAGCATAATGTCCTCCAACATCCTTCGGATGTAGAGATTGAATAACACTTCAAATTTCGTCGACTTCCAAACATCTTCGAAGCTCCTCATAGGGCCTAGCTTTTATAATTCCTCCTTTAATGCTAGTGTAGGGTCTAATTTTATGTTGAAAGACTTCATTTTTCTCCGAATTAAAATTCTTTGGATAGTTTTGATTGATCAAATATTTGATAATCTCTAAATATAATGAATTCTCTGAATTAAGCATAAATAATTTCTCATTAGAAAATCGGTCTTCAAGTGGTTTTGTTGATTTAGTTCCATGTAGTCGAGATAAAAATAAGCATTTGTATGAAGTTTCTCTTCTCGAGTCTCTACTTGAAAAGTAAATTCTTGCAATAACAGTACTCATCTGGCAATATGTCCTGATAGATCTGCTTTATTTACAAGATACTTCAGTGCAAAATGATCCACATGGAACATGAAAGAATATCCCAACAAAAAGTGTCAAAACTTCTTCATTGTATAGATAAATCCCAATGCTTCTCTCTCTGTTGTTGAATAATTCATTTCTAAGCTAGATAATTGATGCCCTGCATAGTACATAGGATAATCCTCCTTCGAAGTATCTTTTTGACTGACGGTTACCCCAACTGCAAATGTAGAAACATCAATGTAAACGTGGAATGTCCTTACCCAGTCTGGGGGTTGTAAGATTGGAGCTTCCATCAATTTTTGTTTCAATTTATCGAAAGCTTGTCTTTTAGATGTCCACAAGTATTCTACATCCTTCTTCAATAACTGAGTTATTGGTGAAGCTAGGAATACATAATATTTTATAAATTGTCTGTAATAATGGACATGTCTGAGAAAACCTCATATTTCTCTCAAATTAGCTGTTCTCTCATATTTTTTATGATTCAGAGATAGACGAAGTAGATGCCTTGCGCATTGATTCTTTATTGTCAGTAGTAGGTTCATTCCTTTTACATATTGAATTAGCTTTGTAGAGCACGCGGTTTCGTCCGCTATTGTCTTGTCCTCTACCGCATTATCGACAGGTATATTTTGTTATACTTAATCTGATAACAGCTCTTTTGTTCTGCGTTCAGATTTGTGTTGATATTGCTATGCTTTTCTTCATTCTGTCTAACTCTCTTGTTGCTCAATCTGGTAATCGGTTCTTAGCGAGTTATTATTAGTCTAGTTGTTGACGACTAATATTTAGTCTTGCCTTTCGCGAATCATTCGCAACTGATTATCAGTCGAGCTCAGTCTAGCTCTTCGTGAATCATTTGCGACAAATGATTTGTCTAGTTATTCATTACAGATTATTCTTCTGGTGTTTTATTAATGTTTGGCTACGTAACCAGAATGACCGTGATTTCTATCACTAATGTCCTGTTCGTTTCTGATAGGCGTAGTCATGCTTAGGGAAAGAGTAATATAGCTCATTCCGCTGTGCACGAACACTTTCTGTTTGAGTTCGTTTCTCGTTCGAGTTTCGAGTTCACTTCTTTTTCGTGTTCGTTTTCTTTTCGATCTATTTTCGTTTCTCACGCACGACACACCCTCTTTTCTCACCACGACACACCCTCTTTCTCCAACATGGTATCAGAGCGCTTTTCGTAGCTTGATAAGCTTCCACAGTACAAGACTCTACTAGCCGATAGAGTAATTGTCTTCACTCCACAACCTATTCAAGAAGCGGATCATGATGCCTTCATGACCAGCCATCAAGGAGCATCCGGCGACAGTTTTTGGTTCCTGGATTCCGGAGCTACTCAGCACATGACCAGTCTCATTGGCTATTTTGAGTCCTATACACCTTACAGTACCCAGAAATATGTTCACCTTGGCAACAATAGCACACAAGCTATTAAAGGTGAAGGTACTGTAAGATTAAGCTTTGCAAATGATCAGTCTAAGCTACTTTCTAAAGTCCTGTATTTACCAAATTTTTCTACAAATCTGCTCTCTGTAAGCAGAATCACAGATCTAGGACATAGAGTAGAATTCGAATGTGATCATTGCAAAGTAGTTGATAGGACAGGCAAGATCCTAGCACTCGAAAAGAGGCATGGATCCTTGTATAAATTAAGTCATTGCTTTTCTGCCTCTAGTCAGGCGCTCAGTACTTCTACTCATGCAAATAAAAGACGCGTGCGATAAATTTGTTACAACAATAGATTGTCGACATGTGGTCTAAGCATGTAAGTATTTTGTTTGATGACGATTCTACTCATAATTGTATTAATGCTAAATTGGTGCAGAAGCTACTACTGACAACCGCACCAAGTGACCACAAGTACGTGGTTAGGATGGCAGTGGGTGGGGAGCAGCAAGTTTGGGACCAGTTTGTGCCCCACGTACCATTGAAGATTCAAAACATGTAATTAGTTTGTCTTTCCATATTATGAATCTTGATAAGGTAGACTTAATCCTAGGTAAAGAATGGTTTTATGCTAGGAATGAGTCATTAAAGAGAGATTATGTGACACATAATTCTTCTTTTTTGTATAATGGCTCAATGGTTCATCTTAAACCCTAAACTACCTTTTGTAACTGCTCATGAGACTAATCAATGTTTGATGGATTATGAGTATCTCTCGTATTTATGTTATTTGAAAGATGAATCTTGCATGGATGTTTTTGTTACTCATAATTTCAATGTTGATGTATCGTCTTTCCCTAAAGCATAGTTTTTTTTTTAGATGTTAATTTAGAATCAACACCTGAGGGTAAAATCTTTAAAAGTCTCATGTTCTAATCGGCTACTAGGTGCAAAAATAGTCTAATAGACAGCTTATGCTAGAGATAATCATAGCTTTATGCGTTCTAATTGTCCAACAGAATCTTAAGAATTGAATCATAATCTAAAAAAAAGAGTACAGTCCACCGAAGAGATTGTAGATGGTTTGTGTGTGGTACTACTGAAATCAGATTCAACATGAAGAATAGTTTTGAAATAAATGGAAGAGTAGTATGATATTGCGAGTTCCTCAGGCGTCAAAGACAGCCATCGTCTGATCAAAAACTGAGTCATCGTAGATGTTTGTGTTCTGATCAAGGTGGATATACAAGCGCGATCAAACAACAATGAAAGTGCATTCAATCACAACATGCATTCATCTACGTTGTACACAGATAAAAACAATACAAATAGCAATTACAGCTAAGATTGACGGCGTAATTGGGAGGCTCAAATAATGTGTCTCATGGACGGAGCAACCAACAATCTGTGCTTGGATGATCTATTTATAGATTTCATCCGTGTATTAACTACAATAAATGATTGTCACTTAATTAGGTCAGTCAATGTACTTGGAAGTATATGGCTTCTGTGACAACTGTACATAGTGTATACTGTCAACACATAGAGAATGTGGACATGGACGAGGGCGTTGCAAATTCTCTCACTTCGCTTTATAAAGAAGTGGCTTTCTCTCACTTCACAAGTTTGGGAAGTGCCTGGGAACGTTCCTCGTTCAAAGTAGATGACCTTCGGCATTTTTCTCTCTCTTCAGGATTTTGCAAAAAAGACGAAGGCGCCCTTAAAAAGGTGAAGGTGCCCTTAAAAAGATGAAGGTGTCTTTAAAATAGTTCAACATGAAAAATAGATGGGGAATTTTCTCTCTCTTTGCGAACTTTTCGTGAACAAAGTTGAAGGTGATAAAAAATTTATTTGAACTCTTGAACTATCGCGAAACTGTCGCAAACATTTTGCGAACATAGGTCATTTCTGCAATCTGTCTCGAAAACAATGTAAATCTGCAGACTTGTTCTAAATGCAAGTTTTATGGAAGTCCTTGAAGATGGCCAAGTCTTCAATGACTTCAAGTTATTAAATTTAACATCTGAACTTAAAATTATAATGGGATTGCCGGAAGTCCGTTGTAGACGTTCTTCAAGTATTTGGCTGTCTAAGTTATCATTCACCAAGGAGGCAACTGTGGGCTTAATTTCCAAAACAAGTTGGCTGGTGATCAGCTGACATCCATCCGGTGCTCGTCATTGATTGTTGATAAGCGGTGAAATTGGCCGTAAACGTTCTGTTTGCACAAGTGAACCAAAACTATAGCTCTGCAGAAATGAATTAAAACAGCCACAGGCGACATTGTCGAGTTTTTTTGCAAAAAATGCAACAAAGGAGAAGATGCCCATAAATCTCATTTAGGGTTGCCCCACACTATGCTAGAGTCATTTCCTTAACATTTGAGGCTCTTCTAAAAAAGCGAAAAATCCAACAATCTCTCTTAATCCAAATCCTTGAATGCCTTGACCTTCAAACTTAGTTCTACACAGAATCTTCTGTGTGACTCCAAACTTAATGCTTTAGTAAAAACATCTGCTGTCATGTCTTGCATTCTACAGTACTGCAATCTGACCTCTTTGTTGAGAACTTTTCTTCTGACGAAATGATACTTCAGTTCAATGTGCTTACTCCTAGAATAAAATCTAGGGTTGGCTGATAATATCGTCGGTGCATATTGATTAAGACCGATATTTGAGAGTAAGTTTCTCAACCGAATTGCTAATTCCTTTGTAGCTTCAGAGGCTGCGATATACTCTGTTTCAGTGGAAGATAGAGCTATCGAAGATTGCTTGCGACTGTTCTAGGAAATTGGACCATTGTTGAGGAAGAATGTAAATCTGAAAGTGGATTTACGAGTGTCTACATCTCCTGCCCAACTTGCATCTGTGTAACCACTGAGTAAATTGAGTTTGTCGTTGCCGACTGCTCCATAACAAATGCAAAAGTCCATAGTAGCTCGAAAATATCTCGTGACTTTGATAAGAGCCTTCCAATGTGTTATACTAGGATTAGTCATATATAGACTGAGAGAGCTGACTGCAAAAGCTATGTCTGGCCTGGTACAGATCATGGCGTACATAAGAGATCCTATAATAGAATGGTAAGGATACTCACGCATCTGCTACTTCTCATAAATTGTTTGGGGACACTGGTCCTTTGACAATTTGAGTTCTAATTCCATTGGTGAGAGAGCTATCTTGCAATTCATCAGATTATATCTGAATAACATGTTGTAGATGTACCTCTGTTGTGTAATGTAGAACAACTTCTATTTTCTGTCTCTGTGGATTTGTATACCAAGGCAGAAATGAGCTTCGCCCAGATTGGTCATGTCAAATTTGGAAGATAGCATTGTCTTGGCTTCTTTTATCAAATCGGTACTATTGTTGAAAGGCAATATATCATCCATGTACAAAGTGATAGTCATAAAAGACTGTTGTACTGCTTTGAAGTAAACGTTTGAATCTGAAGAGCTAGGTGTATAGCCGTGATCAATAAGAAAAGTATTGATCCTTTGAAACCATGCTCGAGCATATTACTTCAAGCCATAAAGTGCCTTATGGAGTTTGCACAGATCTAAAAGGAATCCTAGCCTGCTTTCCAAAGATGCAGCTATGACAAACAAGGAGATCGACCTTACCAGAAGGATAGTCGAGATCAAGAACCATGGATTGTCTGGACATGCTCATAACAGATGCATGATTCAATTGTCCTAAGCGATGATGCCATAGTAACGCTTTATTGACTAAAACAGAGGTTTTCAAGGCCTAACTAGACTCAGAATAGCAATGTGCCAATCTATATAAGTAACTCTGTCTCTTGCCGAGTGCAAGGATCTTATTACTCCTATCAACAATTTTGCATTGATCAAATTCGAACTCTACCTTATGACCTAAATCTGTAATTCTGCTCACTGATAATAGATTTGTAGAGAGTTTAGGAACATATAAGACCTTTGATAGTAATTTGCATTGATCATGCTGGAACCACAATCTTACAGTACCTTCACCTTCAATAGTGTGAGTACTATTGTCACCAAGATGAACAAATTTATTCGTGGTGTAAGGAGTGTAGGAATTGAAGATCTCACGTTGATTGGTCATATGTTGAGGTGGTCCAAAATCCAGAATCCATGAATCATCCAAAAATTGGCTTTGATCTTTGACCATGAATGCGCCTTTATCCACTTCGACTTGGAGAGACGATGAAACTGGGTTTGCTAGTTGATCAGGTTGCTTGGCTGCATTCTTTGCTTGGAGAATTCGGCAATCCTTGATCTCATGGTTATTGCGCTTGCAATACTTGTAAAACATCTTCTTCTTCGATTGTGGATTCAATGATTGTTCTTGACCTTGAGTCTATTTCTCATTTGTTACAGCCTTCTTCGAGCTTTTCTGCTTCTGTCGCTTCGAGCCTTTGTTGACATATAGAGCCTCAGAGGAGGAAGTAGACGAAGTGTCTTGACTTCTTCTATTGTCTTCTTGCAACAACACATAGTGATAACTCTAGTAAGAGTTAAACATGAGTGTGTCGATATGATCATCACCCAGTTCTCATATGTGGAGGGCAAGCTTGAAAGCAATGTCATAATTGCGTCTTGATCGTATATGACTGATCCGACAACGGCCATCTGTTGCAAGAGATTCTTAAACTGGTTAATGTGACTCTAAAGAGAATCACCAGTAGACATTTTGAAAGTGAAGAATTTCCTTCATAGATGTAACTTAGTATATACGTCCCTCACGTCATATAGTGAGTTCAAAATGTCCCAAACGTCTCCGATGATCATTACCTTCAACTTCTGATGATGATTATGATGACTTGAATGAATAAACTGTATGAATATGAACAGCTATTTATACTAACAAATTAGGTTGTGAATTACGATCGCCAATTGGCTGATGATCAGCTGGCATCCATCCAGTCCTTGTCATTGATTGCTGATAAGCGATGAAATTGGCCGTAAACGTTCTGTCTGCATAAATGAACCAAAACTGTAGCTCTGCAAAAATGAACAAAAACAGCCACAGGCGACACTATTGGGTTTTCCGCAAAAAATGCGAAAAAGGATAAGATGCCCTTAAATTCCCTTTAGGATTGTCCCACACTTTGCTAGAGTCATTTCCTTAACATTTGAGGCTCTTCTGAAAATGCGAAAAATGCAACACTATGATTTTACACGAGATTTTTGCCAGGCGAAAAAGGCGACACTGTCGTAAACTCTGTGTAATTTTGTAGACTATGTAAAAACACGAGAAAATCTGCAAAACTGGATAAACAATGGATGAAGATTAAAACCGATTAGTCGATTGGTAAGAAGGAGAATAATCCAACAGTATGCATGAAGAGCTATGATCTATTTATAGTTGACCTACATGGGGATTGCATGGGTTCATGCACAAGATCCTACTCTCTATATATTAAGGTTGCGATTTTCCCATCGACAACTTGGTCTAAATTACCTGTTGAGCTCTTCTCCTCTTGCTATCACATGGCATGGCTTGGGGGCTAGATCCAAGAGGATTCTCCAAGAGGGATCTAGGATTGGTTGAGTAGTTTTGCTCCACAGTCTCTCTTGTGTTTTCCTCTCCTCATCTTTAGAGAGAGAGAGAGAGAGAGAGAGAGAGAGAGAGAGAGAGAGAGAGAGAGAGAGAGAGAGAGAGAGAGAGAGAGAGACCATATATCTTGGCAATTCTCTGTCAAATCTAAGAATTGCACATGACACATCTATAATGAGCCTACAACCTCCTATAGTTATACAAGAACTCTAGCTAAAAAATTGTGATTTCTCTACAAATAACTCAATCTCTCTCCATAGGACACCAAATAAATTGATTCTTGCCATCCCTTGGGCTCCCTATAGTTGGCCTTTGAGGGTGGCAACTATTGGTTAGAAATATTCATTCTCAATTTATCTCTATCTCTCTTTGCTGCCTCTAATAACATGATTTGTGCACTAGTGGCCAGATATTGGCATTGTTTGAAGCTATGGTGAACTTAGCAATGCTAATGACAACTTGTTAATGAAGTTTGGTAGCATTTCAGTAAGTATTAATTGTGCACTAGGCATTTTCTCACTATAACTTACATTTTCACAAATTTTCCAGAACTTAAGTGGCATAAATTTTCACACTTGATCAATCTCACTGCTACCTAATATTGCAATTCACTTTGTCCTACTAAACAGTTTCATACACTTTCTATAGTACTCTATAATTTGCAAATTACCCAAAGCAAAGCAAAGCAGATTTTCTCCTCAAATTCCAACTTGTTCACTCTCTCACCTCTTGTGAGAGATTTTCTCACCTTAGTACATAGCCCGTGACAAGCAACATCCACTAAGTAGGCAATTAGTATCATAGAGGCTCTTACGTGCATCTATGACACACACTCACACACACACACACACTGTGCGTGTGTGTGTGTGTGTGTGTGTGTGTGTGTGTGTGTGTGTGTGTGTGTGTGTGTGTGTGAATCATGGCAAGTATTTTTTCCATTGATGTGAAATGCTCAAATGCAATGGCAAGGAAAGATCTTGGCAAGTTTTTTGCTATCGATTCCAATGAAGTCATCAATCATGAATTGTTTAGACATGTGGGTGTTCATGTCACTATGAGCAAGTGTGCAAGCTTTTCATTAGTTTTTTGATCAATTATTATCGATATATCAAACAATACAGCTTTATGATTGGACCTCTTTATTTTGGACTAAAGTTCTATGGAGATAATCAATATGTTTTGGCATTGTATGTGTAGATGTTGTTTCTAAATACATAAACTAAACAAGGACATGTCATATGTTGTTCAAGTGAAGTCATGTGCAAGATGCATGTTTTTAAATGCCTACTTTGAACTGTGATAGCAAACTAGATAAGAATATAAAAATATCTCCAAGTGCTTTAAATAATCAAGACAACACTTATGGACCAAATTCTAGAAATGAGCACACTCTAGTAATTGACATGGATATCATGGCTACAGACACAACAACTACCTTCATTTGTTGATTGATTAGCATAACTTGAGTCGAACCAAGGGACAAAAATGATCCTGATTTGCTTTGGAATAGGGACATGTTTCAAGCTTTAAGATTGGCTTTTTATTATGAGACATGGAGGTGAGGGAAAGGAGCATTCAACCAAGAGGCACATTTGCTCTACAACATGGACATTATTGAATGTTCTCACACAGGTAAAGACAACAACATTCCAAGTGTTGTATATGAGTGAATATATTTTTGGAAACCACTCTTGGCTGAGCAACAAACTACCTCTAATAGACTTCAAGAATAGCCATCAGCATATGTGAATGGCAGGAAAGAATTGTATGGAATCATCTGCGAAAATGAGCAAGGGGAAATGCTTTTGTATGCAGAACACAAGTTGGAAAAGAAGTAACAAAAAACATGCGTTATCCAGTTTGCTGTTCTCTATAGAGGGCAGGATCTCTTGGATCTCCTCTCAGGTTTAAATGAAGCGAAAAAACCAACATCCATAACTCTTATGAGCAAAATGCTCTTCCAAAATACAAAAATCCTGTATTCAGTGTTATAGACTTGTTTTTTATTTCATTTTGTTTATTCTGAATGAATACCTGTAAGGGATTTGATCGATTCCCAGGAAATTCTATAATGACTGAAAATTCGAAGAAATCACATATAACTCTCAATCGTGCTTGAACACTTCATAATTTGAACTGTGAAATAAGCCACAGCTGATTTTGACTGATGAAGGAATCCAAAAAGTAACCTTACTGTATTGTGCTTCACTGCTGTTTCCTTAGCCTGTTCATGCCTTGTGCCATATGTAGTTGATGTTCTTGTAGTCCCTTCAGAGTAAAACTTCAACCTATGCCATATCTTTCTTCCTCCTTGGGAGAAAGCTTCCTCACTACCCTAACCACACACCCCACACCACCAGCACCCCATTTCCTTCAAATCTGATATACATCTTTGAACCGTTAATTTCCATATGTGCTATTCAACTCATCATTATCATAGAAATAAGGTTGTGTCAAGTTTTGAACAAGTACAGAATACTCTGTATTAGTGAATAAGTTTGTTAACTCTTATCATCATGCATGAAGAGTGTTCTATCTTGAATACTTTTTTCGGTGATCTTGTAAAGATTCCTCGAAAAATCTGCCTCAGCTTACTACCCTTGGATTTGTGTAATAACTTATGAAGCAAGTCCTACCTTTTGAGCTTCTAATCTTGTGGCAACAATGTCGTCAATATCTCTTGGCTCCTTCGTCTGCTCTGAAGTAACCAACTTTTCCTGTAGCACAACTGGCAAAGCAATTAAAGTGAGACATTTTTTGACAGCATAAACTCTTAATTCAGGTTCTTTCAACACTCATGGCCAGCCTATGAGTCTAAAATTTTTACTGAAAGAACACTTTTCTGATTTATGATTCTATATCATATCACACATGGAGTTTGATGTCTTTCCTCGTTGATCCACTTACTTTTCCTCTATTTGGGCTTTCTAGAATCCAATTTTGATAGTTATTTGGAAAAGTATGGCGATCTGCATTAATTCAAGATTTAACTTTGAAAGTCACCAAAGCCACCTTTATAGGTCATTGGACGCATAAAAAATTTGACTTGCTTTTCCCTGAAACAAGTGTAAGACTTGTTGTAAAGCATGTTAGGAACATATTCAACGCGAAATGAATTCATCAAATTGATAAACTTTTTACCAGCACTAAAAATCTTCATGGGACATAAAGGTAACGTATGATTTTTGGCTGCAGACCTGAACAGTTCACTGGGCAGGTATATTTTGTGGACGGGAGATTTCCAGAGGGATTTGGATTCGCATTTTAGTTTGAAAAGACTGAGAAAAAATTTCATGATCGAATATTGGTCTCAGTATACATCTTACACCTTTGACAAGTTTTTTTAAACCAATTATCTGAAAATAATTGTGACTGGAGTGCTTCATTGAATAGGGCAACTCTGAAGGGTTGCGCTATTTATATCAAGTATGTTTATACGTGTAGAATCTCAATAAGGTTAAGACCTTTTGCAATGTAACACACTCAGATTGTCAATGTGACAAGACTCTACAAAGCTCCTTGAAGTGCTTGTAATAAAATCTTACAAATCAGACAGATCATTCTAGAGAGTTGCTAAAATGTGTTTGTTTTTCAAGTACCAGTCTTTTGATAAAATGTGCAATTTAGTCTTCCTCTAATTCTCAAAGGTTTTAAGCCGTGTGGTAAGGAAATGACTCCATTTATACAGTAGCCATTAAAGAGCAAGAATAGTCAGAGCAAGTTATAATTCAGGAGACTGCCTTAAGGCTTTTATATCAAATCAACAAAAGAGATCTTCAACGTCTAGGAGTATGAAGTAGGTTCCTTACCTCAAAACGTCGTTCATGTGCAGATGCCTGTTCAAAGTTGGCAATCAGCTCGGAAACCTTTGTTTCCAAGCCTTTCTGAACATCTTTGAAGCATGCACTCACGTTCTCCAAATGCTTCTGAATGGAAACACGGGTTTTCTCTGGTTCTTCAGAGGCAGCATAAACCTCTTCAGATATTTGTGGGTGTATCATTGCCAAATATTGGCCAGCTAGGTTGACATGCTTCTGTAGATTTAATGTCTCCCGCAAAGACAACCTCAGTATGGAAGGGAAGGCTTCCGAGTAAGGAAGTGAATAGAGTTCAAGACTGTCATTTAGATTCTGAGCATAACAGACAGTGCACATTAGACGCTAAACTTTCACTGCCAGTATTTTCATACAACTAAGAATGACTAGTGAAATATGAAGCTCAATAGAGTGGTAATCGAAATGTCAAAGGAGAGTTTGTAGCAGACAAAACGATGACACTTTCCAGAGAGTAAAGTTCTTCGTGTGATAGAAAAACTTGTTATTGTTCAGGTCCTAGTTCTTGAAAATATGAGTACTCATTGAGCTTGCACTTAGTGCTAGTCTAGTACTAATTCTTGAAGATAGTATTCTAAATATTACTGACCACTCGTGTACAAAGTCTCCCAATCATTCCGAGGAGTGCTTGGTATCTTCGAGATTGTTTTCTCAATGCAGGAATAATTCTCAGGAGTGACCTTTTGAATTGAGCTATATGTAGTTCACCTCCATCCTCCAATTCTGTGCTTCCTTTCATTAAATACGTCTTTAACTTCAGCTGCTTCTCGAAATAACCAAGCTGGATTTCGATCTTGTGCATGTTTTTTGCCAACTTAAACACAGTCTCGGTAGCCCTAGCAAATGACCGATTTGAAGCTAAAATAATCAAGAGAACGCATTGTTCGTGAGGACCATTTCAATTATAAGTTTTTTGAAGATACTGATCAAAAGACTTTTCATTATCACCTTCTTTAATGTACTTAGAAGATCTCCCTTGAAGAATCTAATACAATATAGTGCAACTACAAGGTAGAACGAATGGAGACGGGACAGGTTAAGCCCACATTTGTAGAGGGCTGGCAAATATACCTTTCATGAATGGATTCGCTTTGTTGACTTGTGTCAGTGGAGCCAACAGTATGTCCAGCATCAGAGGAGCTAGCATCCAAATCTTCACTTGAATGCTTGTTCTGTCAAATGAGTAAGTGAATGCCACTTTCAGAACAACCAAGAACAGCAGCACTGGACGTGCCTATATTAAATTAGTCCATGACTTCTAAATTTAGTTTTAAACACAATGATCTTGCAAGATACTTGAGCTTTTTGAATTTGGATTCTAAAATTCAAGCAAATTAAGGCTGAGAACATGGCATGGATGGCTGTGGGCACCTGTACTGTTGAGCTAGTCAGGCCATCATCAGTATTCCTGGCCAGTTCCATCTTCATGCCTTTGTTTGTCATGGTTTGCATTGTCGCAGAGCCCAGAGCACTATGATCTTCAGTTGGTCGAAGTCTCGAGAGAAATCCACAAATGGTTGCCTTGCACTCGGCTCCGCATTTCCTATTTTTACCCTGAAAAGATGGAGAACTGTCTGCAGAGTCGGATTCTGAAGGATTGAGAGAGTCAAAACTGATTTCAGATTGTTGCTGCTCATGGTGGTTACGGTTTGTACTCTGATCTTCCAAACACTCTCTGGATGAAAACAACAGTGCGGGGGACATGTTCGTGAATGATCTTTCAGAGGTACAACATTTTTCCTCGTCAGAAAGCAACAGATCAGTTGTCTTCCTCAGTTGCCTATCGGGCTGCAACTCTGCGGGATTCCTTTCAGCAGTTAGATGGACTATAGCAGTGCCAAGTCCATAATCCTGCTCGTAAACAGAAATATCTTTGAGCTGGATTTTGAGAGTTTCCTGTTTTTGAAAGGTTCTTGCGAAGGCTTTAGCTCTGAGGCTTATGTCTGTTCTTTTAGGCACCTGAATCGATTTGGCTTCTGTGAAAGCTGAACTTACAGATTTTTGCTCTGAAAGAGCTTGTACAATGTTACCATCTGGTTGTGGTTCTTTTTGTTTGAGACCTTTATTGGCTACATTGGATTTTGTGGAGGTACCTTCTTGCTCTTTTTCATCAGGATGACTAGGATATCCAGGCTCTGTTTTGTGAGAACCACTAGTTTTCATGAGTTTGACATCTCCTTTACATTCTTCGAACTCTTCTGTTCTTTCTTGCAAACTGGCATCCGGCTTCACCTTCTCCTCGAGTGTGTGATTTAGCATAGACTTCATTGATTCAACTTCGGCTTTGCGTTCGTTCAACTCCTTATCCATCTTTAGTAGCTGCAAGCGGAATGCTTCCAGTCTCTCATCTCTAGCTCTCATCTGCCTTGCAAATGAATCAATTTCATGGCAATGCCTCTCTGCCAATTGTGCCGCTTGCCTCGCTTTTACTGTTTTCACCCAATCTTCAAAAGTAGCATTTTCTGCCAAAGTAACTGTGGTTGCAAAGTAAGACAATTACTCTTTGCTTCACATATAAAACATCTGCATGCACAGCTTAATCTTTTTCTTGGCTGATGAAATATGAAATTAGAACTTTTCATGTTAATGAACGAAAGGATGCAAAATACCTGATTCCTCATTCTTCATTTGCAGCAGCTCCACGGCACTTTTTGATTCCATGTATAGTGTCTTCCATTTCTCCAGTTCAGCATCTCGATCATGCTCAGTCAGCATGCTATGAATTAGAAGATCCTTTGCAACTGAAAGCTGCATCGGCCTTGTTGCTGTTTGAGATTCTATATATTCAACTGCGAACTCATTACTCAAACCAGTTTTTGCACTGCTGATGTTGTTCATAGCAATTTCATCGTCTTCGGAAAAACTGGCTTCATGTTTTGTGATTTGAAGCAACATATCATTATCCTTCTGCAATAATTGCTCATGGTAGGTTCTCAATTGAGTTTCCAATTCTTGCATACGTGCTTTGTACATATGATGCACACCTGTTACCTGATTGTCATGCAATCTTTGCATCTCAGCTAGTTTGTCTTCTTCAGGTGCATCCCTGCATTCCAGACTGTGTATTGGCTTCACAAGCTCTATTTGATTGTTCATGTATCCCCATTCAGTGGCTATCCTTTTCCATCTTTCCTTTTCAGTTTGGGTTTGCCGTAATTGCACCTTGAGCTGAGTAAGCTCTTGGATAATTTCGTGCTGCTCATCTCTCTCAGCACTTGGTCTATTGAGCATGCCAAAAATCACCTTATCTTTTTCAACAATATCATTTTGGAGCTTTACAAACTTGGGCTGGTATTCTGCAACAAGTGCTTCCTGTTTGCTCTTTTCTACCATCATCTCGGCCATCTTCTCATTTGCTTCTTCAACGAGTGCTTCTTGTTTAATCTTTTCTGCCATCACCTCAGCCATCTTCTCATTTGATACTTCAATGAGTGCTTCCTGTTTGCTTTTTTCTGCCATCATCTCAGCCATCTTCTCATTCGATGCATCAATGAGTGCTTCCTGTTTGCTTTTTTCTGCCATCATCCCAGCCATCTTCTCATTTGATGCTTCTAGTTCTTTTGCATATTCTTCAACTAGCCTCTCGTATTTGCTTTTCTGGTTCAGAATTTCTGAAATATTTACATCAGATGCTTCAAATATTCCTAGCGTGTCTTCCAATTCTTTTTCCACCTGTTGCTGTTTTGTCCTTAGCTCAATTATCAACTCTTGATACTTGTGAAAATCTGATTCGTGCTCCTTGACCTCTTTCTCAAGCCTCTCTCGTAAATCAGCCGTGACTACTTCTGCAAGTGCGAGTTTATGAACAAGCTCATTCTTCTCTATCTGCTCTACTTTGGCCTCTTCTATTGTTGCCAACACCTCCAGCTCTTTTTCTCCCAACTGTTCTTTAAGATTGACGATGCAATTATGTCTTTTCTTGCAATTTTTACAAACTGATCTTGCTTCGGGAGTTCGATCCTCAAGTTGCCTTTGAAGTATGTCCATTTGCTTTTTGCATAGCTCAATCTCTTGAATGAGCTTATTCCTTTCTATTTTCCAGCCATGTTCTTGGGTGGCAAAGATGGTTACAACTTTGGCATTTGCTTTTGCATCTTCGGCTCTTCTCTTCTTCATCTCAGCAACATCTGCTTTGGCTTCAGAAACTTGCTGCAACAGTTTGTTTTTTTCTGACTGCCATTCCTCCACTTTTTTTCCTATAGCATCAGAAGAGCTTTTCTCCATCGCCTTCTCCTGCATGAATTGTGCTTTGAAAGCAAGAAACTGCAGTTTACTCATTGCTCTTCTAAGAATAGTTTCTAGAGCAATCCTCTGCAGAGTAGGCTTCAACTGCACCCCGGATTCCACATTCTTTTCATTCTCTCGTCTAATCAGCAGTCCTAGAGCAGCAAAAGCTAAACCCACATTTAGATACTCGCCCAAAAGCGGATATGACTTTTCTTCTTTCATGGCGAAGTATTTCACCATCAAATTTTTGGAACCTGGACTAAGGTCCCTGAGGTACTTCATCAGCTCCAACTTTCTAGCAGTTTGATCATCTTTATCTGCTGAATTCACCGAAGAAACATGGGATTTGTCCATAATGAATGCTGCTGCTTGATTGTTTAAACTGAATTCGTCGTGCTATGAAAGGATGTAGCACATCTTTGATTCACTATAATCAGTGTTTATCCAATCGCCAAGGTTCTTCAATGCTCCAGAAGAACGTGCACGATTCAAACGGCATGCCCCTGTAAGCATAATAAGTAGCTTATTACTCACTGACAAGCAAATGCAGACATATCAAGATCAGGGCATGAGTGTCTGCAGCTAAGGCAGACGTGGTTCAGGTCCTCAAATTCTTCCTTTGCAGCATATTTTGCAAGAAGGCTCATCATTACTGTCATCTTCTTTTTCTTCGCAGTGCAATCTGGACTTGATTTCTGGAAGTAGGAATATGATTAGGATCGTAGTGAGGTGAACCGATGCAGTAGTTTTCTAGACGATCCTGCTGATAAAGCTCATCAATTGAAAAAATTCAGTGCATTCAGGATTCAAAGTTCGCTTAAGATTTATGGACCATTTTGCATGAAGCTTGTATGATTGGTCTTGCATGAAGTGGCACTCTAGTGGTTGATAAATCTACAGATCTGAACAGTTGCCAGTGATATAAGATCACCTGCCTGCTACAAAATAAGGAACTGAGAAAGTTTGAAGGTACTCTGGTGCAAAACGCAAGGTGTAAAATCTATATGAGAAAAACCCAGTACAGTGGCATAACACATTCACCTAGCTAGGATTCGACGATCGGCTCAATTTTCAGTGATAGAGCAGAAGGCGTGCGGAACAAGAAAAATAAGCTGCAGAATGAGCAGGGAATACAAATGCCTGAATAAGAGAGACGTAGGCAAAGCCAGAATTGAGTAGGCTCCCATCAGAACAATCCCAAACTCAATTCTTCATCAGACAGCTTTGCATATACTGATGGCGTTGGTTCGATCGTGCAACAACGAAACTGGCTTAGAAATTGTTATTCTGCATTCCCTGCAATTGTGGATAACAGGTAGCAATCTTAAGAAGTGGGTTCCTTTCGAGACAGAAAAACAGAAGTGGGTTCCTCACCTACATAGCTTTCCCCCTGAATGCACCTATTTTTCCTCATCTCCATCTCCTCAACTCACCTCTCAGCACAGAAATGTAACACCAACTGTGGCTATAGATCACCCAACACACACACACTCTCTCTCTCTCTCAACAAACAATTCACAAAGACTAAACTAAACACTCATGACTGAGTAAGTCTGAGAAAGAGAACATTCTATTTGTGGCCAAAAGTCAAGATGCTGAGATGAAGAATGTGATGCAAGAGTAGAAAGGAAATGCAAACCACGTAGCAGTAGACAGATCATGAATGCACGTAGGAGAAGGTTGATGGGTGATGATCTGCTCAAACAAAGACATCTCATTAAAATAGATTGGATTGGGTGTATTTATGGCATTTCTTGTGAGGGAATAGTATCTATTCAACACTTAAACAAACAAGCAATCTTCCTTAGCCAGCTAGAGAATTTGCATTGCACCAATATGGGTGTGTTCATCATGTTAGATAACATTTTCTTTAATTTCTTTTCATAGCATCAAGAAGACTTTTCTCCTACTTGTTCAAAACCAAAGAATCCTCTCACTTAAGCCATTCAAAGGGATCAATGTTATCAAGGAGAGAAGACCTAACTCAAGGTAGCTCAAGGCTGCTTTCTATAATAATATGAATAGTATTCATGTTATTTCCAAACTCATTACTTTGTGAAGGCCAAACGTGAATGTTACACGTAAGGTATTAGTAGGGGGATGACATCTATACAAATACATACATGTGCAAAATGATGCGTGAGAATACAATATGGTAAATTATTTTTTTTTTATATATAATGTGGGGGGGGGGAAGGCCCTGCCCGAGAGGGCCTTCCGTGCTGGGAGGGCCGTTGCCCGAGGGCGGGAGCCCAAGGGCATGGCCCAACCTGTAGGGAAGGCCTGAGGGCCCGGGCCTTCCCCTACGTAATGCTCAGTGCGAAGGTGAGATTGCTGCAGAATGCAGTAGTAATCCAGTTGTCAGATCCATCATTCCGGCAAAACACGCTAGTAATCTAGTTGTCACAGCAGGCATTCTACAAATCGTGGCATTACGAATTCTGTGCTTGAAAATTCGGTGGGAGGAGGGGCCTCCAAAATTCACACGAACTTTGAGCACTGAGCATTACGGAAAAAGAATATCTACTATAAATAATGCAAGAGAATGAAAATCTTGAAAAGAATAATAATCTATTGCATAATCTTATAAGGGACTTGATGACGTGGAAATTAGCTTGGATACTAATGGATCTTGGATCAAGACGATGACATGTAACAAAATGTGTTTGATTCTATGTGTGAAATCATTGGTAATCTAGATCCTTCACATGTAAATGTTTTTGTATTTTTTCCAAAACAGTACAAACTTTTTTCACAATTTGCAGTTTTAAACTTGTTTTTTAAAAGTCTACACATTTCAAGTAAAGTCAAGCAAGTATCGCACTTTCTCACAAAGTACAAAGAGCTGCAAATATCTACATAAATGAATTCAAAATCACAGCAAGTATTGCAGCTATCGCATTTTTCCAATAATAGCAAATAAATTCATTATTACATTTTTCGACTACAGTGCCCACCTGTGTTTGTTGGCATCAGTCCTTGCTCAATTTTGTATTCAAAGCTTTTTTATGCCCATTTCAAAATAAGATATTACACATTATTCACCTATGTTTTGTAAATAGATTACTTTTGTTTGCATCTATCATTTCAACGACTTCTCAAAAATGTTTGCATCTATCATTTCCATGACTTCTCAAAAATGTTTTCTAAGCCTATCGCATGTTTATAATGACTATATGTAATTTGTCCTTTTTACAACAAAATTTCTACTTCATCTTAAATGGTAGATTCCTTGATGATCATAATTGCTATGATCCTAATTGCACTATATTTTCTTCCATGCTTTTTTTCTTTTTCAAGTCAAGAACTAGAGTGCTCTTGAACACAATTCACTACTCAATAATCAGACAGATCTATTTAGATCTTCCACTAAAGAAGAAGGTCATCAGTACAAAATGGATCTTCAAAAGTAAGTTCAACCTAGATGGGTGTATTGCCAAATGGAAGGCAAAATTTGTAGCTAAAGGCTACAAACAACTTCAAGGTATTGACTAAAACTAGACTTTTCAGTCCGATAGTTAAATTACAGTCTCTCAAAACTCTGTTTGCACATGTTGCTATTAATAATCTTGAAATCCATCAAATGGATGTCAAGACAACATTTCTACATGGAGAAATCCAAGAAGAACTCTATATTTCACAGCCTGAAGGATTTGAAGGAAAAGGCCAAGAGCATAAAGTCTGTAGATTGCATAAAGCTAAAACAAGCTCAACATGTCTGGTTTGATATAATAAACTCATATCTTATGCATATTGGTTTCATTCCAAATAGTGTTGACTGCAATGTCTATGTATAACATTTTAATACTAAATCAGTGATCATTGCACTTTATGTGAATGATGCATTATTATTCAGCAATGATAAATTGTCAAAGATTAAGTCAAATTTTTCAAAAGAATTTGACATGACCAATCTAGGTGAAGTAGATCACTTACTCGACGTTCAAGTCAGCAGAGATAGAATAAACAGGAAGCTTTATCTCATTCAACACAAATATGTGTATAACATGCTGCAGAAATACAACATGGGTGATTGTAAGCCCATTGATTCACCAATGGATTCTGGCTACAAGCTCTCAAAAGACACGTGTCCCAAGGATATATTAGAAGAGTGAAATTCTACATAGAACCCTTATCAACCCTTTGATTGGATCATGCAATGGTTTGTTCTAGACTAGATTTGGTCTTTACAGTCAGTACACTTAGTCAATTAATGACAAATCTAGGATTACAACAATGGAAGACCTTAAAAAGAGTCATGAAGTACATTCAAAATACTAAAGCCTATGCACTATGCTATAATGGAACCATTCCTGCAAGATTAACTCTATATGGTACATTGATTCAGATTGGGGTGGAGATCCAAATGCCATAAAATCGCCTTCTAGTTATTGCTTTTATTTAGTAGGAGGTTCAGTCTCATGGAACAACAAAAACTAGAAATTAGTTTCTTTGTCTTCAATAGAAGCTGAATATATTGGTGCAACTCAGCCTACAAAAGAAGCTAATTGGATCAGATTATCGTTGCAGGATATCTCAGACCAACAACTCCTAGCTACAGCCATCTACTGTGACAACTTAAGTTGCATATATATCTCTCTCAATCCTAGGTTCCATTCTAGGACTAAACTCATTGAAATAAAATTTTATTAGGCAAGAAAGAAAGTATTTGCAAAGCAAATAGAGTTAGTATATTTTAATACTAATGAGATGGTTCCAGATATATTTACTAAAGCTCTAATTAAATCAAAGCATGTTCAGATTGTGAATATGTTAAAGCTGGATCATAGTCTAGAAGTGAGCTTAAGGAGGAGTGTTGGAAGCTCTCAAGCTTGAACACTCTTGAGCATTCTAGCTTAGTTGTTTAGAGTTATTTTAGAGATTTGCTATTAGCGCTTACTGCTTATTAGCGGAAGTGCAAATCAGACAGAGTTTTCAAGGATAACTTAGAGTACACAGTTTCTATCTGCAATTGTCTTGTGCTCATCATTTTGCTGAATCAATCTATCCTTTATTGTGTTCAGTATTGTGTCAAAATCTCTGTGATCTCATATTGCTTTTGTCTAATAATTCAATTCTTCATTGTTTGGCTATGTAATCACTTTAGCTCTGATGATTTCAAAGTTAGTTATTTAAAGATTGAACGTGACTCTTGTCATTTTGTTTTGTTCAATATTGATAGGCATAGTCATGCATTAGGAAAGAAGACTCATTTCGTTGTGCTTGATAAGTCATTATTATCCCCTCTTTCCAACACTTCTTTGTCGTTTCTTCCACCATGCCAGGGGTCGCTGCATCTCACGCAGCTCAAGAGAAGAAGCAAGATTATAATGATTGTGCACTTGGTGAAGATTTTATCCCCTTTGCCTTGGAAACATACACATGCCTTCATAAGAAATTTAATGATTTTGTCATTATGTACGGAGCTTGTTGCGAAACGCCAGGGACAAAGTATTATGTTACCTTCCGTTATTTTATATTTCTACCGTCAACGTATTTCTACTACGTTGCAACGTTCACATGCACTTTCAATTATTCGACGAGTTCAATTTGCAGGAGCGGCAGCTTCAAAGCTTCCAACCTATTAGTGACACTATTTTAGTTAGTGAGTTGCATCAAGCAGTTGGTTTTGAGTAATTAATTTACTATTTTAGGTTTTATTATCGGCTTGATTCATTTCTGTCATTCGACATTATCATTCTATATACTTTCATCTTTTTGTACATTGATGGGTTTTCCCATGATTTAATAATAAAATTAGGGATTATTATTATTTTTCTTTGGTTCTAGGTTCAAGCCTCCCTTGGATACCAAGATGCACTCCACAATTAGACCCAACGGGGTTGGCTGAGTTAATTGGCTTGGCATCCAAAGTTTCTCTAGTCCCAAGTTTGAGACTCTCCTTGGAAACCCATAGGCACTCCACAAGGACTACAACTAGCTCCATTGACATCAAGTCGTAAAAGGCAAACGTGCACATTTTTCAAGGGAATAGGCAATATTGGTTTCCAGTTTGGATCTGCATTTTCTCTAGTAATTCTTGTACTTTTGGAACTCCTTTGCCTCCTCGTCTCTGTATGGATGCCAAATCATTAGGAATATCTAAATGTAGATGATACAATGTCGTTATCAGATAAAGCAAGACAAAACAAAACTGTACAAAACAAAACAAAGTACTTATCTTTAATTATATTATATACTATGTCCCTCATATTTTCAGTCTGATGTGGAGATGGCGCTCATAATTTCATAATCTCAGTCCGATGTAGAGATGGTGCTCATATTTTCAGTCCGATTTGGAAATGGCGCTCAAATTTTCATTCCAGCGGAGGGATGCTTTTTTTCCTGATTTGAATTTGTGGATGGCATATTTGAATCATATTTTCAAATTTTGACAAGTTAGACTGTGAACAGCTTAGAGTTGTTAACTGTGACTGTAGACACTATGGTTAGATCATTGGGAGTTGGGGTGGCCTTGGGAGTGGTGTTGGCAAGCAAATAAGCAATATTGTTTTTTTTTATTTTGATATTTTTCTGCATCCTACATGCATTCCTTAAAGGGTCCTTTTGATATAGATAACTTCTCTTATGTCTTTACCCTTCAAAAAATGTTCCATATATTTTCCGGCAATAAAATCTTTTCCAACCGACTTTTGCAAGAACTCTTTTGTGTCCCTCATACATCTTTTACTGGAACCACCACCTGGTGCCAAAGCTTCTAGCTTGTGTCTCTTAGTGTTTTTATTTTGTGCTTGCTGATCCATTGAGACTCTACGCTTTCGTTGTAAGCCATATGTTGTCCTCTAAAATATACTGATGTAGATTGCAATTCTTCAATTTTTGCGACAGACTGGCAAGTTCTGTTTTCAAAGTGTTTATCTCTTGCTCAAATTTCATATTTATTTCATGCAATGACTTTAAATTGTCACTCATACTCAAGATATGAATGTTTGCTATATTTGCCAATGTCTCAGCTTGGATTCTTTTAGAATCCATTGCTTGAAAATAGCCAAGCAGTCCATTCCCACCATCCCCAACGAACCTTAACAAACTATGTACATCAGAAAACTTAGGAGGAGCATCTACCAGTGGATTGTGCAGGGGGTATAAATCACCTCTTACCCATAAGTCAATATGCTTTTTGCCTTCTAATCTCCAACAATGCATCGCATACGAATTTAAGTTAACACCCCATGTAGCTTTGGTGGTCGCATAATTGCCTCAAGTAGTGGCCGAGGCCACTATCCCTGTGGAAAGATGATGAATGTTGTCTGAAGCCCCCTCAATGAGTAGCAAAGTCATCAATAAAAAGTGTATTCTACAATTACAAAATTGGAGTTTTTAGCACAAATTGAATTATGCAAAACACATACATCAGATAAACAAACGTACAATAAAAATTTTAAGCTTATGCATTCATCATCATCTGCTGCAACTAGATCGGGATGCTCTATATTGTGACCACCAATTGAAGAAGAGTCATCAGCAAATTTCATAACCGATGGACAAGGGAATACTAGCTGGGCTTGGAATGTAATAAATTCCTCATCAGAAGGCAAACTTTGTCCGTGATCTCTGTCTCCTTCTGCGTGCACACAAGAGCAATATTACCGCCGTACATATCGCTTCTGTGCGCAATTAGCTTTCAGTCTCGTTGTTTTTGTTTTCCACACTGGCACAAGAGCGATACATCCTAGACTGCCCTCATGTCTAGGGTCAAACAAAACCGGAGGGGTTTCTTCTCTCCTGGGGCTGTATCCACTAGTACCCCTACTGCTAATCCTCCACAACAGACCAGGCGTAACATGAGCAGATGGCTCTCTAAGATTAAGAAATATCAGAGATCCACCTTGCTCCTGATACCCAGAGCCCCCTTCTACAGAATCATCTGTCTGATTACCCGAGATAATTTGCAGAGTGCTGTCAGGTTCACACCTTGAGCATTGCAGTGTTTGCAGGAGTCCACGGAGGACTATTTGGCTCTCTTTTTTTAGGATTCTTTTTTGCTTTCCATCCATGCCAAGCGAGTGACCATAATGCCCAAATATTTTCAAATCCTATATAGAATGAGAGAGAGATTTTGTAGACTTCACAAGAGTGAACCCGATGCTCCCCGAGACAAACCCCTTGATAGGACCAACCTACCCACCAAGAGGCCTCGCAAGCAACCTGCCCCCAGAAAGAGCAAGTCATCCTCTTCTCAGACTCCCAAAAAGGTCCGACGTATGACCCTCCAAGCTTCCACATCTAGAGATGATGGAATTGTAAATATTGTAGCTCTTGATACTTTGGTTGATTCAGCCACAAAAATTTTGGACATTCCCTCAATTGTAGATACTCTCCTGCCTCCTCCCGTTAATGTCAAACTTGTAGCATATTTAGATTCTGATGATTATTTAAAGTTTGAGAAAGATATTTCAGATGCGATAGATATTATCGGCATGCCAATCCTCTTCCAAATAGAAGAGATTGGTTTTACTCTTAATTTTAGAATTCCAGATTGCTTGCAGATGAAGGATAGAAGGGCCTCTATTAGCAATCCAATGATTGAGGCTAGTCTCCCCTTACTTCAATATGATATAGCAAGGGAATGCATGAAAGAAGTGGTGCTTCTCAGCAATTTTTTCCTACAAGGCATCAAGGACAACAACGACACTTTGTCGCACTGTATCCTTCGTGCTTGCTCACCTACTGTGAAGTTTGTTGATGCCATATCATACCAAGCATGTCTATCTCTTTACTTGTCAAATTCATTACTTGTCTACTTCTTTACTTGTAATTACTGTATCGTTTATCTAATGAAATGCTTCATGATTTTTTGCAGTGATCACTGGAGCTTAATTGTAATTTCTATAAAAGTCATAGATAATAATATCGTAAATCTTTTTTGTGTAAAGATGAATTCTGCCAACAACACACATAAGGATATTGACTCGCTGCTGCCGGAGATATGTAAATATTTTTCAATAGAGAATCCCACGCCAGGGAAATGTAAAATTGTGCGCATTGAGGTGCCGTCTAAGCCAGACGATGTTTTAGATTCTAAATGAGACTGGGCAATTTGTAAATACCCAAGCTGAATAGATAGACATATAAACATATAGAAAAAGAATTATAGAGATATAGACATACATAAATAAAATCATTTGAACAGATGTACAAAATCCCCAAATTCGGGTGATCTTTTATTGAATACAGATACCAATTTGTACAATTGATTGTATGGATTTTCATTGTTCTTCTACAATGTTAATATTTGTTGGAAGATCCTTGTAGGGTGTTGTATTTTCCTGTCTTTTTTGTATCTGCATGAAAGATAAGCAACTTGTTAATTTCTCTATTCTCTAACAAAGTTACATATATGATCATTGACTGATTTACAAATAGAGAGAGAGAGAGAGAGAGAGAGAGAGAGAGAGAGAGAGAGAGAGAGAGAGAGAGAGAGAGAGAGAGAGAGAGAGAGAGAGAGAGAGAGAGAGAGAGAGAGAGAGAGAGAACTTCATCACTGCTATTATGCATGAAATTCAAGGAGTTTTAAGGCATGCCGACAAAACCAAGTAATTCAAAAAATAAAGGTCAAAATCAATTTATGAAATCAACAAATCAACTTCTATATGAATTTGCATATACGAAAACACAAATTTTAAATGTTAGAAAAATCTAACATTCTTAAAAAGTGTTTGTCAATGAGTTCTTTCTTCCATTTGAAATCAATGAGACAGACGCTAACACTATTACTCTGGAAATTGGATTCAAAATTCTTAATGATATTGACTTTGATTAGATTGACTATATGGTATTGCTTATAGGCTTTACGATCATTCGTAAACTAGTTGGTCCAAGTATCAACCTAGTATCGAGCAAAATAAGATAGCAAGTTTACATGTTTTCAAGCGACTGTAAGGAGGGGGTCTTATTCTTTTTAATTATTTTTCCTTGCTATATAGAGTGCTCGTGGGGTGCAAGTTATACACACCGCCTTGTTTGATAACCGGTGGTATTTTCGTCGACCGTCGAGTCCAGGTATTTTGCTAGACAGTAGCGATGGCGGGTGTGACTAGTGTGTCGCTTTAACCAAGGTGGTGTTTTTCAACCACGGATGGTGGACGGCCTGCTCTTGTGTTTCAAAGAGGTCGAGCTGACTGACTCAAGATATCCACAAAGCATTTCCTTTGCAAATACAGTATCGACACTTTTTTGACATTAGATGGACAATGTAGGAATCAACTTGTCTCGAAAGTATACAGGACAGATTCTATGTTTTGATCTGTGAAAGTTTATAAATTCTTCGCAGAGGTTTGAATCATTCAACACGACCTCCATTTGATGATCACTGGTATGATCCTCTAGGACCAGCGCATTTTGGGCCAATGGATCCTTTATTGCCAATTGCACTTGTTGTGGTAGATATTAAATACATTTCTTCTAGCGATGCATTTTTGTGGCCAACACTCACTGATCCCAGAGAAGTCTATAGTGCAATTTTTCTGGCATTCAATCGCATCGCCCTTTCACTGTGGTAGACATTTGCACTTCTATGACAACGATCAAGTGAACTCCTATTATTTCTCAATGCACTCCAGACAATCGTCAATGAGAATCATGTTTCAGTTATTAGCACCATTCACAAATATTAGCACCATTCACAAAGAAGGATGTTGTCATCTACTCTTCGGAGCTGATTGAATATTTTACTCTGTCCTTCATCGCTGCCAAAGACTTAATTCCGTCTTAACCACGGATAGAGAATTGATTGAGTGTGAATTCTATTCTGTTGTTCATCGCTGGCACAGAGCAATTGGATGCAAAGGCTTCTCATTCTTCATCGCTGCCAGTGAACCATTGCTCTCTATCCTTCCACTTGGCTCTATCTTCATGACGCTGGGAATGGATAGAATCAGGCTTTGATCTCCGAAACATTCATGACTAGCAAGATCTTGCGACACGTCGTCTTTTCTCTCACATGAGGCAACTTTCATTTTTATTGTTGTCATTTTTTTTAAGTATACTGAATGCCCTGGTTGCAACTTGACTACATTGTTACTCGCATATGTCGTGAATCATTAGCGGTACTTCCATGCACAAGTGCACTGTATTGTATTCTAATATATGGAATTGAGTTAGGTGCTAGGTGGCTTTTGCGATGGTTTTTCCCGTTGAATGCTCATGGTAAGAAAAGTGCTTGTTTCTGAATGTTCTCCCTGATTGTTGTGTACTTCCCGGATGGCTAATCTTGCTTGGCAAGTGCAAATACATGTGACTACACCAGAGGGCAGATAGCAGCTGTGTGGAACACAAGAATAGGCGTTGCACAAGTAGCACCAGGAGGAGGTTGGCCATGTGGCAGAACAACCTCCAATTGGGTTTCCCTCCAATTTTGGATAGTTCCCACTCTTTTTTAAATTTGAATAGGTAGGGAGGCAGGAATGGACCAATAGGATTCAGAGGCCAAAGTCCTCCTCTCTACTATAAAAAGGGACCAACTCGAGTTTCCTATACATGTACATATTTTCATTTAAATAAAGCAGATTGGTTCTCTTGTGAAATGGATTTATTAATGTCCTTGCTCTCTATCACTTTTTCTTCATCTCTCATGCTTTCTTTGGAATTATTTATTGTTGGATCTGATTGTTATTGGGTTTGCATGTTTTTATACTTTTTATGAGAGAGAAAGGGAGAGAGGGAAAGAGTAAGCTATCTTCATTGAGGATCTTAGTGTTAATGATTGTAGTGTTAATGCTTAGTGTTAATGATTGTAGTGTTAATGCTTAGTGTTAATGGATGTTAGAGTTAGATGTGAATCTCCCATACATGCTGAAATCGCTCTCATGGGAATGAACCTACGCGTGACAACTAACTTCATCTCCTTGATGCTAGATTGATTAGATCTTGGGTTGAGGATAGGCAAGGAAAGAAACCCACTACACATAGTAACTTCAAAAGTCTATGGTACTCCAAATGTGGCCATGTGGAGTAGCATATGGTGTGTGACATTATGAGTAGCATTTCTTGTAACTAGAGTTGGGTCCAGTGTCCACGAGGGTTACATGGTCACACACACACATACTTCTAGAACATATATTATCTTATAGAACTCACTTCCTCATTCTTGACTTTTAGCTTTTGGCTACTTGATCTCACTTCCTCGTCTAGCATTTACATAATCTGGCTTGAGGGTGAAGCTTTTGTGTATTGATCTTAGCCCTTTAGCTATTTGGGTGGTTTGGCTCAATGGTGTCCATTTGGTTGTCCCTATAATTATATCTTTAGTTGCATTTCACAATGCCATCAAAGTAAATGCTTGCATAGGTGGTGTTTTGGAGCTCTTATTTCTAGGTTTTTGGTAGAAAATCACTATTTTTTTCGTACTATTCTTTTTCTTGGTGGATCTATGTTACGAGATCGTAACTGTGATGAACCTAATAGTACTATTAGGTGCAGCTAATCATTGTAGGAAAAAAGACAATGTAGGTCGAAGGCATGCATTCGACAATATGAGAGCCAACAATGCATAATCAATCACATGCATGTTCGTTAGGATCCATGCAGTTCTTCAACTAGTTCTTCAGCCATGCGGTTCCCCATGTAATTGCCAGTATAATGTGGACACCAAGTGGACTCTCTTCTAGGGTAAGAGTGGGTGGGTACTATTTGCAAGCCTTTTAGCTTCTCATTAACAGCCGTGGTGAGGTCTGAGGTGAGCTTTCTAATAATGCTCACAATTTTGGATATGCAACTTCTCTATGGCAAATATCATCGTATCAGTGCTATTGGTCATAGAGGTGGAAGCATCATCATTAAGCTTGTCCTTGAGCTTGGCTCATCGTTCCTTTCAACATCTTCTCTCATTTCTAGACTAATTAGAGACAAAGCTTGTGCTCTCATTGTCGTCGAATCTCTTGATGGCATCAGTGCATGCTGCTTGGAATGAGACGTACTTGTCTCTCCTTTTCATCTGCTGCATGATTCTCTTGGGTAGTCTTGCCATGAACCATATTAAGATGCTATGGTCTGGGCCGCTGTGAGGATCACAATCTTCACGCAACCTCTTGATCCATTTGATATAGTCACGTAGGGAATTTTTCTTGTCCATGCATATTTGTCCTAGTTGTAAGAATGGATCAGAAAGGAAGTGGGTGGTTTTCAAGCGAGTGATAAAGTTGACTTGTAGTATATCCCAGTTGTCATGTTTGTTCTGCTCCAAATTAGCATACCAATATTTTGTAGTATCGGTGAGGCATAGATTAAAGTAGCACAACAACTCTTGCAGGCTATCATCTCCGTAGGCTCTACATGCTTAGGTGTAGCTTTGTAAGAATTGTCGAGGATCATCCTTTCCATCAAACCTTGGCAAGTTGATTTTGGAGAAATTCTTAATGGCATGAGGTACGAAAGGCCTAGGATTATCCATCATGGGTGGATCTATGTTAACGTTTTTGTTGGGTATCTCAATGGGTACGTTAATGAATTCTTCTAGATATTGGGGGGTCTAGAGTTGATAATCTCCTATCGGACCTTAGATGCATACACCGAAATGGATCGTAGGGCTATTTTTAGTGTTGTGCATTACATTTTTGGATTTTCTAGATGTTTTTGTAGATCTTTTCTAAGTGGAACGAGATGAAAAGATGGAAGGTGATTGAAATATGATCAAGATCAAATGAAAAAGAGAAGAAAAATAAACTCAATAAGGAAAACAATCAGAAAATGTAGATGTATTCTGATGATTAGATCAATCATAAAAAAAATTGCATCTCTCTGATGGCGAGTAATAGGCAGGTGTGAGTAATAACGGGCGTAATTCTAATTACTCAACAAGCTACCTATGCACTGTGAATGAAGATCAAAACCTACTATAAAATACATGAGTAAAAAGATGGTGAAAAATAAACAAAATAAATAAAAATTTTAAATTGGCGAGTAATGATGCGAGTAATTTGATTTTACTCGTTGAGCCTTTGTATTAAAGATCTAAGATTTCTGAGCGTGTTGTGAAAGTGGTGAGAAAAGAAATGGGAAGAAGCTCATGATTTTCAAATTGGCAGGTAATCAGATTGGCGAGTAATCAGATCATTAGTCGCCGAGTTGTTTGATGAGACATCCGACTTTGCTATGCTCTCTAGAAAAGTGGCCAGAAATAAAAGTTACATAAACTTGAAAAACAAAGAAAGGCAAGTAATAAACCTGTTAAAACATGAGCAAAAAATGGGAAAAAATACAAACAAAATTACTCCAGAGATTTTTTAGCATCGTCTCCTCGGCATCGATGCCAAAAAAATGTTGGACTCTTTTCGTGCCTCCCTAGGGATGTGGAACTAGAGGGCAAAGAAGGGGTTTATGGATCTCCAACCGGGTGAGTGTCGTGTGTAGTATCGAGTATCGATCCAATGGGGGGGGGGGGGGGTAAACAAGGTAATAGGAGTGAGAATCTAGGCTATAGCTAAGGTTGTCAAGCTTAGAGACGGATCTAAACATGGAATAAGCCTAGATTTGGGTGATGTTCATTTACTTGCATCTCTCTTTCTATTCTTTTCTATTTTCTTGGTTTTGTTTCTTTGGTTATCTAGGCACCTTTGGCTCCAGATCTTCTCCTCAAGAGGTTGATCCTCTCACCGGAGGTGAACAATATATTGAGACCTACGTAAGGATCTTAATAATCACTTCATGTTTTTGAATCTACCACCTATTTTGGTTGTATGTAGATTTTGTGAATAAGTTTTAGAAACTAAATGAAGACTTGATTTTGATAGCATGAATAGATCAAGCATTCATCATCCACAAAAGGTAATCACATGCACACAAAAGAGGAGGTCCTTCGACAATGAAAAGTAGGAGGAGAAAGAGTGCTCTCTCTCTCTGTGTGTGTTTGTGTGTGTGTGTGTGTGTGTCTCTCTCTCTCTCTCTCTCTCTCTCTCTCTCTCTCTCTCTCTCTCTCTCTCTCTCTCTCTCTCTCTCTCTCTCTCTCTCTCTCTCTCTCTCTCTCTCTCTCTCTCTCTCTCTCTCTCTCTCTCTCTCTCTCTCTCTCTCTCGCAAATGAAAAAGGTAAACACAAAAATGGTGTCCCATGCCCTCATATAGACAATACTAGGGTTTGGGTTTTTGGTGGACCCACAACCATGTGCCCTAACAACTTGAATTTCTTAAAAAAAGTTTAAATAAAATTCATTTTTAACTACTTGGATCCCTTGAGAGCTAGTCTACCTGTATTTCTCACACCTCTGGCTTGCAAGTACATTGCACCTTCTAGAGGTGTCTGAATTTACATTTCTGGTATATCTAATAATGTTTGTCGACTCATCCGTATTGTTGTTCCCATCGTCGTAAAATGAGTTTGTGAGGCACTGGGCTTTGTTTTCACTCATTGGCCGATGCTGACTTCGTTGATGGTGAAGCTCTCGGTAGATGTGTGTTCTGGAGCTCCCTTGTCGATACTTTGTCGATGCTCTTTGTAGTATCAAGGCCATGATTCCGCTTGAGATATGCCTTGCATGAATCGCAACATCTAAAATCTCATCAGAAGATTCACATAGGAATCTTTATGGGAATCTTCTAACATCCCTTCATGAATGAGCATAAAAATTGTCAACTATTCTACATATAGATTTTTAGTTGATTCAATAGGATGGAATGAAATAAGGTCTTCAAGTTCTTGATTGGAGCTCTTGCTAAAAAGTTTAACCTAATCAAGGGTGTTTTCATTGATTTTCAAGTCATAGGTTCAATCTATTATGATTAGATCATGTATTGATCAAGATTAGTTAAAATTCTCCTTGCTAGTCAACTAGTTACAAGAGAGATAGTATTCTAAATCTTTGTGATTTCACTATTTCTTTATTTTTTGAGAGGATTGTGAGTTCTTAGTGGATTAAAATAGGTTCAAAGAAGAGGAGTCATTTTGCATGATGGCTACTAATAGCGGAATCATGTTGGAAGACAATACTAGGCTCAACTCTACAAATTATTCACTTGAAAAGTAAGGATGGAATTTGTACTTGATTTGAATGATATGATGGACATTGTTGCAGGTGTGTGGAAGAATGACCTTTGGTGCTTCAAAAGTAAGTAGGGTATGGAAAAACGGCTCAACATGGCATTAAGGCACAGGGTGTTCCCATTAGTTCTTCTGGGTATGTCATTTCATTTATGCAGGATGCTCTTGATGGATTTGCTCGGAATTTTCACTCAGTGCTTTGCCCAACATCTTGACTATCTTCCTCGTTGTGTTTCTCCTTCACCTGACGTAATATCATTACTTTGGGATTTTGATAATACGTTACTGGGCATATTTTGTGGTCTTTTGGCGCTAAGCACCTTTGACACTTGTGAAGGTCAATTTCATAAATGTTCTCTTCTTGCTTCCTTGGGTGGTGTTGGCTTAGTATCTACCGCCTACATTGCACCATCTGCTTTTCTAGGAAGTCGGGCTCTTGTTTCCTCTACACTAGTTTACAAGTTTTAGGAGGGTAACCAACCTCTTTTTCTTGATTCGGTGGCTCATGTGGAGACTGACAATTTTGTTTTTCAACATGCTCTTCACATTTCTAGAGGTTTCCTCTCATCGCTTGTATTACCACTTGTGCCTCCCTTTGAGTCTTTGGTGGCAAATCAGCAATTGATTTTTCAAAAAAACATCTTTGCTTTTATTCCTTCAGTCAACTTATCAACGATTCACCTTTTGATGTAGTTCGAGCTCCCTACTGTTTGTCTGGGTGATCTTCAGGGTCCTTGTCATTTCAGGTTGCTCCATATCGCTTGGTCTTCGATGCTGAGTTGCCACTTTGTTCTGGTGTTCCTAGACCATCAGGGTACCTTGAGAGAATTCCTTTCCCTCTCTTGGATAGTTTTTGGGGATGTTGTCGCCATATACTTCAATGTTGCTCATATGTGCTTTGATACTCATTCCCATCTACACGTGGATATTGATCCGATGCTTGCTACTGATGTTGTGGAACCTGTTCCTTGTTCCAATGCATTTCTTCTATTCCTCACTTGTGCGCCTAGTGTGTCTTCTTTTATGTGTTGGTCTAGGTGCAGGGGCTTGGTTGGTTGCACGTCTAGTTCTTCCACTCTTGCGACTCAACAATGACTTGTTTATCACTGCCCTTCAAACCAGATTGGGACTTCCACATCCAGTGTTAATTGGTTCATCTAAGGTTGGAATCCTTGGGTACTCATCTTATGCGGTGCTCCTCAAGTGGAGATCGTATAGTGTCACATGATTCCATCACGAATATGTTCTTGCTGCTATTGCTCATGATAGTGGTTTTCATGTTGTTCGAGAGCAGACATATATTTTATCAAGGTTATTTTTGCAATCTTCTCGACGACGTGTTGACTTGTTCTCTCGCGTGAGGGAATTTGCACTCTAGGAGATGTTATTGCTGATCACTCTCGTTAGGACTTTCTTTGTCGTTCTTCCACCACGCAAGGGGCCACTGCATCTCACGCAGCTCAAGAGAATGAGCGAGATTATAATGATTGTGCACCCGGTGAAGATTTCATCCCCTTTGCATTGGAAACATACATATGTCTTCATAAAGTAGTAATGATTTTTTGTCATTATGTACGGAGCTTGTTGCGAAACGCTAGGGACAAAGTATTATGTTACCTTCCATTATTATATCTTTCTACCGTCAGCGTATTTCTATTTCATTGCAACGTTCACAAGCGCTTTCAATTATTCGACAAGTTCAATTTGCAGGAGCGGTTGCTTCAAAGCTTCCTACATTACCTATTAGTCACACTATTTTAGTTAGTGATTTACATCAAGCAGTTGGTTTTGAGTAATTGATTTACTATTGTAGGTTTTATTATCGGCTTGATTCATTTCTACATTATCGTTCTATATACTTTCATCTTTTTGTACATTGATGGGTTTTCTCATGATTTAATAATAAAAGTAGGGATTATTATTATTTTTCTTTGGTTCTAGCTTCAAGCCTCCCTTCGATACCAAGATGCACTCCACAATTAGACCCAACGGGGTTGGCTTAGTTAATTGGCTTGGCATCCAAAGTTTCTCTAGTCCCAATTTTTTCCTTGGAAACCAATAAGCACTCCACAAGGATCACAACTAGCTCCATTGACATAAAGTCGGCAAAGGCAGAGCTCTCATCTCCATGCACGATCGCAAGTTTGATGCAAAGGCAGAGCTCTCATCTCCATGCACGATCCCAAGTGTGATGTATTATGGAACGAGCCACACATATGAGTCATAGGCGAGGCCCGGAGGGGCTGAGACTTTGATTCTTTACTGGGGAGAATGTCATCTGTCCGACTCATTCCATTGCGTAAAGAATAATGGTTGCTTTTTCACATTCTTATTGTGCAATAGAATCTGCATTTGAAACATAAAACCAACGTTTTTAGAATTGAGTATATTTCACAAGACCATTACGAAACAGAATTTGCATTTGCAAAACATAATTACCTTTGAAAATGGTGGGTCTATTGCGATTCGCAACGCGATGTATGGGTAAAGTTGTTGACTCCGACCCACAAGGCTTTGGCTCGAATCCCAACCGCTGCGTAATGACATCTTATGAGGTTGCTCCTCATTTGCTAGGCTATATATGTGCAAAAACTATCCCTTAGCACAAGGGATGCACTTTTGTAGCCCATTCTTGTAACAAAGGGGAGCAAACGACCATCATTTTGAACGTTACTTTTGGTACAAGTCAATAACGCGTCGTGTCCCTATCTGCCTCGTCCTTTCCTCTTTCCGACGATGGATCGCGCTAGCTCTTAAGACGAGCAGTCGGGAAGATCCATCCACGCTGCAATAACTGGATTCGCGCACAAGAAATCTTCTCGATGCTGCGGAAGTATTCACTGCTGTCAGAATCTAATCATTGTAAGCATTATTGATTTGTGCCGCTCAACTCAAAGAAAGACAGAAGAAAAGCTCTGCATCTGTAGCCCGGCCTTGGGATCGATCGGTAAAGTTGCTGATTAAGGCGCGGATAGTGATTCATTGGAGGCGTCAACTCAAGGATGCGCTAAACATTCAAAATATGAAGTAGGCTTTTGTTTCTATTGGATGCTCTCCTGGATCTAACAATAAATAGCATATTCATGAATTGGATCTAACAGATATTTACTACGGAAGGTCTCGTTATTGTGATTCCTTTGTATAGCAATTTTTCCTGGGATTCCGGTGTTCTTCGCTCTGGTCACCAAGATGGATCATCCGTTTTTGCTGTGTGAGAATCGAGACGCTAGGTAGATACACAGGAAATTTGTGGATTTAGCTGGAAAACCTGGTATCACAATATATACGCAAAAAGCTATTTGGAGAGAGTTTTCCAACGTGAATTACATGTTTGGGTTTTACAACAACCTATAAGCTAGGGAAAATAGTAAAAATCAGTATACGTTCTGAAATGCCATGATAACAAGTGCACCTCATATATGAAACCAGTACTCTAGTCTTTGCTATTCCATGATATGAGAAACTTAGAGAAAGTCACAGATTTAAAATGCCTAGAAGCTATCAACATTTTGGCGCTTACAACCTATTGCTTTCAATGCAGGACAAGTGCAGACCATTCAAGACCTAGTCCTTCAGGATCGAACATTCCCATAAATTCATGGTATCCACCTTCAGTGTTGGGGCCTGCTTCAAGTCTGCCCCACTCTTCATCTGAAGTTGCTTCTCCATCAAGAGTTCCTTCGAGAACAAACACAAGCAACCCCGGGACATCAAGTCAGCTTCAACACTCGCATTCAAATGTAGGTGCAGTAGCCAATATGTTCCCTATGCTGAAAGATAAAAGGTAAGGACGCTGTGTTAAAGTTTCGTTCACCTTCATCCATGTGCTTATGGGAGTTTGACAGTTGCGTTACATCAGAATTTGTAGGGGATAACTTTACAAGCAGCTATGATCCGTTTTCATTTATCCATAGTCACCTTAATGTTTCACTTCATTCTTTCAGAACAATAAAGCTGCTTTGGATGAATATTTTGTAGTTAACCATTCTTGGTAGGTCAAGTGACATTTATTAAAGTTATGGTTCATTAAAAGTTGTAGTTTCTGTTAGAAATTCAAATCCTCTCCCACTAATATTGGTCTATACTGAGCCCTGTTAGTTTCTAATAAGCTTTCTCTTTGGACTTTCTCTCAAGTTTGTCTTGTTAAAACCAATAAAGTTTCTAGGTCAAATCCCTCTACGTTACGTTATTGCAAACATTGATCACATATTAAAGAGAAGAACACACGCAAGAGAAAACACAAAGCACTACTTCTCAATAGTATCTCTATCACATTACAATACACTAAGAAAGATGAGAGTGAACAAAGGGGAGGGAGAGAGAAAGAAAGAAAGCAAGCTTTATCAATTTCATGGGTACCAAAAGGGTACATAAGATGAAAAAGTACATCTCAAAGTGTATAATATAACGATGTGGGAGCGTCAAATACATCTTTGAAAAACCATAAAATAGAAGTACAAAATCTAGTATACATCCTCATCCTAAGAGACGACACTTACTTGGGGCATCCTAGATAAATCTCTTAAAGCAAAATATCGCCAAGTGGACCAGCGAGGTGTGACCGTTCCCAAGTCTAGCTGTAGCTACATTCTTCATATTGAAAATGGGACCAATGAAGTGTAGTCCTAGGTAATTTTAAGATAATTGTTATGCCCATGTCGGCCTGTCCAGCTATCGAGGATTTGGAATAATCCTAGACATGTGTATTAGGCCTTTGGTGTTGAGCTAATGAATTATGTCTCGACATTCTAGTCAAGGCCAGTTTGGTAATCAATAATTTGAGGGCTTAGGCTACTCCAATTGTGGCAATGTGGAGTAGTACATGGTGTGTGACAGTTGATTATTGGTTGTAATTGGGGCCATTTATCATGAGGGTCGCATGGGCACATGCACAGACTTCTAGGGTTTATATATCCAGGGAGGAACTTGCCCTCCATCGTTATTGGCTTTCAGCTTTAAGTTGTCTCGACTCTCCTCTCTCTCATCATTCACATATTGAAGCTTGGTCTCACAGATTTTGAGTTTCTTGTTGGTTGGGTGGTTTGGTGTGAAGTTTAAAGTTCGTTATTTCCAGCTTTTTGGTAGAGAATCACTGCGTTTGGGTCTCCATTTCCAAGTAAGTCTGCTTCTCAGGTTTTTAAGCACTTTATGGTTCAATATCTCGGATCTTTGCTTTGTTTAAGGTAGAATCTGAATGTAGATTTTTGCCAAAAAATCGTGGTTTTTGGTCAATTTTTCATGGTTTTAAGTGTATGTTGACATTCCAAAATTGTAGAAATGTGCCTAGGTGCTGGAGGATGAATAAAATAATTGCAATTAGCCTGTGCACGCGAGAATTTTGTTGAGCTATACATGAAAACATTAAGAAATAACAAAATTACATGATTTTTGAGAGGTGAATTGCATGTTGGGCCATGTTGTCTTGTCTAAGGTTTCCAGAGGTCGTTTGAGCTCGCTATCAATTGTACATACTACATCAGAGCCTACACACGATTGATAGCATGTGCAATAACCCTTTCATGTAAGAAGCTGCCAATGCAGCCATAGTGCCTCAAAAATCCATTTTTTGTAGTTTTGCATTGATGTTGCACCCAGGGATCTGATTCCCTTATGACCGATAGTAACCTATTGTTGATGCCATGGTACGGCCATGCATGAAGTTTTAATTGGATTGAAGCATGAACTATCCTAGAAGTGCCAATTTTGTAGCTGCTCATAGCTCGCACGTGTGGGCCATATGGGCCAAACTAGTGTGGCAAGCACGCCATTGATACAATTTTTGGTTATTTGTAGACAGGTAGTCCGCCTTTTGGGTTCATTTGGCATCCTCATCTCTGACCTCCTAGTAGGCGCCCATGAGTATATCATACGATCCATTTATTGTGCTTTTCTTCGGCATACCTAGCAGGGACAGTTGGGTGTCGAAGTTGCAGAAACTTGTGCACAAAATACTTGGTGGGAGGGAAATAGCCATGGGAGCAAGAGAACACCATAATGTGATCCAAGCCGATCTACTTGTGTAAAGTAAGATTCATATTTTGGAGTATTACACACTCTTGGGGGTAGACCCATAAGCACGAGTTTTGTAATTGCAGATAAACTCTGCCTGTATCACTTTTATGAGTGAGTTAATGGACATGGAGAGGATACAAGGACTATATGTTAAAAGCCATAATTTGTTAGAGGATGCTCATGCTGAGATTGTACAACTATGTCATTAACAGCAAGTGTATGATCATTGACAAATTACAGGACTTCTACAATATTAACAGTCAGTGAGAATTTTTTTTTGCTTGAAAGCTAAGAATGAGCTGTAGACAAGCATGTCTTGATATCCGATGTTTTATTATCTGTTGCGACTTCGAGCACCTGTGGCTTGGTATATTAAGCCTGGCTATCTGTCACTACTTTGAGCACTAATTTGCTAGTAAAGCTGAATCAGCAAAAAGAGGCCCGAGCCTCACAGGTGGCTCCATATTAGAATGCCCAGAAAAGAATATATTTGGAGATTGCTTCTTCACTAACAATGATCTAGTTCATCTGCTTTGATCGGCTTGTCTACATTATGGGCAACTGCAATTTGCTTATCTTTAAAATAGGTTGTTTTAGGTCCTAATCTGCAAATATTCATCTGACCTTTTGTAAGTTTTAGATACTTTTGCTATGGTTTAACATCTGCATGAAGGCAATGAGTTGTGACATTATCTTGTTAAAGATTCAATCATAGTATCAGGAAATTCTTGAATACCAAAAACAGGCATGAGAAAAGAGTTCCTAGGATTCAGTCAAACTGTATTGAACATTTGCAGACTGGTACATAGTAACTTTTGAATGATCATAGTTACAAATTGGTAAGGCTTTTGATTTTATTTGTTCATGGATTATAAATTCTAAAGATAAGACACTAGCCCATGCACGTTGGTTTCTGAACAAAATTTTCAAGCTCAAATTGCATAAACTGCATTCTGTATATAGGTTTTCTTTCTTGAGCTAGGAGCTGCTGGATGAAAATACTTTTGTTTTGGTTAAGATTAAGGATTGATATTAACGGTAAAGTGTAAAGCAGGATGCTGCATAAAGGAGATTGTGAAAATACTTGTGCTACTGCAATGCATTTTTCTTTACAAGTCAAAGAAGCCTTGGCTTGTCTTAAATAATTTACATCCATAATGATGCTAGGTTTTCTCTATAAAATCGTGAGTGTCTATTGAAGCTGTTAATTAAAAAAGGAGAGTTAGATTTATTTTTAGTCCCTTATTGGCCTATGGATGATATGAGGCTTGTACTTTTATTTTTTCTTTGACCTTAGGAAAAATGGTTGGATTTGTCTGTGTACTCAAGAGTTGGTATGGTTTATTGCAGCGTTGAAGAACTTCGAAAACTGCTTAGTGACAAGGAGGCTTACCGCCAATTCCTACATACATTTGATGATGTCCAGCAACTGGATCATGTAATTGCACGACTTTGGTTCCAAAATCTGGTTAATGGCTAGCAACTAACTGTGTTGAAACTATGTTTGATTCATACTTACATTGGTACTTACTTTGAAGAAAAAGTCATGTTGTTTTCAATAAGAGCTTCGCATTCCATTTCTTCTTTTGATATTTTGTATACTTTGTCTTCTTGCTTTAGAGTCTGAAATGCTTGGCGTTAGAGATAGCTGGTTTGACATAAACTTTGTTAGTAGCTTCTTTTGAATTTCTGTTAGATATGTCCAGAGAATTGAGGTTACGTTAAGTACATGTATACTTCCAGACTCATTATATTGGCATTTTTCATGGGAATCCTCTGGGGGAACTCACCCTTGCTGGCATGAAAGGGAAGTTCATTCTGTAATTGGAGCTTGTGACAAGAATGAATCCAATGGAGACACACAACATGCTCTAAATCAAGCTCAAAGGAATGTGTAAAAGATATAGGAGTCTTTGACAAGATCAAGGTTTAGCTTGCTACCGTATTATGTGGAAACAGAAAGCATATGCTACTTATGTAGAAAGTGGCCACATTCAATCATATGGGAAAAACTATCTACGAAACAAGTTGGCTTGTAAAAGATTAGTAATTCTTGAAATGCCAGCATTTATCTCTATGTTTATATCCCATGTTTTCTATTAAAAGCCCTCCTTAAATGTATTGGTCAATATGATCTAGAGTAGTGCGTGCGTTATAGAACTCAAGAAAAGGAGTTATTTGCTATGAGTCATGCAGTTGACCTGGAGAAATTACTTATATGGTAATAAGTTTATAGTGTATACTGATCACCAGCTTTTGAAATACTTTTGAATCAGCATGATTTGAGGGGCTGTAAAGCTCGATGGGTTGAGCTCATGCAAGAATGTAATCATGAGTTCCGACACATTAAAGTCAGCTCTAATCAGGTTGTAGATGCTCTCAGTTAGATTGGTGAATCAAATGAACTTGCATTCACCTAGATTTCTACAAATTTATATCTTTTGATGAGAGGACGATATGAAAACGATTCTCATTTTGGTCGGATATAGAAGTTGGTTCAGACCGGAACAAATGAGAATAGAATTGATATCGATTCACAGGGATCTCAGTTAACTATGAAAGATAAGAAGATTGTAGAATGGTTCACCATTCGAAATGGATTATTGTTTCGGAATGGGAAAATTTGTGTACCAGGGGATGATGACTTGAAGAAAAAGATTTTTTTTGAGTGTCATGACACATTTGTGCAAGTCAGGTATACACAGGACTTTACTTGACAAAAGGGAGTTTTATTGGCCAAGACTCAAGCCGTATCTCGAGTCTTATGTGGTTAAGTGTAAAGCTTGTGAATTAGCCAAAGGGGAACACCTAAGGTTGGAAGGTTATCACATCTCTTAGATATCCCTGACAAGAGATGAGAAAGTATATCTATGGATTTTGTAGTTCGACTTTTGAAGACCCAACAACAATATGATTTTATTTGGGTTGTTGTGGATAAGTTAACTAAGCTAGCAAGATTCATACCAGTTAAGCGACGACTTCAAATGTAGCCTAGATTTGTTTGGAAACATTACTCAAGTTGTATGGACTGCCAAGTGATAGAGATCCTAAGTTTACAGGTCACTTCTGGTCAGTAGTATCCCATAAACCTGAAATCTCTCTTAGTTTTAGTTATGATCATCTTGAATCAGATGGATAGACTGAAAGAACTAATCAAACTATGGAAGATATGTTGAGAACATATGCGTCTCACAGGCACTCTCGTTGGGAGGGTTGTATTCCCTTAATAGAACTTGTTTATAATAGTAGAAAACATTCTGCTGTCTGTTTATGCTTATGTACGATTCCAAACTAGATCTCTAGCTAAAGTCAAAAGATTATGAATTTTCAATTTGATATGAAATATTTGGGTCTATGTCATTATTACCTTGGAATAGAGGATTGCAAAGAAAGAATAGTTTCTTTATTTTATAATTCATTGGCAAAGTATGCGCGTGAGACCTTAAAGAGATTCAACATGCAAGATTGCAAGCCCATGAGTTTCCCATTGACAAAAGCAACAATCTGTCCAAAAGAAATAGCACACCCTTCGTGAATGAGACTGTTTATTGACAGTTGGCAAGTAGCCTAATATTTTTTTTTTGGATACTTCAATGAACACCTAAAACTCAGCAGACAACATTCCATGACTCAACAAAGGATACCCTATTGCAAGAGATCTCTTGTAAAAGGTGGGCTTGTCTTGTACCTTCAAAGATCATGTTGGAATATTGATCTTGCATGACAAGCATCTACTATAAGTAGGTGAGGCATATGAGTTGGCCATAGGCCCATATGTAGTGGCTTTTTTTTTGCTTGTATCCAGTCCATTCAAACATCATGGGGTGCCCAACTTTGCCTAAGGACATATACTTGAATTCTTGTTTGTGACCCTACATTTGGTGACCATTTCTTTCTCTGCTTTTCATTTACATGTTTCCTGCCCAGCTTTGCCCAACTTATTAAGGTGCTTATACGCACCAGGCTGTAGTTTGTATCTTTGAATGCACTTTGATACCTCTCTTCTAGTTGTTTTTTTGAAATCTTCCTCCAGCCACCAGCCCTTGAAGTTCGAGCTTGGAAAAAGTAGTACAATAATGAGCATCATCAATCAAACCTTCAGAGCTAGTATGACTATACTCAATGCCCTTTGAATGCACCACTTTGATTTCTGTTGTTAAGAGCTTCTTAGCTTGGATTAAGATATAAGCTTTTTTTTAATTAGTAGATGATCATCTTTACTCCATGTTGTGGTTGATATGAACAATTTGAAAAGTTTCACAAGCATTTAAAAGTTATAAGCAGTAGTGTATGTAGGAAACATGATTTCTTTTAAGAAGTTTGTCACTCCAACAAACAATCCACAACTAAGCTGTTGAGTAAAATTTTTGTTATCTACCTGCAAAGACCTCCATGTTGCCTAGATGATTTTGTGATGCCATAAGGTGTGGCACAATTAGCCATCATCAAAATTAGATGTGCTTTGTAATTACCACAAATGGAAAACAAGTTGAGAGAGTTTTTGGTGTTATTTTCTTCGAGTTTGAGGCTTTGTATATCATCAAACGAAGCTTTCAAGTAAATTAAGCTTTAGTTCGTTTTCTTCCTATAGATGTATTCACTTATCTGCTTCTCTTCCATGCCATCTTGTAATATCTTTATTTGGATGTAACCCAAAGGATGCATAAAATGTAAGAAAATGTTTTCACGTGCTTTGTTCCTTGTCTTGAATGTACACTGCTGTATGTAAGCTTCAACATTTTATGGCTGTTGGGAAATTAATTTATCAAAATTATGAGATTGATCTTAGCAATGTAAACATTCCAACATATAATTGAGGAAAGCTGAATCTTCTATGTATTGATGTTAGGTAGGGACTGCATTTAATTCTCTTTACGCTTTAATGCTAGCCTTCATCAAGGGTCAATATGCTCATCACCTCTTGAGAAGTGACATGAACTCACATGCTGGTCTCTTTATAGTGTATAAAAGCTTGGATATCTTTATGCATCTACTCTTGGGTGCTCGAGTAGGAACATTGTAGCGTGTAGTCATTTTTTGTATAGATGAAATTGTTTGTCAAAGATGTTTTGTGTTGAGCACATAACCTTGAATGCTAATGTTTTCACATATTGTTTGTTATATTCAAGTGATATCCTAGATTTCAAATTGATTTATTCAAGTGAAGAACATCGGTCTCAATTTGTAGATTTTAACTTGACCCAGTTGTGCAAGTTACGATTAGTCAATGTCATGGCATATAGTTTTGTGACAATCTGATGATTAATTAATCTTTGATTCTTATAGGGTGTTTGCAACTTATCATTTTATCAAATTGTCGTGATGTACAAATTATTCATTCTTTTTGGATACCTTCCCAAATCTCATGTTCTTAATCATGGGCTTTCATTGTTGGGTAGACTTAGGATGGCAATCTTCAAAGGAAGCTAAGAAGAGATTCTGAACATGTCTAGTCTTATTTTTTTTTGTTTCAAGCATATTGATTATTTCAATTATGTGATTTTTCTTCAATGTTTTTTTGTGTCAGCTTCGAATTGATTTGAAGAAGAATAATCTTGACCTTGCTAGTAAGTGCTCCTTCTCTCTCTCTCTCTCTCTCTCTCTCTCTCACACACACACACACACACACACACACACACACACACACACAGGAGAACTTGATTGGTTGAAAAACCTATTGTCTTTCAAGACTGAATCACACAAAGAAACATGCAATTGCTGAATCAGTTGTAGGAGATCCTAATGTGGCCGAGGGTTAAAATATGAAGGGCTGCTTAGCAATTGGGCGCTGTGTCTTTTCTTATTCCTTCTAATCTAATTGGGAGGAAAATAATCCAATTTTGAAAGAGGAAATAATTGATCAGACTGACATGAATGCATCTTCCACTCTCCTTGAGTTTATGTCTTCAAAGATCCTTTCCTTTCCAAGTATACAAAATCAACAACAGTATATTCTTTTGTGCTTACACAGTCTAGCCAAACAAAGTGCTTTTGCAATATTCTCTTATTAAACTACCCTCTATTTTTGACAAATTGGAGAATTTATCACGAAAGGATCAAGAAATCTGATTTATGAACGTGTAATAGTGTCACCTGATAGGTCCTAGAGCTACCTAGTACCTATCCCTTGATTGCTTGTCTTGTTTTAGAAAAATTCGTACTTTTCCATGCATGACAGGACCTTTGATACAGAGAGTACCCCTATACAATTTCTGCCTCAGTCCCAATTGTTGAAATTGCAGTAGACATGCTAGATTCATATAAATTTTCTGACTCAAAATGCGGCCCTCCTCTGAAGACAAATTCTTATATTTGTTTCCCTCAATCAGCATGCTTGGATTTTCTGACTTAAAAAGCGACCCTCCTCTAAGTACAAATTTTTATATTTTTTTCCCTTTAATCAGCATGCTAGGAACATTGTTCTCATCATAAAAATTCACATTGCTGCCTTGAATCCATATGTGGCAAATCTGAAAAGTTCCAGATCACATTGCTGCTGAGATGTACGTGCCACAACCTAAAACTTTGTTGATCTTTTCAACAGCTGCAAAAGTATTTGGCTTTGTGAGAGCTGCCTGTGTATTCATTGCACGGAACCTCATGCTAATCCACCGTGCTATGTTCTGAAAGAAAACTCAGCTAACTAGGCTACAGCCCATGCTGGATAGTCTGAAAAGAAAAATATAATCTTCTATCAACAGCTGCAAGAGTGCTTCTGAGAGTTCTCTTGGTTGTTCAAATGTTTCTTTAGCATGGCATTTGTTTCTTGACAATCTTATGCTTCGACCGTCAAAACACATTTCAGACATGCTAAAGTGAAAAATTGAGTTTTGTAGTTTCCGGCTTCTTTCCAAATCTGAATTGACCCTGCCAAATCCATGCAATAATATGCACGCCCATCAAGAGCTAAAAACATCTTACTTATTGATTCAGCTTCTGTACCCTAACATACCTTGTAATTCATGACAATTCAGGCTTTGCATGTGAGTACAATTGATTAAGCTCATACTGCCTAAATTTCACGGCTCCAAATGTAAATGCATGCAAACATAAAGAAAGTCTTTTTAAGACATTTACTGATTTTTCTCCTGCTATGATCGTAGTTACCTCATGCATGTCATAATTTCCTTATATCATAATGAATCCATGCTACTATTGACAATTTATCATCTCCCATGCATGAACTACCATACTAATACAAACATGTATAAATTTTATCATCCTTTTCTCAAATGATTCTATGCTTACAAAAGCTTTAGCAATCATTCAACAGTTCCACAAACTCTCAACACACTTTAAGGCGAGTAACTTTCTTGCTCATGAAGAACCAATACCTTGAGATCATGTACTCTCTCGATTCCGAAGATGCATATCATGGCCCCAAATGATTTGGACCTTTAGGGGACATCTTGGACATAGGGAATGGACCTAACTTTGGTAATTGCCGACAAGGACCGCGTGGACTGGTGACCACATGCATGCGGTAATAGCATGTGTATTGCATGCCTTGGGTGTGGATGTGCACATATTATGCTTTTGCATGGGACCTAGCTATTATGGCCAAAGAGTCTTTCCACATGCGGTAGACATGCATGGGAGGTTGGCATGATCACTTAGACAGTTTCCATGTGGATTTCGTGCATGGATAGGTAGGGTGGTCTCTCTACTCTCGGGGGCTAGATCCGTATTGATCTAGGGTTTAGTTGGGAAGGTTTGGTCTATTGCAATCTCTCTCTTGTTTAATGGTACTCTAGTTTGGTTTTGAATTTTTGTGGGTGTTTTAATGCACCTGTCTTTCAATCTACAAGCACTCCTTGCCATCTATCAATCTTGATATCTCCGTCAATACCACCATTACAATTCTTGGGTCCTAACTTGACATAGACAAGTCTGATCAACACTATTGAATGGACATCGACTTAACCTCCCAACTATAGGGCTCAATCCAAGCTCACCCTGAGATGTGACTATGGCATCCCATAATACCATAACCCAGCCCATTCCTAGAGTTACCTCGCCTAAGATTGGATGATCTATTGGGCTCATGATCCTGTCCAAGACTAGTGCGATCAATCTATTATTACACGATGGCCCTTGGCTACCTACTAGTAGTGAAGTGTATTCTACTCTCACCCTTGATGTCCACAATTAACAATCAATGGGCTGTTACTTTTTCAAGGATCCCACCCAAGTCATATTTGAAGTATCACTTATATAGGTTTATCTTGAATTCCACTTAAGTAGAACACTTTCTGAGTCATGTGGAAGTTGTTGAGATTCCAAAGGTTTGACTAAAGTTCAGCATGTGGGCAGTGGAATACTGCTCTCCAAAAACCCCCAATAAGCTTACTATCTTGGTCACTAACTAGATTGAAAGGAAAACCGTAAATAGTCCTTCTACAAACAAGCTTCCTAATATTGGAGCTGTGACGATTGGTTTGATTGGAATAAAATGCGTCATTTTGGTCAAACGGTCAACTATGACCCATATAGCATGAGCTTTTTGGGTCCTAGGCAAGCCTAGTATAAAATCCATGGAGATATTTTCCCAATTACCAACTGGTAGGTTGCAATAACCCATCTACCTGTTAATTGCTTTGCTTTATTATTTTGACATTTCTAACAACTAACACGTCCTTTCTCATACCAGGCCAGAAAAATTGCCTCCAAAGGAGCGCATGTCTTTTGAATGCCTAGGTGTCTCGCATTAGGGTTGTCATGACATTCATACATAATAATTTTCCAAGATTTTCTAGATTGTGACCACATACTCTATTAGTTTCTATAGAGAGTGGGTCCTAAGCTGTAGAGCCAGTCTCTCGCTAGAGCTAGGTTGGTACGGACTAGGTGCATAATCTGAAAAGTATTATTATCTTGATGGCCCTATATTTCTAGATTTAGATTGCTAACCGTAATCTCCCACACTTTCTTATCTTCCCCCTTGGCCAAGAAAACTACATCTTATGCTGAATAGATGTTTTTGGCAATTTAAGCTTTTTGAGCAAGGTGTAATTAATGAAATTATGGATTGCCTTGGCCCCAATCATCCACCATTGCTCTGAATCTTAGAAGCCTGTTCCGACCCTTTTGGGTCACGGAACATACTGTACGATCCGTACAGTGCATCCGGAACGTACTGGGTCGGAACGCTTTTTTGAATTTTAAGAAAAACAGGTTTGTAACAGGTCTCTCGCAGCTCTCAGTTAAAACGATGCTTCAGACACTTTAGTTTTTGGCATTAATTTGTTATCAACATTAGAGCGTATAGCATGGAGGACGAAGGTAAATGCTTTAGAAATGTGAGGGCTGCTCCTGAAACGTAATACTTTTTAAGTTGTTGGAAATCGGTATAGACCCAATAACCCGTGATTCAAGAACTTGAATACGATGACGAGCAAGAGGGACAGGAGAGGACAATAAACTTAAAAAGTGCACAAAGCAAGGTAGGAGAATAGGCAGTGGAGACAAATGCATTCAAGCTGACAAGATCTTGTATTGGAGGAGAGACGAGATAAAGAAAAGAACCTGAAAATTTATCTAGAAAAAAAGAGGTTGAGAACGTAGAGAGATGTGAGAGTTGATGACGTTGCAGTCTGGTTGCCGGAGAAGATTATAGCTCTTATGTGATCCCGAAACAAACCAGCCAATAATCTTTAATATCTCGATTCCTTCGTTAATAAAATATGTATTTTTTGAAAAAATGTTTTGGCCAAGTTCCGGAACGGAATGCGTTCCAGAACGCTTTCTGTTCCAGAACGGGCAACTAAGCTCTGAATTGTCTAACAATTGTGTTCAAAATCTTCATGAAGCATTTCTATTTTGGTAGTTGACAAATCAGATGAAAAACTAACAATTTGGACCAGGCAAACTTGTTTATTTTCTTTCTTTTTCTTGAACGGCCCCTTTGGACATTGTCTAACTGTATGTCCCTTGCCCATATGGACAAAGCATAAATGATCATGTTTAGCTCTTTCATTAACATTTGTAATATTGTACTCGTCTTCACAAGTGTAAGTCCTAGATATACTGCAGGAAACTATACTGTCATTTCGCTAAGTATTAGATTTCTAAACCAAGCATGTATTATTTGTACGGAACAAGACATCTTAACAGATTGCATCCCTAAAATTCTCTTGCTCTTTTTCAAATTGAGGAGATTTTGCTTAAGAACAAAGCTAGTATTATAATTGGAGACTGTCTTTTACAGGAAAGAACCTTGAAAAGGAGTCCGAAATAAACCAACTCAATAATCAGGTACTCTTGCCCTTCCATAGTGGGAAAACTTAAAATTTCTCTTTAATTCATAGTAATTTTGAATGATTTTCATTCTTGTAGATCCTCAATCACAAAGATCTAAAAGTATATAATAAACTTGTAACTTCAAGAACTTTATGTATTTGTCATCTCCAATTCTTATACGATTCTAGTTAAGTGATCTACTGCCGAAAATTTTTACTAGTGAACACAATACATCTTGAGAAGAAAGGAAATCAAAATGCCTTCAGCAACCATCTAGACAATGTGCAATAGCATTTTTCATGGTAGATGTTGAATATGTTTCAGCATTGTTGCTATTCTTATCTGCATGTGCAAGTGGATTTTACATTCTTGGTGCTAATTGCTATTATATTTTTGGGTCACAGACTTTGACAAAAATCAGTCATCAGATGGTTCTAAATCATAGTTTTGGAAAGTGTTTCTTGAGATGGGAAATGGGCAACAGGCATTGGGAAATGTGATATGAGAAGTGTGAAATGATACATCATTATATAAGCTATATTTAAAGGAACATCCATCATACAATATAGCAAATACGAAGCTTGAGAATAGTAATTTATTTACTGTTCCAAATCCAAAGATGTTGCAAAAATTTTCAGTTTTGAAGAAGCTAACACAAACTTTCATAAAAGCCAAGGTCTTTTTATTAATCTCATTCATGATTCAAGAGTTAATAGCTTGTTACATTTAGAAATTGTGCAGTAGTTTTTGCAACATACTGTTCATGGTACATTAGTATTCTAATGGCATGTAGTTTTAAAGGCTATTGGAATTAAATAGCATTTAAATCTCTTCAATTTCATCTCTTTCTTAACGTATTCTTGCACAGAATGGCTTCTAGTATTCCCTCACATACCGTTGTCGTTAAGAATGGTGCTAAAGGTGCCGCACAAGGATATTGGCAAAAACATGTGCAAATTGTTTTCAATATCTGAATGAACTTGCTTGTAAGGGGGAGTAAGAGATGGGTGTGCATTACTGAGATAAGGTCGGAAGTGTTTTTAAGTCAATAAATCACTTGTTAGCTTCAAATAGCCAACAAATTGATATCAATGATTCTTAATTGAGACAACTAGATTATGAGAATAACAAATTCTTTCCAATTTCTTGTGTCATGGATAGGTTTACTAGTCCTACTTCTACTCATTGATAGATCCCCATATTATTGGAGTATCACTACCGTCCGTACTCTCCTTTGAGTTTCATAATTGGATTTGATACCTTTCTCTTATCTTAAAAAATCCACCACATGGAATCTTGGTAATGTCGTGTATTGGTTAATAAGGGTGATACTTGATAATACCAAGACAGAAGATTCCTCTGCTCTTGAAGTGATTTAGGGAATATGAATGCTATTAGTGAATTAAATATCAACCCTTGGTTTTGCAATGATCAGTCAAAAGTTAGCCTCCAGATGCATGGGCAGCCCATGACAGAACTTAGCTAAAACAATCCAATTAGGAATAGAAGCCTCATGGTTTGCTGCCTAGTATTTTTGACAATATGGAAATCTGCAAGTGTGAAAAATCAGACCAATCAGGTGTTGTAAGCCCAATACACCATGCTTCCGTTGCATACGCTGTTGTGGGGGTGATCAATGTGTCAAAAAGACTAACACTTATTGAATATGTGATGTGCTCCCTGAAACGAAACCTCTCCAAAAATACCAGGGATGAGTGTCCTTTTCCTAGTTGCTGCCTGTCTCATACTAACAATAGGACCCGAAAGTGTACCCCCAAATATGTTTATGAATGAACGATCTCTATTGGCTCCAAAGTGAAGGCATGTCTCTTCATGAACATGTCTTTGCAATATAACTTGCAAGTAATATGAGGTACAATATATGAAGTCGCAATTTTCCAAGATAGTACTAGGTCTGAGTACTCTTCCCAGATGTACTCAGTGACCAGTTGCCTGAAATTTTTTGGCTTGGACCGAATTGGCCAATCAATAAGCACAACTCTAATCTTGAAAAATGGAATGGGGGTGTATTGTAGATTTAGAGCTTGCTGCTGCGTTTTAATTTGCGATGAACTTTTTTACCTTTCTTTAACCTACTATGTGCATGCGAACTTATATAAAATTCTGTTTCTGCATTGCCAACCATAGGCACATTGAAACAAGTTTGAATGCACATACAAACTCTTATGCCCATGCCCATGCTAAGGCTGGTCAAAACTCACTCTCAACCCTAATAGTCTTCAATGTATAGGTGGAACAGTTTACACAATTTTTTTATAAACTATTACGGCTTAACATAAAAATAGGTACTTCCTGCCTCCTTACAAAAGTTTCCATCACCAACAATCAAGCAATTTCAGGTTGGGACCATGTTGTGGAATAAATTGAGTACTTCATCTGTTGCATTTCCATTTTGAATCTTCCTGATTGGTGATGTTGATATCTGTGGAGAACTTCAAGTGATCAGCTGCTCATGAGTGTTAATGCCAACAACTAATCTGGTTTAGTTTTATGTCTTGCAGTGCATGATCATCAGAACAACAGAATTAGCTTCAGCCCAGGAAAAGTTTCAGGAGCTTCACAAACAGGAGATGGAGGTTAAAGATCGTTTGTCTATCTCTGCTCTCTTGAATAGGCTTCAAGGTGGAACTTTTCTTAACCTTTCTCATGTCATACCTGCAAGTATGTGTTCAGCTGTTGATCTACACTGTTATCCATGTTTCATTGTCCTAATCTACAGTTTAAAAAAATGCTGTGATTTAGCAGTTGTATTCTGAATGGCTTGTTTCTAGCTGGTTGTTGATTTGGCAATAGCCAAGTTTCCCTCTTAATATTAAGACTTTTCTTCCAGCAAAGCTCTTGGAGATGCTTAAAAGAACTATGAAGAAATAATGAGTTGGTTAGGATTTCCTTTCCTCTCCATGAGGTCAGGGGTTCTACTCCAATTTGCCACACAACTGAGGACATACAAGAGAAAAATATGTAGAGTTTTGTAGAATCCACAAATATACTTCTCGTAACATCTCTTCCACATCCATCAGAACACACACACTCATAGGCCACAATCATTCAGGTGGCCTGTCTTAGAGAGGATCTATTTGTATTAATGTACCGTACACCTGGATCGCTAAAATGTCGAATAATCTACAATGTCTAGACTCTATTAGTTATAAAGAGAAAGAAGTACTAATAAGTGCAGTTTGGCTATGAAGAAAGGAGAAGATCTCTGCCCTTCACAATGGAAATCACAAATCTTCAGAAGTGAAATCATACTCCCTCTATACTTGATTGTGTAGCGACCTTCTTCTTTATACTTTATAGTTTCTCCAAAGTACATTTTTTAATGTTTGGATCAATGATTGCTGACCAGCGACCCATTCTTCCTGAGTGACATCCAAATTGCTGCCCTTCATGTACATGACTGTCTTTTGCCAACGATCCTCCCACCCAACAGTCCTTGCTCGTCTTTAGAATTATTTCGTGTGCTAGCTATAAAATGAAGCATAGTTCCGTAGTGTATGATACAGGTACATACATAATGGCGTTCTGTGCAAAATTTTGTATTTTTTCTAAAAGTTTGTTAAAAATATAAATTTTTGGGCTGTTTTTAAGGAACCCCAACAAATGTGCCATGTTTATTGTTCCCTTCTATAACCATTGTTCATTCTCTAAAAATGTGCCTGTAGCATAGCTAAAAATTACTTTCTTCCTTAGCTAAATACGATTACTTGATAACTTTATGATTTCTGCTATGCTATGATATTCTTACTGTTTTACTTGAAACTATATTGTTCCAACATTTAAGTTCTTCTGAAAATGACCTCCTAGTATCTTGCACAACCATTCTAAGCACTGCTTAGGTGTGCAGTTCTAACTATCTAAGTGCAAGGAGCATTGTCTCAGTTTGTTTCCATTAGTCATTTTGTACTCACGAAAACTTATGTACGGAGGAGCCGGTTTACTGCCACATTCCATGCTTTTGTATACCAGCTGGATGTTATCTTCAATTCATTTTCCAGAATATGTATAAGTTACTCACTATTTGTTCTCCTAGTGGTAAGAATACTAGTTGTAGAAACGTTTGAATACAACAACTGATGCGCTACAACCACTAATCGAGGAACAGAGAATAGCTGAAAAAAGATTACATGAACAGTGACGGTTTCCTTTCAGTGTATTTCTTTTGGAAAAGTTCATTGTCAGATTCCACGTCTTCCCATGTGCATAGATACCACTCAAGTGAATCCTTACACGGAGTCTTTCAAAAGGTAATGTAGAACTGCCAAGGGATATTGGGTGCTACTTTCAGGCTCCTCTTCTAGGTGCAAGTGAATATTTTTCTTTTAGAAATCTTCTTTAGCTGGAGACTATTTCAAGACATTGAAATATTTGACAAGACTCTGTGAATAGATCTTGAAATCATTACAACAACTGAGTCTCTTGGAGAATTAGCTTGTCCTTAGATTTCAAACAACTGTATCTTGATGAGTACAGACAGTGAAACAAGTAGCAGTGCAGCTTGTGAAATGTCTTGCATTGGTGTTTTGCTTTGCAGATTTACTATCATTTAAGGCTGTAAAAAACGTAGAATGATTCTCTTTTGTTTTCATGAATGTCACATTCATAGTATCCAAATAAAATGTACGGCAGATATTTAAACTCCGATTTTACACATTGTATGCAGGTAGCATTAATGAGGCTGATGAAAATTCAGAGAATACTCATCGCCGACTTCTCTCTGGTGAGCTAGAGTTGGGCGAGTTTATCCAAATGTATAAAAAGCAGCGTATATTATATCACAGAAGAACACTGGTACATCTTGCGGCAGTGGCACCAGGCTGATGCTGCATATAATTGATTTTCAGAATTAAGGAGCTTTTGTTCTAATTGCATTTTTCATTATAAAATTCTCATCTAAATTTTTTGTGTTTCTGGGTGCTTTTCCATCATGGAACTGACCTCTACAGCATTTGAAACTTGAAGTCGGTCGCTTATAAATGTCACTGGAACATTTATAACTTCTTCTGGCTGTGAGAATTTTTTGCAGTAGAACATCTGTTTTGTAGCCTGTTTGTAGATATTCTTAGAAATTTGGTTATTTCAGTGATTTCATTCACATTTTTTTTGAGAAAAGCATGACGAAATGTTCATTAAGTAAAATTTATACCTGATCAATACGATGAGTGAGTGAACCCTGTGTCCATTTAACAATGTTTGTCATTTTTTCTGTTGTTAGTAGTGAAGACGTCTTCAATAAGTGCAAGCATTCAATTTGGCAATGATGACACATCCTTCAAAAGGAACTGTTTGCTGAATTGTCTGGTGCTCCTCTAAAGTGTCAATCAGCAATGTTAGCTCAATGTACAAAAGTGTACAATTATCAATTACAGCTATACAATATCTAGATTCACTCATAGACTTTGCTTGTTTTTGGCAATAAAAGTGTGAAATTCAGTGGGAAAAACAAGATCACAAGTATACACGTTATTAAAAATCAATTACAACATACCCAATGGAGCTTGAGCTGTAATTGTGGTATAGACCGACTTCCGTTAGCAGTCCCTTTGATTGGTAGCCTATTTGGGAATCGTTTTATAATCTTTCATATAAGGTTGATGGATGATTGGCTAGTTCGGCGTATGGATGATAATTTTGTCCATGGTCAATCCCAAATTCTTCCACTTATTTTTACGCGGCATTGGTACGTAGTATGCCCCCTGATGGATTTCGAAGTTTTCTCAAAAACTGTAATTCTCCAAGCTGGCTGCTCTTCCAATGCAGGTATCTTATCCACTTCTTTTCTAGCCTCAATTTCAAATGTTTTAAATTTGATGACCCAACCACCACGCGAGGACTCAGGAGAACGTTGTGCTAAAAAGCTCTGGATCTGGTCCTCAACGCTGATTGGTCATCTGAACAATGGTGTGGGCCCGGAAGTTGATGGACCTGTTTGCGTCGCCTGTGGAACTGGGTGTTCTTCTTGGACGTCAGAGGCTCCACCCTGGTCCATGTCTGCATCTAACCCTGTATCCATAGTTGTGTCGTCTTGGTGCGGAGGGGAGAACTGCGGCATGACCAGAATTGAAATTTGAGGGGTGGATTACAAAACCTGAGCGGCAGTCTTTTCATATTCGTTGATGGTTGCTTTGGCCTTTGCCAACTCAGTTGAAGCTGTACCCTTGAATCTGTTAAAGCGGCTTTGGATTCTTTGAAGGGCCACTTTATAGGTTTTAACCTTTTTAAACAAATACGCGATCTTCGTCGGAGTTACCAATTTGCGGATTCCGATGCAATCCTAACCCTAGTTGATAAGTGAGAGGGATTTCGCACCCTGTGTGTGTAAGTCCAACCTGATGATCACATAGTTATTTGATTAATTAGAAAGTCAGTAAAAGGACCTTATGCCTTTTTGCGGGACTTTTAATATCGTAGGGCCTAAATGTCAAGTTAGTGATTCAGTTGAGTTTCCTTCCAATTTTGGATAGTTCCCACTCTTTTTTAAATTTGAATAAGTAGGGAGGCATAAATGGATCAATAAGATTCAGAGGCCAGAGTCCCCCTCTCTACTATAAAAAGGGACCAACTCGAGTTTCCTACACACGTACATATTATCAATTTAATAAAGCAGGTTGTTTTTCTTGTGAAATGGATTTATTAATGTCCTTGCTCTCTATCACTTTTTCTCCATCTGTCATGCTTTCTTTGGATTTATCAATTGTTGGATCTGATTGTTATTGGGTTTGCATGTTTTTATACTTTTTATGAGAGAGAAAGGGAGAGAGAGAAAGAGTAAGCTATCTTCATTAAGGATCTTAGTATTAATGATTGTAGTGTTAATGCTTAGTGTTAATGGATGTTAGAGTTAGATGTGAATCTCCCATTTATGTTAAAATTTGAAATATGCTATCGCTCTCATGGGAACGAGCCTACGCGTGACAACTAATTTCATCTCTTTGATGCTAGATTGATTAGATCTTGGGTTGAGGATAGGCAAGGAAAGAAACCCACTAAAATTTTGGCGCCGTTGTTGGGGAGATACTCCAATTTTTCAGTTTGTAGCATGTTTGTTGGATGGTTAGCTTGCATTAGGCATCTTGACGTGGCATGAATAGTGTTATATCTGCATTTAGGGTTAGTTTGGGAGTGATTTTGCCTGATTTGAGTGGATTTGTTTGTTTTATATCTAATTTGATCATGGAACAGGGAAAGCTATTCAGATCCATTTGAATATGAGATATCAGAAAAAAAAACAACAAAAATCGATCAAATCTGCCAGATTTTGGTCAAAAGGAGTCAAAAGTCATCATCAGAGCTGATAATTTTTTGTCCTCTTTCAAGAAACGTTCGTCGAGTTGCAGGCACCTTCGGTTTCGATCACAGAACTTTTACTTTGAGGGGCGAACAATCCTTCCCAGCAGATTTTCAGAAACATCAGAAAGACCACAAAAAATTACTAAAAAATCATCAAAACCCTACAAATACAGAAAAAGTACCTTTGCCCGATTCATTGTACATAGGTGTGATTCAGATCTATCTACTGCCAGGTCGGTGAAGAATAATATCAGAAATAGAAAACATATGGCTTGAGCTTTGGCCAATAAAATTCCCTCTTAACCAAGTCCAGAGTCCTGTGTATCCTGGGATGTCCTGCACAGGGTATGTCATGACATTCAAACAAAATCTTACGTTTGAACTCATCATCAGCAGGTACGCAAACTTTCCCATTCCGAAATAGTAATCCATCTCGAATGGTGAACTGTTTCACAATCTTCTTATCTTTCTTAGTTGGTTGAGTCCCTTGTGTTTATGACTCAACACTGTCCACATTTCTTTCGGCCTGAACAATGTTCCAAATATGACCAAAATGAGAATCTGATTCATATTTTCCTCTTAACAAAAGATATAGATTCATAGAAATCTGGGTGAATGACAACTCGTTCAGTTCACCGGTCCGACTAAGAGCATTTGCAACTTGATTAGAGCTGTCTCTTATGTAACAGATTTCATAATCGAATTCTTGCATCAATTCAACCCATCGTGCTTTCCTCCCCCGAAGATCATGTTGATTACAAAAATACTTAGAGGCTGGTGATCCGTATACATTACAAACTTACTACCATACAAGTAGTGTCTCTACGAACTTACTACCATACAAGTAGTGTCTCCAGGTTTTAATTGTATGGATTATAACAAACAATTCCTTTTCCTGCGTAGTATAACACAACTAAGGACTAGTGAATTTTTTCATCTCAAACGCTAGTGGCCTATCCATTTGTAATAGAACTGCTCCAACTGCAACATCACTTGCGTCCATTCTCACGATGTAAGGTAAATCTGGATTTGTAATTTGTAACACGGGAGCTTAAACAATAATTGTTTTAAGTTTCTCAAAACATTGATTTAATTTCTCGTTTCAAACAATAGGCGGACTAGGTTGATTCCTCTTTTTCTTTTTATTAACAAAATCTTTTGTCACATTATTAAGTGGTGCTGCTAACTTAGCATATTCCTCAATAAATCTCTTGAAGAAAAGTATAAAACCTAACAATGACTTTACTTGCCTCATAGTTCCCAGAATTGGCCACTCAATCACAATCTTGATTTTATCCTCGTCAATCTTGATCCCATTTACTCTGATCTTATGATTGAGATAAAGCAATTTTTGCTTAAAGAATTCACACTTGGATTCTTTAGCGTAGAGTAACTTCCGACGGAGTTTCATCCAGACAATTTTTAGGTGTTCTACGTGCTCCACCAAGGATTTACTGTAAACGAGAATGTCGTCTAAGAATACAACCACAAACTTTCCCAAATATGGACGAAATAAATCGTTCATCATTTGCTGGAACGTTGCTGGAGCATTCGTTAATCCAAATGGCAACCCTAAGAATTCATAATGATCAAATCTAGAACAAAATCCTGTCTTTTGGACATCTTCCGACTTAATTCTTATTTGATGGTACCTTGTCCTGAGATCTATCTTGGTGAAATATCATGCTCCACCCAAGCGATGTACAAGGTCATCCATCCTGGATAATGGATATCTATTATTAATAGTCACTTTATTAAGCCCCTTGTAATTCACACACATCCAGAAACCTTCATCTTTCTTCGCTTTAAGAAGAACAGGAGCGTCCCATGGTGATTTACTAGGTTGTATATGTCCCATCCTCATATAGTTTTCTATTTGATTTGAAATCTCTGTCTCCTCTTTCTGAGAGAACCTATAAAGTTGTCTAGAGACAAGTTGACTTCCTAGAATTAACTCAATCATGTGGTCTACTGACCTAGACGATGGTAAACCATGAGGTAATTCAGATGGAAAAACATCCCTAAATTCATTTATGATCTGTTCTTTCACTGCTTGTTCATAATCTAAATTTTTAGAGTTAAGAATTGCTGAACTTTCACAACTATTTAGATTCATTTCAGAAACATCCACAACTAGAATAGCACAAATTGAAAAAACTTCACTCTCAAAATAATCCAATGTCTCCATTTCATTAATTGTAGAAATCTGATCCAACGGACGTACAAAATTACTGCCAAATAATGTAACTACCTTATCACCCTCCTTGAAAGTGAGAACATGCTTCTCAAAATCAATCAACAGATAAGGCGACTTACTAAATAACCATTCATAACCTAAGATTAAATCAGTACGAGCTAGGTCTACAACATGAAAATTAACTAATTCTGTGTGTCCTTGCATCAGAACTGGGAGCTTCGAGACTTTTACGTTCCAAGTCTCCAACTCTACTCCTGAAGCTAGATAAACTTTATATCTATGATTGTTGGCTTCAGTTTCCAAGCTGAGTTTCTGCACAAGACGAGAATTAATAAAATTATGAGTTGAACCACTGTCCAATAAAATACTCACTTCTTGATCTTTAACTGTGCCAATTAAACGGAAAAGTTCACTAGACAAGAAAGAAGCAGTACTAAAAGAACATTCACACTCACAATTAGTCATGTTGATTTCCAAAGTCTTACAATTGCCTCCATGGATCTCAATCATGTGAGCAGACACTTTCTTCCTTTCTGGACAAATTTTTCATCATATGTCCAGGCTTCTTACAGACGAAACATAAGTTCACTTTCTTAGCCGTTTCTAGGGACAGAGATTTCTTAAATCTCTTTCTCTTCGGCTTCCTGGGTTCCGATGCTGCTTGATCTAATTTGTCAAAATATTTTGTTTCGTCTGGACCGCGTTTCTTATCCGTCTTGGTTTTTAAAGTGGTTGGAATTTGCACAAACTGCTTCTTGGATATAAGAGTCTAATCTCTTTGTACCCATCCTACAGTTCACAAACTTCAGGTAGTAGTCCACATCATCAGCAACAACGAAAGCTTTCTTGAAAACTTCCGCAAACGCATCCCAAGTAGTTGGCTTCATCGATAAATCTCTCCACCACGATGACGCTTTGCCGCATAAGAACATCACGACACTTTCAATTTTCTTCTCATTAGGAACACCATGCAGATTGAAGTAACTACTCCACTTGGCCAACCAGTCCTCGACGACTTCAGGTTTCTTCTCTTTCTTGTCGCCTGCATAAACTTCTGATTGAAAACTAAGATGGGGTGAAGACATCAATTTGACTTGATTCAACAGAACCTCCATTTGTTGATCTCTCATCTGATTACGATTATTCATATCATTGAGCGCCGTACTCAACTGTTGACAAATCACTATATAAGATGGCGCACCTGGATTCGCAGCTTGATTTGAAGTTTTTTCGGCCATCTCGATATATCTATATTGGAAATTAGTAAATTTAGTTAATATCAAATTAACTCATAATGAAGTACAGTTGACCAAAACCTGACTGAAATTGACTCCAGCATGGTCAAATCACTATTTCTAGTCAATTTCATAGATATTACAAGAAACTGGAAAAAAGAACTAAAAATTTCGAGTTCTCGCCCTTTTAATAATTTTTTAAAATTTTTTTACGTTTTCTAAAAATTCGTAAAAAACCACTATCCTTTGTTAAGCAATCGAAATCGAAAACTCGATTCATTGTTCGATTCTTAATTTTACTACATTAATGTCCATTAGACATGCAAGACATACGATATTAAACTTATTTTAAACAATTACAGAATTTTACGTAAATCAAGTTCTACGGAAATTGTCAGCTATAAAATCCCGTTTTGTATCTATCAGTCAGAGTACATGCGTATAACCACTCAAAACAGATCTAAACCACTCATACATGTCAGAATCAATTTGAGAATCAACATGTAGATATTCCATGCTAGAACCATACTTCAAAATAGGAAATTGACATGCATGCAATCAGAACAATTCGAAATTCTATCAATTTTGCTCACAAAATTGCAAAACTTCAGATGATCATATCTTAGGCTACAGGACACCAAATTGGGTGCTCTAAAGCTCAGTATAGAGGGAGACTAGTAAACCTTCCCATGTCAGACTGCCACCTAGGATTCACACGTACAAGTTCAAAACAACCAAATAACTTGTAGGAGGACGCACTTTTCAAAGTCCACTCTGTCTAAAAACTTGCAAACACTCAACCAAGCCTAAAAGTGATGATCCAAATAGTCTTAAATGGTCTCTAAGAGTTCCATGAAGCTTCATACAGATCCTATGAAACAATATGGGCTGAGAACCATGAATTCTTGATTTTTAGAAGTCAAAATTGCTACAAACTTGATGGAATTGAAACATAAGCCTCTACCCATCAATTTATAGGTATGATAACTTGCTAGGAAGGTAAAAAAGAATACAAATCATGCTGTAAAAAATCTAGAATGATCCCCTTATGGATTTAGAGAAATCCACCCTCCAAAATTCACCAAAATTGGTCAATTTTTGACACTTTTTGACTTTCTACAAACCCAATTGCTAGAATTCTTGGCTGTAACTTCTAGGACAACTTCAAAAGGCTATGATTCATTTTTTCCCAGTTTCAATTGATGTTCAACAACCTCCTACCATCCAAATTCATGAAAAAACAAACAAAAATCATGAATTTTAGCCCTTTCTAGATTTTTTCACCATGCCCAATTGGAATTTAATGGCAAGAACGTTTTCCAAATCCACATGCAATCCAATATACAGAGTTATAACCAACCAATTGATGTGAATTTGCTGGATTTTGAATTCTACCCTCAATTTTGTGCCAAAAACATGGAAAACAAGCCAAATTTGGCCACAAAAGAGCCTAGAATCCAAATACATGGGAAGATCCAACATGCAACCTGAATTTCAACTACTTTAAAGTGAATTTACTTGCTGGAAATTTCAGATCCATAACTAGTTTTGAGCTACACATGCTAAAATTCCAAAAAGACAACCAAAATTGATTTTCTAGCACAATTCTCCATAAACCATAATGAATTTGAGAGAGATATGGATCATGCAAATTGAAATTGGGAAGATCCACCAACTTGCAACCTTGCTCCTCTCCTTGGATGAGAATACTAGTTGATTACCACCAAGCTCCAATGAAAAGCACCACCTCTCCAAACTTGTAAGCCTTGCTCTGATACCACTATAAGGGAAGCTCCTTAGATCCTTCCCTTACAAACGACAAACACAATGATAACACACTATGGAGAAACCACCCAACCAAGTAGAAGCATCCAATCAAACTATAGAAGCCTCACCCCCAAGCCAAAGAACAAGAAGCATGAATATAGAGTGAGAGCCTGGCAATGAATCCAAAACCATGATGAGAAGTAGGACGAGTTTGGATCCAATATATAGAGCCAAAAGCATCCTGGGCACATAGCCATGCATAGCCCTAAGTTTCCTATACATAGATTCACCTAGAATAGAGTCCTAATCATGGACCAACTATTCATAGAATTGCTATTGATAATTCTACACATGCATACACTGTCTCATACCTTGTCTAAAATCCACTGGGCCTCACATTTTTTTTTTAAAATTTTAGGTCACGTCCAGTATGACGTGGCATGACTAACAGCTTGTTTCACTGGAGTACCGTGTATCCAAGACTAGGAGTATACTGTATCCTATATATTGGTCATGGACATAACAACTTGCAGATAGTAGATTAAGTTGACTGTGAACAATAATAGCAACTACCTACACTATATCAAAACAACTGTTCTGATATGATATGCTTTGATCTGCCTCTAGGAATCAGAGATCGAGCTCTGATCCCATGCTGGAGAATACCATGATCTAGCTCTAACATGAGAGTGGATGATCCCTCGGTGCATACAAGCTATGTTTATATGGTCACAACTTACTGATTGCTGGATCTATACCTTAGATTCCATAGCCATGAAATTGTAATGAATAGAGTTTAATTTTGTGGAAGCGTTATTACAGGTGCAATTATCAGAGCAAAAAATCAAGCAGAGCTATTAGTCATATGAATAAATATTATCTACAAGGCAATCAATTTGCAAGCATGAACACTTCACACATACACAATTTGATTTCCTGGAACAATGGTATATGAATCGTGTGTAAGTACAATAATTTTCTAGAACTAAAAACGCGTTCTTCTTGATACAATACTATGTGATAATAGAGAAGAAGAACGATGCAATTGCGCTTTGTGATTCACTGATTGTGTGTGTTCAATCTCTGGTATATTGCAACTTATCATTGCTAAATATACTTACACGACTAACCGCTACGTAGGTTAAAAGAATTGTTAACCTGTACATTACAAACTGGGTTAAGGAACTACTTGTTGTTGCATGTCACTTTTAGACATCTGATACAGTTAGAGATGTCGTTCAAGTTGTTGACATCGAGCACTTCAGAGATCATGAACAAGCTGGAGACGTCGACAAGTTGGGGACTTCGACATTGGAAAAGTCGATGACATAGAAGTTGCTAACGTGGATGTTGAAGACTTCGTATCAGCTTGCTTGGATAAGGCATTGGAAAAGTCGATGACGTGGAAGTCGCTGACATAGATGTCGGAGACTTCATATCAGCTTGCTTGAGAAGATGTCGAAGTTGGAGACTTTGAACACTTCGAAGTTGAAGAAGTCAAAGTTGACTGTCATCGACTTTACTTGTAATGTAGAAGATTCTACTGAAAGTAGCTTTTTAAGAAGTCTTTAGGCAAGAGTTTATTGGTGTCTTTTCCAAAGCAGGTACTTGAGGGTCTACATTCTTCCAAGGGTGTAGGTCATTAAGTAGAACTTATTCAATAGTTCTCTTGTTCTAGCCAAAACTATTTTTGTATGTGCCATATTAAACTAAGTAAGTCCATGTGGGGGGCACTAGTACTTCTAGTCAGTAAGAAAGATAGAGGCCTACACCTCTGTGTAGACTATAAGAAGCTAGGCAGTTAAAAATCGTTATTCCTTATGTAGAATGGATAATCTAATAAATCATATGAATGGTGCTAAGTATTTCACCAAGATTTATGCTTTATTGAGATGTCATAAGTTGTGGACTATTTTTGAGCATTTACTTATCTTTACTGAATTTTTTTACATCATTATACAGCTTACATCGAAATGATTCCAACATCAAGAGTAATCCATTCATCACTTTTAAAACTAGGTAGTGGAATAGGTTGAATTTCTCCAAACCCCCTTTTAGATCGGGAATGTACATAGATTCATAAAATAAAATTCCACAATCAGTAAGATCTTTTGCAGTTCTATCTTTATATTGCAACTGTCCAATATCAGTGTGTACTACATCCAACACACATGCAAGAGATCTAATTGGCTCTCATTCATTTATATTGGATGGATATAAATCAGCAATAGAAAAATGATCAAATTAGAAATAGAAGTGTAAGTAATATATCAAAACTCACAGTTATTTTTGTGTGTGATCTTGACAGTTCAATCCTTGCACATTTATTTGATCCGACATAAATACACATGTTGGACTAATTTTTCATATATAGATTTTCCTCTTGCCAATGTTCTAAAATCTAGAATTCTGGCCTTTCAATAAGATTAGAATGATAGTTTTGTCTTATTGATTTTTCAGAATGTTCCTTTTGAATACTCTTTTAGCTCCCATGATCCATTTTCATCGTTTTTATTGAAGAGAAGTATATAGTTAATTGAGGAGCACAGTTTCCTTGATGGCGCCATTTGTTATGTGTAGAAAGCTATCGTATTGAAAATGTGTATAAGCAAAATTTTAAAACATTGAACTTTTTGGCGCTACGAGTTAACCCTAGTTAATCCAATAAACCATGATTTGACAAGGCATTTACATTAAAGCTACATTGATTTACTCATTTTTAATTTGGTTGGGCTTCTACGGGTAGTGATGAGCTGGAAAGGTAGGGCTCAACAGCCAACATCATTTCACATAGCCACAAATTTTCAACTTTGGGTATCACTCACGACTATTGTGGGCATGCGTGTGCTTGTAGTGTGTTACCATTGAGTTCGAGTCTATGAACTTCTAAGCATTCAGCTCAACCCCAATAATGGTGAGGAATATGATAGATTATAAAAGGTACAAGACTCGCGACATACTTCTTGTGGGGGGAAAGGCCCATGTTTGACTTTATGCCTTGTGAGGTCGGCGCTAGAGGGCAGACATGCCTTTTCCTGCGTAATACGATGTGGAATGATTTTTTTTGTTCGATTGTCTTTTCCACATTTTCTTTTTTCAAATTTTTTTCGTTTTGTTTTTTGCAATTTTTTTTATTGGTATGTCCATTTTTGCGTTGAACTTTTTTACAATTTAAAAAAAAAATATAATAAATTTGACGAAATGTGCATGTGAACAACCAATGATGTGCACATCCACGAAATGTGTATGCGTTATGTGGCAACCTATCATGTGCTATGTGCCAACTTTTTTGGAAGGCTCAGAGCAAAATTATGGTTCTAAAGTCACATGAACATTGTGCTTTTAAAGATGCCTCTACAATACAAGTTTGTTTCCATTGCGGTAAGCCTGGACACGTTATGAAAACGAAAGAAAGGCGCAGCTCAAGTGATTGAGATGCCAGGTAAAGAGAATCTTAAGCTAGAAATTAATAAAACTAATTGTGAGTGTGATTGTTCTTTCAGTACTACTTCATTCTTGCCAAATGATTTATTTCGTTTGAAAGGCACTGTGAATGGACATGAAGTTAGTATTTCAGTGGACAATGGATCTACTCATAATTTCATTAAGTTTGGTCTTGTGCAGAAACTCGGACTCAAAACTGAAGCCAGTAATCATAGATATCGAGTATATCTAGCTTCAGGAGCGGAGTTGGGGACGTGGGATGTGAAAGTTCCAAGACTCCATGTGTGGATCCAGGACTATAGAGAGTTAATTGATTTCCATGTTTAAGATTTAGCACATACGGATATTACTCTAGGATACGAGTGGATATTTTAATAAGCATCCTGAAATAGATTCTGAGAAGCATGTTCTCTCTTTTCAGGAGGGTAAAGAAATAGTTACATTGTTTGGAGACAATTTTGTACATCCATCTGGAATGAGTTCATTTGCTAATGTAATGGAAATTTTTGATTCACAGTATGAAGCTTATTCTTTATTTGCTAAGCCAATTTTGGATTTATCTGAAATGCATCTAAGTAGTTGTGAATCGTCAAAAATTCTTAATTTGGTAGACTTAGATCAAGAGCAAATTGAGAAGAATAAGTTCTTGTCTGAATTCAAAGATGTATTTCCAGAAGAATTACCTCATGGAATACCGCCGTCCAGATCGGTAGACCATAAGATTGAGTTAATTACAGGTAGTCACCCTATCTCTAGACAACCTTACAGGTTTTCTCAGAAAGAAGAGGTAGAGATCACTAAGCAAATTGAAAATTACCTGAAGATGGGTCATATTCAGCCAAGTAAGTCGCCTTGGGGTGCTCCTGTTCTTCTGAAAGCGAAGAAAGATGGAGGCTTCAGGATGTGTGTGGACTACAAAGGGTCGAATAAGGTAACTATTAAAAATGAATATCCTTTGCCTCGTATGGATGATCTGGTAGATCGATTAGGTGGAGCTAAATACTTCACAAAGATAGATCTTAGAACTGGATATCATCAGATTAGGATTCATCTGGACGACGTGCAGAAGACAGGTTTTCGGACGAGATTCGGTCACTATGAATTTCTCGTGCTTCCTTTTGGGTTAACGAATGCACCAGCTACGTTCCAACAGATGATGAACAATCTTTTTCGTCCATATCTAGGGAAGTTTGTGGTTGTATTCTTAGATGATATTCTCATCTACAGTAGGACACTTAAGGAGCATTTGAGTCATCTTAAGGCTGTCTTAGATATTCTTAGACGAGAGAAACTCTACGCTAAGGAATCTAAATGTGAGTTCTTTAAGCATGAGTTGTTGTACCTCGGTCATAAGATCACCCATAGTGGGTTAGAGATTGATGAGAGTAAGGTCAAGACAGTGCTTGATTGGCCAATACCAAAGACGGTTAGAGAAGTTAAATCTTTTTTTGGTTTTATAGTTTTTTTTCGTAAGTCAATTGAGGATTATGCTAAAGTGGCAGCACCCTTAAATAATTTGTCTAAAGGCAAAGTTAATAAAAATAAAAAGAGAGGTCAACCTAGCGAGCCTATAGAGTGGAATGATGAATTGAACCAATGCTTTGAGAAACTCAAGCAAATGGTTGCGTCAGCTCCTGTTTTACAGATCGTGAATCCTGATATACCTTACGTCGTGCGAACTGACACAAGTGATTCGGTGATAAGGGCAGTTCTTCTAAAGGATGAAAGGCCAATAGCTTTTCAAAGCAAGAAACTCACGGGGCCTCAGTTGCGTTATACAACTTAGGAGAAAGAGTTATTTGTTGTGATTCATGCACTTAAAACCTGGAGGCATCACCTTTATGGTAGTCAGTTTATAGTGTATACAGATCACCAACCTCTGAAGTACTTTTGTAATCAGAACGATCTAAGGGGCCGTAAAGTTCGCTGGACTGAGCTTATGCAGGAATTTGATCATGAGATCCGTTTAGTCAAGGGTAGCTCTAACCAAGTTGTGGATGCACTTAGTCGGATTGGTGAATTGAATGAACTTTCTTTCACTCAGATTTTCACTGATCTATATCTTTCACTGAGAGGAAAATGTGAATCAGATTCTCATTTTGGTCCCATCTGGAAGATGGTGGAGACAGAAAAAAATGAGAATGGAATAGGGATTTACTCACAAGGGTCTCAGGTTCCTAGGAAAGATAAGAAGATAGCGGAACAGTTCTCTATCCGAGGTGGGTTACTATTTCGGGAAAATTTAGCTAAGAAAACACAGTTAAAAAACACCTGACCAGATCAATCACCACAGCACAACGTCAAGTGCAACAAGACCACAAAATTGCTCTCCTCAAACTGTATATTCAACTAACTCGTAAGTACAAAGATAAGTTGCTTAAAAACACTCAAAGGGCTCGTAAAAGAAAGATGGCCCGATAACTCTAGAACTAAGCACACGTGGTGCCGTCGAAATAAGAAGGCACTGTATAAGTCGATCATTGTTATTTTAACTCTCTCCCTCAATGATCAACGTCTTTTCTTATTTTAGAGTTTACTCTATTCATGGAACATACCTCCATGATAGTATTACAAGTAAAGGCTTTTTACATGACCAGGTCTAAGCCATGTTTGGCTCTAAAAGTTTCAAACTTTTCTTTACTTAAAACTTTTGTAAATATATCAGCAACTTGTAATAACGTAGAACAATGTACAATACTTATATCTTCAAATTGTAACTTTTCACGCACAAAGTGATATTTTACTTCAATATGTTTTGTCCTTGCGTGAAAGATAGGATTTTAAGCCAATTGTATTCCACTTTGACTGTCACAGAAAATAATAGTGAGATTTACCTGCTTCGTGCCAATCTCACATAACAACTTACATAGCCAAATAGCTTCATGGGTAGCAGAACTCAATGCTTTATATTCGGCTTCTGTGGAAGAAAGAGAAATAGTATCTTGCTTCTTGCTAGACCATGAAAAACAACCACTACCAAAATTGAAGGCATAACCTGTTGTTGACTTTCTATCATCTATACTTCCTGCCCAATCAACGTCAACATAACCTTGCAACTTAGGTAAAACACTTTGTCTTTTGTAGATTAGACCAAGGTTAGGTGTACCTTTCACATACCTCAAAATCCTTTTTGCAGCTTTCCAATGGTCCATAGTGGGTGATGACACGAATTGGCTAATCAAACTTACAGCATAGCAGATATCGGGACGCGTAGTCGTAAGATATATAAAACTTCCAACTAGTTGACGAAATAGTGTAGCATCAACATGTGCACTATCATCAATACGAGATAATTTCTTACTAGCTTCGCAAGGGGTGATGGAAGGTTTGCACTCTGTCATGTGAAATCTCTCCAATATCTCGCCCACATATTTGTTTTGACATAACCTGATATCATTGCTAGTTTGCCATACTTCGACACCCAAGCAATAGTGCATAAGATCTAAATCTGTCATCTCAAATTACTTTCATAAGTTGGCTTTGATAGAACGAGTGAGGTTCTCATCATTGCCAGTGATAATGATATCATCAACGTAAAGTACAATCAAGGCAATGCTGTAATCATTTATAAGAAGATAAAGGTTTGGATCTGAATTTGTTCTTACAAACCCATGAGAAAGAAAATAACTGTCAATGCATCCATACCATGCACGTGGCGCTTGCTTAAGGCCATAAAGTGCTTTGTGTAGTTTACATACCTTCTGTTCTTGCCCTTTTGCCATGAATCCCTGCGGTTGGACCATGTAAACTTCTTCCTCTAAGTCGCCATTCAAAAATGCAGACTTCACATCTATTTGATGGATCTTCCACCCAAAATGAGATGCTAAGGCAATGATAAGGCGTAGCGTAGTCCACTTAGCCACTAGAGCAAATGTCTCTTCATAGTCAATTCCTTTGCTTTGCTCATAACCCTTCACTACTAGGCATGCCTTATACTTTGCTATTGTGCCATCCGCATGAAACTTTGTTCTAAACACCCATTTGTTGTCAATGGGTTTCTTTCCAAGTGGTAGATCAACTAACTCCCATGTATCATGCCTGCGGATGGATTCTATCTCTTCTTCCATTGCCCTTTGCCACTCTTTGTGATCTTTTGCTTCATCAAAGGTTGATGTCTCTCGACACTTCAAAATGTTAGTCATTAGGGCATAGTTCACATGATAATGATCGGGAGACTTCCTTTCCCGTGTTGATCTTCTCACTTCACTTTGTGTGCTAGATCCTATTTGATTTAGCTTTGCGTCCTTCATGATCTTTTCATACCATTTTGGTATCTTAGATTCAGGTGATACACTACGTGGAGAGTATGTATCCCAAGGAGTGTCCAAGTAATGTCTCTTACTTCCAACCGGTTTTTCCTTTATTGCTCCTATTGGCAAGTACCTCCTCCTAGGCTCTTGAATAGGTGGTGTTCTTTCATACTCGCCCTCTCGACTCTCGTCTTCACGTGCATCATTTTGTGGAGCATCTTCTTCATCTTCTTCCTCCAGAATTGTGGGAAGTCTTTTGATGCTTTCACCACTTGCATGGTCTTCATCTTCATACCTATGCGTTTCATCAAAGATCACATCTTTGCAAATGTGAATCTCATTCATTACCGGATCAAAACACCTGTAAGCTTTCGTTCTTTCATCATAACCGATGAAGATACACTTGATTGCTTTGGCATCAAGTTTCTTTCGCTCCTCCTTTGGCACATGTACATAGGCCTTACATCCAATGACACGAAACTTGTCGATTTTTTGCTTTATTCCAGTAAATGCTTCTTCAGGAGTCACATTTGGAACTGCAACTGTAGGGCTCCTGTTTTGCAAGAACGTTGTCGCACTGCACGCTTTCGACCAAAGTGAATCGGTCAAGCCCATTTGCTTCATCATGGAGTGTGCACTCTCCATAATAGTTCTGTTTTTCCTTTCAGCTACACCATTACTATGCGGCGTGTGTGACTGTGTGAATTGTCTTTTAATGCCGTGTTCTTTGCAAAAGTCTTCAAAATCATCAGATTTGTATTCGCCCCCTCTATCAGATCTTAGCACTTTGATGCGTGCATCCAGTTGGTTCTCTACCAAAGTCTTGAACTCCTTGAAGCGAGCAAAAGCGTTAGATTTCTTCTTCAAGAAATAAATCCATGTCCTCCTAGAGTAATCATCTATGAAAGTCATAAAATAATATGCTTTCCCCAACGACATGGGTTTCATTGGGCCGCACAGTTCGCTATGAATCAGTTCCAGCGGTTTCTTTGCTCTTGCAGCTCCACCTTTCTTGAATGTATCCCTGTGATGCTTTCCCATGATGCATCCTTCACATATTGCATGATGGTCATCCTACAATGCCGGTAACCCTATTACCATCTTCAGCTTCGCCATCAATCTCAAGCTCCCATAGTTCAAATGGCCAAGTCTTCTGTGCCAAAACTTGGATTGAGATGATGTTGAGATAGCCAAACCATATTCACCTGGTTTTGTAGCATCCAATTTATAAAGGCCACAATTACTATCTCTATAACCCTTCGCCACCACTTTGTGGTTGTGGTTCATATTCTTCATAAGGCATCCATCCTTGACAAATTCAACTTTAAGATGTTGATTTGCCATTACACCAACAGAAAGCAAACTCTTTTTGAGTCCAAGAACATAAAGTACATTAGGGATGTTTTTAATTTTGCCATCAGGAAACTGCACAGGTACATTGTCCACACCCTGTATCTGGCATTCCTCTCCATTGGCTTGAGTGACCTTATCCCCATCATGGATTGGTGAAAATTTTTCAAACCAATCACGTTTCCCGGTCATATGCCTTGTGGCGCCTGAATCTATAAACCATCTGGCACCATCACAACTTGGGATGCCAATGCCGATGATAAGACACTTGTCTCGTCATCTTCTCCATCATCTTTGGCAATGTTTCCTTGTTGAGTCACTGTTCTCGTCTTTATGTCCGCTTTCTTCTTATAGCACTCGCGTGCCCAATGACCCGGTTTGTAGCAATAGTAACATTTGTCTTTCTTCTTCTTTTTCCCTTTTGATGATGACTCTCCCTCATCATCATCATCCTTGGATTTCTTGGGAATCCTTTTCCATCCTTTCTGCTTGCCTTTAGCAGAAAGGCTTGATTCTTCTGTGGGGTTTGCCTTGACTTTACCACTTCACGACGCTGCTCTTCCTGCAACATGATTCCTTGGAAGTCTTCAAAAGTAGACAACCTCTCCCTCGAAGTAAAGCCGCTCACAAACATTTGTAGCCCTTCCGAGACACCACTCATTGTGGTATGTACCAATTCAATATCTCTGATTGGTTCTCCAATCACCACAAGTTGATCTCTCAGCTCCTTTATCCTGTTGAGTAAAGTTCTCACTGATTCACTTTCTTCCATCCTTACTGTGTTCAATCTCGACTTCAAGAACATGGCTCGAGCTAAATTGCAGGTTTGAAATTGCATTCTAAGAGCTGTCCAAGCTCCCCTAGCCGTCATGGGATCACTTATATGAGTGATCACATGGTCTTTCACTGAAAGATTGATCAAGGACAATGCTCTCTGCGCCTTTTTATCAAAGGCCCTTATGTCACCTGAAGTGGTATTTGGCCAGACTTCAATACCTGCCACGATCTCCCACAACTCTTTCTCAATCAAAATGCTCTTCATTTTGAATTTCCAGATGTTGTAGTTAGAAGCCCCATCAAGTTTGCTTGCATCGCCCAAAATTGCCTCATTGATGTTTGCCATCTCCAAACTACTTGAAACTTCACCTGTAGGCTATAAAGTGTATGCTGGAGCCAACCGTGATGTCAAAAATCAATAATAATAATCTGCAATTTTTAGCTTACCAGGCCACCCGTCGCTCTTTCGCCAAATTGAAAGCCAAACTGGTGTCGTTTTCCAAAATACTTCTCGTCACCAACTCCCAGCTTCCTGCCCAGTGGAATGGTGAAATCATTTCTGGCACGCTTCGAACACTTTCTCCACGACAATCACTCTGTTTTGGTGTATCGTACTTGCAAGTATATTCAGAGTGCCCTTCGTTTGGAGGCTATAGCCTTTTGTTTGGCCAAAATAGGCTAAAGGAGGTGAAAATAAGGGCAATTTGGATTTTTTTAACTGTTTCTTCAGTGTGAAGAAACATCACCCTTAAAAAACTTGGGACCCAACAATTTTTTCAGTTTGAAGATTTTTAATGAAGTTGCAATGCACTTTGCACTTCAGACCCCTTCAGACTTTTTCACTTCAATCCAACGGATCCTGTAGATCCAACGACCCACCTGTCGTGTAATAACCATCGTCGATCTGTGTGATTCGAGATCGGACGGCTTTCCACGCTTTTGTGCGTTGATCAAAGGCCTTTGAAGCACTAAGTACTTCGGGCCGCTAGCTGGCAAACTGGACTGGGCGCGCGAGAGGTCCCGCGACCTCTCCTCCTCTTCTCTCTTCACAGCGATGGACTCTTCTCTCTCTCTCTCTTCACAGGCTATGGATGCTCCCTGTGGATCGATCTGGCTGCTTTCCTCCTCCACGGCCAGTCGCGGCCTCCCTACTGCTGAATTGCACTACCAGGGCGCCCATTCATAGCAACTCACAGCTCTAAAAATGAAATCCTATAAGGAGATATCCCAGATTTTGTACTTTGAAACCCTAGCAACTCTGAAGAGAAGAATATATTGGGCTTTACTCAGGCTTTCCCTGAGATTTCCCTTGCAGCTCCTAACTGGCTGAGGTCGCCCTACTGCAGGCAATCTTCTACTCCAAACCGCTCTTCAAACGGTGTTCGATTGGATTCAAATCAATCACAAACACCAAGCAACCCTCCAGAAGAATTTTTCAGCTTCAACCTTTGCTTGCTTTCTGATTCAACCGACAATTTCCTGTCTCTGAATCCTTTTTACAGTTTTGAGCCATTCCACGAATCTCCACAGACTCGGTTTTGTGCTTCCTAGCCAACAAACTGTCGTGAATTCACAGCTCTCTATTCTTCTCCGGTGATTCAAGCCACCAAGGGCTCTGATACCAAGTTAAGAAAACACAGTTGAAAGACACCCAACCGGATCAACCACCACAACACAACGTCAAGTGCAACAAGACCACATAATTGCTCTCCTCAAATTGTATATTCAACTAACTCGTAAGTACAAAGATAAGTTGCTTAAAAACACTCAAAGGGCTCGTAAAAGAAAGATGGCCCGATAACTCTAGAACTAGGCACACGTGGTGGCGTTGAAATAAGAAAGCACTGTATAAGCTGACCATTGCTATTTTAACTAATTTGTGTATCGGCAGATGATGATTTAAAGAAAAAGATTCTTTATGAATGTCATGACGTTCCCTGTGCAGGTCATCCGGGTATACACAAGACTTTGGACTTGGTCAGAAGAGAGTTTTAGTGGCCAAAACTCAAGCCATTTGTCGAGTCTTATGTGGTTAATTGTAGACCTTGCCAGTTAGCCAAAGCTGAACGCTTAAAGATTGGAGGGTTGCTACATCCCCTAGATATCCCTAAAAAATGATGGGAAAGTATATCTATGGATTTTGTGGTTGGACTTCCAAGGACCCAACGCCAAAATGATTCTATTTGGGTTGTGGTGGACAGGTTGACAAAGTTAGCTACTTTTATACCAGTCAAGTCAACTGCTAAGGCTTCGGATTTAGCCCAGATCTTTGTGGAAAGATTATTTAGGCTTTATGGACTGCCAAGTGATATAGTTAGTGATAGAGATCCTAAGTTTATAGGTCACTTTTGGTCAGCTGTGTTCCATAAGCTTGAAACCTCGCTTAGTTTTAGTTCTTCTGATAATACTAGTACTAGTACTTCTAGTCAGTAAGAAAGATAGAGGCCTACACCTCTGTGTAGACTATAAGAAGCTAGGCAGTTAAAAATTGTTATTCCTTACGTAGGATGGATAATCTAATGGATCATATGAATGGTGCTAAGTATTTCACCAAGATTGGACCCTGCCATCTAGATTCCTTGTGATGACAGATCATTAGTCTCTTAAGTATATCTGTGATGCCATAGACTTGAGAGGTGACAAGGCCAGATGGTCAAAATTTATTCAAGAGTTTAGGATCTACATTCTAGAGGTGTGTCAAACTATTTCGGTGATGTTTTGAATCGGATTATAGATAAATCAATTATGCTTTGTTGAGATGTCATAATTTGTGGACTATTTTTGAGCATTTACTTATCTTTACTGAATTTTTTACATCGTTATACAGCTTACATCGAAATGATTCTAACACTGCAGCATCAGGAGTAATCCATTCATCACTTTTAAAACTAGGTAGTGGAATAGGTTGGATTTATCCAAATCCCCTTTTAGATCGGGAATGTACATAGATTCATAAAAAAAAAATTCCACAATCAGTAAGATCTTCTGCAGTTCTATCTTTATATTGCAGTTGTCCAATATCAGTGTGTACTACATCCAACACACATGCAAGAGATCTAGTTGGTTCTCATTCATTTATATTGGATAGATATAAATCAGCAATAGAAAAATGATCAAATTAGAAATAGAAGTGTAAGTAATATATCAAAACTCATAGTTATTTTTGTGTGTGATCTTGACAGTTCAATCCTTGCACATTTATTTGATCCGACATAAATACACATGTTGGACTAATTTTTTGGATATAGATTTTCCTCCTGACAATGTTCTAAAATCTAGAATTATGGCCTTCCAATAAGATAAGAATGATAGTTTTGTCTTATTGATTTTTCAGAATGTTCCTTTTGAATACTTTTTTGGCTCCCATGATCCATTGTCATCGTTTTTATTGAAGAGAAGTATATAGTTAATTGAGGAGCACGGTTTCCTTGATGGCGCCATTTGTTATGTGTAGAAAGCTATCGTATTGAAAATGTGTGTAAGCAAAATTTTAAAACATTGAACTTTTTGGCACTATGAGTTAACCCAATAAACCATGATTTGACAAGGCATTTACATTAAAACTACTTTGATTTACTCATTTTTAATCTGGTTGGGCTTCTACGGGTAGTGATGAGCTGGAAAGGTAGGGCTCAACAGCCAACATCATTTCACATAGCCACAAATTTTCAACTTTGGGTATCACTCACGACTATTGTGGGCATGCGTGTGCTTGTAGTGTGTTACGATTGAGTTCGAGTCTATGAACTTCTAAGCATTCAGCTCAACTCCAATAATGGTGAGGAACAGGATAGATTATAAAAGGTACAAGACTCGCGGCATACTTCTTGTGGGGGGAAAGGCCCATGTTCGACTTTATGCCTTGTGAGGTCGGCACGAGAGGGCAGACATGCCTTTTCCTGCGTAATGCCATGTGGAATGATTTGTTTTTTTTGGATTGTCTTTTCCACGTTTTCTTTTTTCAAATTTTTTTCGTTTTGTTTTTTGCAATTTTTTTTATTGGTATGTCCATTTTTGCGTTGAACTTTTTTACAATTTAAAGAAAAAATATAATAAATTTGACGAAATGTGCATGTGAACAACCAATGATGTGCACATCCACAAAATGTGCATGCATTATGTGGCAACCTATCATGTGCTATGTGCCAACTTTTTACTAAATGTCTGTCCATTTGGAAGGCTCAGAGCAAAATTATGGTTCTAAAGTCACATGAACATTGTGCTTTTAAAGATGCCTCTGCAATACAAAAAAAACCTGAGCACTTAGATATTGTGGTCTTGTAGTATGAGAAGTATACACGGGGTAGTGGGGGATGAGAAGTCTACATGGGGGTGTGGTGGTCGCCGACGTGATTCCTGACACCACCTAGGGGCTGCTAACCTCCTCATGGTCCCTCTGGAAACATTCTATCGAGTGGCTAACAATAGTCCTGGTTTTGGTTGGGTGCTTACCTGTGTGGGGTTGGTTTTGCACATTGTTTTTGCATGTTGGTCTCGGATTATGTTGATTTTATCTCGTTGGTTTCGGGTCTGGACTTCCCCCTTTTCTGGAGTCTGGCCCTTCATATGCCATATCTCCTCTGATAAGAGAGACTTCAAAAGAGGGTTGATACTAGGTGGATTCCCTTAAGCAGATTGAGTGGAGGCTAGCTAAGCCATGGTATTGGTGTTCTAAATTCCACTTATTGAAGGTTTGACCTAGAAGCTTAGGAAATGTAGTCTCTCAAGAAACCTCACCATTCCAGGCATGCATGCATGCTATTCTAGCAACACTCAAAAATCACGTTCTTATGCAAATCTTAAGTCCAAATGCCTGATTAGCAAGATTTACCAGGTCTTCCTCCTTTGCCTTCGGCAAGGCAAACGCAAAGACGCATCCTCTACTTAGACCGAGCCCCAAGCTGCAGAAATAGTCGCTCTGATCCCTTCCTTGGCATCAGGCATGCTCCCTAAATTACTTCTTTTCTTCTCTCTTTCTAAGACTAGAAAACCTTGTCATTGTTTGCATGGTTGTAGCTCGTCTGAGAGCTGGGAAACTACTACTCTCTTTGCAGCTTCTATTGCACTTTCCTTACTACAGCACTTGTAATTGTAGCCCAGGAGGTGCTCCCAGCTCTTTTTACTTGAGAGCTGCAGGGAAACTACTACTGTCTTTGAAACTTCTACCGTTCTTTCCTTTCGATAGCTCTTAAAATTGTAGCCCAGGAGTTGAACCCAACTCTTCTTACTTGTATATAGTTATGCTGATAGAGCATAATCAGTGATGTTCTTACACCCCCTCAAGCTGACAGGCAATGGCATACATATCACTCACTGTGAATTGGAGATCACTTGACTGCTGGGTAGTACAGACAAGACGATAATTTGTCTTTGAGTTTTTTTTGTGTGTATTCGGAGTATCCGAGATGTCCACTCCTCCATCTTCATCTTCAGAGATGCTGACCAACCTATCGAACCTGCTGCCCACGGGAACCTTTATGGCGTTCCAGACGCTGGCGCCTCTTTTCACCAACAATAATGTGTGTGGCACCATTGAGAAAATCATGACCGGACTGCTGTTGCTCACATTTTCGATCATTTGTTATGTTCTCTGCTTCACGGACAGCGTCACATCACAAAGTGGTAATGTCTACTACGGGATTGTTACGAAAAAAGGGCTATACAATCCTCAGTTTGTGACTGCCAATATGCCTTATAGCCAAGGTGCCTTCTACACTGGCCCGCCAGGAACAACCCAGTTCTTCCTCAATGGTTTGGACTTTGTCAATGCGTTTCTCACTGTTACTAGCTTTTGCACCCTCTCTCTTCTTACATATCCTGTGATAGATTGCTTTTACTCAAATATTCCCAGAGCGCTTTCAAAGACTGTTCCGATCCTTGTGGCTCTCATTGTGGGTTTGTATTTTTCATTTGCTCCTCCTGCGAGACATGGCGTAGGCTTTGCTATTACAAATGTCCAGCCTTATATGCTTATGGATGGAGTAGATCGTTAAGCTTCAACATCCACCGAGATCAAGCTCACGAAACGCACTTCCAGGGATCCCCTTTTGAAAGATGATGCTAATGATACGAGATGATACAGACAGCTTGACAATGCTTGAATGAACATTGACATTGATGATCTGCCTACGAAGTCGAAAGCATTTAGCTCCATTGGTCTTCAGCAAGGAAGCAGGCTTGCTGCAGTTGTTTCGCAACTGCCACAAGGTCAGCCTGAAAATTTGTTCTCCCTGATCATACCCGAAGACCGCCGACGTGCAGAGAAGCTTTTAGAAGACCGAATTTGGTCGTACATTTGCTAAAAAAAAGTTCTGATATTGAAACTGAAGTTCTAAATGCATAGAAAGAGTTTCTCATCTATTAACTTTGTAGATTTTGCAAATAATGAAAATCATTGAGCAGCAGCTGCAGCAGACAACCATAAAAATTGAGCACTTTTGATAACTATGGCTTTTTGATTTAAACTGCAAGACTTTGAGCTGTGGAATTGATTGGTCATTGGTGTATGCCTATCCTGAGAATTAAAAGAGTTTCATCATTTTTGGGCTAAGGCTTCTCATAGAACTTGCAGCGAAAGGGCTCCGTGACAGGGAATAGCTCCTGTTACCCATAACTGAAAATTCAGTAGACAGTTAAACATTAGCTAGCAAAAGATCAGCTGAAATTGATTTTAAGATGGAAAATTAGTCAGACAATGGTTTTGCTCATCCTAATACTAGATTCTACGCAGAGATATATGAAGACAGATTAACAGACAGAGTGGTCAATTCACAACAATTGGATGAAACAACTGCTTCAGTGTCTAAAATGGTTGGCTCAGCTCAGCATCAGTTTCTTCTGATGGAGACTCAAAAACATCCATAAAAGGGCTCCCAGGTGCCATGATCATGCAAAACTTGATCTCAATGTAATCGCACTTTTCAAGTTGATTCCTTAGTGCACCGGAAAGGTCCAATAGCCTTGTCTGGCAAAACTAAAAATTATTTCAGGAAAAGCTGGACATGAACACCCTATTCTATAGCTTCTCAAAATGTTTGATAGATCTGAGCAAATGACGTTTTCGAAAAAGATAGTGAACGTCACCAGAATACTGATGCATGAAAGTCAAGAACATAAACACGGCAAACACCCATATATGCATTTTAACATGAAATTGAGAACTTTCAGCTGAGAAGATTCAAATTGATTTGAACAGCTTTCCAAAGATTCAAACTGTGCAGTTCTTTCCAAAAAATATGTCACTATTATGTTTTGATAAAGTTGTAATTTACAGAAATTTAAAGGAATTAAGAGATGTTAATAGAATTAACTGTTACTAATACTGATAGGATATAGGGGAGCATACTTGCTTACGATAAACTGAGAAGAGTCTTAGCTTGTCTAATCTCCAGCTTATGATCTCATTGGTTGTAAGATAGCTTTATTGAACTTCATATCTGCCTGTTTGTATTCTCAGCTTGACTACACTTTTAGCAAGCTTCGGCTTCCTAAAGACTCTTACCCATTGCAATGCTTGCATATCGGCACTATAAGATCAAATAAGTTACTCAATGACTACTGATTTGCTGCAACTTATGGCTTCTATAATTGCTCTTGTAGTTTTTATTTCCATTTTGTTTTCAATCTCCTTGTTGGATCGTGTGGTCTGCAGTAGAGCCTTTGTAGCTCCAAGGGACCGTCCGGGATTGGAATACCCGACAGCAAACGTACAGATGTTGCACGTGAAAATTACGTCTCCGGCACAAGCAGCTTTAAACCCTCCAGATAACTCCACCATTGTGAAAGGTTCCAGCACTCAGATCCACAGAATGTCGAAGAAACATGGCAAGAAGTTTGTCCCACCGGCGTCACCATAGAGAGAGAGAGAGAGAGAGAGAGAGAGAGAGAGAGAGAGAGAGAGAGAGAGAGAGAGAGAGAGAGAGAGAGAGAGAGAGAGAGAGAGAGAGAGAGAGAAAGTTACTATTGTTTTCACCGTACTTAGAAGATCGACATTGTCAAAAAGATCAAACTACACATGCTTCAAATAGTATGTTCTTCATTTGTTAACCCTTGAATGAATCCAAAACAGATCATTCTAATAAACTACTTTAATATTAAATTGATCAAATGCAAAAGATTACCAATGATAAAAACTGTTCTAGATCAAGATTTGTAAAAAATTTACATGCCCAATCAGCGTTCTTCACCACCCCCCTTAGATTCCAATGCAACAAAACCTGCAGTAATGTCAAGTCAAGTCAACAGGTGAGGGCGTAGATGGAAGGAGTTCAGGAGCCCCACATGCCTTGTGAATCTGGAATTTTTGAGGGCATGAGATGCCTTACAATGCTCGAAAACCCTCAAGGGGTACCTGCAACAGATATAGCCATGCTTTAATCTGAACATAAGCTACTGAAAAATGTCTTCAAATTGATCAGTGATAAATTATGATGCTTTGCTTAACTCTGTTGTCTTCACTTATCTACCAAAAAAAAGGATCTCCTCCTCCCTCTATGCAAATATGCCTTAAAAAAGCCAAGCTAACCTTGAAAACTTTTAGGACACTGAAACACATTTAAAGATCTAAACAGCCCACCAAATAGAAGAGAAAAGAGAAAATGTTGTGTTATCTCAGCTCGAATAAAGTGCAAACTACATTTGTTGCTGGCTGCGATGCCCTCCTCTGCTACTGCCACAACCGCGAATTTGGTACAGTCTGACAGGATACTAATCCACCTTCAGAAGAGTATGATTCAGCTGAAGGTACTCTTTGTGGTCAAATATAAAGAAGGGAGTGCGCATCTGGTTGACTTATGCCAGTTTCTCACAGATTAAGTTGAATTCAATCAATGTTATCTTACCTATATAACAGTGAAAGTATTCCTAATTTTCTTCCGCGTACCATGTGTGCGTAGATGGAAGGCGTTTAGGAGCCCCATATGTCTTATAAATCTAAAATTTTGAGGGTCTGAGATGCCTTGCAATGCTCTAAAACCCTCGAGGGGTACCTGCAACAGATACAGCCATACTTTAGTCTGAACATAAGCTACTAAAAAATGGCTTCAAACTTAAATGGTTGCAGTGTCCGTTGCAGTCCCGATTCAGTGAGGCTTCGTCAACAAGCAGGCGTGCGATGGTGCGAGTAGCAGAGAGGATTAGTGTGGCAAGGGCTTTGACTTCTATTAGATATCTAAGAGATTAGCGTAGCCCAATCAGCTTCATGATTAGAGATCAAAGATCATCATAGCTCCGATCAGCAGGTAGAGTGCTGGCTGTTAGAAACTGCATTAATTCCAACTCACAAAAGGGATTCTTCCATTTCCTGATAAGAACAGCGATTTCTAGAGACTGTAGAGCTACTCTAGCAGTGTGATGTGATCCAGCTCACCCACATGAAGAACATCAGAATTTGCAAATAACAAATGCAGCACCAACAATAGAAGGAATTGGTGCTGAAGTGGCTAAAGGGATTGTTGCAGAGAGTGTTGGAGTTAAAGGTTCGTCCTTCCCTCCGCCCTTGCTTCTTGCCTTTTTTTTTAAAGAAGACATGAGAAAAACTTGAGCTGAAACGTTGATTGAATGAGTACAACACCTACATCAAGACTTCACAAAAGATGGATGCTGATGCAATCAGCTCTCTCTTCAATCCCTTAAGAAGCTATGAATCCAACAGTGTTGTGAGGTAGGCACCATGCCTTAGAGCTCTGTCATTTAGAGAGAGAGAGCGATCAAGGAGGTTCACACGCATGTAATCAGCAAAGAACGACCAACCTTCCGCTAGAACCATCTTTGAGACAGCCATGAGCTGGATTCTCATCACTGAGAGATAGCCCTAGAATATGAGACAACCATGAGAGGAGAGCCATTGGAGCCATTGAGAGAGCCGCTCTCATAGGAGACATGCTAGGAGAGGAGAGCGGCTAAGAGAGAGAGAGAGAGAGAGAGAGAGAGAGAGAGAGAGAGAGAGAGAGAGAGAGAGAGAGAGATGTCGAGTGATCGACATGCTAGGAGAGGAGAGCGGCTAAGAGAGAGAGAGAGAGAGAGAGAGAGAGAGAGAGAGAGAGAGAGAGAGAGAGAGAGATGTCGAGTGATCGACAAGCTATGTGAGGGTGGATTGGGAAGCCGCGCATTTCTTCTTGGCCAAAGGACCTTCTGCAACTCTTCAGTTCCTGAAAGAGTAGCCTTGGGATTTGTTGTTTGCTTACCAGGCTCAGGCCATCGACGGCCCCTGCCCTCCGGAGCTAGACATCGGCATGACTGCAGACTCTGTTCAAGCACAAGCCAAATTTGTGGAGTTGCTGACGGATGTGCTGCCTGAATGGAAGGATTGGCGCCACAAGCATCCACATTATGTGAAGAAGGAACAAGATGAGGGTGAGGCAGAACGGCTTCTTAAGAAAGTTTATGCCAAAATTGGTGTAACATTGTCCATTAGGGTTGGGTTCTGCATGTATATTTATGTCTTGGCCTCTTATCATTGTATGTAAATCTAGGCCACTGTAATATATCAAAGAGAATATTTTGAAATAAATCTATTCGATGAGATTAAAAAATCAGCAAATAGAGAGAGAGAGAGAGAGAGAGAGAGAGAGAGAGAGAGAGAGAGAGAGAGAGAGAGAGAGAGAGAGAGAGAGAGAGAGAGAGAGAGAGAGAGAGAGAGAGAGAGAGAGAGAGAGAGAGAGAGAGAGAGAGAGAGCGTGCGCGCTCTTTTGGAGAGAAATGGAGGAGGATCGAGAGAGAAGGAGAGGGGGAGTAATGTGTGAGAGAGGGAGAGCGGGAGTAATGTGTATGTGTTTGAGTTTGAATTAGGACGGGGTAATGTGTATGCATGGGGGCAGGATGCATGCATCCTTCTCCAATGCATGCATCTAAAAATTTTAGTTATTTTGTTTGAAAAAAGTAGATGGATAGGAGGATGCACCCACCATGGGTGCATCCTCCTATCCCATACATATGCGCATGACATGTATGGGGAGGAGGGCCATGCATCCTTTTCCCCATACATGCATCCTCCTCCCCAGTTTTTAGTTCAAAAAGTGTGTATGCATGGGTGAGAAGAGGAGGATGCATGGGTGCACCCATACACATGCGCAAAACTGTACGTAAGAAAAAAAAAATATATAGATAGATGCATCCCGAAATATGGATCACGACGCAAGATGGATGTTGATCCAAGATATTGGAATTTCCTCCTTGTTGTCATACTTCTGAAAACCTTGAAAATTTTCATCGACTGGGGAGCACATGGTGATAGAGAATGATCTCTTGAGATTGGATGTGGCGGTACCACTGTTACTCATGTAGGGCCTAACCACCATTAGAAGTGATGCCCCTTGACCCACTTAGGACTTTTGGGTTGGACCAATCCCCTACTAGAAAAGGACCTAACATCTATATTGTGGACATGTTGAACTTCTTCTTCTTCCTCTACTCCCCCACTATGGATAGGATCTATGGGCTCTATTTCAATATGAGGAGTAGGGTTAAGGGTAAGAAGGACAATCCAGGAGTGTCAATTCAATTCTTTAGATCATTGACGAGAGTGAAAACACTGTTCCAGAGGTACACCTACTCTAGACAAGGGGAGACCTTGTAATCCTATTTTTCCATATACTATTAGTCTCGTAGTTTTACCTACGAGGGTGTTATCATGGTGTAATCTAGAATTCTCTTGTATGGCATGCTCGTATGGATTTGCCACGCGTGGCAAATTTTTAGAGAATTTTTTAGAGTTGGATTGATTTGAGTAAGACTTCTTTTGATATTTTGATGAAGGGTTGACTAATAATAGGATGATTATTATATGATCATGATTTTGAACTAAAAATCAAATGATCATTATGTCAAATTATTATGCTCTGACAAAATCGTTATGTCCCAAAATTTGTTGACGAAAAAAAAGCAATGTTATGTACGTTTGTTTGTTTGCAAAGATGAATAAATAATTGAACACAGTGAAAAAGTGTATTATTATCTCTCATATTATAATGTGAATATACGATGACTATGTGAATATATAATTTGCATGATTGTGCACAACTATGTGAATATATAATTTGCATGATTGTGGATACTTGATTGTGATGAATTGCATTGTCGACATTGTGGACTGAGCAAACGAGCAAAGAAAGAATATCGCAACCAACATGTATATATCTACAATTTTTTTTTTATTTGAAAATAAAAGTTATTTTGACAAGAGTGAGGATATGAAGATATTGCTTTAACATATAGATTTTTAGTATAGTAAGGATGTTTCAAAAGAAAATTATTTTTGAAGCGTATATAAATGATCACTAATTGTTTTCTTTGGTCAATCAATTTTCACTAGATCTTTAATGAGATATAGATTGCAGTAAAAGCATTTGATTTAAAATGAATCAAAAGTGATTGCCAGATAGAACTCATGATGAACTTGAAAAATGCAAGAATGTATTATAAAGATGCAATAATTACTCCACCTATAAAGATTTATTGCAATGATGAGAGCAGTGGTCAACGACAAGCCACAAAATTCAAAATCATATATTTTGTACCTTGAGCGCACAGGACCAGCAATACCAATTTCTTGGACCAAGTGCACAAGAAGATGCACTTGTATGTCCAAGATGGAAGTTGGAAAATCTCTCTCACGCATACATACAACCTCCACTATATCTTCATGTGTTTTTTTTCCACATCTATCTCACGAATCTCCTTGTCACACATCCACCTACATCATATTTGTAGTATATGATCATCATCATATGAATTTATCGAACTCGCATGTAAAATAAATAAGCAACAACATACAATGTAAATGAAAGAAATGTAAGTACCTGACAATGGATGATATCCAAAAGCTGTAAAACCTAAAGAAATCAAATGCAATTCGTGTTACAACTTGTAGAACAAAAAATTAAATCTCAACATAAATATCACATTGTACATGAAATTAGAATTAGTACATACCTTTTCCTGCAACTTCTTGCTAATGCTAACAATAGAGAGTGTAGAGGAAAGTTCAACACTCCTATTATGCACGAAATTCAAGGAGTTTTAAGGCATGCCTACAAAACCAAGTAATTTGGAAAATAAAGGTCAAAATCAATTTCTAAAATCAACAAATCAACAAATATCTTCTATATGAATTAGCATATACAAATACGAAAACACAAATTTTTAATGTTAGAAAAATCTAACATTCTTATAAAGTGTTTGTCAATGAGTTCTTTACTTCCATTTGAAATCAGTGAGACAGACGCTAACACTATTACTCTAGAAATTGGATTCAAAATTCTTAATGATTTTGGCTTTGTTTAGATTGACTATATGGTATTGCTTATAGGCTTTACGATCATCAGTAAACTAGTTGGTCCAAGTATCAGCCTAGTATCGAGCAAAATAAGATAACAAGTTTACACGTTGTCAGGTTATCAAGGGTGGAAAAAATCAGTGTTCGGGAAAGCCGACATAGTCCAAGAATGGAACCGGCATCTTTTTCCAAAAGCCAGCATGGCAAAAATTGTACAAGATTTTTTATGTCATAAATCTTGGGTTTTATAGGCGAAAATCGACAAGTAATAGCTTGTCACTCAATAGAGCCCGAAGAACTTTTTCACATCGGTTTTTGGAGGGAAACCTCAAAAAGGTTTCCTAAACACTAGTGGAAAATCTAGAATTGTAACAAGGCATGAGTCCAAAAACTTATGCTTATTTCATTTAACAAATTAAAAGTAGCCAAGTGGAAGAGCAACAGAAATTAAAAATGGAGAAGCCGGTGCACAAAAGATGCACAATCATGGTCATAAGAATCCTCCATGCCTAGTGGCTAGGAACTTTACATTGTTCTAGAATGGACAAAGCACTCATTATTGGCTCAGCTATACTTGAAATATAAGACTAATTGGATCAACTTTTGCGTATGCATTTAGAATTCAAAAATAGGTGGCTTGGCTACAATGGTTTTTAGATCGGTTTTAGCTCATCTTCTATTCCAGCTAAAAGGGTTTATAACCAGTATCAAAGCTTCTATAATGGTTAAACAGGAAATGAGCAATTATTGTTGGCGCCCGATGTGCGCGGGTGTTGAAATGCTTCTAATATCAATATGAACAGTAAGATAGTTAATACTGGATGTCAAGTTCTAGACCTTGGTATTACAAATTCATATACCAGTCGGGTAGGTTTTGTGATACCATGTTGATACCCATTATTGATACCAGCCGCGACCCTATATACCCACCCAACATTGATTGCAACACTGCAACTGCAACTACCAAATTTTCTATGCAAGTGAGGCACATGGTTAAGTCTGGAATGATATGCTATTGAATGTCTAGAGTCTTGTGCTCCTTGTAGTCACGCCTGGGGGTACAAAATGATGCTAGTCAAAGTTGCTACTGATGTAGAAAAGCAACATTGAGGATCTTGACCTACAAAGAATGCACCATTAGCATCGTCGAAAGAAAACCCCAAGCAGACACAATCACCTGTACAAGAAGATTGGCACCAAGCTTGATCATGTCTTAAAAGCAAGTTGTTGAGTCTTCTTCTGAATTAGGGGAACCTGTTGCAGCTAGTTGATTCAGCAACTGCTTGAACTTGTTCAAATGGTTAGTGACTTAGGTGCCTTCACTCATTTTGAGTGTAAGGACCTTCTTTCTCAGAAATAGACGAGTCGACACATCTGAGGTCTCATAGATACTTGTTAAGATAACCCAAGCTTCTTTGGAGGTGATACTATTTGATATGTGAGCAATCTGAGTGTCTTTCAGATTCAAGGATACAATGGCAAGTGCTTTGCCATCCTTTGCTTCCCATGCTAGTTGCATTTCAGCTTCCGTCGGTTTGGCTATTGAACCGTTTACATATCCCCATAGATCCTTTTCGATCAATCATCCTCATCTTGAATTTCCATATGTGGAAATCATCTCCATTGAACTTGTTGATCAAGTGGATCTTAGAGGTTTGAACCTTCCATAATGATTGTTAGGGCAATTTTCGGCAGGGGATTGGTCCAGCCAAAAAGTCTAAAAAAGTCAAGGGGCACCACTACTGATGGGGATTATGTCCTACGTGAGTAATGGAGGTCCTGCCACATCCAATCCTAGGGGCTTCCTCTGTTACCCCATGCTCCCAAGCCAATGAGAGTTTTCCAAGCTCTCAAAAGTATGACTGTAAGGAGGGGGTCTTATTCTTTTTCATCATTTTTCCTTGCTGTATAGAGTGCTCGTGGGGTGCAAGTTATACACACCACCTTGTTTGATAAGTGGTGGTACTTTTGCCGACCGTCAAGTCCAAGTATTTTGCTAGACAGTAGCGACGGCGGGTGTGATGCTTCAACCAAGGGGGTGTTTTTCAACCACGGATGGTGGACGGCCTGCTCTTGTGTTTCAAAGAAGTCGAGCTGACTGACTCAAGTTATCCACAAACCAAATACGGTATCAACACTTTTTTTTACATTAGATGGACAATGTAGGAATCAACTTGGCTTTCAAAACTCAAGAATTTACGACTACTAACAAGCACTTTTCTTACCATGAGCATTCAACGGGAAAAACCATCGCAAAAGCCACCTAGCACCTAACTCAATTCCATATATTAGAATACAATACAGTGCGCTTGTGCATGGAAGTACCGCTAACGATTCACGACATATGCGAGTAACAATGTAGTCAAGTTGCAACCAAGGCATTCACTATACTTAAAAAAAAATGACAACAATAAAAATGAAAGTTGCCTCATGTGAGAGAAAAGTCGGCGTGCCGCAAGAGCTTGCTAGTCATGAATGTTTCGGAGATCAAAGCCTGATTGTATCCATTCCCAGCTTCATGAAGAGAGCCAAGTGGAAGGATAGAGAGCAATGGTTCATTGACAGCGATGAAGAATGAGAAGCCTTTGCATCCAATTGCTCTGTGCCAGCAACTCTGTGCCAGCAATGAACAGTAGAATAGAATTCACACTCGATCAATTCTCTTATCCATGGTTAAGACGGAATCAACTCTTTGGCAGCGATGAAGGACAGAATAAAATATTCAATTAGCTCTGAAGAGTAGATGACAACAACCTTCTTTGTGAATGGTGCTAATAACTGAAACATGATTCTCATTGACGATTGTCTGGAGTGCATTGAGAAATAATAGGAGTTCACTTGATCGTTGTCATAGAAGTGCGAATGTCTACCACAGTAAAAGTGCGATGCGATTGAATGACAGAAAAATTACACTATAGACTTCTCTGGGATCAGTGAGTGCTGGCCACAAAAATGCATCACCAAAAGAAATGTATTTAATATTTGCCACAACAAGTGCGATTGGCAATAATTCATTGGCCCAAAATGCGCTGGTCCTAGAGGATCATACCAGTGATCATCAAGTGGAGGTCGTGTTGGATGATTCAAACCTCTGCAAACCTTTGGGAAGAATTTATAAACTTTCATAGATCAAAACATAGAATCTGTCCTGTATACTTTTGGGACTGAGCATCACGATTCTGAATGTTCTCCTTGATTGCTGTGTACTTCCCGGATGGCTAATCTTGCTTGGAAAGTGTAAATAATTGTAACTACAGCAGAGGGTAGATAGCAGCTGTGTGGAACACAAGAATAGGCGTTGCACAAGTAGCACCAGGAGGAGGTTGGCCACGTGGCAGAACAACCGCAGATCAGGCTGGTTTTTCCTCTGCAGATCTGAAAAAATACAGACAAACAGAGGCAAACTTGTAGTAATCCGCAGCCAGGCCATGATAGAAGCTGCAAGTAGATGTAGTTGCAGCGATGGGTCAGTGAAATTTCGGACAGTGGGCTCATCTCTTCAGAACTGATTCTTGGAGTAATGACAACATTCAACTCGAAAGATTGCTCAGCAAGTAGTATTACATGGCCCCTCAACACGAACAATGTTTCTTTGATAATGCTCATTAGAACTATATGCACTCTCAACACGAGGGACCGCACTCTCAACACGAGGGGCCTGTATCTAATGTAAATGCAAAGATTGTAATGCTAGCGAGGATGAATCTTTCTCACGATTTCACTTCTCAAAGGTCTCTCAACAAGTGGATGTCCGACCTATTTACAAAAAACTCTCTCAATAGGAAATGGAAGGAATGATATTCATAATAGGCTATAAGCAGCTCACAATCATTCTTCTTCTACACTCGACCCACACATAATGAGCAATCAATCCATCCAACCATTGCAACCACCACATGAAAGGAGCACAACACATGCATTAAATTGATCTCAGCAAGCTCCCTAATAATGAAGCCATCACCAAGTAAAACTCTACCCTTCTACGTTAACTCAAAAGGTATGCATACAAAGCACTCCCTTTCTTTCCCTCAATGCAAAACCAAACAATTAGTGATGCGCTCCTACTAGCGATGGGATTCAAGCAATAACCACCAACACCACCTCCTTCACTCCATAAATGCAAATACATTAATGATGCATCAACAACTATGAAACAAGCATTTCTAACCAGGCATCAATCCACAAGTGCTACTTAAAACGAGAGCAAGAATCATCATTAAGCTCTCCAACTTTAAGCATTCACCCAACATCCATTTCAAGCATCAAAGCAAAGGAAAACACAATCCATCCATCTCCCCAAATTTACAAGGAATCACACCTACTTATAAACAAGCTCTCAACATCTCTCCCAAAACCAATCTAACTCACTCCCAAACCCTTAATTCCAAAAGATTTCAAACCTCACAAATACTCAACTCTAAAATTTACTCAACCCACATGGCTCTCAATCCTCTAACTCTCAACCTTACTTCCAACTATCTCTCAACCTCCCTTGGAAAACTCTCATTGGCTTGGGAGCATGGGGTAACAAAGGAAGCCCCTAGGATTGGATGTGGCAGGACCTCCGTTACTCACGTAGGACATAATCACCATCAGTAGTGGTTCCCCTTGACTTTTTTAGGACTTTTTGGCTGGACCAATCCCCTGTCGAAAATTGCCCTAACAATCATTATGGAAGGTTCAAACCTCCAAGATTCGCTTGATCAACAAGTTCAACAAAGATGATTTGAAATAGAGCCCATAGATCCTATCCATAGTGGGGGAGTAGAGGAAGAAGAAGAAGTTCAACATGTCCACAATATAGATGTTAGGTCCTTTTCTAGTAGGGGATTGGTCCAACCCAAAAGTCCTAAATAAGTCAAGGGGCATCACTTCTAATGGTGGTTAGGCCCTACATGAGTAACAGAGGTACCGCCACATCCAATCTCAAGAGAGCATTCTCTGTCACCATGTGCTCCCCAGTCGATGAGAATTTTCAAGGTTTTCAGAAGTATGACTACAAGGAGGGAATTCCAATATCTTGGATCAACATCCATCTTGCGTCGTGATCCATATTTCGGGATGCATCTATATATATATATATATATATATATATATATATATATATATATATATATATATATATATATATATATATATATATATATATATATATATTTAAACTTACGTATAGTTTTGCACATGTGTATCTCTCTCTCTCTCTCTCTCTCTCTCTCTCTCTCTCTCTCTCTCTCTCTCTCTCTCACACACACACACACACACACACAGCCGCTCTCCTCTCCTAGCATGTCTCCTATGAGAGCGGCTCTCCCAATGGCTCCAATGGCTCTCCTCTCACGGTTGTCTCATATTCTGGGGCTATCTCTCAGCGATGAGAATCCAGCTCACGGTTGTCTCAAAGATGGTTCTAGCGGAAGGTTGGTCGTTCTTTGCTGATTACATGCGTGTGAACCTCCTTGATCACTCTCTCTCTCTCTGGATGACAGAGCTCTGAGGCATGGTGCCCACTCTCACGACACTGTTGGATTCATAGCTTCTTAAGGGATTGAGCAGAGAGTTGATTGCATCAGCATCCATCTTTTGTGAAGTCTTGATGTAGGTGTTGTACTCATTCAATCGACGTTTCAAGTCAGGTTTTTCTCATGTCTTCTTTAAAAGAAAAGGCAAGAGGAAAGGGTGGAGGGAAGGAAGAACCTTTAACTCCAACACTCTTTGCAACAATCCTTGTAGCCACTTCTGCACCAATTCCTTCTATTGTTGGTGCTGCATTTGTTATTTGCAAATTCTGATGTTCTTCATGTGATGTTCTTCATGTGGGTGAGGTGGATCGCATCACACTGCTAGAGTAGCTCTGCAATCTCCAGAAATCGTTGTTCTTATCGGGAAATGGAAGAATCCCTTTTGTTGAGTTGAAATTAATGCGGTTTCTGATGCCAACACTCTACTGGCTGATCGGAGCTATGCTGATCTTTGATCTCTAATCATGAAGTTGATTGGGCTACGCTAATCTCTTAGATATCTAATGGAAGTCAGAGACCTTGCCACACTAATCCTCTTTGCTACTCGCACTGTCGCACGCCTGGTTGTTGACGAAGCCTCACTGAATCGGGACTGCAACGGACACTGCAACCATTTAAGTTTGAAGCCATTTTTCAGTAGCTTATGTTCAGAATAAAGTATGGTTGTATCTGTTGCAGGTACCCCTCGAGGGTTTTAGAGCATTGCAAGGCATCTCAGGCCCTCAAAAATTCCAGATTTACAAGACATATGGGGCTCCTAAACGCCTTCCATCTGCGCACACATGGTACGTGGAAGAAAATTAGAAATAATTTCACTGTTATATAGATAAGATAACATTGATTGAATTCAACTTAATCTGTGAGAAACTTGCATAAGTCAACCAGATGCGCACTCCCTTCTTTATATTTGACCATAGAGAGTACCTTCAACTGAATCATACTCTTCTGAAGGTGGATTAGTATCCTGTCAAACTGTACCAAATTCCCGATTGTGGCAGTAGCAGAGGAGGGCATCGCAGCCAACAACAAATGTAGTTTGCACTTTATCCGAGCTGAGATAGCACAACATTTTCTCTTTTTTCTTCTATTTGGTGGGCTGTTTAGATCTTTTGATGTGTTTCAGTGTCCTAAAAAGTTTTCAAGGTTAGCTTGGCTATTTTAAGGCATAGTTGCATGGAGGGAGGAGGAGATCCTTTTTTTGGGTAGATAAGTGAAGACAACAGAGTTAAGCAAGGCATCATAATTTATCACTGATCAATTTGAAGACATTTTTCAGTAGCTTATGTTCAAATTAAAGCATGGCTATATCTGTTGCAGGTACCCCTTGAGGGTTTTCGAGCATTGCAAGACATCTCATGCCCTAAAAAATTCCAGATTCACAAGGCATGTGGGGCTCCTGAACTCCTTCCATCTACGCCTCACCTATTGACTTGACTTGACATTACTGCAGATTTTGTTGCATTGGAATCTAAGAGGGGGTGGTGAAGAACGCTAATTGGGCATGTAAATTCACTACAAATCTTGATCTAGAACAGTTTTTATCATTGGTAATCTTTTGCATTTGATCAATTTAATATTAAAGTAGTTTACTAGAATGATCTGTTCAGGATGTATTCGAGGGTTAACAAATGAAAAACATACTATTTGAAACATGTGTAGTTTGATCTTTTTGACAATGTCAAGCTTCTAAGTACGGTGAAAACAATAGTAACTTTCTCTCTCTCTCTCTCTCTCTCTCTCTCTCTCTCTCTCTCTCTCTCTCTCTCTCTCTCTCTCTCTCTCTCTCTCTGGTGACGCCGGTGGGACAAACTTCTTGCCATGTTTCTTCGACATTCTGTGGATCTGAGTGCTGGAATCTTTCACATTGGTGGAGTTATCTGGAGGGTTTAAAGCTGCTTGTACTGGAGACGTAATTTTCACGTGCAACATCTGTACGTTTGTTGTCGGGTTTTCCAATCTCGGACGTTCCCTTGGAGCTGCAAAGGCTCTACTGCAGACCACAAGATCCAACAAGGAGATTGAAAACAAAATGGAAATAGAAACTACAAGAGCAATTATAGAAGCCATAAGTTGCAGCAAATCAGCAATCATTGAGTAACTTATTTGATCTTATAGTGCCGATGGGAAGACTCTTTAGGAAGCCGAAGCTTGCTAAAAGTGTAGTCAAGCTGAGCACACAAACAGGCAGATATGAAGTTCAATAAAGTTGTCTTACAACCAGTGAGATCATAAGCTGGAGATTAGACAAGCTAAGACTCTTCTCAGTCTATCGTAAGCAAGTATGCTCCCCTATATACTATCAGTATTAGTTACAGTTAATTCTATTAACATCTCTTAATTCCTTTAAATTCTGTAAATTACAACTTTATCAAAACATAATGGTGACATATTTTTTGGAAAGAACTACTCATTAGTAGCAACAGCGCAAGATTGGTTCTTCAATCAATTAGAAGAAGAAAAAGCCACCTGGGAGATGATTAAAGTGGCCTTTATCACCCTCTTTAAACCAAGAAAAAGTCTAGAAGACCCGTTTCTCCTATTGAGCAAAATGAAAATGGGTAAACGAGAAAGAGTTCAGGATTAGATCAAACGGATCAAGCATCTTTTATCTGAGTGCAATACAATCCTAACTCCCGATCACGTGGTGATAATGTGGTTCCTCGCTAGGTTACCACGTAGTATCAAAAGAGAACTCAAACGACGGAAGTCGTACACTATGTTGCAAGAAGCAATGGAAGACGCCATCAGAGAAGAGGATGAGAGTCTTGGAGATGATACGAGCAACAATTACATGCCAGCCCACCATCCCACTTCTTCGATTGCATCCATCTCCAACGCTTTCAATCTTTCCAATGATCTCTTGATGGAGAAAACTCAAGCACACAAAAGCACTCAAAAACATCCACAAGTGACTCAAATACAATTGGATTGCATGAAACTATGTGACTATGACCTCAAAAAATTGTCTAGATCTTAAATAGACAAGATTGGCAAGCCTTTTTCTAAGTTTTTGGATCAACCAAGCAAGATATGGATCGAACCAAAAGTTTCCTTACAAGTCTAGGTGCCCTACCTATCCTCATTCAAAAGGCTATAGCTTTTAATTGGCTCATCCAATTGTTTGAAACAAATTGCATTAGAAACTAGACTTTTCTAGCTTTCTAACAAGCTATCTACCATAGATTTTGGATCTAACTTGGAGGAGAACCAAACCGTCAAAGTTGGCTATACCTCACACATGTCTGAGCACTAAATTTCGTACAATACTAGGCCAGGTCCACACAAAAAGTAGATGGAACAACTTATGGCTCAATTTGACCAAAAGCTGAAGGCCTCATGCACACATTCACACAGACCCACTTCACTCACACACACACACACAACATTGACTGCTCGACCGCACGCCTCGACCATCAGCCACCTGTCAACGGCATACACATAGACATATATGCACACAAACACACAAATCCACACACATACATATACATGTACACACACACCCCCTCAACTGCCCGCCATCGACGGGCACTCTTTACTAGTGTATATATATATATATATATATATATATATATATATATTTATATACGCACACATATACATATACATATATATCATAGATGCATCCAAAATGCGTTCTGAAACGCTCATTTCGAAACGCTAGTATATATATATATATATATACTAGTAAAGAGTGCCCGTCGTTGACGGGCAATGGACGGCCAATGGTCGTTGACGGGTGGCCGATGTATGTGTGTGAATGTACTGAGTGCATGTGAATTTGTGTGTATGATTTGTGCTTGATGATGTGTGTGATTAATGTGGTCAATGGGGTGTGTGGGTGTGTGTGTGTGTGTGTGTGTGTGTGTGTGTGTGAAATGGAGGCACCCCCTTGTTTATATATCTACACACACACACACATTTTAACCACCCCCTCCCTCCCACTTACTAAATTCAAATACTTAAAGTTTGAAGTTAATGTTTTATTTTTTTCACACACTTCAATGTGCTTTAAACTTTAGCCAATAGTCTTTAGTACTTGGCTTTCTTATTTATTTTAAATTATCAAAGTTTTACCCATAAATCATGGACATAAAAATTTTCTTGACCACCTTAAACTGGTTTTTTTTTTTTTTCAATCCTTCAAATTCCTATCTTGGCTTGCCATTTTCAGGAATGTTTAAGCACAAGCCCAAACTCACTAGCTTTACCTCCTAAAACGTTACCCAAAAGCTTTTATCCATGGGCCAAAAAATGCACATTAAAAAAGAAAGGAGGGGGATGAGATGAGGAGAGTAAAAGAGACAATAAAAAAAAGAGAAAAATAGGGGAGGAGAGGGGATTTGGAACACACGTGCATGCACACACACACACGCATGCACGCACGTGTGAGTGAGTGAGTGAGTGAGTGAGTGTGCGCGCGTGTATGCCTATGTGTGTGTGTGTGTGCATGTGTTCATTGTGTGTGTGTGACCCTCGATACAACGAATGCGTGTGTGCGTGTGCGTGTGCGTGTGTTTGTTCTGTGTGTGTGACCCTTGACACAACGAATGCGTGTGTGTGCGCGCACACACACACACATCTCCATATAAAAAACTTTTTGTAGATGAGATATATTATATGAAGTATAGAGTCTAGACTCCTTTTTTCTCCTTCTCCCTTTCCCACGGGCCCAACTTCTCTCTCTCTCTCTCTCTCTCTCTCTCTCTCTCTCTCTCTCTCCACAAGCCGACCAACCACCCATAGAGGGAGGGAGCTCCCTCCATGCCCCAAAAATAAATGAAGTGAGGAATCTTTTTGTGGTCCACTCCTCAATACACACAATGTGCAAATGTATGGCGATATGCACATTTCTCATACATGCATCCTCCTCCCCAAGTTTTTTAGTTAGAACTACTACCTGAAGTTCGTGAACTATAGGATGGGTACAAAGAGTTTAGACTCTTATATCCAGGAAGCAGTTTGTGCAAATTCTAACCACTTTGAAAACCAAGACGGATAAGAAACGCGGTCCAGACCAAACAAAATATTTTGATGAATTAGATCAAGCAGCATTGGAACCCAGGAGGCCAAAGAGAAAGAGATTTAAGAAATCTATGTCCCGAGAAAAGGCTAAGAAAGAGAGCTTATGTTTCGTCTGTAAGAAGCTTGGACATATGATGAAAATTTGTCCAGAAAGGAAGAAAGTGTCTGCTCACATGATTGAGATCCATGGAGGCAATTGTAAGACTTTGGAAATCAACCTGACTGATTGTGAGTGTGAATGTTCTTTTAGTACTGCTTCTTTCTTGCCTAATGAACTTTTTCGTTTAATTGGCACAGTTAAAGATCAAGAAGTGAGTATTTTATTGGACAGTGGTTCAACTCATAATTTTATTAATTCTCGTCTTGTGCAAAAACTCAGCTTGGAAACTGAAGCCAACAATCATCGATATAAAGTTTATCTAGCTTCAGGAGTAGAGTTGGAGACTTGGAACGTAAAAGTCTTGAAGCTCTCAGTTCTGATGCAAGGACACACAGAATTAGTTAATTTTCATGTTGTAGACCTAGCTCGTACTGATTTAATCTTAGGTTATGAATGGTTATTTAGTAAGTCGCCTTATCTGTTGATTGATTTTGAGAAGCATGTTCTCACTTTCAAGGAGGGTGATAAGGCAGTTACATTATTTGGCAGTAATTTTGTACGTCCGTTGGATCAGATTTCTACAATTAATGAAATGGAGACATTGGATTATTTTGAGAATGAAGTTTTTTCAATTTTTGCTATTCTAGTTGTGGATGTTTCTGGAATGAATCTAAATGGTTGTGAATTCTCAGCAATTCTTAACTCAATAAATTTTTGATGAAACTCCGTCGGGAGTTACTCTACGCTAAAGAATCCAAGTGTGAATTCTTTAAGCAAAAATTGCTTTATCTCGATCATAAGATCAGAGTAAATGGGATCAAGATTGACGAGGATAAAATCAAGATTGTGATTGAGTGGCCAATTCTGGGAACTATGAGGTAAGTAAAGTCATTGTTAAGTTTTATACTTTTCTTCAAGAGATTTATTGAGGATTATGCTAAGTTAGCAGCACCACTTAATAATCTGACAAAAGGTTTTGTTGATAAAAAGAAAAAGAAGAATCAACCTAGTCCGCCTATTGTTTGGAACGAGAAATTAAATCAATGTTTTGAGAAACTTAAAACAATGATTGTTTCAGCTCCCGTGTTACAAATTACAAATCCAGATTTACCTTACGTCGTGAGAATGGACGCAAGTAATGCTACAGTTGGAGCAGTTCTATTACAAATGGATAGGCCACTAGCGTTTGAGATGAAAAAATTCACTAGTCCTTAGTTGTGTTATACTACGCAGGAAAAGAAATTGTTTGTTGTAATCCATGCAATTAAAACCTGGAGACACTACTTGTATGGTAGTAAGTCTGTAGTGTATACGGATCACCAGCTTCTTAAGTATTTTTGTAATCAACATGATCTTCGAGGGAGAAAAGCACGATGGGTTGAATTGATGCAAGAATTCGATCATGAAATATGTTACATAAGAGACAGCTCTAATCAAGTTGCATATGCTCTTAGTCGGATCGGTGAACTGAACGAGTTGTCATTCACCCAGATTTCTATGAATCTATATCTTTCGTTGAGAGGAGAATATGAATCAGATTCTCATTTTGGTCATATTTGGAACATTGTTCAGGCCGAAAAAAATGTGGACAGTGTTGAGTCAGAAACACAAGGGACTCAACTAACTAAGAAAGATGGACACAGGGTTCACTCACAAAAACCATCTCATCGTATTGATCAGATATAAATTTTACTTAATGAACATTTCGTCATGCTTTTTTCAAAAAAAATGTGAATGAAATCACTAAAATAACCAAATTTCTAAGAATATCTACAAACAGGCTACAAAACAGATGTTCTACTGCAAAAATTTCTCACAGCCAGTAGAAGCTATAAATGTCCCAGTGACATTTATAAGCGACTGACTTCAAGTTTCAAATGCTGTAGAGGTCAGTTCCATGATGGAAAAGCACCCAGAAACACAAAAAATTTAGATGAGATTTTTATAATGAAAAATGCAATTAGAACAAAAGCTCCTTAATTCTGAAAATCACTTATATGCAGCATCAGCCTGGTGCCACTGCCGCAAGATGTACCAGTGTTCTTCTGTGATACAATATACGCTGCTTTTTATACATTTGGATGAACTCGCCCAACTCTAGCTCACCAGAGAGAAGTCGGCGATGAGTATTCTCTGAATCTTCATCAGCCTCATTAATGCTACCTGCATACAATGTGTAAAATCGGAGTTTAAATATCTGCCGTACATTTTATTTGGATACTATGAATGTGACATTCATGAAAACGAAAGAGAATCATTCTACGTTTTTCACAGCCTTATATGATAGTAAATCTGCAAAGCAAAACACCAATGCAAGACATTTCACAAGCTGCACTGCTACTTGTTTCACTGTCTGTACTCATCAAGATACAGTTGTTTGAAATCTAAGGACAAGCTAATTCTCCAAGAGACTCAGTTGTTGTAATGATTTCAAGATCTATTCACAGAGTCTTGTCAAATATTTCAATGTCTTGAAATAGTCTCCAGCTAAAGAAGATTTCTAAAAGAAAAATATTCACTTGCACCCAGAAGAGGAGCCTGAAAGTAGCACCCAATATCCCTTGGCAGTTCTACATTACCTTTTGAAAGACTCTGTGTAAGGATTCACTTGAGTGGTATCTATGCACATGGGAAGACGTGGAATCTGACAATGACCTAGCTATTCCTTCGGCATAAACTTTTCCAAAAGAAATACACTGAAAGGAAACCGTCACTGTTCATGTAATCTTTTTTTAGCTATTCTCTGTTCCTCGATTAGTGGTTGTAGCGCATCAGTTGTTGTATTCAAACGTTTCTACAACTAGTATTCTTACCACTAGGAGAACAAATAGTGAGTAACTTATACATATTCTGGAAAATGAATTGAAGATAACATCCAGCTGGTATACAAAGGCATGGAATGTGGCAGTAAACCGGCTCCTCCGTACATAAGTTTTCGTGAGTACAAAATGACTAATGGAAACAAACTGAGACAATGCTCCTTGCACTTAGATAGTTAGAACTGCACACCCAAGCAGTGCTTAGAATGGTTGTGCAAGATACTAGGAGGTCATTTTCAAAAGAACTTAAATGTTGGAACAATATAGTTTCAAGTAAAACAGCAAGAATATTTTAGCTAAGGAAGAAAGTAAACTTTGGCTATGCTACAGGCACATTTTTAGAGAATGAACAATGGTTATAGAAGGGAACAATAAACATGGCACATTTGTTGGGGTTCCTTAAAAACAGCCCAAAAATTTATATTTTTAACAAACTTTTAGAAAAAATACAAAATTTTGCACAGAACGCCATTATGTATGTACCTGTATCATACACTACGGAACTATGCTTCATTTTATAGCTAGCACACGAAATAATTCTAAAGACGAGCAAGGACTGTTGGGTGGGAAGATCGTTGGCAAAAGACAGTCATGTACATGAAGGGCAGCAATTTGGATGTCACTCAGGAAGAATGGGTCGCTGGTCAGCAATCATTGATCCAAACATTAACAAATGTACTTTGGAGAAACTATAAAGTATAAAGAAGAAGGTCGCTACACAATCAAGTATAGAGGGAGTATGATTTCACTTCTGAAGATTTGTGATTTCCATTGTGAAGGGCAGAGATCTTCTCCTTTCTTCATAGCGAAACTGCACTTATTAGTACTTCTTTCTCTTTATAACTAATAGAGTCTAGACATTGTAGATTATTCGACATTTTAGCGATCCAGGTGTACGGTACATTAAATACAAATAGATCCTCTCTAAGACAGGCCACCTGAATGATTGTGGCCTATGAGTGTGTGTGTTCTGATGGATGTGGAAGAGATGTTACGAGAAGTATATTTGTGGATTCTACAAAACTCTACATATTTTTCTCTTGTATGTCCTCAGTTGTGTGGCAAATTGGAGTAGAACCCCTGACCTCATGGAGAGGAAAGGAAATCCTAACCAACTCATTATTTCTTCATAGTTCTTTTAAGCATCTCCAAGAGCTTTGCTGGAAGAAAAGTCTTAATATTAAGAGGGAAACTTGGCTATTGCCAAATCAACAACCAGCTAGAAACAAGCCATTCAGAATACAACTGCTAAATCACAGCATTTTTTTAAACTGTAGATTAGGACAATGAAACATGGATAACAGTGTAGATCAACAGCTGAACATATACTTGCAGGTATGACATGAGAAAGGTTAAGAAAAGTTCCACCTTGAAGCCTATTCAAGAGAGCAGAGATAGAAAAACGATCTTTAACCTCCATCTCCTGTTTGTGAAGCTCCTGAAACTTTTCCTGGGTTGAAGCTAATTCTGTTGTTCTGATGATCATGCACTGCAAGACATAAAACTAAACCAGATTAGTTGTTGGCATTAACACTCATGAGCAGCTGATCACTTGAAGTTCTCCACAGATATCAACATCACCAATCAGGAAGATTCAAAATGGAAATGCAACAGATGAAGTACTCAATTTATTCCACAACATGGTCCCAACCTGAAATTGCTTGATTGTTGGTGATGGAAACTTTTGTAAGGAGGCAGGAAGTACCTATTTTTATGTTAAGCCGTAATAGTTTATAAAAAAATTGTGTAAACTGTTCCACCTATACATTGAAGACTATTAGGGTTGAGAGTGAGTTTTGACCAGCCTTAGCATGGGCATGGGCATAAGAGTTTGTATGTGCATTCAAACTTGTTTCAATGCGCCTATGGTTGGCAATGCAGAAACAGAATTTTATATAAGTTCGCATGCACATAGTAGGTTAAAGGTAAAAAGGTCATCGCAAATTAAAACGCAGCAGCAAGCTCTAAATCTACAATACACCCCCATTCCATTTTTCAAGATTAGAGTTGTGCTTATTGATTGGCCAATTCGGTCCAAGCCAAAAAATTTCAGGCAACTGGTCACTGAGTACATCTGGGAAGAGTACTCAGACCTAGTACTATCTTGGAAAATTGCGACTTCATATATTGTACCTCATATTACTTGCAAGTTATGTTGCAAAAACATGTTCATGAAGAGACATGCCTTCACTTTGGAGCCAATAGAGATCGTTCATTCATAAACATATTTGGGGGTACACTTTCGGGTCCTATTGTTAGTATGAGACAGGCAGCAACTAGGAAAAGGACACTCATCCCTGGTTATTTTGGAGAGGTTTCGTTTCAGGGAGCACATCACATATTCAATAAGTGTTAGTCTTTTTGACACATTGATCACCCCCACAACAGCGTATGCAACGGAAGCATGGTGTATTGGGCTTACGACACCTGATTGGTCTGATTTTTCACACTTGCAGATTTCCATATTGTCAAAAATACTAGGCAGCAAACCATGAGGCTTCTATTCCTAATTGGATTGTTTTAGCTAAGTTCTGTCATGGGATGCCCATGCATCTGGAGGCTATCTTTTGACTGATCATTGCAAAACCAAGGGTTGATATTCAATTCACTAATAGCATTCATATTCCCTAAATCACTTCAAGAGCAGAGGAATCTTCTGTCTTTGTATTATCAAGTATCACCCTTATTAACCAATACACGACATTTCCAAGATTCCATGTGGTGGATTTTTTAAGATAAGAGAAAGGTATCAAATCCAATTATGAAACTCAAAGGAGAGTACGGACGGTAGTGATACTCCAATAATATGGGGATCTATCAATGAATAGAAGTAGGACTAGTAAACCCATCCATGACACAAGAAATTGGAAAGAATTTGTTATTCTCATAATCTAATTGTCTCAATTAAGAATCATTGATATCAATTTGTTGGCTATTTGAAGCTAACAAGTGATTTATTGACTTAAAAACACTTCCGACCTTATCTCAGTAATGCACACCCATCTCTTACTCCCCCTTACAAGCAAGTTCATTCAGATATTGAAAACAATTTGCACATGTTTTCGCCAATATCCTTGTGGGGCACCTTTAGCACCATTCTTAACGACAACGGTATGTGAGGGAATACTAGAAGCCATTCTGTGCAAGAATACCTTAAGAAAGAGATGAAATTGAAGAGATTTAAATGCTATTTAATTCCAATAGCCTTTAAAACTACATGCCATTAGAATACTAATGTACCATGAACAGTATGTTGCAAGAACTACTGCACAATTTCTAAATGTAACAAGCTATTAACTCTTGAATCATGAATGAGATTAATAAAAAGACCTTGGCTTTTATGAAAGTTTGTGTTAGCTTCTTCAAAACTGAAAATTTTTGCAGCATCTTTGGATTTGGAACAGTAAATAAATTACTATTGTCAAGCTTCGTATTCGCTATATTGTATGATGGATGTTCCTTTAAATATAGCTTATATAATGATGTATCATTTCCCACTTCTCATATCACATTTCCCAATGCCTGTTGCCCATTTCCCATCTCAAGAAACACTTTCCAAAACTATGATTTAGAACCACCTGATGACTGATTTTTGTCAAAGTCTGTGCCCCAAAAATATAATAGCAATTAGCACCAAGAATGTAAAATCCACTTGCACATGCAGATAAGAATAGCAACAATGCTGAAACATATTCAACATCTACCATGAAAAATGCTATTGCACATTGTCTAGATGGTTGCTGAAGGCATTTTGATTTCCTTTCTTCTCAAGATGTATTGTGTTCACTAGTAAAAATTTTCGGCAGTAGATCACTAAACTAGAATCGTATAAGAATTGGAGATGACAAATACATAAAGTTCTTGATGTTACAAGTTTATTATCTACTTTTAGATCTTTGTGATTGAGGATCTACAAGAATGAAAATCATTCAAAATTAATATTAAAAATGAGGATAATCATTTTACAAACCAAAAGAATTAAAGAGAAATTTTAAGTTTTCCCACTATGGAAGGGCAAGAGTACCTGATTATTGAGTTGGTTTATTTCGGACTCCTTTTCAAGGTTCTTTCCTGTAAAAGACAGTCTCCAATTATAATACTAGCGGTGAACATTAGCTTTGTTCTTAAGCAAAATCTCCTCAATTTGAAAAAGAGCAAGAGAATTTTAGGGATGCAATCTGTTAAGATGTCTTGTTCCGTACAAATAATACATGCTTGGTTTAGAAATCTAATACTTAGCGAAATGACAGTACAGTTTCCTGCAGTATATCTAGGACTTACACTTGTGAAGACATGCCAACCTCCCATGCATGTCTACTGCATGTGGAAAGACTCTTTACCCATGATAGCTAGGTCCCATGCAAAAGCATAATATGTGCACATCCACACCCAAGGCATGCAATACACATGCTATTACCGCATGCATGTGGTCACCAGTCCACGCGGTCCTTTTCAGCAATTACCAAAGTTAGGTCCATTCCCTATGTCCAAGATGTCCCCTAAAGGTCCAAATCATTTGGGGCCATGATATGCATCTTCGGAATCGAGAGAGTACATGATCTCAAGGTATTGGTTCTTCATGAGCAAGAAAGTTACTCGCCTTAAAGTGTGTTGAGAGTTTGTGGAACTGTTGAATGATTGCTAGAGCTTTTGTAAGCATAGAATCATTTGAGAAAAGGATGATAAAATATATACATGATTGTATTAGTATGGTAGTTCATGCATGGGAGATGATAAATTGTCAATAGTAGCATGGATTCATTATGATATAAGGAAATTATGACATGCATGAGGTAACTACGATCATAGCAGGAGAAAAATCAGTAAATGTCTTAAAAAGACTTTCTTTATGTTTGCATGCATTTACATTTGGAGCCGTGAAATTTAGGCAGTATGAGCTTAATCAATTGTACTCACATGCAAAGCCTGAATTGTCATGAATTACAAGGTATGTTAGGGTACAGAAGCTGAATCAATAAGTAAGATGTTTTTAGCTCTTGATGGGTGTGCATATTATTGCATGGATTTGGTAGGGTCAATTCAGATTAGGAAAGAGGCCGGAAACTACAAAACTCAATTTTTCACTTTAGCATGTCTGAAATGTGTTTTGACGGTCGAAGCATAAGATTGTCAAGAAACAAATGACATGCTAAAGAAACATTTGAACAACCAAGAGAACTCTCAGAAGCACTCTTGCAGCTGTTGATAGAAGATTATATTTTTCTTTTCAGACTATCCAGCATGGGCTGTAGCCTAGTTAGCTGAGTTTTCTTTCAGAACATAGCACGGTGGATTAGCATGAGGTTCCGTGCAATGAATACACAGGCAGCTCTCACAAAGCCAAATACTTTTGCAGCTGTTGAAAAGATCAACAAAGTTTTAGGTTGTGGCACGTACATCTCAGCAGCAATGTGATCTGGAACTTTTCAGATTTGCCACATATGGATTCAAGGCAGCAATGTGAATTTTTATGATGAGAACAATGTTCCTAGCATGCTGATTAAAGGGAAAAAAATATAAAAATTTGTACTTAGAGGAGGGTCGCTTTTTAAGTCAGAAAATCCAAGCATGCTGATTGAGGGAAACAAATATAAGAATTTGTCTTCAGAGGAGGGCCGCATTTTGAGTCAGAAAATTTATATGAATCTAGCATGTCTACTGCAATTTCAACAATTGGGACTGAGGCAGAAATTGTATAGGGGTACTCTCTGTATCAAAGGTCCTGTCATGCATGGAAAAGTACGAATTTTTCTAAAACAAGACAAGCAATCAAGGGATAGGTACTAGGTAGCTCTAGGACCTATCAGGTGACACTATTACACGTTCATATATCAGATTTCTTGATCCTTTCGTGATAAATTCTCCAATTCGTCAAAAATAGAGGGTAGTTTAATAAGAGAATATTGCAAAAGCACTTTGTTTGGCTAGACTGTGTAAGCACAAAAGAATATACTGTTGTTGATTTTGTATACTTGGAAAGGAAGAGATCTTTGAAGACATAAACTCAAGGAGAGTGGAAGATGCATTCATGTCAGTCTGATCAATTATTTCCTCTTTCAAAATTGGATTATTTTCCTCCCAATTAGATTATAAGGAATAAGAAAAGACACAGCGCCCAATTGCTAAGCAGCCCTTCATATTTTAACCCTCGGCCACATTAGGATCTCCTACAACTGATTCAGCAATTGCATGTTTCTTTGTGTGATTCAGTCTTGAAAGACAATAGGTTTTTCAACCAATCAAGTTCTCCCGTGTGTGTGTGTGTGTGTGTGTGTGAGAGAGAGAGAGAGAGAGAAGGAGCACTTACTAGCAAGGTCAAGATTATTCTTCTTCAAATCAATTCGAAGCTGAAACAAAAAAACATTAAAGAAAAATCACATAATTGAAATAATCAATATGCTTGAAACAAAAAAAATAAGACTAGACATGTTCAGAATCTCTTCTTAGCTTCCTTTGAAGATTGCCATCCTAAGTCTACCCAACAATGAAAGCCCATGATTAAGAACATGAGATTTGGGAAGGTATCCAAAAAGAATGAATAATTTGTACATCACGACAATTTGAAAAAATGATAAGTTGCAAACACCCTATAAGAATCAAAGATTAATTAATCATCAGATTGTCACAAAACTATATGCCATGACATTGACTAATCGTAACTTGCACAACTGGGTCAAGTTAAATCTACAAATTGAGACCGATGTTCTTCACTTGAATAAATCAATTTGAAATCTAGGATATCACTTGAATATAACAAACAATATGTGAAAACATTAGCATTTAAAGTTATGTGCTCAACACAAAACATCTTTGACAAACAATTTCATCTGTACAAAAAATGACTACACGCTACAATGTTCCTACTCGAGCACCCAAGAGTAGATGCATAAAGATATCCAAGCTTTTATACACTATAAAGAGACCAGCATGTGAGTTCATGTCACTTCTCAAGAGGTGATGAGCATATTGACCCTTGATGAAGGCTAGAATTAAAGCGTAAAGAGAATTAAATGCAATCCCTACCTAACATCAATACATAGAAGATTCAGCTTTCCTCAATTATATGTTGGAATGTTTACATTGCTAAGATCAATCTCATAATTTTGATAATTTAATTTCCCAACAGCCATACAATGTTCAAGCTTACATACACCAGTATACATTCAAGACAAGGAACAAAGCACGTGAAAACATTTTCTTACATTTTATGCATCCTTTGGGTTACATCCAAATAAAGATATTACAAGATGGCATGGTAGAGAAGCAAATAAGTAAATACATCTATAGGAAGAAACCGAACTAAAGCTTAATTTACTTGAAAGCTTCGTTTGATGATATACAAAGCCTCAAACTCGAAGAAAATAACACCAAAAACTCTTTCAACTTGTTTTCCATTTGTGGTAATTACAAAGCACACCTAATTTTGATGCACAAAATCATATAGGCAACATGGAGGTCTTTGCAGGTAGATAACAAAAATTTTACTCAATAGCTTAGTTGTGGATTGTTTGTTGGAGTGACAAACTTCTTAAAATAAATCATGTTTCCTACATACACTACTGCTTATAACTTTAAAATGCTTGTGAAACTTTTCAAATTGTTCATATCAACAACGACATGGAGTAAAGATAAACATCTCCTAATTAAAAAAAAGCTTATATCTTAATCCAAGCTAAGAAGCTCTTAACAACAGAAATCAAAGTGGTGCATTCAAAGGGCATTGAGTATAGTCATACTAGCTCTTAAGGTTTGATTGATGATGCTCATTATTGTACTACTTTTTCCAAGCTCGAACTTCAAGGGCTGGTGGCTGGAGGAAGATTTCCAAGAAACAACTAGAAGAGAGGTATCAAAGTGCATTCAAAGATACAAACTACAGCCTGGTGCGTATAAGCACCTTAATAAGTTGGGCAAAGCTGGGCAGGAAACATGTAAATGAAAAGCAGAGAAAGAAATGGTCACCAAATGTAGGGTCACAAACAAGAATTCAAGTGTATGTCCTTAGGCAAAGTTGGGCACCCCATGATGTTTGAATGGACTGGATACAAGCAAAAAAAAAGCCACTACATATGGGCCTATGGCCAACTCATATGCCTCACCTACTTATAGTAGATGCTTGTCATGCAAGATCAATATTCCAACATGATCTTTGAAGGTACAAGACAAGCCCACCTTTTACAAGAGATCTCTTGCAATAGGGTATCCTTTGTTGAGTCATGGAATGTTGTCTGCTGAGTTTTAGGTGTTCATTGAAGTATCCAAAAAAAAAATATTAGGCTACTTGCCAACTGTCAATAAACAGTCTCATTCATGAAGGGTGTGCTATTTCTTTTGGACAGATTGTTGCTTTTGTCAATGGGAAACTCATGGGCTTGCAATCTTGCATGTTGAATCTCTTTAAGGTCTCACACGCATACTTTGCCAATGAATTATGAAATAAAGAAACTATTCTTTCTTTTCAAACCTCTATTCCAAGGTAATAATGACATAGACCCAAATATTTCATATCAAATTGAAAATTCATAATCTTTTGACTTTAGCTAGAGATCTAGCTTGAAATCGTACATAAGCATAAACAGACAGCAGAATGTTTTCTACTATTATACACAAGTTCTATTAAGGGAATACAACCCTCCCAACGAGAGTGCCTATGAGACGCATATGTTCTCAACATATCTTCCATAGTTTGATTAGTTCTTTCAGTCTATCCATCTGATTCAAGATGATCATAACTAAAACTAAGAGAGATTTCAGATTTATGGGATACTACTGACCAGAAGTGACCTGTAAACTTAGGATCTCTATCACTAATGATATCACTTGGCAGTCCATACAACTTTAGTAATGTTTCCAAACAAATCTAGGCTACATTTGAAGTCGTCGCTTAACTGGTATGAATCTTGCTAGCTTAGTTAACTTATCCACAACAACCCAAATAAAACCATATTGTTGTTGGGTCTTCAAAAGTCGAACTACAAAATCCATAGATATACTTTCTCATCTCTTGTCAGGGATATCTAAGAGATGTAATAACCTTCCAGCCTTAGGTGTTCCCCTTTGGCTAATTGACAAGCTTTACACTTAACCACATAAGACTCAACATACGGCTTGAGTCTTGGCCAATAAAACTCCCTTTTGTCAAGTGAAGCCCTATGTATACCTGACTTGCACAGGTGTGTCATGACACTCAAAAAAAATCTTTTTCTTCAAGTCATCATCCCCTAGTACACAAATTTTCCCATTCCGAAACAATAATCCATTTCGAATGGTGAACCATTCTACAATCTTCTTATCTTTCATAGTTAACTGAGATCCCTGTGAATCAATATCAATTCTATTCTCATTTGTTCCGGTCTGAACCAACTTCTATAGCCGACCAAAATGAGAACCGTTTTCATATCGTCCTCTCATCAAAAGATATAAATCTGTAGAAATCTGGGTGAATGCAAGTTCATTTGATTCACCTATCTGACTGAGAGCATCTACAACTTGATTAGAGTTGACTTTAATGTGTCGGAACTCATGATTACATTCTTGCATGAGCTCAACCCATCGAGCTTTACAGCCCCTCAAATCATGCTGATTCAAAAGTATATTAAAGCTGGTGATCAATATACACTATAAACTTATTACCATATAAGTAATTTCTCCAGGTCAACTGCATGACTCATAGCAAATAACTCCTTTTCTTGAGTTCTATAACGCACGCACTACTCTAGATCATATTGAACAATACATTTAAGGAGGGCTTTTAATAGAAAACATGGGATATAAACATAGAGATAAATGCTGGCATTTCAAGAATTACTAATCTTTTACAAGCCAACTTGTTTCGTAGATAGTTTTTTCCCATATGATTGAATGTGGCCACTTTCTACATAAGTAGCATATGCTTTCAATTTCCACATAATATGGTAGCAAGCTAAACCTTGATCTTGTCAAAGACTCCTATATCTTTTACACATTCCTTTGACGTTGTTTTAGAGCATGTTGTGTGTCTCCATTGGATTCATCCTTGTCACAAGCTCCAATTACAGAATGAACTTCCCTTTCATGCCAGCAAGGGTGAGTTCCCCCAGAGGATTCCCATGAAAAATGCCAATATAATGAGTCTGGAAGTATACATGTACTTAACGTAACCTCAATTCTCTGGACATATCTAACAGAAATTCAAAAGAAGCTACTAACAAAGTTTATGTCAAACCAGCTATCTCTAACACCAAGCATTTCAGACTCTAAAGCAAGAAGACAAAGTATACAAAATATCAAAAGAAGAAATGGAATGCGAAGCTCTTATTGAAAACAACATGACTTTTTCTTCAAAGTAAGTACCAATGTAAGTATGAATCAAACATAGTTTCAACACAGTTAGTTGCTAGCCATTAACCAGATTTTGGAACCAAAGTCGTGCAATTACATGATCCAGTTGCTGGACATCATCAAATGTATGTAGGAATTGGCGGTAAGCCTCCTTGTCACTAAGCAGTTTTCGAAGTTCTTCAACGCTGCAATAAACCATACCAACTCTTGAGTACACAGACAAATCCAACCATTTTTCCTAAGGTCAAAGAAAAAATAAAAGTACAAGCCTCATATCATCCATAGGCCAATAAGGGACTAAAAATAAATCTAACTCTCCTTTTTTTAATTAACAGCTTCAATAGACACTCACGATTTTATAGATTATGGATGTAAATTATTTAAGACAAGCCAAGGCTTCTTTGACTTGTAAAGAAAAATGCATTGCAGTAGCACAAGTATTTTCACAATCTCCTTTATGCAGCATCCTGCTTTACACTTTACCGTTAATATCAATCCTTAATCTTAACCAAAACAAAAGTATTTTCATCCAGCAGCTCCTAGCTCAAGAAAGAAAACCTATATACAGAATGCAGTTTATGCAATTTGAGCTTGAAAATTTTGTTCAGAAACCAACGTGCATGGGCTAGTGTCTTATCTTTAGAATTTATAATCCATGAACAAATAAAATCAAAAGCCTTACCAATTTGTAACTATGATCATTCAAAAGTTACTATGTACCAGTCTGCAAATGTTCAATACAGTTTGACTGAATCCTAGGAACTCTTTTCTCCTGCCTGTTTTTGGTATTCAAGAATTTCCTGATACTATGATTGAATCTTTAACAAGATAATGTCACAACTCATTGCCTTCATGCAGATGTTAAACCATAACAAAAGTATCTAAAACTTACAAAAGGTCAGATGAATATTTGCAGATTAGGACCTAAAACAACCTATTTTAAAGATAAGCAAAATTGCATTGCCCATAATGTAGAAAAGCCGATCAAAGCAGATGAACTAGATCATTGTTAGTGAAGAAGCAATCTCCAAATATATTCTTTTCTGGGCATTCTAATATGGAGCCACCTGTGAGGCTCGGGCCTCTTTTTGCTGATTCAGCTTTACTAGCAAATTAGTGCTCAAAGTAGTGACAGATAGCCAGGCTTAATATACCAAGCCACAGGTGCTCGAAGTCGCAACAGATAATAAAACATCGGATATCAAGACATGCTTGTCTACAGCTCATTCTTAGCTTTCAAGCAAAAAAAAATTCTCACTGACTGTTAATATTGTAGAAGTCCTGTAATTTGTCAATGATCATACACTTGTTGTTAATGACATAGTTGTACAATCTCAGCATGAGCATCCTCTAACAAATTATGGCTTTTAACATATAGTCCTTGTATCCTCTCCATGTCCATTAACTCACTCATAAAAGTGATACAGGCAGAGTTTATCTGCAATTACAAAACTCGTGCTTATGGGTCTACCCCCAAGAGTGTGTAATACTCCAAAATATGAATCTTACTTTACACAAGTAGATCGGCTTGGATCACATTATGGTGTTCTCTTGCTCCCATGGCTATTTCCCTCCCACCAAGTATTTTGTGCACAAGTTTCTGCAACTTCGACACCCAACTGTCCCTGCTAGGTATGCCGAAGAAAAGCACAATAAATGGATCGTATGATATACTCATGGGCGCCTACTAGGAGGTCAGAGATGAGGATGCCAAATGAACCCAAAAGGCGGACTACCTGTCTACAAATAACCAAAAATTGTATCAATGGCGTGCTTGCCACACTAGTTTGGCCCACACGTGCGAGCTATGAGCAGCTACAAAATTGGCACTTCTAGGATAGTTCATGCTTCAATCCAATTAAAACTTCATGCATGGCCGTACCATGGCATCAACAATAGGTTACTATCGGTCATAAGGGAATCAGATCCCTGGGTGCAACATCAATGCAAAACTACAAAAAATGGATTTTTGAGGCACTATGGCTGCATTGGCAGCTTCTTACATGAAAGGGTTATTGCACATGCTATCAATCGTGTGTAGGCTCTGATGTAGTATGTACAATTGATAGCGAGCTCAAACGACCTCTGGAAACCTTAGACAAGACAACATGGCCCAACATGCAATTCACCTCTCAAAAATCATGTAATTTTGTTATTTCTTAATGTTTTCATGTATAGCTCAACAAAATTCTCGCGTGCACAGGCTAATTGCAATATTTTATTCATCCTCCAGCACCTAGGCACATTTCTACAATTTTGGAATGTCAACATACACTTAAAACCATGAAAAATTGACCAAAAACCACGATTTTTTGGCAAAAATCTACATTCAGATTCTACCTTAAACAAAGCAAAGATCCGAGATATTGAACCATAAAGTGCTTAAAAACCTGAGAAGCAGACTTACTTGGAAATGGAGACCCAAACGCAGTGATTCTCTACCAAAAAGCTGGAAATAACGAACTTTAAACTTCACACCAAACCACCCAACCAACAAGAAACTCAAAATCTGTGAGACCAAGCTTCAATATGTGAATGATGAGAGAGAGGAGAGTCGAGACAACTTAAAGCTGAAAGCCAATAACGATGGAGGGCAAGTTCCTCCCTGGATATATAAACCCTAGAAGTCTGTGCATGTGCCCATGCGACCCTCATGATAAATGGCCCCAATTACAACCAATAATCAACTGTCACACACCATGTACTACTCCACATTGCCACAATTGGAGTAGCCTAAGCCCTCAAATTATTGATTACCAAACTGGCCTTGACTAGAATGTCGAGACATAATTCATTAGCTCAACACCAAAGGCCTAATACACATGTCTAGGATTATTCCAAATCCTCGATAGCTGGACAGGCCGACATGGGCATAACAATTATCTTAAAATTACCTAGGACTACACTTCATTGGTCCCATTTTCAATATGAAGAATGTAGCTACAGCTAGACTTGGGAACGGTCACACCTCGCTGGTCCACTTGGCGATATTTTGCTTTAAGAGATTTATCTAGGATGCCCCAAGTAAGTGTCGTCTCTTAGGATGAGGATGTATACTAGATTTTGTACTTCTATTTTATGGTTTTTCAAAGATGTATTTGACGCTCCCACATCGTTATATTATACACTTTGAGATGTACTTTTTCATCTTATGTACCCTTTTGGTACCCATGAAATTGATAAAGCTTGCTTTCTTTCTTTCTCTCTCCCTCCCCTTTGTTCACTCTCATCTTTCTTAGTGTATTGTAATGTGATAGAGATACTATTGAGAAGTAGTGCTTTGTGTTTTCTCTTGCGTGTGTTCTTCTCTTTAATATGTGATCAATGTTTGCAATAACGTAACGTAGAGGGATTTGACCTAGAAACTTTATTGGTTTTAACAAGACAAACTTGAGAGAAAGTCCAAAGAGAAAGCTTATTAGAAACTAACAGGGCTCAGTATAGACCAATATTAGTGGGAGAGGATTTGAATTTCTAACAGAAACTACAACTTTTAATGAACCATAACTTTAATAAATGTCACTTGACCTACCAAGAATGGTTAACTACAAAATATTCATCCAAAGCAGCTTTATTGTTCTGAAAGAATGAAGTGAAACATTAAGGTGACTATGGATAAATGAAAACGGATCATAGCTGCTTGTAAAGTTATCCCCTACAAATTCTGATGTAACGCAACTGTCAAACTCCCATAAGCACATGGATGAAGGTGAACGAAACTTTAACACAGCGTCCTTACCTTTTATCTTTCAGCATAGGGAACATATTGGCTACTGCACCTACATTTGAATGCGAGTGTTGAAGCTGACTTGATGTCCCGGGGTTGCTTGTGTTTGTTCTCGAAGGAACTCTTGATGGAGAAGCAACTTCAGATGAAGAGTGGGGCAGACTTGAAGCAGGCCCCAACACTGAAGGTGGATACCATGAATTTATGGGAATGTTCGATCCTGAAGGACTAGGTCTTGAATGGTCTGCACTTGTCCTGCATTGAAAGCAATAGGTTGTAAGCGCCAAAATGTTGATAGCTTCTAGGCATTTTAAATCTGTGACTTTCTCTAAGTTTCTCATATCATGGAATAGCAAAGACTAGAGTACTGGTTTCATATATGAGGTGCACTTGTTATCATGGCATTTCAGAACGTATACTGATTTTTACTATTTTCCCTAGCTTATAGGTTGTTGTAAAACCCAAACATGTAATTCACGTTGGAAAACTCTCTCCAAATAGCTTTTTGCGTATATATTGTGATACCAGGTTTTCCAGCTAAATCCACAAATTTCCTGTGTATCTACCTAGCGTCTCGATTCTCACACAGCAAAAACGGATGATCCATCTTGGTGACCAGAGCGAAGAACACCGGAATCCCAGGAAAAATTGCTATACAAAGGAATCACAATAACGAGACCTTCCGTAGTAAATATCTGTTAGATCCAATTCATGAATATGCTATTTATTGTTAGATCCAGGAGAGCATCCAATAGAAACAAAAGCCTACTTCATATTTTGAATGTTTAGCGCATCCTTGAGTTGACGCCTCCAATGAATCACTATCCGCGCCTTAATCAGCAACTTTACCGATCGATCCCAAGGCCGGGCTACAGATGCAGAGCTTTTCTTCTGTCTTTCTTTGAGTTGAGCGGCACAAATCAATAATGCTTACAATGATTAGATTCTGACAGCAGTGAATACTTCCGCAGCATCGAGAAGATTTCTTGTGCGCGAATCCAGTTATTGCAGCGTGGATGGATCTTCCCGACTGCTCGTCTTAAGAGCTAGCGCGATCCATCGTCGGAAAGAGGAAAGGACGAGGCAGATAGGGACACGACGCGTTATTGACTTGTACCAAAAGTAACGTTCAAAATGATGGTCGTTTGCTCCCCTTTGTTACAAGAATGGGCTACAAAAGTGCATCCCTTGTGCTAAGGGATAGTTTTTGCACATATATAGCCTAGCAAATGAGGAGCAACCTCATAAGATGTCATTACGCAGCGGTTGGGATTCGAGCCAAAGCCTTGTGGGTCGGAGTCAACAACTTTACCCATACATCGCGTTGCGAATCGCAATAGACCCACCATTTTCAAAGGTAATTATGTTTTGCAAATGCAAATTCTGTTTCGTAATGGTCTTGTGAAATATACTCAATTCTAAAAACGTTGGTTTTATGTTTCAAATGCAGATTCTATTGCACAATAAGAATGTGAAAAAGCAACCATTATTCTTTACGCAATGGAATGAGTCGGACAGATGACATTCTCCCCAGTAAAGAATCAAAGTCTCAGCCCCTCCGGGCCTCGCCTATGACTCATATGTGTGGCTCGTTCCATAATACATCACACTTGGGATCGTGCATGGAGATGAGAGCTCTGCCTTTGCATCAAACTTGCGATCGTGCATGGAGATGAGAGCTCTGCCTTTGCCGACTTTATGTCAATGGAGCTAGTTGTGATCCTTGTGGAGTGCTTATTGGTTTCCAAGGAAAAAATTGGGACTAGAGAAACTTTGGATGCCAAGCCAATTAACTAAGCCAACCCCGTTGGGTCTAATTGTGGAGTGCATCTTGGTATCGAAGGGAGGCTTGAAGCTAGAACCAAAGAAAAATAATAATAATCCCTACTTTTATTATTAAATCATGAGAAAACCCATCAATGTACAAAAAGATGAAAGTATATAGAACGATAATGTAGAAATGAATCAAGCCGATAATAAAACCTACAATAGTAAATCAATTACTCAAAACCAACTGCTTGATGTAAATCACTAACTAAAATAGTGTGACTAATAGGTAATGTAGGAAGCTTTGAAGCAACCGCTCCTGCAAATTGAACTTGTCGAATAATTGAAAGCGCTTGTGAACGTTGCAATGAAATAGAAATACGCTGACGGTAGAAAGATATAATAATGGAAGGTAACATAATACTTTGTCCCTAGCGTTTCGCAACAAGCTCCGTACATAATGACAAAAAAATCATTACTACTTTATGAAGACATATGTATGTTTCCAATGCAAAGGGGATGAAATCTTCACCGGGTGCACAATCATTATAATCTCGCTCATTCTCTTGAGCTGCGTGAGATGCAGTGGCCCCTTGCGTGGTGGAAGAACGACAAAGAAAGTCCTAACGAGAGTGATCAGCAATAACATCTCCTAGAGTGCAAATTCCCTCACGCGAGAGAACAAGTCAACACGTCGTCGAGAAGATTGCAAAAATAACCTTGATAAAATATATGTCTGCTCTCGAACAACATGAAAACCACTATCATGAGCAATAGCAGCAAGAACATATTCGTGATGGAATCATGTGACACTATACGATCTCCACTTGAGGAGCACCGCATAAGATGAGTACCCAAGGATTCCAACCTTAGATGAACCAATTAACACTGGATGTGGAAGTCCCAATCTGGTTTGAAGGGCAGTGATAAACAAGTCATTGTTGAGTCGCAAGAGTGGAAGAACTAGACGTGCAACCAACCAAGCCCCTGCACCTAGACCAACACATAAAAGAAGACACACTAGGCGCACAAGTGAGGAATAGAGAAATGCATTGGAACAAGAACAGGTTCCACAACATCAGTAGCAAGCATCGGATCAATATCCACGTGTAGATGGGAATGAGTATCAAAGCACATATGAGCAACATTGAAGTATATGGCGACAACATCCCAAAAACTATCCAAGAGAGGGAAAGGAATTCTCTCAAGGTACCCTGATGGTCTAGGAACACCAGAACAAAGTGGCAACTCAGCATCGGAGACCAAGCGATATGGAGCAACCTGAAATGACAAGGACCCTGAAGATCACCCAGACAAACAGTAGGGAGCTCGAACTACATCAAAAGGTGAATCGTTGATAAGTTGACTGAAGGAATAAAAGCAAAGATGTTTTTTTGAAAAATCAATTGCTGATTTGCCACCAAAGACTCAAAGGGAGGCACAAGTGGTAATACAAGCGATGAGAGGAAACCTCTAGAAATGTGAAGAGCATGTTGAAAAACAAAATTGTCAGTCTCCACATGAGCCACCGAATCAAGAAAAAGAGGTTGGTTACCCTCCTAAAACTTGTAAACTAGTGTAGAGGAAACAAGAGCCCGACTTCCTAGAAAAGCAGATGGTGCAATGTAGGCGGTAGATACTAAGCCAACACCACCCAAGGAAGCAAGAAGAGAACATTTATGAAATTGACCTTCACAAGTGTCAAAGGTGCTTAGCGCCAAAAGACCACAAAATATGCCCAGTAACGTATTATCAAAATCCCAAAGTAATGATATTACGTCAGGTGAAGGAGAAACACAACGAGGAAGATAGTCAAGATGTTGGGCAAAGCACTGAGTGAAAATTCCGAGCAAATCCATCAAGAGCATCCTGCATAAATGAAATGACATACCCAGAAGAACTAATGGGAACACCCTGTGCCTTAATGCCATGTTGAGCCGTTTTTCCATACCCTACTTACTTTTGAAGCACCAAAGGTCATTCTTCCACACACCTGCAACAATGTCCATCATATCATTCAAATCAAGTACAAATTCCATCCTTACTTTTCAAGTGAATAATTTGTAGAGTTGAGCCTAGTATTGTCTTCCAACATGATTCCGCTATTAGTAGCCATCATGCAAAATGACTCCTCTTCTTTGAACCTATTTTAATCCACTAAGAACTCACAATCCTCTCAAAAAATAAAGAAATAGTGAAATCACAAAGATTTAGAATACTATCTCTCTTGTAACTAGTTGACTAGCAAGGAGAATTTTAACTAATCTTGATCAATACATGATCTAATCATAATAGATTGAACCTATGACTTGAAAATCAATGAAAACACCCTTGATTAGGTTAAACTTTTTAGCAAGAGCTCCAATCAAGAACTTGAAGACCTTATTTCATTCCATCCTATTGAATCAACTAAAAATCTATATGTAGAATAGTTGACAATTTTTATGCTCATTCATGAAGGGATGTTAGAAGATTCCCATAAAGATTCCTATGTGAATCTTCTAATGAGATTTTAGATGTTGCTATTCATGCAAGGAATATCTCAAGCGGAATCATGGCCTTGATATATACAAAGAGCATCGACAAAGTATCGACAGGGAGTTCCAGAACACACATCTACCGAGAGCTTCACCATCAACGAAGTCAACATCGGCCAATGAGTGAAAACAAAGCCCAGTGCCTCACAAACACATTTTACGACAATGGGAACAACAATATGGATGAGTCGACAAACATTATTAGATATACCGGAAATGTAAATTTAGACACCTCTAGAAGGTGCAATGTACTTGCAAGCCAGAGGTGTGAGAAATACAGGTAGACTAGCTCTCAAGGATCCAAGTAGTTAAAATGAATTTTATTTAGACTTTTTTTAAGAAATTCAAGTTGTTAGGGCACATGGTTGTAAGTCCACCAAAAACCCAAACCCTAGTATTGTCTATATGAGGGCATGGGACACCATTTTTGTGTTTACCTTTTTCATTTGCGAGAGAGAGAGAGAGAGAGAGAGAGAGAGAGAGAGAGAGAGAGAGAGAGAGAGAGAGAGAGAGAGAGAGAGAGAGAGAGAGAGAGAGAGAGAGAGCACTCTTTCTCCTCTACTTTTCATTGTCCTAGCACCTCCTCTTTGTGTGCATGTGATTACCTTTTGTGGATGATGAATGCTTGATCATGTTATTTTTTATTCATGCTATCAAAATCAAGTCTTCATTAGTTTCTAAAACTTATTCACAAAATCTACATACAACCAAAATAGGTGGTAGACTCAAAAACATGAAGTGATTATTAAGATCCTTAGGTAGATCTCAATATATTGTTCACCTCCGGTGAGAGGATCAACCTTGAGGAGAGATCTGGAGCCAAACATGCCTAGATAACCAAAGAAACAAAACCAAGAAAATGGAAAAGAATAGAAAGAGAGATGCAAGTAAATGAACATCACCCAAATCTAGGCTTA